>OX421879.1:4472234-5139734 GCA_949127965.1 Pandemis corylana
TGCGTGCGTGCGTGCGTCCGGGCGTGTGTGTGGCACAATAGCATTCTAAGAACATATATTATGGACTGTATATCTATGCGTTCCTGATAAAAAGGGTTACGACAGACGGACGGACGGACCACAAAGTCATCCTAAATGGGTTTCATACACATACACATACACAAATGAACAAATCACGTCTTTATCCCTTACGGAATAGACAGAGCCTAAGGTGACAAGACCTACAGGCCACGTTTAGCAAGACATTGAGGGCGTAGAGGTTGAGTTTTAATTTTGATGATTTTATTAACAGGAACTTAATTTGTATTTATCAACAGACATCCAAGAAGTGTCCAAGCCTACTTCAGAAGCGGAGGAGGGCGTGACCTCCGTGAACATCCCGCTCGAGGTGGAGGTGATGTCGGCCTCCGCGGGCGCCACGTCCGACATGCGGCACGCCGAGGGCGAGGTCGTCATCAGCGGGGTGCCGAAGCCCCCGCCACAGAAACTGGTCAGTTTTTACAAGAGCTGTCTATTTAGCGCTTTTGTTGTAAGTGGCTAATCAATATTATTTAAAACTAGCTTCTGCCCGCGACTTCGTCTGCGTAGAATTATACATGAAAGCCTTCCTCTTGAATCACTCTATCTATTAAAAAAACCGCATCAAAATCCGTTGTGTAGTTTTGAAGATATAAGCATACATAGAATAGAATAGAATAGAATAGAAGAAATTTTTATTCACAAACACAAAAAAAATCACAAAAATTCAAAAATTACAAAGTAGAATTAGATGCGAAGGTAAAATGGAAGGGAGACTCAGCGGGGTCGCTGTTTTTCAGTCTCCAACCAAACTAAACTAACTTAACTAAACTACGGTAGTCGCGCTGCCACAGCGACAACATAACACCACAATAATAACACTAGAGCATTACATAATTAATATACACATGCCGAGAACAACATTGACACGTTTAGAGGCAGAAATTTAAAATTTAAAATCAACAAAAGACCGATGCCATAGGGACATAGGGACAGAGAAAGCCACTTTGTTTTATACTATGTAGTGATTGAAGTTTAAAAATGTGACCTTACTTCTATGTTCGTTTGTCTTTGTCACTCCTATTAAAATCTCTATACAAACATATCTAAAATCTCTATACAAACATATCTAAAATCTCTATGCAAACATATCTAAAATCTATATACAATCTTTTACTGTTTATTTACAAAATAACGCTATATAAAGCTCAAAGGAATCCCAACAGTTTTTATTTATGCTACACTAGCTGGTGCCTGCGACTCCGTCTGCGATGGATCTGGTATCTAAGCTACTCGTATTTCAAATTCAGCACAATTTTTCACCACTTTCGAGTGGTATTTTCACACGTGTGCTTTAAAAAATCGGGCCCCAGGAACAAATATTCGTGTTAATCACACAGATATATGGCCTTACCAGGATTCGAACCCGGGACGCTTGCTTCGTTGGCAGGGTCACTACCAACCACATCGTCAAGTTGTATGAATATCTGTCTTGTTACAGGCACGGCTGAACACTGATGAAGTGACCATAAAGACGACAGTAGCGACAACAGAATCGCTGGTCATTCCTGAAACTAAGGTATTGAAACAAAACGCGTGAGGGAGATGGGGAGATAGAGAAAGAGACGTGTGCGAGGCGTGAACAAGATTTAGAAAAGTTTTACCTTGCTACTCCGCTACTCACGTGCAAGATTACTAAGCCGTTTGTTAAATACCCTTTTTGTTTTTGTTGTTAGTTGTAAATTTTTTTGGAGGTAGTTGTTGATGCACACACACACAAATCACGTGTATATCCCTTACGGGGTAGACAGTGTCTGAGGTAACAAGATGTAAAGGCCACGTTTAGCATGATTGTAGGCGTATAGGTTTTAAAGGGGAATAATCAGGGGGTTGCTTGCATCGCCTATAACATGATTCCTAAGACTCGCTCATTCCCTCGATGGGCTTTTACCATCTGCGCGGGAAGAGAAGCAACTGCTGAATTCTATGTTTATTCTTTACTCCCAGACTAGCTTGGTTGTATTTTTACAAGCTTTATATTAACTTGCAATGTATGTATGTGTGAGTATGTTTGTCCGGGTGGAATCTTGCGACTCAATTTTGAAGCAGATATCTTCAACTGATTGAGCTGAAATTTTGCATACTTGTGTAAGTCGGATGGCAATGCAATAATCTGGTAGTAGAATTCTGGTGGTCCAGCCAGGACCGTCTCCGCAGGAGGGTACTCTTCAACGGTTGGGCCGATTGACTTGAAATTTGGTACACATAGGTGGGACGGATGGCAATGCAAGTACAGTCAGCAAAAGGTTGTGTCTAAAATGAAATTCTGTTCCAGATATCGACCCCAGCAGCTCAAGACAAGCCTAAATTGGGACTTGAAATCTTCAGTTTGGATTCCGATGATGATGAAAAGGAGTCTGGTGAGTTTTGTAATAATAAGTTATTTTAGTGTCTCATTAGGGAATATCAGATCTATATGGGCAGTGTGAATGGTTGCGTTGGGAGGGGAAGGCCACAGTAAATAAATAGTGCAGTATGGAAACTAGGCTTAGTTTTTGAAATAAATACCTACGCTCCAATAGAGCGTTAGGGTTGTCGATTTAAGTTTTGTATTATAATTAAATAATAGAATAAATTAAAAATAGTTCAACAGTTTAATATTTTTTTAAACGTCAATTTTACTTAATTAGATTTAACTTAAGTTGTTGTCTTTTCCGGGATTAAAAGTATCTAAAGTAAATGAACACCTACAAACATACATACAGACAAAAATTATGAAATCTACTTTTTTGTGTTTTATTACTCTGGGGCCATTCAAGTATTACGTAAGCAGATTTTTACAATTATGTAACCCCCCCCCCTACCCCTTGTCAGCAAAAGTAAGCAAACCTCTTACCCCCCCTCCCATGCTTACGTAATCATTGGTACCTATATGCATTTTTCTTTTAATGGATTCTGTGTTTTATTGGTTCGTCAGCAGCAGTTCGAATCGAAGCTGCTGACGTAATCACCATATCGACCCCCCCCCCGCCCCCCCTCAAGCGCTTACGTAATACCTGAACGCTCCCTCTTCCCTAATCGTTAGCACTCTATTTTCGATGAATTTATTTTAATATTTTTAATGTACAGACACGAACTTTTTACTGATTTATTATATGTGTAGATTAGAAGATTACTCTACAAAATTGTGCCTATTCTTACTGTTTGTTTGTCACAGCATCGAAGCAGCTGACGGCTCTCGAGATAGACGCGGCGCGCGCCACCAGCCGGTGCATCAACGTGAAGTGCCGCAGCGGCGTGGACGCCGGCCCGGCAGGCCCGGCCGCCGTGGCCTACTACGGCGGCCGGCGCGGCCAGGTCTGCCGCCGGTGCGACATGAACGTCACCAGCCGGGGCTTGGTCAGTATGCACGCCAGGCACAGCTCCGGAGCAGCGCGGACGCCGCCGTGGCCTACTACGGCGGCCGGCGCGGCCAGGTCTGCCGCCGGTGCGACATGAACGTCACCAGCCGGGGCTTGGTCAGTATGCACGCCAGGCACAGCTCCGGAGCAGCGCGGACGCCGCCGTGGCCTACTACGGCGGCCGGCGCGGCCAGGTCTGCCGCCGGTGCGACATGAACGTCACCAGCCGGGGCTTGGTCAGTATGCACGCCAGGCACAGCTCCGGAGCAGCGCGGACGCCGCCGTGGCCTACTACGGCGGCCGGCGCGGCCAGGTCTGCCGCCGGTGCGACATGAACGTCACCAGCCGGGGCTTGGTCAGTATGCACGCCAGGCACAGCTCCGGAGCAGCGCGGACGCCGCCGTGGCCTACTACGGCGGCCGGCGCGGCCAGGTCTGCCGCCGGTGCGACATGAACGTCACCAGCCGGGGCTTGGTCAGTATGCACGCCAGGCACAGCTCCGGAGCAGCGCGGACGCCGCCGTGGCCTACTACGGCGGCCGGCGCGGCCAGGTCTGCCGCCGGTGCGACATGAACGTCACCAGCCGGGGCTTGGTCAGTATGCACGCCAGGCACAGCTCCGGAGCAGCGCGGACGCCGCCGTGGCCTACTACGGCGGCCGGCGCGGCCAGGTCTGCCGCCGGTGCGACATGAACGTCACCAGCCGGGGCTTGGTCAGTATGCACGCCAGGCACAGCTCCGGAGCAGCGCGGACGCCGCCGTGGCCTACTACGGCGGCCGGCGCGGCCAGGTCTGCCGCCGGTGCGACATGAACGTCACCAGCCGGGGCTTGGTCAGTATGCACGCCAGGCACAGCTCCGGAGCAGCGCGGACGCCGCCGTGGCCTACTACGGCGGCCGGCGCGGCCAGGTCTGCCGCCGGTGCGACATGAACGTCACCAGCCGGGGCTTGGTCAGTATTATGTGCCGGATCGTTAAAAACGTATATCCGCGGATACGGATCTGATTACGGATATTTAGTGTCAAGATCCGCGGATACGGATCTTTATTTTTTTTATATTTTTTTATTATATTTGAATGATCTCAAAAAAAAAAATCTTAATTTTAATGTCACTGAAAATTGGAACACAGAAAAATCGGACAAGTTAAGCTATGGCAAATAAATGAAATTTAATTTCTTACGGTAAAACCGTAAAAGTAAGCATGAAAACCAAGAAATAAAAATTCTTGATTCAATTGATAGTACTTGAATGATCTCATTATAATTATAAAAAAAATAAGTTGTGTAGTTATTTCATTGTCATAAAAGTGACGTTATAACTTGCTATAATATTGATCTCATTATAAAGATTCTTTCAGTTATGTAGTATTGGTATGGTAACTTACTGCGATAAATGGTTGCAATATAATGGTGCCAAATATTTGATTTTAAGAAATGAAAATACTCTGAATGGAATTTTATAGTTATTTTAATTCTACCAAATCACTTGTAAAAGATCCGCGTAAAAAGTAACGGACACGGATACGGATACGAATTTTTCTTTTCCTTCGGATATCCGCGGATAACCTTGCTTTTTATTGGTAAAGTGCATAGTTCCCGCGGGATAGCGATAAACATGTCAATTGCTGAATTTACGCGGACGAAGTCGCGGGCAGGAGCTAGTTGTAAAATGAAGTGCTCCGCCGCGTCTATCAGTCTGTTCGCTATAAACTCAAAACCGCTGAACGGATTTTCAGGAAAAGTCAAGCTATAAAATTTAATTATGTGCAGACGAAGCCGCGGGCAGCAGCCAGTCTAACAAAAAGTTTAAACTTTTAGCAACCCATAGTTATTATGATTCACCTTTCCACCTATACGCCCGCAATCATGTTAAACGTGGCTTGTAGTTGTTACCTTAGGGGGCGTTCATTAATTACGTGAGGTATTTATGGGGTCGAGCCTAATCTTACTAAATCTCACTTGGGGGAGAGGGGGGGTCTTGGCAAATATCACGTAATTTTTTTTTTAGCAAAAAAATGGTGTAAATCTGCGTGAAAATTAAGTTAAATTAAAGTTGAATTAATAATTAAAGATTACAGCAATATTTTCAAATGCTAGTCTTTGCTAATAAGGACTAGTCCTTGCTAGCCTTAAATAAAAGTAGGTAATTAAACAAATTGTGTTATGTTTTTTAATAAATCCAATACTTTTATACCCAAAGTACAAGTTTTGAAAAATCTCACGTGAGATTGGGGTAGGGGGGAGGGGGTAGAGAAAAATCTTACGACATCTCAGCAAGGGGGGAGGGGGGGTCAAAAAATCGTTAAAAATGCCTCACGTAATTAATGGACGCCCCCTTAGCCTCTGTCTACCCCGTAATAAAGCCGTGACTTACGTACTTTCAGAGTCTAATAGAAGGCATCAAGGACTTCTCGCCGCTCCTGTCGCTTGACATGGGTCAGGTCAGGGAGGAGCTCGTCGAGATATCTGATTCGGACTCTGAAGAAGAGAGCAGCGCTCCCAAGATGGCGGAGGATGCTATAGGAAAGAAGGAGGCAGAGTGAGTAGACCATAGAAAAAAGATAAGGATAAGTTCGCCTTTGTGCATTTGTGTTGACCTGTATTCATATTTTTCTTGTGTTTTATCTATACACACATACACCAATCACGTCTCTATCCCTTGCAAGGTAGACAGAGACTAAGGTAACAGGTACCTACATGACACATTTAGCAAGATTGTGGGCGTATAGGTGGAAAATGGAATCAAAATAGTGATGGGCTGCTAGTCTCATCGCCTATAACAAGATTCCTATGATTTTCGCCCATTCCCTCGATGGGATTTTACCATCTGCGCGGGTAGAGAAGCAACTGGTATATTCTATGTTTTTTCTTTGCTCCCAGACCAGCATGGAAGAAATATATATTACATAATCAATACATAGTATAAAATAAAGTCGCTTTCTCCCTATGTATGCTTATATCTTCAAAACTACACAACGGATTTTGATGCGGTTCTTTTAATAGATAGAGTGATTCAAGAGGAAGGTTTTTATGTATAATTCTACGCAGACGAAGTCGCGGGCAGAAGCTAGTATATAATAAATCAGTAGAAAGTTCGTGTCTGTACAAGTTAATAATAAGTTCATCAAAAATAGAGTGCTAACGATTAGAGAAGAGTAATAAAACACAAAAAAGTCGATTTCATAATTTTTGTCTGTATGTATGTATGGATGTGTTCATTTACCTATGTCTGTGTTCGCTAATCTCCGAAACTGTTGGACCGATTTTAAATGAAATTTTGCGTAGTGATACCTTATATCCCTGGTTAATATTTTAGATAATTTTAAACCCGGAAAATTGACATGACATCTGCCAGCACGTCTAGCACGAGAGCGCACAAGAGTCGCGTCGCGCGCGAGATAGATTGCCCGTCCTTTTCTTACTGTACCAACAAGAAAGATCTCGTGCGCTCTCGTGCTAGCGGGGCTGGAGAGAGATCTCGATTGTGGCCTCTCCCCACAAGTATAAAGCTTCTAAGGAGGTTCTCAATACAATACAATACAATAACTCTTTATTGAACACCACATATAACAACCAAAACAGAAAAAAGGTATACAGAATATTACAAGGTAACAATAGGCGGCCTTATCGCTACAGAGCGATCTCTACCAGGCAACCATAATGGACTGGAGAACAGAACCAATCAATCTAACTATATGTAACGACCGGATAACCTAGTGGTTGGTGACCCTGACTATGAAGCTAGAGGTCCCGGGTTCGAATCCCGGTAGGGGCAGACAGTTGTATGATGAATACGAATGTTTGTGCCCGAGTCATGGATGTTGTATGTATTTAATTATGTATTTATCTACATTATATAAGTATGTTTATCCGTTGCCTGGCGGCCATAGTACAAGCTTTGCTTAGTTTGGGGCTGGGTCAATTGGTGTAATTTGTCCCAAGATATTTATTTATTTATGTTTTTTTTACTGCAGTTTCCTAGAGGAGCAGCTGGCGGCCATGTTTAATAAGACCTGGAAGAAATACGGCATGGACGCGCGACTCAAAGCCGCGGAGAGCGAGATCAGTGAGGAAGTCATGAAGCTGGAAGGTTAGTGAACCGGTCAAGCGCGAGCCGGAACAGCGCGCCGAGGGTTCTGTACAAATTAATACATAGACCCACCGTACCACTGGCACTGCCCCGGGGGTAATGAGGGACTGAACCATACCACCGCATTGCTGTAAGCTACGGATAGGTTAAGTTAGGTAGCTCCTTATGCCCAAAGGGAAAACCACCAAGGAATAGTTTTTTTTTTAATTTCTCAAATCCCAGCACTAGTATAGAAGCCCATGGAAAAAAATAACCTGTGAAATGAACCAGCGTGAATAACGTTTAGAAGGCAGTTACTATAATCATAAAATAACTCTGAGCGCTATGCCGCCATTTCTGAGCGGTACAGGTGTGAAATTTCTCAGGTACTAGTGAGGAATTACGACTAATTAATTAATTAATGTGCGGCTTTTTTATAGCTTATAGATGATTAAAAATAAATGTCGAAAAACCTAGTGCCGTACTAAAGTGGTGATGCCGGAAGTTAGTGCATTTTTTTTTCCATGTACTCACGTAGTCACCTGTACCGCTCAGAAATGACGGCATAGCGCTCAGAATTATTTTATGATATAGTAACAGCCTTCTAAGCGTTATTCACGCTGGTTCATTTCACATGTTAATTTTTTCCATGGGCTTGTAGTCTATAGGTGGTATGGTTTAGTCCCACCTTACCCCCAGGGGTAGTGCCAGGTTTATGATGGGTCTGAAGGTTTAAACTTTTTAAGGCTTGATTATTCCGCTAGATCGTGGTAGCCTAGTGGCTTGACCTGTAGCCTCTCAAGCAGAGGGTCGTGGGTTCGAATCCCGTGCTCGCGCCTCTTTAAGTTTTTCGCAATTTATGTTAAGGTTTTGTCACCTTAGGCTCCGTCTACCCCACAGAGCAAAAACAAAGAGGAGCTGGCCTAAGCAACTGTGCACTATGATTTTCAACTAGGTCCTGACGTCATCATTGTGGGCGGGGCTTAGTCAGTATGTTGTCAGCGTTCGTCAGGTGCACATGTATCGAGACTCGCATTATCGGTGTGTTTTCGCGGTTTTAAGAAGAAAAGGATAAAAGTGTTGTGTTTTATCGTGTCAAAGTTATTCAGACAGACGTTCTGATGCTATGAATGGTATCACATTTCATTTGTAAGTAATTTTATACGTAATTATTAAAATACTTCTAGAAAAATTTCGGCTTTCAAGTATAAATTATACTTCTCGACACTAGGTGGCGTAACTTTTGTGAATTAAAAATATAAGTACGTAAAGTTCCGCATTAGTATATTGTAATAATCATACGTGTATACTGAAAACTAAAGTATACATTTAGTCCTAAATACTTTTTAGTCGCCAAAACAGTACTTTAGTAGTTTTATAAATATATTGTGAACAGGCCGCCATCTATCGTCAATTAGAACAACTATTTTCAACGTCAAAAATATCCAGAGCCGTAATTAGAATCAAATAATTTTACCGAATAACGCACGGCTATGGTCAGTAATGAAATAACAATACATTTTAATAGCAAATATTTTGAAGTAACAAAGTTCTGAGTTGTATACATATTATTCTCCGTGACTGTTCATGAATTGAAAGAACTTAGAATATTAAATAAACATTTTATCCATATTAACATAATTGGCTTTGTTCATTTTTTTAAGCTGTGCTTTAAACACCTTTATTTGATAAAATGGACTATTTCAAGCAACTAATTTGAATAATATGCCTTTATTTTCGCAGGTAATTGAATTTTGTAAATAAAATTATGTTCATTATAATAATTTGTCTATTGTTTTACATAAGTACAATATACATCTAAATCAGTAAAAATGGTTACCCTTATTTTATTCATTTATTACACAAACTTTTTGAAACTCAAAGTTCTGAGTACATCCCATTAATTTTACACTGATTGACATCTAGTGTGAGATAGCTGAACTAGGTAGGCGAGTGGTTTTGCTACTAACCGACGGATGGAAAATTGAAAAGTGGGCGGAGTTCCACAACCCCTCACCCCGCAAAATGTCACGCGATGTTTCATAGGGAAATCTTATTACCACACCTCCTCTTTGTTTTTGCTCTATGGTCTACCCCACTTCCCAAACCTGCATTGCTGCGGTGCCGCGAAGAGGGAACCCCATCCCGGGGGTCGTGGGGCGTCGCGGTGACACCGAGTGCTTGTAACGCCTCACATACGACCGAATAGGGAATCCGTGTGGTTTTTAGTGGGTGCCTGCCGTCGCGGGAGCCCCACATACCCCCGGGAACGTACCGGGCGGATGCACGAGGCGCATTTTCCACACCATAAAAAAAGGCTCTGTCTACCCCGTAAGGGATTTTTATGTATTTCAGGAGATGACCAATGGCTTGAAAGCTGGTTCTGCCACAAGGGCATAGGGCGTCGTTGGTGATTTTTATTGTTTTGTTATTGTTACACAGAGGAATGCACCAAGATCAATACGATGCTCAACGAATGCCAAGTTGCGACGGATAAGCTGCGCAACGACCTGTACGACACGTTCGCTGGTGAATGTGACGAGCTGCCCCCCATTTTGATATACGACACCCCCCCTAACACGGTAAGAGATCCCACCAAAAACATTTAATGAAATTGGCGGCCAAGACTCATACGCTGAAATTTCGCTTTAAAAGTTATCACGGGGTCCGATTTTTGAAAGCACATCACTCTAAAGTACATACATACATATATCACGTGTTTATCCCTTAAGGGGTAGACAGAACCTAAGGTAACAAAACCAAAGCCACGTTTAGCATGATTAAGGGCGTTGCTGGAAAGGGAAATCAAAATAGTGATGGGTTGCTAGCCGCATCGCTTATAACATGATTCCTAAGACTTTCGTCCATTCCTTTGATGGAAGAGAGACAACTGGTAAATTCTATGTTTTTTATTTACTCCCAGTCCAGCGTGGAAGAATAATTTATAATATTAGTAAGATAGTAGTTACCCATCACTATTTTGATTCTCTTTCCACCTATACGCCCACAATCTTGCCATGCGCAAGCGCAATGCGTCCCTGGTGCGCCGGGTGCGCGCCAGCCCCAACTCCATCTTAAGTATGATCGCGGGCAGGATGGATTGTGATTATATGACGCATTGTGGGGAACTACATGCCCCCACCTGTGTAATAATATGTGGTAAGATTGTATGTACCTACTTTGCTGTGCCCCCATCTTACGTTTATTGTATGTGTTGTGTGTATATAATTGTAACTAACCCCTTAGTGTAAGTATAGTACTAACAACATATGTGTCACTTAGTTACATGAATTAAATGGATTTTATTTTATTTTATTTATTTAAATGTGGCCTGTAGGTACCTGTTACCTTAGGCTCTGTCTACCCCGTAAGGGACAAAGACGTGATTTGTGTGTGTGTGTGTGTGTGTGTGTGTGTGTGTGTGTGTTGTAAATGTTAAAGTCAAATTGTTATTTCTAGTGGTGCGGTTTGGAGGAAGGAGTAACAGCTGAAAATAAAGAGGTAATTATTTTACTCTGTTACGCCATCTTTTCACCGACTTCTAAAAGGAGGTTCTCAATCCGACTATAGGTTTTCAAGGGCGGAACAAGTTTTTTTTTCTGGGGGACTAAGGAGAATTGTCCACACGAAAATACCGTCTGGGGGGGGGGGGCACGTCCCCCGTGCCCCCCTCCCCCATAAATCTACCCCTGTAACATAATTACAAAAACGCATAACTCACGTATAAAAGTCGTAGTCGTTCCTCTTGGACCGCTCGCCCCGGCGGCAGCGAAACGAACGAGAACAAGAGGATGGACTACGAACTAGTCTGAAACATGTCGAGCATCACTCGACTTTATACGTGATTTATCGGTTTGTTCACGTGTTGATCCACGGCAGTTTGTAATGTCGTACAGACACATCATTCAAACAGAGGATGCTTGACGACAAAAAATCGCATAATAACAAGGTCACGTGACAGCTAGTAACAAATAGAAAAATTCGAAGGCTTACCCACCTGCTATGGGTGTAGGGGTATAGCTCGCGTCACGGAATGACGACCCGGGTTCAATTCCCGGCCATAGATTTTGTATCAGTTTGTGTAATTATGTTTTAGTCTCACGGTAGTTTCATGTTGAAATCACCTGTGTATGTTTTTGTGTGTATGTTATTCCGGATTCATTTTGGACACAGTGTGTAAACTATGTTACTAAATCAACAGACGCGTCAAAGCAAGCGTCGTTCGTCGATTCCCGAGCCGCCTGCCAAAAGGCCGGCCATCCCGCTCGGTTACGCCCCGCTGGACAGGGACGCCAATACAGCGCATAACGTGAGTCCTCGAATTATACGCTTGGATACTACGAATAATAATAAGTCAAGAAGCGTAACTAAGCCCGAATAATCATTCCACGCGAAGTGAACCGCAGGGGGCGGGGCTTAGAATATGTGCCGCGCGGCGAATTAGTTCGGCCGGGACGCTCGAGCCGTTATCATTGTATTTTTGCGCTAATACATTAGAAAAATATGCCATCGTGTTGCGTGAAGTGGTGTAGAAGCCATTCAGATATGAAAAATAGAGGACTCACCTTTCATTATGTATGTAAATAAATATTTTAGGACACCATACTTGACGACTCTGGATGCATGCGATCCACGCACCCTTCCCTTACCGCAAGTAGGCGGACACGATCACGACGCGCGGACTAATCGCGTGCAAGTATTGTCTGCTGAGTGACAGGTGTTACGTTTGCATTGCTGTTAGTTTGTGTGCGTAAGTGGAATGACAATCGAAGCGGCAACTGTTAGGGAATTACGCTTCTTGACTTATTATTATTCGTAGCTTGGATAAGCGCCACAGTGCAATGGGAAGGACTGATATACAAAAAACGCGGTCCTTAAGTAACAAAATGCGGGGTTCCATTACAAATCCACCCGTCGTAAGCGTTCATTTCATCGACATCATGTTGATGAATGGCAGTCTTCGGCGGTGCGGTTTAATCAGTATTTTTTGCCACGAACTTGCAAAATCTGGAACGAGCTCCCCGCTGGGGTCTTCCCATCGAGTTACGACCTGGGTGCCTTTAAGAGGCGAGCGTACAATTTTCTGCAGGGACTTGATTAATGCGTGGTTTTTTTTTAATTTTTCAGGAGACTAAAGCAGCTTCCAGTGCTACAGATATTGCTATGCAGAATGATGATGACGTAAGTTTAAATCCTACATACATACCTTCACGCCTATTTCCCACAGGGGTAGGCAGAGACTACCTTGTTCCACTAGCTTCTATTTTGACCTACCTCTTTCGCATCATTCACATTTGTAAATATCTTCATACCTGAGCTGACCTGATTTGTAAATATCTTGACTTGACCTTTTGTCAAACCTTAGGCTCTTTCTACCCCGTAAGGGATAAAGACGTGAATGATGTATGTATGTATGTATGTAAGTGGAAAGGTTTGTGAGAATGTATGAATGTTTGTAAGTCTTTCACGCCAGAATGGCTGAAAAGATCTAGCTGTAATTTGTCACAGAGATATATTATAATTAGGAATAGCACATAGGCTACTTTTTATTATTATTACAAGCCTTTTATTAACTTGCAGCGTATGTAAGTATGTTTGTCCGGGTGGAATCTTGCGACTAAATTTTGAAGCAGATATCTTCATCCGATTGAGCTGAAATTTTGCATACTTGTGTAAGTCGGATGACAGTACAATAATCTGGTAGTGGAGTTCTGACGACCCACCCAGGATCGTCTCCGCAGGAGGGAATTCTTCAACGGTTGGTCCGATTGGCTTGAAAGTTCAGGTTAGGTTATTATCCCGGAAACTTGCGTAGTTCCCGAGGGATAGCGATAAACGCATCATTGGCAGACGAAGTCACGTGCAACAACTAGTTTTTTAACATACTTGAGAGTAAATTTACTCCATATCCATTTCTCTCTCTCTCTCTCTCTCTCTCTCTCTCTGTCATATTAGTTACAAACGTGGTCCTTCGTGGTTCGCGTGGGAACTATAGCCCAAGCCTTCCCATTATGAGTATATTTTATTTATTGTGTATTAGTTTATCGTATTTATCTATTATGTAATAAACTACACCGTCTACACATAATAGAAAATTATATCTTACATTATTTAAAATTTAGACATTTAGGATTATTTTAGGTTTCTATCGGTTCTTTTACTTTTTCTGTGTGTCTACTCTTGCTTAATACTTATTTCCTGTCAATCGTTCAAAGGTTAACTGGAAGAGATCCCTTTTAGGGATAAGTTCGCCTTTGTGCATGTGTGTTATTGTCCTGTATTCATATTTTTCTTGTGTTTTATGTACAATAAATTTAAATAAATTTTTATTTTCCTTCTACAAAAATTTTGCTTATATGTTTTATTTAAATTAAGTATTTTTATATTTGTTTCGCGTCCTTACGCGTCCGTCACATTCAGCTAGGAGGCTGAATTACTCAAATGTGTTACGTTAAATGTGAACACTGTTTTGTCAATGATGTAAACTCTTTGTGATTTGTTTATGAGCCATGTATGACTGTTTGTGTTCCTATAAATAAATAAATATGGAGTTATACATATATACATACATACATGAGAGGAGGCCGGCGCCCAGCAGTGGGACGTACGCTGGAGGTGATGATGGCCATGGTCCTTCGAGCCGGATAAAATTTTATTTTTTATTTTTTTCAGAATTGTGACATCTCCGTGGTGAAGCTGTCGGCGGAGGCGGCGCCGGCCGACCTGCCGCAGCCCGGGGTGGCGACGCGGCCGCCGCTGCGCCCCCACATGCCCGTGTACGCCATGAGGAACGCCTTCGGCTCCTGGTCCAAGGCCCGCATCATGGATGTCCAGCCCAAACTCAGTGTTAGTACGATAATTATCAGCGTACACGAATAAACCACACCATCCCTTGCGAATTGTGATGGGTTGCTAGCCGCATCGCCTGTAACATGCCCGTCCGTAACACCGTTTTCCCCGACTACGGCAAAGCCAAGGGATTGTTATGATTTTGATAGACTATTTATGTATGTGCATCTGTTTCGTCATAGCTCCTAAACTACTTATCAGAACTGGACGAATGAGGGTATCTAAGTAGTAACTTCGTTTAATTCGGTATCCTGGGGCCCGATTTTTGAAAGCGCATGTGTGAAAATACCACTCGAAAGTGGTGAAAAATTGTCCTGAATTTCAAATACGAATAGCATAGAAGACAATCACGGCTCTCATTAATCTTGTGAACTGGTCACAACTTTGATTAGAGCTGTAGTTTTGGAGATATAAGCTGATATATACCACTTTCGAGTGATGTGCTTTAAAAAAATCGGGCCCCTGAATATCTTATTTCATACTTTATTAGCTATCTCTCTAGCTATCAGTCTAAAGTGTGCAAAAAAAGTGAATTTTAATTTGAACCAGCCCCGAAGAAACAAGAACATTTTTGTCGTAGTTTGATTTTAGTTTTCCACGATGCACACGGGTAGATGTTTCACGGGAGTTTGTAATTGTGTCATATAGACACATCGTTCAAACAGATGACGCTTAGCGGCAAAAATTCGCATAGTAACAAGGTCACGTGACAGCTAGTAACAGCTAGAACAATTCAAAGGCTTACCCACCTGCTATGGGTGTAGGGCAGTGTTTCTCAAACTTTTTGCCGTCACGAACCACATCCAGAATTTCAAAATGTCCACGGACCCCCAATCTGAGCTTATTATAGAAAAAGAAAACAAAGCAATCACTTTTAGTAAATAATGTGGAGAGTAAACTGTGTACCAGTTGTTTCTTGTCCCGCGCAGATGGTAAAAGCCCACCGAGGGAATGGACGAAAATCATAGGAATCATGTTATAGGCGATGCGGCTAGCAAACCATCACTATTTTGATTCAATTTTCCATCTACACGCCTACAATCTTGCTAAACGTGGCCTGTAGGTCTTGTCACCTTAGGCTCTGTCTACCCCGTAAGGGATAAAGACGTGATTTAAGTATTTTGATTGTGTTGCTTCGGACCCCTGGCACACATGTTACGGACCCTCAAGGGGTCCGTGGACCCCAGTTTAAGAAACCGTGGTGTAGGGGCATAGCACGGAATGACGAGGATCCGGCTTCGATTCCCGGCTATAGCTTTACTTTTTTTTTCACAGGGCCAGTTCACGATGTGCAGGGTGAAGTTCGAGCACAAGGTCAAGAATCCCACCAAGATGCTGCAAGCTCGCTGTCTCGCCTACGAGCATCCTTCTGACGTCAGGATGACCATTGGTATGTTGGTATGTTACGTGGAACGAAACGTGGTGCGTGAAAGAGACAGAACGAGAAATAAGCTGACGGATGAGCGTGATGCAAGATGGTTTAGTTTAAAGGGTGAATGAAAGGGATGGGAGGTTTTAGAATGTAAGAACGAGAAAGAAATGAACACATGGCGGACAGGTATACTACACATTGACTAATCCTACTAATACACATACACTCACATAATCATTTAGATTTCCCACAAAAGAACTGTATCATATTACTGACCAATTATCCATGAGAAAGCTATACGTTCTGAGTGCAACTCTGAGTGTACATAGAACCCTAGATTTCAAACCATTGCTTTTAAATCGTAGACGACCGGGAAAGATTGTCCCTCTCTCAAAATACAAATCAAAGTTTGCAAAAAGACAATATGCGGCACAATCAGCATATCTATACAACACCATAAATACAAAGATTAGTATTTATGAACTGCATTATTATAACTGTAAGAAGGTCATTGACTTGCTTAAACGGATGAGTTACGAGGAAACCGAGTTGTTGGTGAATAAGATCTCGTTTTAGTCCTAAGATGTACGCACACACGTACACGCTAACACACACACATACACGCGCACACACACAAATACACACAAACCATTTATTTAAGTTCTTCCGTTATTTTGTTAGCTACGTATAAGTGCTGTACTCTTTTTGTATTAAATAGCAAAGACTGTCAATAATAGAGGCGCGGGAGTTCCTGACACAAGCATTCTTTGCTTACTAGGAGGTTCCAACCTTGATACTTCAATGTGTAAACCTAAAAAAAGATTTTTTTTTTTCATTTTTTCATTTTTTTTTCAATCACGTTTTTATCTCTTACGGGGTAAACAGAACCTTAAGTAACAAGACCGAAAGGCCGCGTTTAGAATGATTGTGGGCGTATAGGTGGAAAGGGGAAACAAAATAGTGATGAGTTGCTGGTAGCATCGCCTATAATATGATTTTAAGATTTTCTTCCATGCCGGTCTGAGAGCAAAAAAAACAGAATGTACCAGTTGCTTCTCTACCCGCGCAGATGGTAAAAGCCCATCGAGGGAATGGGCGAAAATCATAGGAATCATGTTATAGGCGATGAGCCCATTTTCCACGTATACGCCAAAAATCTTGATAAATGTGGCCTGTAGGTACCTGCTACCTAAGCAATTACCTTAATTATGTAACTAACAAATTGTGGGTCCCAGTTACCCGAATAAAGAAATTTATTATTATTATGCAGCATAAGTATTAGTATTTTGAGCATGTATGAAGAGATTGATGAATGTGGATGAAGCGAAAGAAGTATGTCAGGATCGTAGCAAGTGGAACAAAGTAGTCTCTGCCTATCCCTGTGGGAAAGAGGCGTGACGGTATGTATGTATGTATGTATTATTATTATTATTATTAGGCTCCGTTTACCCCGTAAAGGATAGACGTGATTTGTGTACGTATGTAAGATTTTAAACGATAAATTTTACCCTTCGCAGGTACCAGGCTGGTGGCACTGTTCAAGGACAACGACAATAAGAGAGAGTCTTACTACTCCGGCATCGTGGCGGAGATACCCAACCCTGTCAACAATTACAGGTCGGTTACATACTTATTCTTAAGTGTATTGTATTTTCTGTGTTCCGGTGTGGAGAGTAAGACAGCCGGTTAAATTACGGGCACAAGAGGCATTTCATCTTAGTCCTCTAGGTTGGCAACGCATCTGCAATCCCTCCGGGGTTGCGGGTGTCTATGGGCGGTGGTGATCATTTACCATCAGGTGACCCACTTGCTCGTTTGCCTTCCTATTCATATTAAAAAAAAAAATGCTATATATCTGTGTATCGAATGTGTGTAAATAAACCTCTCTCTCTCTCTCTCTCTCTCTCTCTCTCTCTCTCTCTCTCTCTCTCTCTCTCTCTATCTCTCTCTCTCGCTCTCTCTCTCTCTCTCTCTCTCTCTCTCTCTCTCTCTCTCTCTCTCTCTCTCTCTCTCTCTCTTACACAATGCTACGCTTACCGTTATGTAAATAAAACCAAACAAAAATAAATTAACGGCATTTATTTAAGGTAACAGTAACGCGTCGCTAGTAGGGATTGCAAAAACCGTACAGATGAAAAAAACCGGTTTTTAACCGCATTACGGAATCAAAAACCGGTTAACCGGTTTTTTACCGGTTTTCATTATTTTCTTCAATTTTACTCAAATCATTATTTAATCATTTCATAATTTAACGTTCTTGCTTCATGGAATAAAGTATTGCTTAATTTATAAACTAAGCAAGTCAGCATTTGTTAAGCAGAAAATAAAACAAGTTTGTTTTGATCTACTGAAACTTTCAGATGTCAAGAATCTTAATAAAATGCGTTTTAAATGTTGTAAAATATAGATAGTAATAATATATAATAAGTCAGAATATTGAACGTAACAGTTTTAGTCTCACTGTAGTATATAGGATTTAATAATCAACTTATTATAGTTTTTATTTCTTTCGGCTTTAATCCGGTTTTTGCGTCCCGAAAACCGGTTTTTTGCCTTAACCAAAAAAGTCCGGTTAACCGGATTTTCGGTTAACCGGTTAGCCGGTTTGCACTCCCTAGTCGCTAGCACACGAATTAGGTCGTAGGGTGAGGGTAGAATTAGGCCGGTCTGACTTTAAAGGTCGTTGCACGCCACAAGCACTTCCCTGCTGCTGCCAAAGCCGTGAGGATGGAGTATTGGAGGATGGAGTATGACTGTTGTCTCACTATTCATATATAACAGTCTGTTAGAAATTCACAAGGACAAGGAGTATATGAAAAAAAGGAGTGATGTTCACAAATATAATACAAGAAACAAAGACAAATTGTGCGTCCCAAAAGTCAGATTGGCAAGATACTACAAACAAGGCATACCCATTAAGATAATTATGTATAATATGCTGCCGCTAGTCCTGACACGATTGCCATTAATAGATTTTCAAAGAAAAATTAAAGCATTCTTGCAGGAAAACGCCTTCTATTCAATTAATGAGTTTATAGATTATGTTAAGCTTCCCGCATATAAAAATACTTTACTTATGTGACATTGCTTGGAATAGATTGCCATCTATGTTACGATTGCTGTTTTGTAATTATATTATTTCGTAATCATGATATTGAGACCCAGTGATGTGCTTAGTTATAATGACGTGCTAAAATGTAATGTTGATTACTTGGCCAATAAATAATCTGAATCTGAATCTGATATTGACGGTTCGTCAGCCAGGCGAAGCCGGAGGCAGCAGCACTGCAATAGTGGGCTCGAGCCGTAACGAGGAACCCTGGAATTTAAGTCCGCTGTTATAAGTACTCATTAGGTGGGCGGTTCCGTTGACTGTGACCGGCATTGACGACCGGATAGCCTAGTGGTTAGTTACCCTGACTATGAAGCTAGAGGTCCTGGGTTCGAATCCCGGTAGGGGCAGACAGTTGTATGATGAATACGAATGTTTGTGCCCGAGTCATGGATGTTGTATGTATTTAAGTATGTATTTATCTACATTATATAAGTATGTTTATCCGTTACCTGGTACCCATAGTACAAGCTTTGCTTAGTTTGGGGCTGGGTCAATTGGCATTGTTCATTTTTTTTAAGCTGTGCTTTTAAAACCTTTATTTGATAAAATGGACTATTTCAAGCAACTAATTTGAATATTATGCTTTTACGTAGCTTTGTTAATTACATAATAATAAATATTTTTTCGCTGTTTGATAATTCGTGAATTTAGACAGAATCCCAATCGCCTTCGTTCGGCTGGCTATAAAAAAAACGGCTTTGTCTATGGTTTTGTAGATTTGACAGTGACACGTGACAGTTGCCGTAGCCAAACTTTTTTTTCATTTTTGTGGCAAACATTCGATGCTGGATTCTGTCTAAAAACCCGGTCGTTCGGTCAAACAAAGGTTCAAAGTACTTTTACAAAAATATCTGCAATCATAAAGTATTTTTGAAATCGGACAAGATAAATCGGATAATTGATGGTTTTCCTCGAAATGGTTTTCGAATTGGAGCATACTAAAAAAAATGAACAATGCCAATTGGTGTAATTTGTCCCAAGATATTTATTTATTTATTTATTTATTTATTAAGCAGAGGGTGCGTTCCACTAAGCGTTCACAACGATCACGCTCACGACCGCAGTTTTTCCCGTTCCACTTGCTTGTGAGCGTTACTGTCGTAAACTCAAGTGGAATGGATTATAGAGCGTTTTGAGCGTGGAGGTAAATAATACAAATGGCGAGTTAGTAAAAAGAAAGCAAAAGATTTAATAGGTTAGGTTATAACCTGTAACTCTGTAAGCCTTGAAAATAAACTTAATTAATTATTGTTTAAATCGATTTATATTGAATAAACGTATAATTAGATTTTTTATATTTAATATTAGTGGTTAGTTTAATTAATTTACGTTCAAATGTAATTAAAATGTCTTTTACGGCGGCACTTGGACACGGTCGCCATTTTTGATACTTTCGAGTTTTGAAAATACCGCTAATTTTCTCAACGATCACTGCGACCCACCTTTTTAAATGGGTCGTCGTGAGCTTCGCGTGAGCGTAAGTCATGACGTCATAAGTGACGTTTTCGCCGCGACCACAACGACCGCGGTCGTTATGTGGAACGACTAAAGGAGCATTTTGATCGTTGTGGGCGCTTAGTGGAACGCGCCCAGAAGCAGGTAGCAGCGCTAAGGCGATAGGAAATGGCTTGGTGATTTGCGGATGTCACAGTCAGACGGAGTTTACAATCGAGATAGTAAAATCGAGATGGTGCAATCGAGATGGCAGTCGCTAAGCAAGTAATTAACAACAAACAATAAACAAGTAATTAATTTTACATTACTGTTGCGAAGTTCGATTAAGCCTGCATTAAATAATAAAAGGAATAAACGAGTAAGCATTATCATTATTATTATCACTATCAAGCAAAATCAAATTAAATACAATTGACAACGGTTATTTGAGACCGTTATTGCAGCCATTTATATTTTAAACATTTTAACATATTGCTACCCACACAATTAAAGCATAAGAAATGTCCAACACTTACCCAATATCGGGGTTTGACACTGATTTTAAATAAGTAATCGTGAAGATAAATTGCTAAATAAGTTAGTACTTAATACGATCGATAAGATGACGCGGGCGACGTGTGATGGCACGAAAGTGAACGTGCGCCTGCGCCGGCGTCAAAATCTGTGTCACAGGCTACTAAGAGATACTACGTATCAGACCGCCAACTCAGGAACAAGACAATTCATCAGTAAGCAACTGTATTTTATCTGTACCACTGATGATGTATGACGTTTCTTTTTTTTTTAATTAAAATTTATACAAGGCTAAGGAAATATGGGTTTTTCTCCATGTCATGAATGTGGGGCTAAGGAAAAAAGGGCATACATCCATGCCATGCTTACTTAGGTATTGTAATTCGAAAAAAAAATGTTCTTTGCTCCCGGCATTTAAGTGATCACTTTGTGACAAGTGATCAATCAAATGCCGAGAGCTATATGTATTGGTGAGACAAATTAAATACGCACATTACTTGTTTTTTTTTTTTTTTTTTTCAACCTTTTTTTACATTTCACGATTTAGACACTAACCACTTTTGGAGTATTTTCTCACCGGTCGGGAAATGGTGTAAAATAGCGTCCTGTCGCATTGATTTACAAACACAGCACTCGTAATACATTTTGCAAAATACAAAATATTACCAAGAACCGTCCGTAGTCACAGAAAAAGCGGAGAGGATAAGCACAATAGTATAGTAAGTGTATAGTGTAGTAGTAGTAGTATAGTTTTTTTTTTTTTTTTTTTTTAAGTGAATAGGAAGGCAAACGAGCAAGTGGGTCACCTGATGGTAAGTGATCACCACTGCCCATAGACACCCGCAACCCCGGGAGGATTGCAGATGCGTTGCCAACCTAGAGGACTTGAGGAGGATTGAGTAATAGTATAGTAGTTTATTGACTGGTAGGTTTTAGGAGTTTATGTATTATATTCGGTAAAGTTATGTATTGTGGCTCTCAGTGTTTGCAATTTTTAAACTCACTCGTCCATCCCTAATATAATACTCCTTTCATCCACTCAAAGGTTGACTGGAAGAGATCCCTTAAAGGGATAAGTCCGCCTTTGTGCATATATCTCAGTGTTTGTCAATTGTATTTGTCTTGTTTATTTTGCACAATAAAGAGTTTACATACATACAACGACTTCACTCAATCAACACTCTAACGTGACTAATAAAAACATGGCTGCCGGTGCCCACGCACACAAGGAAATCTCTCACATACATCTATTGCGTGTCTATACACGCTGTCTGTCAGTTTGAAATAAAAAGAACATGGCGCTACCACTGACGATTCATTATACGTAGATTACAGGCCGTGGTGCCTTTTCGCCAGCTGGCCGTGCTAGGACGACCGCGGAACGCGCGGTCGGGGTAAGGGGCGAGGCGAGCCTGGCTCTCGAACAATAGGACTCGAGTCGAGTACGATCGGCGCGAGGAATAAGCAACAAGCTCGCTGTACATTTTATCCCAATCTAGTATAGTGTTGATTATTCTTTTGTATTTATAAATTTGTATTATGTGTTTTTATTATTTATAAGGTAAGTGTTATTGATAAGGTTTATTCTTAATTTTTTTAATCTTTTAATCGTGGTTTTATACACTAGTTACATAACGTATCAACGTCACAACAATAAAAACAGTAATATATGCACAAAGGTGAACTTATCCCTGTAAGGGATATCTACCAGTTAACCGTTGTTATTTTCTTGTTTATTTTGTCCCTCTCTCTCTCTCTCTCTCTCTCTCTCTCTCTCTCTCTCTCTCTCTCTCTCTCTCTCTCTCTCTCTCTCTCTCTCTCTCTCTCTCTCTCCCTCTCTCTCTCTCTCTCTCTCTCTCTCTCTCTCTCTCTCTCTCTCTCTCTTCTCTCTTTCTTTCTCTCTTACACTAAAAAAAACAGTAATATATGCAGTGTGTTTAATTCAAAGGAAACTCTGTTGCCGGAGTTTCAGGGCATGTTTTTCATTTATAAAACCTTTTCGACGGCAACGACACATCAGCACCGCAGGTTCAACGCTAACGACCTATATAAACGTTCATTACTTCAATTAATTAATTAATTAACTAATTAATTCATTAACTAATTAATTAATTTTTAGTTTTTTTTTTCAATCGGTTTACATCTTGTTTGACGACCGGATAGCCTAGTGGTTAGTGACCCTGACTATGAAGCTAGAGGTCCTGGGTTCGAATCCCGGTAGGGGCAGACAGTTGTATGATGAATACGAATGTTTGTGCCCGAGTCATGGATGTTGTATGTATTTAAGTATGTATTTATCTACATTATAATGAGTATGTTTTTCCGTTGCCTGGTAGCCATAGTACAAGCTTTGCTTAGTTTGGGGCTGGGTCAATTGGTGTAATTTGTCCCAAGATATTTATTTATTTTTGTTTTTAAAACTTGGCCTATATTTTCAATTTTTTTCTTCTTCAGATATCTGGTGTTCTTTGACGATGGTTACGCCCAATATGTGCAACACTCTGCCACCCGGCTCGTGTGTGAATGCGCGCCTCTTGTGTGGGATGAGGTAAGTACTAAAAAAGCCGGCCCGGCGATGCTAGCAACCCATCACTATTTTGATTCCCGTTTCCAACTATACGCCCACAATCATGCTAAACGTGGCCCTTAGGTCTTGTTACCTCAGGCTCTGTCTACCCCGTAAGGGATATAGACGTGATTTATGTATGTATTTATCTATGTACTTGCTCTGAAAAAAAATCTGTCATTGCGTTGGCCTTATGAAATACTAGCTTTTCCCCGCGACTTCGTCCGCACAGATAACGTCAGAGTGACGACACACCCCATACATCCACTCATGTCTCCAAGTATGAGGTTTTTATTGCCTATCCCGTGGGAAATTCGGAAAATCCCTTCTTAGAGCACCTACATGATCCTCTAGTAATATTATCTACTAATTATAGTCTTAATTATATACCTCGTGTTTTTATCCCGTGGGAAATTTGAAAAATTCCTTCGTAGTTGCACCTTTATACTAATCAAGGAATAATGTGTAGGCATGCTAAATTTAATGTCTGTAGCTTTATTAGTACAACATTTCGGAATTTTCCAATCCCGTGGGAAAATCGGGATAAAAAGTATCCTATGTCCGTCTCCTGGTTCTAAGCTACCTCCCTACCAATTATCAGCCAAATCGGCTAAGCCGTTCTTGAGTTATAAATAGTGTAACTAACACGACTTTCTTCTTCTTTTTTTATACATATAGATGAAAGCTAACAAAAACACCTTTGATTTGTCAAAATTTTCCACCACTTTCGAGTGGTATTTTCACGTGTCTTCAAAGATGGGGCCTCTGATTCGGATCCTCTGCTATCAGTCTGTATTAGGGATTGCAAAAACCGTACAGATGAAAAAACCGGTTTTTAACCGCATTACGGAATCAAAAACCGGTTAACCAGTTTTTTACCGGTTTTCATTATTTTCTTCAATTTTACTCAAATCATTATTTAATCATTTCATAATTTAACGTTCTTGCTTCATGGAATAAAGTATTGCTTAATTTATAAACTAAGCAAGTCAGCATTTAATAAGCAGAAAATAAAACAAGTTTGTTTTGATCTACTGAAACTTTCAGATGTCAAGAATCTTAAAAAAATGCGTTTTAAATGTTGTAAAATATAGATAGTAATAATATATAATAAGTCAGAATATTGAACGTAACAGTTTTAGTCTCACTGTAGTATATAGGATTTAATAATCAACTTATTATAGTTTTTATTTCTTTTGTTTTTAATCTTCTTTTGCCTTAACCAAAAAAGTCCGGTTAACCGGATTTTCGGTTAACCGGTTAGCCGGTTTGCACTCCCTAGTCTGTATTCGTCTTATTCTGTGCCAGGTGCACCCGTTCTCGAGGCAGTTCGTGAGAGAGTATCTGTGCTCGTACCCTGAGCGCCCCATGGTCAGAGTCCACGCCGGCCAGAGCATCAGAACCGAGTACAACGGTGAGTGTTGGGTTAAATCGGAAGGGCTGGATTAGATTAAATTAGATTATTTATACTTCCATGCTGGTCTGGGAGCAAAGGAAAAACGTAGAATGTACTTAGTTGCTTCTCGTCCCGCGCAGATGGTAAATCCCATTGAGGGAATGGGCAAAATTCTTAGGAATCATGTTATAGGCGATGCAAGCAACCCATCACTATTTTGATTCCTTTTTTTCACCTATACGCCTATAATCATGCTAAACGTGGCCTTTAGGTTTTGTTACATCAGGCTCTGTCTACCCCGTAAGGGATTATTTATTCATTCAATTAAAATTATATTCTTCCATGCTGGTCTGGGAGTAAAGATAAAACATAGAATTTACCAGTTCTTTCTCTTCCCGCGCAAATGGTAAAAGCCTTAGCATGGAAGCAAATCTGAATAGGAAATGCTGGATTTATTTCACTTGAGATGTTGTAATATAATTTAACTTGGCTAGTTTTTGCCAACAAACTAAATTTTACAAATTTCTTTACAAATCGCTACATAGTATAAAACAAAGTCGCTCTCCGCCGTCTGTCTGTCCCTGTGTGTGCTTATATCTTTAAAACTACGCAACGGATTTTGATGCGTTTTTTTAATAGATAGAGTGATTCAAGAGGAAGGTATATATGTATAACTAGCTGTTGCCGGCAACTTCGTCTGCATAGAATTCGTTTATCGCTATCCCGCAGTAATTACGCAATTTTCCGGGATAAAAAGTAGCCTATGTGTTATTCCAGACTGTAATCTGTCTATGTTCCAAATTTCATCCAGATCCGTTCTGGCGTGAAAGAGTAACAAACATCCGTCCATTCATACTTACAAACTTTCGCGTTTATAATATTAGTAGGATTCTACGCAGCTGAAGTCGCGAGCAGAAGCTAGTAAACTTTATTTGTAAGTAATCACCTTCGTTCTTTCCTTTCACAGGCAAATGGTGGGACTCCAAAGTGTTGCAAGTGGACGCATCTCTGGTGCAAGTCCACTTCGACAAGGAGAACAGGACCGAGTGGATATACCGGGGCTCGACCCGCCTCGCGCCGCTGTACTGGGAGCTGCAGGCTGCTGAGCGGCAGCGGGCGCGGCCGCTGCCCCGCGCACAGCCCGGCAAGCGGGTGAGTGTGTGAAAACAAATGAATTCAAAATGGCCGAGCCTTAGAAGAGGAAGACTTTCGTAACTTGCAAAGTACCGCTGTCATAGTTTCACAGGCATTTGAATACATATGTGAATTTTAAATACGAGTAGCTTAGAAGATATTTACGGCTCTCATTAGTCTTGTGAACTAGTCAAAAATTTGATTATAGCTGTAATTTTGAAGATATAAACATATTTATACCACTTTCGAATGATATTATCACACATGTGGTAAAAGCCCATCGAGGGAATGGGCAAAAATCTTAAGAATCATATTATAGGCGATGCGGCTTGCGTCCCATCACTATTTTGATTCCCCTTTCCACCTATACGCCCACAATCATGCTGAACGTGGCCTTTACGTCTTGTTACAGTTTGACAACAAAAATAATGCTCCACGATGTACCTGCGCAGTATACCAATTTTAGTAGCGCGGGAAACTCTGGCGCTGTTATTGGTCGATCGATTTCGTACCAACAATGGTAAAATCGTGTAAGCGGGACAGAGCTAAGAATGCAAAGCAAGCAATACTCTGCCAGTTGCGCTTGCAAATAAAGTTCAATATAGATTATTTACACGTTCGGCTACCATCGGAAACTGGTCTGCGCTTCTCTGCGCAAACGAATACTGCCGATGCGCATTATATTTGTTGTCAAACTGTACCTTAGGCTCTAAAAGGAGAAAGACGGCCAATTTGCATAATAAATCATTGATTTCGATTTTGATTCGTTTTTCTGATTAGGTATCTAATTTTTTTTCATCCCATACAGCAGAGCTGCTAGTGTTATAGCTAATAAATAATGTGTATATTTGTCCCTCAGTTCAACATGCCGTACGTGGAGTACACGCGTTCGGATGAACCCGCACCCCCCGCCGCCCCTAGCCCCGCACAAATAGAGGTAACTTGCCTACCTATAGTATTATAGAGTATCCGAAACCGACGAGCATGTATGAAGAGATTGATGAATGTGGATGAGACGAAAGTGTCAGGATCGTAGCAAGTGGAACTAAGTAGTCTCTGCCTACCCCTGTGGGAAAGAGGCGTGACGGTGTGTATGTATGTATTATTCAGGTGGTATAGTCAGCATCAGAAGAAAAATTTGGCATGCAAGCAAATCATGAATATTTGTTTCCACGCTGGTCTGGTAAAGAAAAAACATAGAATGTACCAGTTGCTTCTCTTCCCGCGCAGATGGTAATAGCCCATCGAGGCAATGGGCGAAAATCTTAAATATCATGTTATAGGCGATGCGGCTTAGCAACCCATCACTATTTTGATTCCCCTTAGCACCTACAGGTACGCCCACAATCATGCTAAACGTGGCCTTTAGGTCTTGCTACCTTAGGCTCTGTCTACCCCGTAAGGGATAAAGACGTGATTTATGTATGTATGTATCGCCTCATATTGTTGATTGATAGCGACATCTATCGAGAACTTTTGTACTATTTTGCATGGCGATTGTCTGTACTGTGCTATTTCGTGAATAGTGTTATGAATGTGTGTGTGTGTGTGTGTGTGTGCAGCAAGACATCCGGCGGCAGCGCGCGGTGGCCAAGAAGTCCACGGCGGCGCCTCCGCAGCCGCCGGCGCCCGCCACGCTCGACGGGATCGCCAGCCGCGTCGTCGTGAGTACAATACAATACAATACAATACATAAATAATAATAATAAAAATAAATATCTTGGGACAAATTACTCCAATTGACCCAGCCCCAAACTAAGCAAAGCTTGTACTATGGGTACCAGGCAACGAATAAACATACTTATATAGTGTAGATAAATACATACGACATCCATGACTCGGGCACAAACATTCGTATTCATCATACAACTGTCTGCCGCTACCGGGATTCGAACCCAGGACCTCTAGCTTCACAGTCAGGGTCGCTAACCACTAGGCTATCTGGTCGTCTGACACAATACAATACAATAACTCTTTAATGAACACCACATGTAACAACCAAAACAGAAAAAAGGTATACAGAATATTGCAAGGTAACAATAGGCGTCCTTATCGCTACAGAGCGATCTCTACCACTTGAGTACGTGTGTTTGATTTGTTTACCGAAGTTCTAATTTGACTAGAAGCGTTTATTCTGTTCGCTAAATGTCTCACTTAATTTTTTTAATCGACATGTTGTTTTCCTTTAGAACATTTAACCGACTTCACAAAACGGAGGTTCTGTGTTTGACTAGGTATATGTATCTATTACTCCGTCAATTGTGGACTGATTTTCAATTTTATTTGTTTGAAAGAGTATAGCTCTAGGGTGATCCCATTGTCATCCAAGATCTAATGATGGGATCCTGGAGAAATCGAGGGCGAACCGCAAATTTTCCTAATTTTGTTAAAGTCTTAATTTAAGGCACTAGATATGTTAAGTTCGTTAGTTATCCTCTGATACACGAAGGGCAAAATGCCGGGAAATAGGAGTCCCGCTGCGGGGTGCGGTCTAAGGTTTGTCACATCCACTTGGCTATAATATGTTTATGTTTATTTAGTCATTCAATATAAAATTACATCACTTAAAATTAAATGTCAAGGAATTTATATTGAAATCGTCAGCTTAAAATAAAAAATAAAAAATGTCAACAATTAAAAATTAAATACAATTCAATTTAGAATATGTCATAAAATGGAAGTTATCATTAAAAGTAACAAAAAATAATAATAAAAAATATGGATAAATTTGGTAAGTGTCAAATTTAAAAATTCATCTACAGAGTAAAATGGGTTTTCCAACAAAAAATATAACTAATATTGGTAAATGTGGATAAAACAAGCGAAAAGAAAAGAAACCGGCCAACTGAGAGTCCGACCCGCGCACCGAGAGTTCCGTGTAAATTAAAATCCCATGTTAGCAGCGCCCTACTTTCTAAGCAAAATTTATACAGCGTGAGATCGGTCCAATTCGCACTTTACCGGTTTTTTTTAATTGGTTTTGTTTTGCCCTGCATTGCTATGTCTACTGGGCTTTAAATTCCCGTTAGTTCACTTACTTGGTAAGAGATGGCGCCACATGTTCAGCTTTGCCCGTTAGTTCGGTTAATCGATAACAGGTGGCGCCACGTAACACTTTGTTTCCCCTACAGTTCTACACGCCGAAGAACGCCATTAAGCCCAACAGGATGGTACCTCACACGTGCACTCCTAAGTGCAAGAGGACGGATGTGCTCGCATTGAAGGATCTACGGACTTACAACCCGCTGACTAAGCCGCTGCTTAGCGGATGGGAGAGGTAATGGAGACAGATATATATACTTTTCTTTGTTTTACTACTACTCTACTAATTTGATTCGTTTTTGCATGTTTACGCTCACAATCATGCTAAGCATGGCCTTTAGATCGTTGCCTTAAGCTCTGTCTACCCCACAAGGGATAAAGGCGTGATTTATACATAACAAACATACATAAATCATGTCGTTATCTCTTACAGGGTAGACAGAGCCTAAGGTCACAAGACCTACATGCCACGTTTAACAAAATTTTGATGGGTTGTGAGCCGCTTCGTCTATAACATGATTCCTATGATTTTCGCCCATGGCTTTTACAATCTGCGCGGGAAGAGATGCAACTGGTACATTCTATGTTTTTTCTTTGCTCCCAGACCAGCATGCTAGACATGAATTTGCCCTATTTCCCTTATTTTTTTATCTCAACAGACAAATAGTCAAGTTCAAATGGTCGCGCTCTGTGATGTACCGCGCGCCGTGCGGCCGGCGCCTGCGCAACTACCAGGAGCTGCACCGCTACCTGCAGCTGACGGGCAGCGACATGCCGGTGGACCTGTTCGACTTCGGCCCCAACACGCACTGCCTCGCCGAGTTCGTGCTCACCAAGTGCCGCATCAGCAAGAAGGTGAGCTCACATTTAGTGCTACTAGATGGCGCTAGTGGACGGTGTATCTTGTTAGCGTGCTAGTCTATACTAATATTATAAAGAGGAAAAATTTGATTGTTTGTTTGTTGGTTTGTTTGAATTGAATAGGCTCCGAAACTACTGGACAGATTTCAAAAATTCTTTTGCCGTTAGAAAGCTACATTATCATTGACATAGGCTACTTTTTACCGCGGGAAAATACCTTTTCGTACGGGAAAATTAATTGACCGCGGGCGAAGCTGCGGATGGAAGGCTAGTATAATATACGCAAAATTTCTTTTAATAAACTAATCCTTTTGTCTCTATGGCAGGTCAGAATAACAACAAGAAATATTTAATCCATCCATACCAAATTTTAAGTCAATATTGCCATTGGAAGTATTTAAAAAAAGTTTATGACAATCACAAAAGAAGTTAAATACTTACATTTGAACAGCGCCTTCTCTCGTCTCTGGTGAGCAGTAGATGTTCCACGGGAGTTTCTGATTGTGTCGTACAGACACATCATTCAAACAGATGACGCTTGGCGACAACAATTCGCATAGTAACAAGGTCACGTGACAGCTAGTAACGATGAGGATCCGAGATCGATTCCTGGCCATAGCTTTACTTTTCGGATTTTTCTATGCGTTCTTATTTTCAATGTCGTTTAGAATTTTAAACGTAGTTAAAAAACAAAAAAAAAAAAAACATATGAAAGCTACAGAAACTTAAATTGCCACAAAATATTTAAATTTTGAAAATTATATTAGTTACAAATGGAGGTTAATATATAAAATTGTTAAAATAAGCTTTGGTGACTGTACGGTCGGCCAAGTACGTGATCTATCACGTTTTGTCGACATTGTATTTTACGAGCAAAAGATTTTCAACGTCAATGTGACAGACCACGTATTTGGCTGATGGTACAAGTACTTGCTACTAGATGGCGCTGGTGTCTCAACTACAAACGACACATCTCTTACAGGACTTGTCACACGGCAAGGAGAACGTGCCGGTGCCCTGCGTGAACTACTACGACGATTCGTTGCCGGAGTTCTGTTCTTACAACACTGAGCGGACCCCCACCGCTGGGGTGCCACTAAATTTGGACCCTGAGTTTTTGTGCGGGTGCGACTGTACGGATGATTGCGCGGTGAGTCCATTCAGCTCATTGTCGAGAAACAGTACAATACAATACAAATACTCTTTATTGAACACCACAAATCAGTACAAAACAATACAGAAACAAAGAACAAAGTAGACAATAGGCGGTCTTATCGCTTAATAGCGATCTCTTCCAGACAACCAATAAGATAAATAAGTTGGAGACAGTTTAAGTAGGTGGCGGAAACAAATAGACAGGAAAAACACAGGGATAATAAAAACAACAATACCAACATAAATATAATACATAGCTAAATAAATAAAATAAAATAATACATACATATACACATAACATTACTGTATAATACTTAAGATAAAATGAATATGAGAATGTAACAATGAAAAATAAGACGGCCATACAACAGAAAAGGATTTGATCAGAAGCAAAAAGAAAAGATAAGGTACTAAAGACAGGGAGTGGATTAAATTAGTGATAGAGATACATACATACATACATACCGTCACGCCTCTTTCCCACAGGGGTAGGCAGAGACTACTTTGTGCTACGATCCTGACATACTTCTTTCGTTTCATCCACATTCATCAATGTCTTCATACATGCTCGTCGGTTTCGGTTTGGTTGTCGAGATGCCTGATAATGTTTCATCCATGCTGGGGCCCGATTTTTGAAAGCGCATGTGTGAAAATACCACTCGAAAGTGGTGAAAAATTGTGCTGAATTTGAAATACGAGTAGCTTAGAAGATACTTACTGCTCTCATTAATCTTGCACATACACATACACAAATCACGTCTTTGTCCCTTACGGGGTAGACAGAGTCCAAGATAACAGGTACCTACATGCTACATTTAGCAAGATTGTGGGCGTACAGGTGGAAAATGGAATCAAAATAGTGATGGGTAGCTAGCCTCATCGCCTATATAACATGATTCATGTGATTTTCGCCCATTCCCTCGATGGGCTTTTACCATCTGCGCCGGTAAAGAAGCAACTGGTACATTCTATGTTTTTTCTTTGCTCCCAGATCAGCATGAAAGAACTAACATGGTTTAACTCATTGCAGGATAAATCGAAGTGCGCCTGCTGGAAGATGACGCTAGAGGGAGCGCGCACGATAGGCCTCGACTCTGACGAGGTGGGCTACGTGTACAAACGGCTGCCGGAGCCGCTGCCGTCCGGCATATACGAGTGCAACTCCAGGTGGGTGTTGTCAGCAAGGGCGGATCCAGCTTTGGCGCCAGGAGCGGGTCACATAGTCGTGGTCAAGTCGAGAACTTAAAATCTGTATGGTGACAGAATATATAATGTAAGCGATCATAACTATTACAGCGATTGCTTATTTTTCTACAACTAATCACAATAGGCAAAATATTAATTATGGCTCACGTGACCTTGATAAAGAAAGATTCTTGAGACGTCCGTCTGCCGCAAGCGCCACGATGTCGCCAGGCGATGACTGTGTGTCCGCTCGCCTACCCTACCGCTAGCTAGGTAGCCAGGTACAGTTTGACAACAAAAATAATGCTCCACGATGTACCTGCGCAGTAGACCAATTTTAGTAGCGCGGGAAACTCTGGCGCTGTTATTGGTCGATCGATTTCGTACCAACAATGGCAAAATCGTGTAAGCGGGACAGAGCTAAGAATGCAAAGCAAGCAATACTCTGCCAGTTGCGCTTGCAAATAAAGTTCAATATAGATTATTTACACGTTCGGCTACCATCGGAAACTGGTCTGCGCTTCTCTGCGCAAACGAATACTGCCGATGCGCATTATATTTGTTGTCAAACTGTACGGATGGTAACTGTGACAGTTAAAGATGGCGCCAGACGGATAGCGCTTACAATAAATAAAATCATTATGTTCAATTAGTGGTCCAGCGAGCGGGGGGAAGCGGGGTAGGCCTACCCACTAAAAAACCACCGGTATTCCCTCTCTGCCATTGGAGAGGCGCCGTGGAAGCATATTGACCCCCCCCCCCCCCCCCTGGATCCGCCCTTGGTTGTCAGGTAGCCGGAACTCCCATGAACAGTCTGCGCCATTCACTGTTCGTTTTTGCCTTACTAAGAAGCTTGTATTACATTTTTTTTTTAACTGAAACGGGTGCTGAAAATATAAAGTTTAAAATGTATACATACACACATACACAAATCACGTCTTTATCCCTTACGGGGTAGACGGAGCCTAAGGTAACAGGTACCTACAGGCCACAATTAGCAAGATTGAGGGTGTATAGGTGGAAAATGGAATCAAAATAGTGATGGGTTGCTAGCCTCATCGCCTATAACATAACCCCTTTCCACCTATACGCCCTTAGTCATGCCAAACGTGGCCTTGAGGTTTTGTTACCTTAGGCTCTGTCTACCCCGTACGGGATAAATGTAAGATCTTGTGTATGTATGTATGTATGTGTGTACCCAACTAAAACATATAATTTTATTTTTGTTTCAGATGTAAATGCCGTCAAACTTGTTTGAATCGCGTCGCCCAGCATCCCTTGCAGCTTAAACTTCAGGTAAGTTAACTCCATAGGTCTTCCATGATGGTCTGGGAGCATAGGAATTACATAGAATGTACTAGCTGCTTCTCTTACCGCGCAGATGGTAAAAGCCCATCGAGGGAATGGGTGAAAATCTTAGGAATCGTTTTATATTGCGGCTAGCAACCCATCACTGTCTTGATGTTCCTTTCCACCTATACGCCCTTAATCATGCTAAACGTGGCCTTAAGGTTTTGTTACTTTAGGCTCTGTCTAGTGTAAGAGATAAAGACTTTCTGAAAGCGCGGGTAGTTTCAAAAAACCGCCAAGTTCGAGACGGACTCGAGCACCTCGGGTTCTGTACATTTTTTTTCCTTTTTAGTTACTTCACTACATAGTATAAAACAAAGTCGCTTTCTCTGTCCCCATGTCCCTATCTCCCTATGTATGCTTATATCTTCGAAACTACACAGCGGATTTTGATGCGGTTTTTTTTAATAGATAGAGTGATTCAAGAGGAAGGTTTTTATGTGTAATTCTACGCAGGCGAAGTCGCGGGCAGAAGCTAGTTTTCAATATTTTGATTTAATAAATTTATATTTTTCAGGTGTTCAAGACCTTGAACCGGGGCTGGGGTATCAGAGCTCTGAACGACATACCTAAAGGCGCCTTCCTGTGCGTGTACGCAGGGAACTTGCTTACCGACGCCACAGCCAATCTGGTACAATACAATACAATACAATACAAATACTCTTTATTGAACACCACAAATCAGTACAAAACAATACAGAAACAAAGAACAAAGTAGACAATAGGCGGTCTTATCGCTTAATAGCGATCTCTTCCAGACAACTAAACGTACGTACGTATTGACAGAGCGGAGAAGAAAGAAAGAAGACATTTATTCCTTTTTGCAAGACACACAAATATAAGAGAATATACACAATTTTATAGAAAATAAACAATATAAAAAAAACCCGATCATGAAAAATAGATCATCAGCGTTGTGTGTCTTCGCAAAAGTGAAACGGTCGCTGGCTCAGCATTACGCTGAGGTGTTGGACACCTGCAGCACTGATTTTCAGCCAGAACCGTCTGTGACTCGCGAAACGGTACACAGATAAAATATACTATATAATCCATAAACTAAATAGATAGGACCTGACTTATGTGTAACTAAAAAAAATACATAAATTAATTAAATAGTGCTAGCCGGGCTGTAGAGAACACACAGACGAGATAATATTAATATAAGGTTTTTACCATAGAAATGCTAAAAAAGATTACCAAAGTAGCAAAAAAATATATATTTTTAAATTACTAAGCTTGTTACTATACTGTATTTCTTAAATCACTACATAGTATAAAACAAAGTCGCTTTCTCTGTCCCTATGTCCCTATGTATGCTTATATCTTCAAAACTACACAACGGATTTTGATGCGGTTTTTTTAATAGATAGAGTGATTCAAGAGGAAGGTTTTTATGTATAATTCTACGCAGACGAAGTCGCGGGCAGAAGCTAGTAGTTGATAATTGAAAGTAATGTTTTTATTACAGGATGGTCTGAACGAAGGCGACGAATACTTGGCCGAGCTGGACTACATAGAGGTCGTCGAGCAGATGAAGGAAGGCTTCGAGGAGGACATTCCCGACGCCGACAAGAAGTTAGATAAGGTGACTGCTTAACCGCTGGTACTAGTCATCAGCGCCACCGCGATAAATGGCGCTCCAATGTGAAAGAAAGAAAGGAGACATTTATTCGTTTTTTCTCAAAAATGTCCGGTAAAGTCGTCATTGTTAACTACATATCAGAACAGGAAGTTAATTGTTGCCGGTCAGTCCAAAATTAAAAAAAAAAACATTACTGTCGCGCTAAACTCTCCAGTAATGTTGCATACAAATTCCATTACTGTCTAGTTATTAACTTTTTAAAAATGCAAATCACCATTATAAAATAAAGGCACAAGACTTAAAACACCAAATTAAAAAAAAAAGCTAATACGACAACGTGTTTATCTGTGTCTGAAATAGATTTAGGTGTTATGGGTAGAAAAATACTCTCTTCAAATGCCATTGATAGAAAAAGGCCGCAAAGCAAAACAATTTTCACTATTTTGTTTTCATTTATTTTTGTTCTTGTTTATTTTCGATTTTTGAGAAAAGCACTATACTTGCCTCGGCCAGAATAGCATTGCTGGCTTTGTATTATTAAACGGACTCGTCCGTTCAAACCAATACTCAGCCAGCAATAGCCTACTTCCTGGCCTAGACAGTAATGTACTATTGCAAGACACACGAATATAAAGGGGTGTACGGGATTACGCTGTGGTTAGACTGCAGTCAGCGTGCACTGTGCGCCTTTAATAGTAGATTGTACACCGAGGGGCTAAAGCACTGATGTCACGGGCGCGATATTGAATACTGAGCGCAGCGAAGGACTCTAGATTTAACTTCCGAGCGTGGCGAGGGTGTTATGAGTTAATTCCTGAGTGTAACGAGGGAATTAATATTGAGTCCTGAGTGGAGCGAAGCATTTAAGCGCGCCCAGGACATAAACAGTATTGTCTCCGAGGAGTATACTCTACTTTTCTCACCTTTTGCGAGACAATAAAAACCAAGGTAACTAGAAAAAGAATTTAATTAAAACAACAGTAAAAAAAAAAAAAGTAAAAATTTAAGTTTGAGAAATAAGTCTAGTTGTGTAATGATACAGCAATATTTTTATTTGGAATCTTAGCAGTTGTATGCGGGTAATATTACAGCGTCGGCCAACACTGGCAGCTTTTGTTTTATTTGATATTTGTTTCATTCGTTCGAAAATCGAACGCCGCTTGCCGTGGCGTGGCCATCTTGATTTTCGGAGCCGTGCGATTTTTACGAAATTGGACTTAGAGTATAGCAATAAGAACTATGAAAAGTGAGAATCATATTACTAACCTACGGGTTATAATGGATTTCAGTACAATATTACTGCCCGGCGAAAGCCAAGGGCTATAACGAGTTACTTTGAATAAGGTTTACATGATATATAATTAGCCATTGTCGAGCAGGTGGTGTCAAAAAAAACTTAAGTACTGTTTAACAGCAAATATAGCCACGCTTTTTATCACCCCAAATCAGTTAAAGTGCCATTGGCGGCTTTGCAAAATAAACTAATTATTTGATTTCGGTTGATGTGACAGAAATCGAGCGACCAGGACGACTCGACGTCGGCCACGTCGTCTGAAGAGGAAGAGGATCCGGGGAAGGACGCGGACGACGACGACTTCCGGCCCACGCTGCCGCTCGCGCACGCGCCCACGGAGTACACGTGAGTCCCGGATACCGCCGCCTGTACTGTTCACCAGGGGTGGCCGACAGGTCGATCGCGACTGTTGGTCCAGTCGATCGTGGCAAGGCAAAAAATATAATAAAAATGAACAAAAAATTTACCTTGCTACTCCGCTACTCACGTGCAAGATAACCATGCGGGCATGTGGGTTTGCATGTGTAATAGTTGTGTTCATTAAACTTTGATAATGATCCCGTAGAGGGATCGAAACGCGTCAGTGTTTGTGTGGTGTAAGGGATAATTAAGTTTGTGGGATTTATATGTGTTTTATTGGCAGCAGTGAAGGGAGGGTTTGCATGAAAAACATATATATTTCACACAGGCTTGGTTATCTTGCACGTGAGTAGCGGAGTAGCAAGGTAATTTTTTTGTTCATTGAAATGGACCTCCGCAAAGTAACGCCTGATTCAATAAAATAAAAAAAATAGCCTAAGATCCCGATATAAAACGACCTTCACCGAGGGTATGTTTAATTAATAATTTAAAAAAAAAAATTAACATTTCACCGGTTTGATTGATTGAAAATTTGTTGGAGATATTGGTTGAAGATGTCTGCTTCAAAATTGAGTCGCAAGATTCCACGCGCACCACCACTGCAAGTCAAATAAAACCTTGTAATAAAAGGGATAAAGACGTGATTCATGTATATCTGTATCTTGTAATAAAAACTACGAAAAGCAACTGCAGTCAGCAAATGAAATGACAAGAACTTATTTCAACATGAAACTACCGTGAGACTTAATCATTATTACACATAAACGGATAACTCACGTATAAAAAGTCGAGTGATGCTCGACATGTTTCGGACTATCTCGTAGTCCTTTTTCCAAGAGCGCTCGCCCCTTTACGGAGTGACGTGATCAGTGTTGTGTGCTGCCCGACATTTGACAATAATAAAAATGACGATGAAAACGAGGGTAGTTGTGCGCCGCTGTCAGTTGCGTCGAACAGCCGCGGGAGCAGAGCGCTGGCGCGCAGTGTTCGTGTCGCTGCCGCCGGGGCGAGCGCTCTTGGAAAAAGGACTACGAAATAGTCCGAAACATGTCGAGCATCACTCGACTTTTTATACGTGAGTTATCCGTTTATGTGTAATAAGAACTTATTTAATTTATTTGTACCTTGTCACAGCAAACGCCTGCGCAAGCGCGAGAGGACTAAGAAGAAAGAAGACGTCAAAGAAGAGAAGCAGAAGGAACGGGACCCCAACTCAGAAGACAACTGCATCACCATAAGTGACGACGAAGAACGTGAGTTTCCGCAGAATTCGCTTATTCGCCCGCGGGAATTTTGTGATTTTCCGGGATAAAAACTATTATCTATCAAACACCAACTAAGTTACTTCAGTCGGGCATACAAGGGTTAGTGGATTTTAGTAGGAATTCTAGTCCAAAACGTCTCCTGTTTGGTCTCGGAACGTCCGTCTAGGCCTTCCCCTCCCAACGTAACCATTCACACTCCCCATATAGATCTATTTAATTAGTCTTCTTTCATCCATCCGCTCTACATGCCCAAACCAACTAGCATACTTTGTTATATCCTAAATAAATATATGTAAAATAATCTCTCTTTTCAGCCAGGTACTCATCAAGGATCACTACATAGTATAAAACAAAGTCGCTTTCCGCTGTCTGTCTGTCCCTACGTATGCTTAGATCTTTGAAACTACGCAACAGTGATGCGGTTTTTTTAATAGATAGTGATTCGAGAGGAAGGTTTTATGTATAAGGTTTATATGTTAAGGTATAAAGATACAATACTCTTTATTGAACACCACAAATCAGTACAAAACAATACAGAATCAAAGAACAAAGTAGACAATAGTCTTATCGCTTAATAGCGATCTCTACCAGACAACCAATAAGACAGAGAAATGAGTTGGAGACAGTTTAAGTAGGTGGCGGAAACAAATAGACGCTGGGATAATAAAAACAACAATACCAACATAAATATAATACATAGCTAAATAAATAAAATAAAAAAATACATACATACACACATAACATTACTATATAATACTTAAGTTAAAATTAATGTGAGAATGAAACAATGAAAAATAAGAAGGCCACACAACAGATAAGGATTTGATCAGAAGCAAAAAGAAAAGATAAGGTACTAAAGACAGGAAGTGGATTAATCACTACATAGTGTAAAACAAAGTCGCTTTCTCTGTCTCTATGTATGCTTATATCTTCAAAACTACACAACGGATTTTCATGCGGTTTTTTTTAATAGATAGTGTTTCAAGAGGAAGGTTTATATGTATAATACATGCATAATATACCGTGCGAAGCCGGGGCGGGTCGCTAGTAATCTTATATATAAAATTCTCGTGTCACAATGTTCGTTCCCGTACTCCTCCGAAACGGCTTGACCGATTCTTACCAAATTTTATATGCGTATTCAGTAGGTCTGAGAATCGGCTACTATCTATTTTTCATATTGAAATTTAGAAGAAAAAAAACGGAAGCGAAGCCGCGGGCAACAGCTAGTAATAATATACTATTTGTTCTAGTGCGAGAGCCGGCCCGGTTTGCGGCCCAAGCCGGTATGGGGAACAAAGGTTTCGTCTCTAAGTACAAGTAAGTACAACATCACAAATACTATGGGCATGTGTTAACTTCATTTCAATGAAACATGTCAATTTCTTCCATGCTCGTCTGGGAGTGAAGAAAAAAAATAGTATCTACAAGTTGCTTCTCTTCCCGCGCAGATGGTAAAAGCCCATCTAGGGAATGGGCAAAAATGTTAGGTATCACGTTCATTATTTTGATACCCCTTTCCACCCATTCGCCCACAATCATGCTAAGCGTGGCCTTTAGCTCTTGTTACCTTAGGCTCTGTCTACCCCCGGGGTGCTATGTCGGAAACCTCCCCGAGAGCTCTAGCGTTACAGTTCCCTTCTATCAGGGGCTTTGGCCCCATGGGGGGGGAAGGGTAACGCTTAGGCCGGTGCACCCTGGGCAACAACGGCTGATTAAACCCCTCGGGGATTAGTTAGCTGGTGGCAAATATCCGACCTGGGGGGGTGGGGGGGTAGGGCGGGGCGAATTATTATGTATATGTATATATTTTCTTGGCGAGGGCCGGGGCGAAAGCCCCTTTTTTATCAAGGGAGGGATCGTGATTAGGTGGGGAAAGGCGGGCGGTAGCTGCCGGGGAGCTGCTCTGCATCTGCGGCCGAGTAAAGTAACATTGAAAGGTAGCGCAGCTCTGCACCAAACCTGGAGGCGCCAAACGCCTTTTGGGAGGGAAGGGGAGCCTTGGGGAGACGAGGGTCAGAAGCGTTGGGTACTGTCGGGCCGAGCTGAGCTGCCTACTGAGTAGCCCCTCCCGCCGAGCTTCGACCACTCGGCCTGGAGCTGGCGAAAAGTAGGTATTGCTTTGCGGTTAATTACCGGCAGGCCTTTCGCTCTCTGAGGGGGGGGGTGCCTAGGGGGGGACGGGGCGTGCGGTAGCTGCCGGGGAGCTGCTCTGCATCTGCGGCCGAGTAAAGTTACATTGAAAGGTAGCGCAGCTCTGCACCAAACCTGGAGGCGCCAAACGCCTCGTACGGGGAGGGACGGGGGCGAGTCCAACCTTGTACCTGCTGTTCGCCCCGGGCGGGGAACGGAAGGGCGAGCCTCATGCTGGCGGCGGGCGAAAGCCTGCCGTCGAAGCGGTGCGTTCCGCAAGGGACGCGATCGCGGAGCGGAGTGACTTCGGTCATTTTCGGTCGGCACGTAACCTGGTCCGTAGGGCCGGGACCGTGGGCCGCCTCGTCTTTTTCAAGATAAGGGGGCCGCGAGGAGAAAACCTCTATAAAAATCCGGAGGAGCGACGTGACCTCGGTCACGGTCGGACGCCACGTAAACCTGGTCCGTAGGGCCGGGACCGTGGGCCGCCTCGTCTTTTTCAAGATAGGGGGGCCGCGAGGAGTAAACCTCTATAAAAATCAACAGGGCGGCGTGATCTCGGTCATGTCGGCCGTCACGTAACCCCGGCCCGCAGGCGCTGGGAACGTGGGCCGCTGAGGGGGCTACGAGGAGTTAACCTCTTTAAAAAAACAGACGGTCACCGGCGGGGGAGGGCGGGGATTCCGGAACCCGCATTCAACGGTGCCGTCGCCACCTGCCCCATCCCGGGGCGGCCAGTGGACGTTGCGGTGGTCACGGTGTTCGCCCGCAACGCCCGCAGTTCAAGGCCTGGAGGGAACGTGTGTGTTTTTAGACGGTAGGCCTCTCCCCTCCTTCCATAGGGAAGGCAGCGGCGAGATGGAGAGCCCGTCATACCTCCGTTCGTATGCTGCCCCGAGCGCGGAGATGCATAAGGCGCATTTTCCACACGTTAAAAAAAAAAAAAAAAAGGCTCTGTCTACCCCGCGAGGGATATAGTTGTGATTTATGTACGTTTGGTTCGCAGGTCGGTCCGCGCTCATTTCGGCAAAGACGAGGCGTGCTACATCATGGACGCTAAGGTTCAGGGCAACATTGGAAGATATCTCAACGTAAGTACACGGCGGTAGTAGTATGTATGTATGTATGTGTGTGTGTATGTATGTATGAGACATAGACATAACTTTATTCGAAATCAAAAAATACACACTTAAAATAATACAAAAAACATACTTGATTGAGTTGTTGATGCCGAAAAGGAATACGACTCAGCATTTTGCTACAGCAGTCACCCGCAAGGATGTGAAGGGTCACATCCTTGCATCAAACGCGTTGGACCGGAATCAGGGCCCCGATTTTTGAAAGCACATGTGTGAAAATACCACTCGAAAGTGATGAAAAAGTGTGCTGAATTTGTAATACGAGTAGCGTAGAAGACAATCACAGCTCTCATTAATCTTGTGAACTAGTCAAAACTTTGATTAGAGCTGTAGCTTTGGAGATATAAGCTGATTTATACCACTTTCGAGTGATGTACTTTCAAAAATCAGGGCCCAGATTGTATTTTCGTCCGACTTCCACAAAATTTCAGCTATATCGGCTTCAAAGTTGAGTTGCCAGATTCCACCCGAACAGACATACTTACATACACACGTTGCAGGTTAATAAAAAGCTTGCGTTAGCGATAGAATAAAATTAAAATAAATTAAAAACTATTTAATTTAAGTACTATCAAATGAATCAAGAATTTTTATTTCTTGATTTTTTATGTTTACTTTTACGATTTTACGGTAGAAAAATTCGAAGACTACCCACCTGCTATGAGTGGTGTAGGGGTATAGCACGCGTCACGGAATGACGAGGATCCGGGTTCGATTCCCGGCCATAGCTTTACTTTTCAGATGTTTCTATGTGTTCCAATTTTCACTGACATTTAGAATTTAATTTAATGTTATGTCTCGTTGGTCTCACTGCGATCGCGTTTGTCTCGCAGCACTCGTGCACGCCGAACGTGTTCGTGCAGAACGTGTTCGTGGACACGCACGACCCGCGCTTTCCGTGGGTCGCGTTCTTCGCGCTCTCCCACATACGCGCCGGCACCGAGCTCACGTGGAACTACAACTACGACGTGGGCTCAGTGCCCGGCAAGGTGCTGTACTGCCACTGCGCCGCCCCCAACTGCAGAGGGAGGCTGCTCTAGACAAACCGGGAAGAACACTGTTACTTCGACCATCAGATAGATTATCCAAAGTCTGTATACTTTATACAGGGCCTCTTAAAGGTGCGACCGCACTGGTGCGTAAAAGACGTTGACGGTGCGTTTACGCGGCGGTGTGATCGCTCCTTTAGTCCGTTTTGCACCATGCAGATCTACTAATAGGTCTAAACGGACGAAATAATCCGTTTAGTCCTACTATTTCTGGCACAAATGGGACTTAGGGCCGAAACACAATTGGCATTGTTCATTTTTTTTAGTATGCTCCAATTCGAAAACCATTTCGAGGAAAACCATCAATTATCCGATTTATCTTGTCCGATTTCAAAAATACTTTATGATTGCAGATAATTTTGTAAAAGTACTTTGAACCTTTGTTTGACCGAACGACCGGGTTTTTAGACAGAATCCAGCATCGAATGTTTGCCACAAAAATGAAAAAAAAAGTTTGGGCTATGGCAACTGTCACGTGTCACTGTCAAATCTACAAAACCATAGACAAAGCCGTTTTTTTTTATAGCCAGCCGAACGAAGGCGATTGGGATTCTGTCTAAATTCACGAATTATCAAACAGCGAAAAAATATTTATTATTAATTAACAAAGCTACGTAAAAGCATAATATTCAAATTAGTTGCTTGAAATAGTGCATTTTATCAAATAAAGGTGTTAAAAGCACAGCTTAAAAAAAATGAACAATGCCAATTACACGCTACGATGTCACGTCGAGGAAATCTGCGACGTTAACCGTAAACGCTTACGACACTGCGTTATTGATCGTTGAATGTTTCTTTCAATTTTGCCACACATCATCGTAACACGATACGACGCCGTGTCGGAAGCAACGTGACACGACACGACATCGCAGCGTGTAATTGTTTTGGCCCTTAATGAACGAAATAATCCGTTTAGATTGACAGTCGTCTTATGTCAAATTTGTACCAAATTTCAAAGTTATCCGAACACTAGAAACAAAAAAACAGGTCAAGTTAAAAAATAACCTAAAAAGGAGCTAAAGCGGCAACACAACGACAGTGGCGCCAACTGGTGAGCACAAATACATTGTGGGAGTTTCTGAACGCGTGGTACGGAGTGGGAATTTAAAACCTTGAGTATGTTGCATTGAATGTTTCCATCCACGAATAGCCGAATCGTCTTTATCGAATGTATGAATAGTGATTATTATTCAATGATTCTGTATATTTAAACTCTTGTGAAAGTTTAAAGTAAGTTTTATCTCATATCGACTTCTAGATCTCTACATTGTTTGTACATTGGAAATTTAAGTTTTTGACTGGAAATATAGGTATAGCCATCCTCGAAGACGCGTGGATCAGTAGCGTGCCGTGGCTCGCCAGGGTAGGAAGTGGATAGGTAGGCAGCGAGGACCCACCACAATTTGTACGCACTGCCTACTCAGGTGATCTGCTGCATTTATCAAAATTAAACCTTTAATATGATAAGACAGGGGTTCCCAATCTTTTTCAACCTGCGGCGCAGTTACAAGTTTAGTATTTTGTAACGACGCCCTGCCTTAGCTAAGTTGTTAGGTTAGGCTACTTAAAGGGAGATAGTAAAAAAAGAGTGACACGACGCTATATTATTTACCGATGCGAGCGCTCAAATAGGTACCCGCGAATATTTGTGGTTTCGGATAGTGATAGAACTCACGGCGCCCCTCTTTACTTTCTACGGCGCACACTTTGGGAACCCCTGTGATAAGAACCACAATGGCGCCCTCTATGTAAGTCATTGCGTCCTTGTCGCTCGTGTGACAAAGTATAGTGATCTCTTTCGCTCTCGCTGTAGAAGTGGAGGTGACTGACGTGATCTTGGAATATAATAGTTCTGTCTTACATTTTTACCCGACTGAAGCCGGGAGGGTTATTGTCTACTTTTGCGCTGTTTGAACTATTTTGTTCTCAGATCACGATATTCTTATGGTCATAATAATGTAATCTCTTTATATGTATGACTAATACATTACAACTTATATTTTCGTGTAGAAAATTCATTTTTAATTTACTTGTGTACTCACTTAAGTGAAGCTAATGTGTATTAAAATAATTAATTATTGTCTGTAATGTATTCTGTAAAATTGTGTTTTATAGAATTAAATGAAACGACCAAATAATTTATTTGTTTTATTGTTATACTAAACAAAGTTTTACAGTAAATTAAATTTGAAACACATCTTAGAAAAAACATAACGGCGAACTTATCCCCGAAGAATCACTTTTAATAATTGCTATCCATATAATTATTTATTACAATAAGGTAGTTTCAGCATGAAAAAAAAATTTTTTCAAACGTTTTACACTCCGTAAACAAACTCCATCGAGCGGTACAACAGAACAATGTTGATGGCATGCGACATAGATAAAGCTTAAACTACGCGAGAAGTCTCTGGATAACTTGTTTATTGTGACTGACTGACATACAAAGATATGTTTCTTACCTACTTATTTCATAGTTGCATACTATTACTAAATAACTGAAACGATAGGGGAGACCGAGGAGAGTAGAGATAGAGGTGAGTTGATACAAAGCCGATTTATCTGAACTGTGATCGTTTATCGGGCTGGTAACTTCGCTAATTCGTTGCTCTTTCTACACTCCACAGTTTGTGTGAAGTTGTGACCTCGCTAACTGTCATAGGTGCAGAGAAAAAGGCTTTGTATCAACTCACCTCTGTCTTAACTTGCCTCGGTCTCCCATACCTAAAATTGTACAGTGTTTAAGAAAAATGATCTCGTATTTTTATTCCTTGTCATCATCATCATTTCAGCTATAGCTCCACTGTTGGACATAGGCCTCCCCCATATTTACTTATTTCTTGTATCATCGATCTATTCCAAAAAAAATTAAACTGAATGTTTTTTGTAACATTTTACACTCCACAAACAAATCCCACTGAGAGGTACAACAGAGCAGCGTTCATAACAATATGTCGTCTTTTAACGTTTCAAGCATAAATCGACTAATATTATTTAAGTGACGCTTTTATGACGTCACTTCATGCTATCCAAAAACGTCATTCCGACTATCAGCTCAGGCTCCTAAAGTCCTTACCTGAATTTTGACACTATTTCACAGTACACCTGTACAGTAGAGGTTGGTCACATTACCCTTCAAGAGTGCAGTGAGGATTGTCAGAAGCGCGTACAACTTGGCGTAACTATAGGGTGGCAGGGGTGGCAAAATGCCAGGGGCCCTTAGCTCCACGGGGCCCCGAACTGGCTTGGTTTAGAGCACAAAAGGGACGCTGATGCACTTCTTTGGAAGGAGCTCCATCTGTCGAATTTGCCACGGGCCCCAGACGTTATAGTTACGCCACTGAGCACTGCCTACCCTAGTACGCGGTGCGCGTCGTATGGCCACGGTCGTGTTACAGGCCGGGCATGATGTAGGCGATGTTGTGCAGCGTGTCGGCGAGCAGCGCGGGCGGCGGCGCCACGGCCGGCAGCGCGCGGCACACGCCCAGCAGCGGCGCGCGAGCCCGGCAGCGTGTTACAGGCCGGGCATGATGTAGGCGATGTTGTGCAGCGTGTCGGCGAGCAGCGCGGGCGGCGGCGCCACGGCCGGCAGCGCGCGGCACACGCCCAGCAGCGGCGCGCGAGCCCGGCAGCGTGTTACAGGCCGGGCATGATGTAGGCGATGTTGTGCAGCGTGTCGGCGAGCAGCGCGGGCGGCGGCGCCACGGCCGGCAGCGCGCGGCACACGCCCAGCAGCGGCGCGCGAGCCCGGCAGCGTGTTACAGGCCGGGCATGATGTAGGCGATGTTGTGCAGCGTGTCGGCGAGCAGCGCGGGCGGCGGCGCCACGGCCGGCAGCGCGCGGCACACGCCCAGCAGCGGCGCGCGAGCCCGGCAGCGTGTTACAGGCCGGGCATGATGTAGGCGATGTTGTGCAGCGTGTCGGCGAGCAGCGCGGGCGGCGGCGCCACGGCCGGCAGCGCGCGGCACACGCCCAGCAGCGGCGCGCGAGCCCGGCAGCGTGTTACAGGCCGGGCATGATGTAGGCGATGTTGTGCAGCGTGTCGGCGAGCAGCGCGGGCGGCGGCGCCACGGCCGGCAGCGCGCGGCACACGCCCAGCAGCGGCGCGCGAGCCCGGCAGCGTGTTACAGGCCGGGCATGATGTAGGCGATGTTGTGCAGCGTGTCGGCGAGCAGCGCGGGCGGCGGCGCCACGGCCGGCAGCGCGCGGCACACGCCCAGCAGCGGCGCGCGAGCCCGGCAGCGTGTTACAGGCCGGGCATGATGTAGGCGATGTTGTGCAGCGTGTCGGCGAGCAGCGCGGGCGGCGGCGCCACGGCCGGCAGCGCGCGGCACACGCCCAGCAGCGGCGCGCGAGCCCGGCAGCGTGTTACAGGCCGGGCATGATGTAGGCGATGTTGTGCAGCGTGTCGGCGAGCAGCGCGGGCGGCGGCGCCACGGCCGGCAGCGCGCGGCACACGCCCAGCAGCGGCGCGCGAGCCCGGCAGCGTGTTACAGGCCGGGCATGATGTAGGCGATGTTGTGCAGCGTGTCGGCGAGCAGCGCGGGCGGCGGCGCCACGGCCGGCAGCGCGCGGCACACGCCCAGCAGCGGCGCGCGAGCCCGGCAGCGTGTTACAGGCCGGGCATGATGTAGGCGATGTTGTGCAGCGTGTCGGCGAGCAGCGCGGGCGGCGGCGCCACGGCCGGCAGCGCGCGGCACACGCCCAGCAGCGGCGCGCGAGCCCGGCAGCGTGTTACAGGCCGGGCATGATGTAGGCGATGTTGTGCAGCGTGTCGGCGAGCAGCGCGGGCGGCGGCGCCACGGCCGGCAGCGCGCGGCACACGCCCAGCAGCGGCGCGCGAGCCCGGCAGCGTGTTACAGGCCGGGCATGATGTAGGCGATGTTGTGCAGCGTGTCGGCGAGCAGCGCGGGCGGCGGCGCCACGGCCGGCAGCGCGCGGCACACGCCCAGCAGCGGCGCGCGAGCCCGGCAGCGTGTTACAGGCCGGGCATGATGTAGGCGATGTTGTGCAGCGTGTCGGCGAGCAGCGCGGGCGGCGGCGCCACGGCCGGCAGCGCGCGGCACACGCCCAGCAGCGGCGCGCGAGCCCGGCAGCGTGTTACAGGCCGGGCATGATGTAGGCGATGTTGTGCAGCGTGTCGGCGAGCAGCGCGGGCGGCGGCGCCACGGCCGGCAGCGCGCGGCACACGCCCAGCAGCGGCGCGCGAGCCCGGCAGCGTGTTACAGGCCGGGCATGATGTAGGCGATGTTGTGCAGCGTGTCGGCGAGCAGCGCGGGCGGCGGCGCCACGGCCGGCAGCGCGCGGCACACGCCCAGCAGCGGCGCGCGAGCCCGGCAGCGTGTTACAGGCCGGGCATGATGTAGGCGATGTTGTGCAGCGTGTCGGCGAGCAGCGCGGGCGGCGGCGCCACGGCCGGCAGCGCGCGGCACACGCCCAGCAGCGGCGCGCGAGCCCGGCAGCGTGTTACAGGCCGGGCATGATGTAGGCGATGTTGTGCAGCGTGTCGGCGAGCAGCGCGGGCGGCGGCGCCACGGCCGGCAGCGCGCGGCACACGCCCAGCAGCGGCGCGCGAGCCCGGCAGCGTGTTACAGGCCGGGCATGATGTAGGCGATGTTGTGCAGCGTGTCGGCGAGCAGCGCGGGCGGCGGCGCCACGGCCGGCAGCGCGCGGCACACGCCCAGCAGCGGCGCGCGAGCCCGGCAGCGTGTTACAGGCCGGGCATGATGTAGGCGATGTTGTGCAGCGTGTCGGCGAGCAGCGCGGGCGGCGGCGCCACGGCCGGCAGCGCGCGGCACACGCCCAGCAGCGGCGCGCGAGCCCGGCAGCGTGTTACAGGCCGGGCATGATGTAGGCGATGTTGTGCAGCGTGTCGGCGAGCAGCGCGGGCGGCGGCGCCACGGCCGGCAGCGCGCGGCACACGCCCAGCAGCGGCGCGCGAGCCCGGCAGCGTGTTACAGGCCGGGCATGATGTAGGCGATGTTGTGCAGCGTGTCGGCGAGCAGCGCGGGCGGCGGCGCCACGGCCGGCAGCGCGCGGCACACGCCCAGCAGCGGCGCGCGAGCCCGGCAGCGTGTTACAGGCCGGGCATGATGTAGGCGATGTTGTGCAGCGTGTCGGCGAGCAGCGCGGGCGGCGGCGCCACGGCCGGCAGCGCGCGGCACACGCCCAGCAGCGGCGCGCGAGCCCGGCAGCGTGTTACAGGCCGGGCATGATGTAGGCGATGTTGTGCAGCGTGTCGGCGAGCAGCGCGGGCGGCGGCGCCACGGCCGGCAGCGCGCGGCACACGCCCAGCAGCGGCGCGCGAGCCCGGCAGCGTGTTACAGGCCGGGCATGATGTAGGCGATGTTGTGCAGCGTGTCGGCGAGCAGCGCGGGCGGCGGCGCCACGGCCGGCAGCGCGCGGCACACGCCCAGCAGCGGCGCGCGAGCCCGGCAGCGTGTTACAGGCCGGGCATGATGTAGGCGATGTTGTGCAGCGTGTCGGCGAGCAGCGCGGGCGGCGGCGCCACGGCCGGCAGCGCGCGGCACACGCCCAGCAGCGGCGCGCGAGCCCGGCAGCGTGTTACAGGCCGGGCATGATGTAGGCGATGTTGTGCAGCGTGTCGGCGAGCAGCGCGGGCGGCGGCGCCACGGCCGGCAGCGCGCGGCACACGCCCAGCAGCGGCGCGCGAGCCCGGCAGCGTGTTACAGGCCGGGCATGATGTAGGCGATGTTGTGCAGCGTGTCGGCGAGCAGCGCGGGCGGCGGCGCCACGGCCGGCAGCGCGCGGCACACGCCCAGCAGCGGCGCGCGAGCCCGGCAGCGTGTTACAGGCCGGGCATGATGTAGGCGATGTTGTGCAGCGTGTCGGCGAGCAGCGCGGGCGGCGGCGCCACGGCCGGCAGCGCGCGGCACACGCCCAGCAGCGGCGCGCGAGCCCGGCAGCGTGTTACAGGCCGGGCATGATGTAGGCGATGTTGTGCAGCGTGTCGGCGAGCAGCGCGGGCGGCGGCGCCACGGCCGGCAGCGCGCGGCACACGCCCAGCAGCGGCGCGCGAGCCCGGCAGCGTGTTACAGGCCGGGCATGATGTAGGCGATGTTGTGCAGCGTGTCGGCGAGCAGCGCGGGCGGCGGCGCCACGGCCGGCAGCGCGCGGCACACGCCCAGCAGCGGCGCGCGAGCCCGGCAGCGTGTTACAGGCCGGGCATGATGTAGGCGATGTTGTGCAGCGTGTCGGCGAGCAGCGCGGGCGGCGGCGCCACGGCCGGCAGCGCGCGGCACACGCCCAGCAGCGGCGCGCGAGCCCGGCAGCGTGTTACAGGCCGGGCATGATGTAGGCGATGTTGTGCAGCGTGTCGGCGAGCAGCGCGGGCGGCGGCGCCACGGCCGGCAGCGCGCGGCACACGCCCAGCAGCGGCGCCAGCGAGCACAGTAGCGTGTCCAGGAGCACCGACACCGAACCTGACACCGCTATCTGGCCCTGCACACCCCAAGCCCAGGTCACGTACAGAGAGAGGGGTAGAGAGATAGAGGGGGAGGAAAAGAATGATGGCAGGGGGAAGAGAGTAAGGAATAGGGATGCAGGGGAGGAAAGTGGTGGGAGATGGAGAGGAGAAAGGGGGTGAAAAGTAGCTCCGACAAAAAGTTGCGTCTTAACTACTGATGTACAGACAGAAAGTTTCAAAGTGTCAATTTTTCAGGAATGTCAAAATAAAAACGAATTCTTGCATGTATTTTAATGGAAATTTTACATATTTAATATTGTCCTGCGAAGTCAAGCAAATTTTAACTGTTTGGAAACTTTCCGCAATTATGTAGAATAGTCTTAATCTTAACCTTCTGAACGCTATATTTCTAAAGAATCAAAACTAGAACATCTGAAATGCAAAGTTATGGACGGGAATCGAACCCGAATTCTCGCATACCATATTCCTCCCATGCTGGTCTGGAAGCAAAGAAAAGTCATAGAATGTACTAATCTTAGAAATCATGTTTGAATACTGATTCCTCTTTCCACCTATACGCCCACAATCATGCTAAACGCGGCCTTTATGCCTTGTTACTAGGCTGTCTACCCCGTATGGATAAACACGTGAGCTGTGTGTCCTCGCATACCTCGTGCTCCTTGAGGCGCTCCCCGATGATGGCCAGGCTCTCCCCCAGCAGGCGCAGGTGCGCGGCCACCTCGGCGGCGCCGCAGCCCGCCACGCGGTACGCGCCCGCGCCCGCGCCCGCTCCCGCTCCCGCTCCCGCGCCCGCGCCCGCTGGGGACACCGGCTACGAAACGGAACAACTTTAAATCACGCTGCATCAATATTGTTATCCTACTAATATTATAAACGCGAAAGTTTGTAAGTATGGATGGATGGATATTTGTTACTCTTTCACGCCAGAACGGCTGGACAGATCTGGATGAAATTTAGAACGTAGATAGATTATAGTCTGGAATAACACATAGGCTACTTTTTTTCCCGGAAAATTGCGCAATCCTGCGGGATAGCTATAAACGAAATCTATGCAGACGAAGTTGCGGGCAACAGCTAGTATCAAATAATTAACATTGGTTATTGTTTTTGTGCAAATGGTAGGACCTTACTGTCGTCCGGATCACCAGCTCCGTCTTACTCGCTAATCCTGCTGCCAAGCAGCAGTGCATACTTAATATTGTGGGATATCAAGCATGATCCTTCAACATTTCGGGGGATGTGATGCTCATAGCGAATATGCATAAAAAATATCGCATATCTTAATAAAGTATGAAAATATCAAAAAATACGAAAAATATAAATGTTTTACTATGTAATAATCAGTCAGCGATTAGAAAGAGAGATCCGATATGACATGTGACGTCATATGTCACAATGCCCATATAAACTCCATATAAAAATTCCATTGTTCTAGAAAGAGCGACAAGTCTGACAGCTTATATCTCGGTTATTTTTAGTTATTTGTTTTTTTTATATATTGTTTAATGAATATTTCCTATTGCATACAATGAGTGATTATGTGGGAATTTAAATGAAATTGCTTTGTTTACAAACGCGTTAAAGAGTGTTTTCCAAAAAAAAATGTCTACATGAACTTTTAATTATTTTTTTCAAAATTTAACTATTTTGCGTTTTTCTGACTCATAATCGTTTACCCTATAGATCCAACACTTTTTTAAATTTAGGTACGTGTGGAACGCAACGAACACGAAAAAAATCCATTATAAAACCCGGAACACATGTTTTCTTGTATGAGAATCGATAGAAAACGATTCTGACAAAAAAAAACCCAAAATATTTTTTAAAAACTGGAAAAAAACGTGCGTTTTTTTTCGGAAAACGCACTAAAATTTTTTGGAATCATTGACACTTTTTTAAGTATTTTACTATACTTTTTTTAGTATACTTACCACTAGAGCCTGCTGGTGTGGCGTAGTCGGCGACGCCTGCGCTTTAGCGCGGCTCGCCGGCGGCCGGCCCGGCCCGAAGCCGGACGGCTGACGCACATCTGACGGAGACAAACATACATAGTGTGTAATTTTTTTATATTAGTCTTTTTTATTCCGAGTTCGCTACAATTTCATTTTTGTTGTCGTTATGTTGTTTTTTTTTAGTATTAAATTGTCACGTTTTCGGCGCAATTCGGCGTGCCTCATGGCATAGGCCTCCTCCGTGTTTTGGAGGGTTTGGGCTATAGTTCCCACGCGCGCCCAGTGCGGATTGGGAACTTAACACACACCATTGAATTTCTTCGCAGAAGTGTGCAAGATTTCCTCACGATGTTTTCCTTCACCGAAATGCTCATGGTAAATTACAAATGTAATTTTCAAATGTAAAAAAAAAAAAGCCGTGGTAGCCTAGTGGTTTGACCTGTAGCCTCTCAAGCAGAGCGTCGTGGGTTCAAATCGGGCGCGCACCTGTGAGTTTTTCGGAATTTATGTGCGAGTGTGTAAATTACCAGTTGTTAAATTACACATACATACATACATACACAAATCACGTCTTTATCCCTTACGGGGTAGACAGAGCCTAAGGTGACAAGACCTACAGGCCACATTTAGCAAGACATTGAGGGCGTAGAGGTGGAAAGTGGAATCAAAATAGTGATGTGTTGCTAGTGTTGGTTAAATTACACGCCCACATGAATTTTACACGCCGTACATACATACAAACATCACTACAAAGTACAAAACGAAATCGCTTTCCGCCGTCTGTCTGTCACTATGTAAGCTTAGATTTTTTTTTTTACTACGAACTGACCAGTGATTGACCTCTATCTCACTTGGTGGAAGGTGCAGATGAGGCCAAAGGTGTAACTCACTGGTTCAGTAACAGCCTATTCACTCTAGCCTTGAAGAGCCCTAGGTTGTATCTGTCCGGAAATACAGACGATGGGAGCAACGGATTTTGAAGTGTTTTTTTTATAGGTAGAGAAACACTGATTCCACCCGTGCAAAGTCGGGGCGGCTCGCTAGTTGCAAGATAAATTAATAGAAGCTTGTAAACACTTTATGTGAATAGGAAGGCAAACGAGCAAGTGGGTCACCTGATGGTAAGTGATCACCACTGCCCATAGACACCCGCAACCCCGGAGGGATTGCAGATGCGTTGCCAACCTAGAGGATTAAGATGAAATGCCTCTTGTGCCCGTAATTTCCCCGGCTGTCTTACTCTCCGCACCGGAACACAGCAGTACAAGCACTGCTACTTAGCGGCAGGATTAGCGAGTAAGATGGTGGTAGCGATCCGGACGGACCTTGCACAAGGCCCTACCACCCGCAAAGATAAATTATTAGAAGCTTGTAAACACATACTCGGATTAGATATGATCTTGCTAACGCCAGCGTGCAAACTCTGCTCCTTCTGCATAGCGAAACGCTTCGCCTTCCTCTTCCACAGATAGCGCTCGTTGTAATTCACCTGTAATTCAAACAAATTACAAAAATTACAATTAAAAAAAATCTACCAAAAAATTTTTTTTTACACCAGCTTTTTTTGCTGATTTGCATTGCCATTCGTCTTACATGTGAACCAAATTTCAAGTCAATCGGACCGACCGTTGAAGAGTTCCCTCCCGCGGAGACGGTCCTGGCTGGGTCACCAGAACTCCACTACCAGATTATTGTCATCATCATCATCATCACCATCAGCCTATATTAGTCCACTGCTGGACATAGGCCTCCCTAGCGCCATAGCGCCCTGTCTTCAGCTTGACGCATCCAGCATCTGCCTGCAGTCTTTCGCAGATCGTCATCCCACCTGGCCGGAGGGCGTCCTACACTACGTTTGCCGAGTCGCGGTCTCCACTCAAGAACACGTTTACCCCAGCGGTTGTCGGTTCTTCGCGAGATATGGCCGGCCCACTGCCACTTCAGCTTGCTAATTCTTATTTATTTATTTATTTCCATACATCTTAAACTCTAGCTCAATGCTATAAAAGGCAGATTGCAAGAATAAGTGGAGTTAAAAAAAAAAAAAAAAAAAAAAAAAAAAAAAAAAAAAAAAAAAAATTCCATATTATTGTATTGTCATCCAACTTACTCAAGTATGCAAAATTTCAGCTCAATCGGTTGAAGATATCTGCTTCAAAATTGAGTGAATGGTGAAGTGAGTCCTCCCATGAGGCTGACATAGTCACCCCTGTGTACTAAAGCCTCTTTAAATATAAGATAAAAAAACGAGTTAAACTCTTAAACTCTAGCTCCATGCTATAAAAGGCAGATTGCAAGAATAAGTGGAGTTAAAAAAAAAAAAAAAAAAAAAAAAAGATAAAAAAAAAAAAAAAAATGAGTCGCAAGATCCCACTTGGACATAAGAAATCTTTGATTTGAATGATGATTTGAGAGGATGGATGAAAGTAGACTAACTAAACAGCTCTATATGGGGAGTGTGAGGTGCGTTGGGAGGGGAAGGCCTAGACGGACGCTCCGAGACCAAATAGGAGACGTTTTGGAAAAAGGTCAGGTCAGGAGTACCCGAAACCAACAAGCATGTATGAAGAGATTGATGAGTGTGGATGAAGAGAAAGAAGTATGTCAGGATCGTAGCAAGTGGAACATAGTAGTATCTGCCTACCCCTGTGGGAAAGAGGCGTGACGGTATGTATGTATGTACCAACAATTGTCGAGCTGGTGAAATAGGCGCAAGGCATCCACACTTACATTGGCCCACATCTCGCCCAGCCGCTTGGATATGGCAGAGAAGTCCATGTCAGGGTGACTCCGAAGCAGCTCGTTGCGGGCCTCCTTAGCCCACATCATGTATGCTGTGATTCGCGTCTTGCCTAAAACAATAAGTTTATGCAATTACTAGGAGTGAGTGAGCACCAGTGGCGTAACTATAGGGTGGCAGGGGTGGCAAAATGCCAGGGGCCCCTAGCTCTACTGGGCCCCGAACTGGATTGGTTTAGAGTTAGAGCACAGAAGGGATGCTGATGCACTTCTTTATATTGAGGAAGGAGCCCCATCTGACGAATTTGCCACGGGCCCCAGACATTAGTTACGCCTACAATAAAATAAAACTAGCTGTTGCCCGGGGCTTCGCCCCCGCTGCAATTTAGACATTTGTCAATTCCACTTTTTTTTCTCGTCCGTGACTAAGATACCTAACTGCTGTTGCCAAAACTCTTGCCATTTCCATTTCGTTTTCGATCCATGTCCCCAAGTCCATGTTATTATTAGAACCTCCTGTATTTGTAGGTATATCAAACTTTGAAGCATTAGATACTTTTTTTAAATAAACAAACATGGCAAATCAATTTTGACATAATAGAGCCCAATAAAAAAGAAATTAAAAGTTGACGCAAGTCATTCATTGTAAACAAAGAAATCGTAAAATATTTTTTGTATTTTGTATAATTATCTTAATACGTAAGTGTTGCGGATAAAATCTGGTCGACTCAAAACAGATATTTTCTCATGCTGAACAACTTACAACATGTTTCAGTTCAATACATGTTATTTTTATTGTGTCATCTCACGTCAAAACACATGACACGGGTCACATTATACTGGCTGGTCGGGTAGCGCACAGTAGTTCATTAAAATTCATTTTTAGTGGTATTTCGTAAAAAAATCTAAAAACGAAGAGCAGTTTGCAACTTTCCAGCATGAGACGAATCTAATAACATATAATTTATCAAAATCGGACCATAACTGTAGATCTGATGGCTTGTGCAAAAATCACCCTCGCGTATTATATATATAGATTAAAAATTAAATAGAATGCACCAGTTGCTCCTCTTCCCGCGCAGATGGTAAAAGCCTAACGAGGTATTGGGCGAAAATCTTAGGAATCATGTTATAGGCGATACGGCTAGCAACCCCTCACTCTTTTGATTTCCCTTTCCATACATACGCCCACAATCATGCGAAATGCGGTCTTTAGGACTTGTTACCTTAGGCCTCTGCTACCCCGTAAGGGCTAAAAATGTGATTTGTATCGATACAAAAGCCATGTTTAGCATAATTGCGGGCGTATAGGTTTCTATTCTATGTTTCTTCATTACTCCCAGGCCAGCATGGAAGGATAGTGTGTATGATTACCTTTATCCTTCCGCTGAGCCTTGGCCCTTCCAATGACCTTCCCATCCTTGACAATGAGCTTCTTCTTGCTGCTCTTCTCCATCATGTACAAGGAGTTGGCCGGTGTCCGTGCCGAACCCTCGTCCGATGCAGAACTGTCCGACTCCATACTGTAAGAATAAAGTTAAATTTACACATTTACACACATTCACATCCAAAAGTATGTATTACAGTATGAATAAGATGCACTTTCAGACAGCAAAGAAAAAACATAGAATGTACCAGTTGCTTCTCTTGCCGCGCAGATGGTAAAAGCCCATCAAGGGAATTGGTGAATCATAAGCATCATGTTACAGGTGATGCGGCTAGCAGCCACTATTTTGATTCCAGTTTTCACCTATATGCCCAGTCTTGCTAAACGTAGCCTAAGGTCTTGTTACCTTAGGCTCTGTCAACCCCTTAAAGGGTAAAGAAATGGCAAAACCATTAATGCTTCATATGCCTAGTCCTAGATCCGGGCGAAAATTGAAACGTTGAAATGGACCGGCATTTAGGATAGACAAGTAAAAGCTAAAAAGATGTCCTTATGTTCGGCAGGAAGACACGAAGATTTGAGGAGAGTTGCTGTGTGGGAGCGATGCTGGGACAGTAACCGGCAGCTCCTGCCAAGGGGAACTGGGCTGAATGATCGCCACAGCGGATCGACAGCCCGCCTGATCCAGCCAGGCGTCCCCACACATCATCATCATCATCATCAAGTAAAAGCTAGATACCTTTCAGCATGTTCCCCATTGTTCTCGTAATAGTCGGACTCACTGCCCGACGCAGTGCCGGCGTCCTGGGGCTGCCGGGGCTGCGGCGCCTCCTGGAACTCGGGCTGCGGCTGTTCCTCCTGCCTAAACGGCGTGAAGGGCTTAACAGGCGTCTGCCTACGAAACCTCGTGTCAATGTCGTCCGGGGACTCGAAATCCATCAACTTCGAGCTCTTCTTCCGCACACGGCCACTCCGGGATATACCTGTGACTTCTAAATCTAAAATTTAACGATACCGTATATAAAATGTATTTCTTGTGCGCTACAATAGGTGTTAAGCATCGCTTACCTTCTTGCATGATGCTGTCGATGTTAGGAATGATGGCTTGGTATGAGATTAGTTATGAACGTCGAATAGCTACTTTATTAAGCGGGATTGTGAGATGATACGTAAACAGTGAGCTTAAACTAATGTTTATATTTCAATTAGAATTCGCACTCCAACTCCAATTGCGATGCGAGAATTTGTTTAGACTGGCATAGCATAATTGACATATCTAACCACTCCACAGACTGTAAAAGTCTATTTGTCTTTGAAAATCCACGGACAAAGTATCGTGTCTGCTCCGAAAGTTTGAAACTACTTATAATTTATTTACATTAAACTTAATATTTAGGTTCATTTCAGAAGCTTTTTCATTCTTTCCAACAATCAATCAAATAATTAAAAAATAAATATGAATGCCATAAAAGTACAGACGATTTTAAGTTTGAAATAAACTCTTTCGTTTGTTCATCAACATAATATGGTTAAAACTTTTCAAACGTGAACGTCAGCCATCTGTCAATCCGAGCTGTCAAATGAAAAATCAAAAAAGTCAAATTGCCCGTTCTGTCCGGTCCAGGATGATATCATTCCGATTCAAAATGCAAATATAAAATGTTTTCATGAAATAACAATTATATCATGCAACCATGGCCGACCGCATACGCCAAATAGCCCAACGGCTGCGCGACAAAGTGCACCTATCCCAACTAAACACGCAAGGACGCGAACAAGTCGACAAACTAATCACGAAATATGTTCCTGCCACAAAAATGACCGAATTGGCCGAGAAAATAAAACATGAAGCGATCGGTTTTAAAGTTAAAGAGCTAGTGCACAGGTACGAGAAGTTTACGGGGGTGGAGGAGATAATGGCGATCCAAAATACTGTGATAGAAGCTCAGGTAATTTTAGTATAGTCACGGTGTCTATTTTAAGCGATAATAGAATTGTAGCGTGATTATCCGACGCTGAATTATTGGCGCCTAAATTGATACCTGTTGCGCTCATGCTGATGTTATAATGTTGCAATTTTGCATAAGAATTACTTTGTATAACATCTTCAAAACTTTGCCTAAAAATACCTTTACATTCAGTTGTGCCATCATTAATTTACATACTAGGCTTTGTGCGCTATAGCGCGCATCTCGCGAAATTTATCGGATAAAAGAGTGTACAAAAGGCTAACAAAAAAGTTATAGGTACACTTTTATCAATCCAACTAATATTATAAACGTGAAAGTTGACGGCTGGACAGATCTGGATGAAATTTGGAACATAGATAGATTATAGTCTGGAATAACACATAGGCTACTTTTATCCTAGAAAATTGCGTATTTCCTGTGGGATAGCGATAAACGAATTCTACGCAGATGAAGTTGCGGGCAACAGCTAGTAGATTATAGTCTGGAATAACACAAGCTACTTTTATCCCGGAAAATTGCGTAATTCCTGCGGGATAGCGATTAACGAATTCTATGCAGACGAAGTTGCGGGTAACGGCTAGTACCAAATAATTACAATAGAAACTGAAGTGCTGTCGCATTCTTTAAAAACCTGATCTGAATGTGAATTAGAAACAGGCTAGAAGTCTTTATCTACCACTTTATACCTGTAGACTTTGATAACAGATTTAATCTTAGTTTGATTACATAAAAACTTTCACTAGATTACATTTCAATGATAAAAAAACCGGTCAAGTGCGAGTCGGACTCGCGCACCGATGGTTCCGTATCATTATCTATAAATATATAAAACCAGTGTAAGCAGAGCCCTGCTCCAAAGCAAAATGTACGCAGTGTGGGGTTACTTTATATTGGTCACTGCTATATACAGACATACATACACATTTACGGTTTTCGCAATTATTCTTTAATCTGTGCTATAAGACCTACCTTCATACCAAATTTCAAGATTCTGCGTTCACGGGAAGTACCTTGTAGGTTTTGATTCCCTTGAGAGTTGAAAATTTGCGGAAATTTGCGGCATAAACGGCTGTATCTTTTGATTGCGTTGGCTTAGAAGTTTGATTTTTTCACAGCTTCAAGGGACAGTAGACCTGAGTAATTGATATAAATTTCAGCTTCATACCTCCACGCGTTCCTGAGAAAAAGGGTCTTGACAGACGGACGGACGGACGGACAGACAGACGGACAACAAAGTGATCCTATAATGGTTCCGTTTTTTCCTTTTGAGGTACGGAACCCTAAAAACAACATATAAGTGAATACATACATACATACATACATACACAGATCACGTCTTTATCCCTTACAGGGTAAACAGTGGTAGCCTAGTGGTTTGACCTGTGGCCTCTCAAGCAGAGCGTCGTGGGTTCAAATCCCGGGCGCGCACTTCTGAGTTTTTCGGAATTTATGTGCAAAAATTACATCGTGAGGAAACCTTGCACACATCTGCGAAGAAATTCAATGGTGTGTGTTAAGTTCTCAATCCGCACTGGGTGCGCGTGGGAACTATAGCCCAAACCCTCCAATACACGAAGGAGGCCTATGCCATGAGGCACGCCGAATTAAGCGACAATTTAATAATAAAAAAAAAACAACACAATAACAACAACAATAATGAAATATTCGCAAATTCGGAATAAAAAAGGCTATAATAATAATAATAATAAAAAAAAAAACAGAGCCTAAGGTGACAAGACCTACAGGCCACATTTAGCAAGACTGGGCATATAGATGGGAAATGGAATTAAAATAGTGATGGGTTGCTAGCCTGATCGCCTATAGCATGATTTCCCTGATTTTCGCCCATTCCCTCAATGGGCTTTTACCATCTGTGCGGGAAGAGATGCAATTGGTACATTCTATGTTTTTTCTTTGCTCCCAGACCAGCATGAAATCATTATAAGTGAATAACCTAAAAATTACATTTTAGATTTCCTAGGCTTATTTTATCACGCGTTTTTTGTCACAGGGGCGGGAGGGGGTCTTTCTTCCAAGACGTTACGTAACGTTTTCTTTTTTTTAAATAAAAAAAAATGGAATTAAAACTGCCACGTTAACAAACTACGCATGTATTGCGGGTTAAACATATCTTGTTTAATTTAGTAATATTACCGTAAAGGCGATTAAAACTATAACAAGGATATTATAGCGACTTTCTTGTACTTTGCGCAACATAAATTTTGCCACTTGGGTAAAAATGGTCACTTGAGTGTTACGTAACGTTTAGAGGGGAAGGGGGGGGTACAGAAAAACGTTACGGCGCGTTACAAGAAGGGGGAGGGGGGGGGGGTCTAAAATCTTCAATAATTGCGTTACGTAATACTTGAACGCTCCCTAGTTTTATATTTTATCCATGTTAATTTACAGGAGCGTTTTGTGACAGCCCAGGACCGTAGAAGAGATCTCGGCCGCCAACTGGCGAATATCGAGGAGAGGCTGAAGGAGCTCCACGCCGAAATGCAGAACACTATGAAGGGGGATGAGAAGTATCTCCAACTGTGCACTGAAGAACACAAGGTATGTTTTACGAACGGTAGATGAGTTGCTTTAAAAAACAGGTCTTGAAAGAAAGAAGACATTTATTCCTTTTTGCAAGACACACAAATATAAGAGAATATACACAATTTTATAGCAAAAAAAAACAAGAATAAAAACACAAGACATTAAAAATAGAACAGAATAGACTAGAATAGAATAGACAGATGGATGGCGATCAAAGTGATCCTTTTTGGAGTATAGAATCAATTAATTAGTGGTTAGTGACCCTGACTATGAAGCTAGAGGTCCTGGGTTCGAATCCCGGCAGGGGCATACATTTGTATGATGAATACGAATGTTTGTGCCCGAGTCATGGATGTTGTATGTATTTAAATATGTATTTATCTACATTATATAAGTATGTTTATCCGTTGCCTGGTACCCATAGTACAAGCTTTGCTTAGTATGGGGCTGGGTCAATTGGTGTAATTTGTCCCAAGATATTTATTTATTTTTATTTTTATTAAATTAAATAATACAATCTGATTAAATTCGTCTTCTGCTATCGATTCTGTAAGACAATCTGACAATTAAATTCGTCTTCTGCTATCGATTCTGTAAGACAATCGGACATTCCAATTCGTCTTTTGCTGTCGATTCTGTTAGACAATCGGACAGTTCAATTCGTTTTCTGCTATTGATTCTTTAAGACAATCGGACAAATCAACTCGTCTTTTGTTATCGATTCTGTAATACAATCGGACAATTCAACTCGTCTTTTGCTATCGATTCAGTAAGACAATCGGACAATTCAACTCGTCTTTTGTTTGCCAGCTGATTATCCAAGAACGTTCCCTCCGCACACACTTCGCTGACGCGGAGCGCGAAGAGCGCGAACTGTTCGCTCAGATGTCCGCCGCCGTCAAGCTCGGACACGAGCGGGAGCGAGCGCACGCCGAGCGAAACAAGTACTGGTACATCGTGGCTTCTATATTCGGTAAGTGAAGCTAGTTGGACGAGTGAAGTTAGGTAAATTGGAGCGAAGCAAATTGGGTAAGCGAGCGAAACTAATTCGGATGATGATGTTTTCGAAGTTTTTTTTAGTTTCGCAATTTTTACTGAGACGAATCTGTATTAGTAATATTTATTCTATTATACAAATTTAGGGAATGGGCGAAAGTCTTAGGAATCATGTTATAGGCGATCCGGCTAGCAACCCATCACTATTTTGATTTCCCTTTCCAGCTATACGTCCTTAATCATGCTAAACGTGGCCTTAAGGTTTTGTTGCCTTAGGCTCTGTCTACCCCGTAAGGGATAAAGACGTGATATGTATGTATGTATCGTATGTACGTATCTAGGCACGGTGCTGGGTATAGCCGGTTCAACGATAAACAATAGACTCAAAATGGCGGAGTTTCGTGACATGATGGAGCAGCAGATGGCGCTCAGTGCTAGTGTACTGTACACCGTGGCTGGGGCCGGTGGTGCCAGCCGGGCCGCCATTACGAATCTTACTCGTTAATCCTGCCGCCAAACTGGCTTGCTGACTGCTTGCGCTGTGTTCCGGTGGAGAGTAAGGCAGCCGGTAAAATTACTGACACATGAGGCATTCTATCTTAGATGTCTAGGCTGGCAAAGTGTGTGTAATTCTCTGTAATTGCTTGTCTGCCACGTCTACACGAGTTATTACACCAACGCAACTAAAGCGCCCTCTATAGGTACAGTGTAGCTGGTACACTGTAGCAGATGTTTCTTGCGGTATATTTTTCGTAAAAGAGCCTTAGGCGGCCTTGAGCGAGCGAAGCTAATTGAGCATTGGTCGAAGGCATAGCTAGGTGAGCGAGCGAAGCAAATTGGATGAGCGAGCGAAACTTATTGGGGTTATGAATTGAAGGTCGAGCAAAGATTCGCATTTCTACGTAAGTTAGTAACATTTATTCTCTGCCGTGAACTGTATTAATTCGCTCTAGGCACGGTGCTGGGTATAGCTGGTTCTACGATAAACAATAGACTCAAAATGGCGGAGTTTCGCGATATGATGGAGCAGCAGATGGCGCGCAGCGCGAGCGTGCTGTACACCGTCGCCGGGGGCGGTGGTGCCAGCCGGGCCGACATCACCGAGGCCATGAAGACGGAGTTCGCTTACCAAGTGAGCGAGAGAGATGGAATAACACTAACAAAAGTATTGATCGCACTAATTTTCCTATCGCTAGTTTAAATGCATGTTGCTTCCATGCTGGTCTGGAAGTAAAAAAGAACAGAATGTACCAGTTGCCGCAACATTATGCTGAGTGGGGTCCATTTTACACCATATCGGTACTATTCCATAGTATATTGTAGTTCTCCTTGTTTTATATCTACGTGTATCGAATGTGTGTAAATAAATGTTTCTCTCTCTCTCTCTCTCTCTCTCAGTTGCTTCTCTACCCGCGCAGATGGTAAAATCACATCTAGGGAATCGGCATAGGAATCATGACTTTTATGGGCGATGCGGCTAGCAACCCGTTACTATTTTGATTCTGCTTTCCACCTATGTGCCCGCAATCATGCTAAATGTGGCTCCTCCTTTTTTTGAAGTCGGTTAAAAAGCCGTTTTGTCGGTACTATCGATAATTTATTCTGGCAACATTAATATCTGTCAAACTTTGACTAATTTTTGACTATGCTGTATTTGCTTGAGATGCTTCCTTTAACACCTAACACCTTTATTAACATTTAACTTTGTTAACATCAGCCTTAGTAGCCAATAACGGTGTATGGGTTCTGGGGCCTAACCATGACGTCTTAATGCGAGTCAATTCCGATTCAGTTTAGGATCGCGACAGCAGCAGAGTCTCCGCAGGTGGGTGCTCTTCGACGGTTTGTCCGATTAACTTGAAATTTGGTACACATATGTAGGACGGATGACAATGCAAGTACAGTCAACAAAAAAAGCTCGTTTTAAAAAATTAAATTTTTGACAGTAACTTATTTTCAATTGTTATTTTATTTCTGGTTTTAATTTAATTTAGTTTTCGATGTTCTTCACTGTGTTTATGGGCTAAATGGCCTGAAATTAGTAATTTTTTTAGGCCAAAAGCGTGACAAACAGACAGTTACTTTCACATTTATAATATTAGTAGGGATGAGTCATGACCCCACCAATAACTGATGACGCGTTTCAATCCCTATACGGGTCCATCCTCAAGGTGTAGACTTAGATAAAATGTTTGACATTTGTATTATAGTCTTCGCAAGTTCTCCTTTCCATGGCTGTTTTAGTAGGTACTTAATAATAATTCGTATATTCGTATGTATATCCATATATTATACTAAGTTATTAGAAAAAAAAATGATATTTTAACTTGTTATAAAATTATTTTATGTTGTAAAAAATCAGGACATACCATTGAACTTGGCGCTCATTTAGATCTCACTTCTTTTGTAGTTTTAGTCAACAACCAAGACATATATCATACTGGCTTTTGCCCGCGACTTCGTACGCGTACACTGTTTTTATCCCGAGAAAGTGTGAAATTCCCGCAGGATAGAAATAAGGGTTTTGACCTGTTTTAAAAACTCTTAAATGTCAATCCGAACCAGTGTAGCTTTCTATTGGTGAAATAATTTTTAAAAACAGCCCCGAAGTTGAATGCACTCATTTCTGTCCCGCGGGAATTTCGCATTTTCCCGGAGAACATGTTTTAGTGTTACAATCATCTATGTGTGTGACAAATTTGAATTCTAGTTATTACAGTTACTGAGAAATGTATAAGCCGCATTTATTCCCTATTCCGTGGGAATTTCAAAAAATCCCTTCTTAGTGCTCCTCTGGGATACCCCTGATATACTTCTGCCAAATTTCAAGTTCCTAGTACCAGTGGTTTAGGCTGTGCGTTGTCTGTCAGTCAGAACTTGGCTCTCATTTCACATTTTATGTTTTTTATCGCATTCTTTGTTTCCAGGAACAACTGGCACAAAATCTAGCACAAATGCAGGACAACATCAACCATCTAGTCAACAAACAAACATCTCTCATAGGTATGTTATATTAGTAACTAGCTTTTGCCCGCGACTTCGTCCGCGCAGATAACGTCAGAGTGACGACATACCCAAGTGTCTCCCAAGTATAAGGTTTTTATTTCCTATGCCGCGGGAAATTCGGAAAATCCCTTCTTAGAGCACCTACGTGATCCTCTAGGAATATTATATACTAATTATAGTCTTAATTATTTACCTCGCGTTTTTATCCCGTGGGAAATTTGAAAAATTCCTTTGTAGTGCACCTTTATACTAATCAAGGAATAATATGTAGGTGCCTAATGGAATGTAGCTTTATTGGTACAACATTTCGGTATTTTCCAATCCCGCGGGAAAATCGCGATAAAAAGTATCCTATAACCGTCTTTTAGTTCTAAGCTACCTCCCCGCCAATTTTCAGCCAAATCGGTTCAGCCGTTCTCAAGTTACAAATAGTGTAACTAACACGACGTTCTTTTATAAATATAGATGTGTGTAAGTATGTCAATTTTCGCAGAACACATGAACCATCAGGACCACGTGATCACAACGGAAATGCGTGACCTCAAGAAGTTGATTATCTCCGCGTCACTAACCAGTGCCAAGTCTGATGCGGAACTGACCAAGGCCCTGAACGTGGTCCACCAGGATCTGGATGAAGATAGGGAGAAGGAGGTATCTAGCAACAGGGTGATTCTGGAGCCTAATCAGGTTATAACGGGTGTTGCTGCTATAATGTGTGTCGCCATACTGTTTGGCAGCATTCTTGGTAGGTCATGAATGCGTGGTTGTATTAGGATATTCGTTTGTCAATAAGTTTCAGGGATTTTTTTTTATATAAATATATACCGCTTGCTCCCCGAACATAACTATTTTACATAACCAGGACGTTCTAAGGGAAAATAAAGACTGTTTCTAAATGACAACAAACATATTTGCGGCTTAGGGCTGACCCCACAGGGGTAGGCACAGACTACTTTGTTCCACTTGCTACGATCCTGACATACTTATTTCGTTTGAATGAAGTGTCTGTACGACACACTTCATTCAAACCGATGACGCTTAGCGACAAAAATTCGCATAGTAACAAAAAGGTCACGTGACAGTTAGTAACGGGTAGAAAAATTCGGAGACTACCCACCTGCTATGGGTAGTGTAGGGGTATAGCACGCGTCACGGAATGACGAGGATCCGGGTTCGATTCCCGGCCATAGCTTTACTTTTCGGATTTTTCTATGTGTTCTAATTTTCACTGACATTTAGAAATTTAATTTCTAACGGTAATACTTATTTCGCTTCATCCACACTCATCAATCTCTTCATACATGCTTGTCGGTCGGTTTTTAACAATATCATAATCATAATTAATTAAATAGTGAGATAATCGCGTAAGACCTCACCTATTAATTAAATTGTGACTTTTTTGAAGCCGTTAAAAAACAGTAATTTGTTTATTGACAAACGAATCTCCTAACTTTGAATAAGTTATTATTTCATTCTCCACTGTTGACTTGTACACGGAAGAACTTGGAAAGCCATAGCGAATCATCATATCCTATATTCGCCCACTGTCGGGCACAGGACTCCAAATGCCTAACCTAAAAGGTGGATTGATTATTTCTTGTTGATATCCCGTCAGAGGACAAAAGTAGTACACAGTTTACGAAAAGAAAGGTGTCAGAATACATACTGCAATTCGGTGACGCTACACTTGGGAGCAAAAAAAAAGAAGACATTCATTTTGCAAGACACACAAATGTAGAGCGTACACACAATTTTATAGAAAAGAAACAACGAACAAAAAATTTACCTTGCTACTCCGCTACTCACGTGCAAAGATAACCAAGCCTGTGTGAAATGTTTTTCATGCAATCCCTCCCTCTACTGCTGCCAATAAAGCACATATAAATCCCACAAACTTAATTATCCCTTACACCACACAAACACTGACGCGTTTCGATCCCTCTACGGGATCATTATCAAAGTTTAATGAACACAACCGTTACAAATTGTAACATTAAAATTGTAACGTAATTGGCAGCAGTGGAGGGAGGGATTGCATGAAAAACATATATATTTCACACAGGCTTGGTTATCTTGCACGTGAGTAGCGGAGTAGCAAGGTAAATTTTTTGTTCGTTGAAATGGACCTCCGCAAAGTATCGCCTGATTCAATAAAATAGAAAAGAAACAACAAAAAAACACACTATAAAAATAGATCATCAGCGTTGTGTCTTCGCAAAAGTGAAACGGTCGCTGGCTCAGCATTACGCTGTGATAGACGCCTGCAGCACTGATTTTCAGCCAGAACCGCCTGTATTATCTATCTATATTGGCTAGAACTTTTTTGATGGCGTAATCTACAGTTTGGTTTTGGTCATATCATGGACGAAAACAAAAGCGCAACCACGCGAACTTAGTACAATAGTTCCTGATAGATGTCGCTACAAGCGTCAATCGACAATTTATGAGGCGATGATCGATGTAACTCGATTTTTTATTCCACTTTTCACGTGTCTGGGGCCCGATTTTTGAAAAAACATGTGTGAAAATACCACTCGAAAGTGTTATATCTTCAAAACTACAGCTCTAAACAAAGTTTTGACTAGTTCACAAGATTGATGAGAGCTGTTGTCTTCTATGCTACTCGTATTTCAAATTCAGCACAATTTTTCACCACTTTCGAGTGGTATTTTCACACATGTGCTTTCAGAGATCGGGCCCCTGAGCATTTTCCAAGAAAAGACTACATGGTAAATTTTTCTAAAATTTAACTATTTTGAGTTTTTCTTACTCGTTTACCAAATCGATCCTTAAACAAGAAAAAATGTGTCCCAAAATTTCCATTCTAGTTCGTCACTTCTTTTCATATAGGACAAAAAAATCTATAGTAAAATCTGGGACACACTTTTTCATGTATGAGGATCGATAGGGTAAACGATTCTGAGGAAGAAAAACCCAAAACATTTAAATTCTGGAAAAAATGTACATGTACACTTTTTTTTCGAAAACGCTCAGCTGTCAAAATGTATCGTCCTATCAAGAACGTAGGAAACTGTAGAGTTATCGCTTCACTTTTAACCAGGATTGTTACGGATGCAAAAATTTAGACATCCGCGGATGCAGATGCGGATGCGGATGTGATGCGGATGCGGATGCGGATTTTGGGATTTTAAAAGGATAATTATTTAAATTTTAAATGCATAATAATACTTATTAGTGCATAATAGTATTTATGTAAACAAACGCGAAGCGCGTGCCACTCTGGCTCCGCCCACTTTCTTAACATGTAGTTACTTGTCGAGTCTTGTTGATGTGAATCTGCATCCGTAAAAACTCCGCATTGATTGATGCGGATGTGAATGCGGATGCAGATGTCTGAATTAATGGGAATGTTCCGCATTTACGGATGCGGATGCGAATATCCGTAACACCCCTGCTTTTGACGCGTCGTGCAATTTAGGAGCGCCATCTATGTTTAAGTTTTGGCCATGTTTCTGTGGTCGCGCTATTGTATGGCCACTGACAGTCCCGTCTTATTTCCTCCATGATTTTAACTTCGTTGTTTTCATATTAGAAGTAAGGTAAATCTTGATATGTATTTTTATTGAAAAATAAAAAAGTGATATTTACAATTTAACCTCTCTGGAATATAGTAATTTGTTTTTTTATTGTTTTGTATGTTTGTTACCTTTGTTGTTTTCAATAAAAAGCCAAGATTATTTACAGTTTTCTAATGTGAACAAAAAACAATGTATAGGTTAGGTTTATTTTATAACTGTCAAGTTGCCAGTTACTGAGAAAATTGCATTATGTATTTTGACCCAAGCTTTTCAAACTTTGTCTTTTAATTGTCCTCCTCGATAGTGATAAACCGATTTCGACCGAACTTATATACATATAATAACTACATTGCAATGGCAGCTATCAAAACAAAATTACACACAAACAGACGAATAGATGTCCGTGGCGCATTCAGTGCAATTTTTACGTACCTAGTTTGGTATTTTATATAATAAAATAAGGTTTACAATATATTAAGTGTTTATACAGGATGATAAACGTCTTCTGTGATACAGCTGATGACAAATCAGCATTTTTGTAATCAAAAATCTTTTGTACTAAAATTTGTGTCTTTATTATTATTTTTTTTAATAATCTTGGTTTCGTTTTCTTGCCACATAATTTGCGATCTTTAAATTAAAAAGTTTAAGTTTAAAAATATTCAAGTTTAATATGTACTTATGTAATTTTTTTCTACACTTAAGTTCGTACATAGCCGTAGGAAACCAATTGATTCCAATGTTTGTAACGATTTAATACAATAAAACTATGGTTGTTGTTTTTCTTGTTTTTTTATACTTTTGGTCGAGTATTTATATTCGAAAACACTTTTTAACCAACGAGTAAACGATTTCCTTATTATTTAATAGGTCGCTTATTGTTACTTCATAATAGTGATGAAACACATGCGATGGTAGCGCCATCTGTTACCGAGTAGCTGAACTACTCGGCAGTTTTCAACTGACAGCGTCACCTTATGCTGAGTAGGTAGATTTAAAACAGCTAGTTGCCAACAGATGGCACAATTGAAGTTAATTTCTGAGACGTCGCCAAATGAAAATCCATCGTACTGTGGCCCAATTCTTTTCTTAATTTGAAATACGACTAGAGTAGAAGAAAATTATTGCTCAAAAATGTTATTGCCGAACTCAATGTTCTGCTTGAAAATTGGCCGGACAAAGTGCAGCCGTCGCCGCAGTGGTTAACTTTTCCTCTAAAAATTTGCACTTCATATAGATAACTAGCCTTCCGTCCGCAGCTTCGCCCGCGATAAATTAATTTTCCCGTAGGAAAAGGTATTTTCCCGCGGTAAAAAGTAGCCTATGTCACTCAGTGATAATGTAGCTTTCTAACGGCAAAAGATTTTTTGAAATCGGTCCAGTAGTTTCGGAGCCTATTCAATGCAAACAAACAAACAATCAAATTTTTCCTCTTTATAATATTAGTATAGATGAATAATACATATATGCTGGTTACTCGCTAATCCAGCCGCCAAGCAAGCGATGCTGTGTTCCGGCGTGGAGAGTGTGAAATTACTGTTAACTGGGTGACAGACGGGCGAGTAAGTTCGCGTACTTACGGCTCGACGACTTTGCTCGCCTGTGTGTCAGTCTAAGCACGCGTACTTTTAGAGTAAAGCACAGGCGAGTAAAGTCGTTGAGCCGTAAGTACGCGAACTTACTCGCCCGTCTGTCTGGGTATTTACTCGCTAACCCAGCCGCCAAGCAGCTGTGCTTGCGTTGCTGTGTTCCGGCGTGGACAGAGTCTGTAAAGTTACTGGCACATGAGGTACGTATCTTAGCCCTCTAGGTTGGTTACGCGTCTGCAATCCTCTAGTGTTGCGGGTGTCCATGGGGGCTCAGTTGCCTTCAGGTGACCATTTGCTCGTTTAAAAAATAAGCTAGTACGTAGGTACTTACATTAATAACGTCTTTATCCCTTACGGGATAGACAGAGCTCAGGGTAACATGGAATCTACATAGAAGGAAATAAAAATTACAGGCCAACAAAACACACAAAATTAAATTCTTCGTTCGTACGATTAATTTGTTTTTAGGGTTCCGTACCTCAAAAGGAAAAAACGGAACCCTTATAGGATCACTTTGTTGTCCGTCTGTCCGTCTGTCAAGACCCTTTTTCTCAGTAACGCGTGGAGGTATGAAGCTGAAATTTATATCAATTACTCAGGTCTACTGTCCCTTGAAGCTGTGAAAAAATCAAACTTCTAAGCCAACGCAATCAAAAGATACAGCCGTTTATGCCGCAAATTTCCGCAAATTTTCAACTCTCAAGGGAATCAAAACCTACAAGGTAGTTCCCGTGAACGCAGAATCTTGAAATTTGGTATGAAGGTAGGTCTTATAGCACAGATTAAAGAATAATTGCGAAAACCGTAAATGTGTATGTATGTCTGTATATAGCTGTGACCAATATAAAGTAACCCCACACTGCGTACATTTTGCTTTGGAGCAGGGCTCTGCTTACACTGGTTTAAAGATATTTATAGATAATGATACGGAACCCTCGGTGCGCGAGTCCGACTCGCACTTGACCGGTTTTTTTTTTGTCATCGCGGAAAACAGGGAAACATAACAATCAAATTTGTATTCTTCGATCGTAATAGGCTTATTCTTTACTTAACTCGCTCGCAATCGCCATCGTGTTCATTTTGACATTTCTTGTATGAATGTGACAGCTAGTTGATTCCGATGCCAATTGTCAGCCCATACGTGAACTGTCAAAATGAACACGATCGCGATTGCGAGCAAGTTACACAATAAGCCTATAGGGGCCCGATTTTTGAAAGCACATGTGTGAAAATACCACTCGAAAGTGGTGAAGAATTGTGCTGAATTTTAAATACGAGTAGTGTAGAAGACAATCACAGCTCTCATTAATCTTGTGAACTAGTCAACACTTTGATTAGAGCTGTAGTTTTGAAGATAAAAGCTGATTTATACCACTTTCGAGTGGTATACTATCTGGCCCCAGAGCGTCAACAAAGATTGATCGTTCTATTTATAATTTATAATCAGAGATCGGATAAATGGATGTCATTGTTGGCAATAATATAGACATGACTCCAAAGATCAATTTATTATTTTTACCAGTAATTTAATTTGTATACTTCGCAAAATATCAATCAATAATTAAACACAGACTTGTTGTGTAGATTTATTAAAGTAATTTACAAAGTATTTTTTTCTAAATTTTCATGGGTAAGTGTGTTCCTTTTCACATCCAAAATATACTTATGAGCTGAAAAACTCCGTTCGCATTCTACTGAAGTTAACGGAGCAAACTTAAGTAGTTTAATGGGAATAGCATTCCCTAAGCGGTACAATTTAGGGATCTTTAAAAAGCGAGCCTTCTTGTTCCTCAAAGGGCCGGCAACGCACTTGTGATTCCCCAGGTCTTGCAGGTGTCCCTGGGCGACGGTGATTGCTTTCCATCAGGTGACCCGTCTGCTCGTTTGCCCCCTCTTATATATAAAAAAAAACCATTATGCCAATGGTTTTCAGTCTATTTTGTCTTCTAAGTATTTGATGACAGTTTCAAAATTTACCATATGAATGAAAGAATCACAAAGTAAATTTAATGAATGTCAAAAAAATGATTGTATTTTTAAGAAGGAAATCAAAAGAGGTATGATATCTTTATTTTATTTTCCCATTGAAGTCTTAGCAATTATCACTAAGAAATCAATTAATTCATTAATTCATCTTTGGAGTCATGTCCACGATATTGCGAGTAATGACACCCACTTGTCCGGTCTCTGTTTATAATACACGGAAAATTATTTGAAACTAATTCGGCACGTCTCCAAATTAATTCATATGTCGTCGGAGACGTTCAAAGAATAACCAACGCGACGTAGCCGACGGACCGGTAGCACAGACTATAGTTATGGCGTAGTTAACTCAAGTTATAACCGTACAGGCACGACCGGCTTTTTTTGTTAAAAATTAATACAAGCTCTACCGACTGTACTTGCATTGTCATCCGTCCTACATTTGTACAACAAGTTAATCGAACCAACCGTTGAAGAGTTCCCTCCTGCAGAGACGATCCTGTGGCCCGATTTTTGAAAACACATGTGTGAAAATACCACTTGAAAGTGGTAAAAAATTTGGCTGAATTTGAAATACCAGTAGTATAGAAGACAATCACGGCTCTCACTAATCTTGTGAACTAGTCAAAACTTTGATTAGAGCTGTAGTTTAGAAGATATAAGCCACCACAACTTTACCGCTCGAAAGTGGTAAAAAATTGTGCTGAATTTGAAATACGAGCAGCATAGAAGACAATCACGGCTCTCATTCATTAACACGTTCGCTGCGATAAGAGGTCTAAAGACCTCCTGCCTGTACTCCCGGGCTGTGCGGTTAAAAATGTTGCGGTTTTGCTCTGGTGCGGAGCTCATAGCTTGTATATTTTCATAGGTATAAAAGAGATCGCTATATGGTTCGATTTATATTCAAACGTAGAATTTGGTAAAACCTTAAAAAACACGAGAGGTTTTTAGGCCCCTCATCGCACTGAGAGTGAAAAGTGAACGTTCAGTGCGGATAGGGGGTCTAAAGACCTCATGTAGATAGTACGGGTCTTTTCGCCCCCTCCCGCACCTGTTTGTGTCTATGATAATGAAACTATAACACAGTGATGTGCACTCGTCGATGAGCAATGCACGTGATTTATTGAATTTGCCGGTGAGTCAAAGTACGTACATAAGTGAAGACCAAAAAGTTACACACCGTTAAAGCTGCGTTATTACGTAGTTAAAATTCATCATCATCATCATCATCTCAAGCCATTATTATCCAAACAGAACATTATTGCTCCATTGTTTCAGTTAATCCACGTACTTCGACACTAACGAAAAATCATATATTAAAAAAAAATGGTGACAAACGAAGAAAATGTGTTATGTAAATCTGTGCACTACTCTAACCAGTCGAGAATCTTACTTCCGCGATTGTAACAAACCACTATGCCTTAAATGTTTCTATAACAATCATATGTATATAAAGTAATAGATTATAATAATTATTTTCAATTCATCGATATGATTGCTTTTTTATTGACCACATCCCTAGCAGTAGCTACAAGCGTACCGTGAATTCAGTGCTGTAAGAGGTCTAAATGCCTCCTAATTATTTTCTGTCATTGTGTCTTCTCCTTACATCGAAACTCTGGGCGAAGCCAAAATTAGATAGAATAGTCCTTTAGAAATGCTCATAAGCATGTTTAATATATTTTTTTGTGAAATTCGCAGAAATATATGGATTTTAAGTATTCGGTTCCGTGAGTGGTCTTAAGGCCCCTAACCGCACCGGTAAAATCGTACAGTGAAGGCCTAAAGACCTCTTACAGCACTAGTTGAAAGTAAGCAACATTTTGAGCCGCAGCGAACGTGTTAATCTTGTGAACTAGTCAAAACTTTGATTAGAGCTGTAGCTTTGGAGATATAAGCTGATTTATACCACTTTCGAGTGACATTTTCACACATGTGCTTTCAAAAATCGGGCCCCGAGTCGCATGTTTATCTCGTCTTTGGATCGTGCGACAACATCCTGCGACATTCTTTATTTCACTACCCTCGGAATGTTGTACTATTTTCATCAATTTCGAATAACATTTTTAGCCCCCGACGCAAAGAGGGGATACATTTTGACGTCTACGTCTATCTGTGTGTGTGTATGTGTGTGTGTGTGTTGTAGCTGTCAGTTATCAGTAACTAGCTTCTGCCCGCGACTACGTCTGCGTAGAATTATACTTAAAAACCTTCCTCTTGAATCACTCTATCTATTAAAAAAAACCTCATCAAAATCCGTTGTGTAGTTTTGAAGGTATAAGCATACATAGGGACATAGGGCCTATTAGGGACATAGGGACATAAAGACAGAGAAAGCGACTTTGTTTTATACTATGTAGTGATTGTGCCACTGGGCCGTATGCGCGCACGCAGCCTCATAGGCCTAGCACAGGCGAGGCCGCGCGGTCATGAGCTGATTATGATTACAATGTTTCCATCACAATATTAGCATACAATCTAAGCACAAACAATGCTAATCGTGGGTACCATCGGCTGATTCAAGCATCAAACCCATAAGATTGAGAGAGATAGCAAGACCAACAAGGGGCCAGGGGCCCGATTTTTGAAAACACAGTGTGAAAATACCACTCGAAAGTGGTACAAATCTGTTTATATCTGCAAAACTACATCTCTAATCAAATTTTTGACTAGTTCACAAGATTAATGAGAGCCGTAAGTATCTTCTAAGCTACTCGTATTTCAAATTCAGCACAATTTTTCACCACTTTCGAGTGGTATTTTCGCACAATGTGATTTCAAAAATCGGGCCCCAGCATAGAAGACAATCACAGCTCTCTTTAATCTTGTGAACTAGTCAAAACTTTGATTAGAGCTGCAGTTTTGGAGATATAAGCTGATTTATAACACTTTCGAGTGATGTGCTTTCAAAAATCGGGCCGCAGCACGTTCCCTTATCACACTATTCCTTATTCTGTCTTTCAGTGTCACCCCTTCCATACTTCTGAACGCTCTCATTTTTACAGCATTTATTCTTCTTTCATGCTTCTTTTGCCATACCCAACTGTCACTGCCGTACATTAGTGTTGGAACGAGCACCCCTCTGTGGACGCCAGACGCGCCTTCGACACCTCACTGCTCACAAAGGCGCGCAGCGCCCCATTGACCATGTTTCCTGCATTCACTCTTCTTTCAATATCACTATCACACTTCCCATCTTTCGTAGACTCCCAATAATAATAATAATGTTATAATACATTGGGGGAATTTCGAAACTCGTGGATATCCACTAAACGGGGAACAATTACACAATCTAGCAACGCTTACTTGGAAGCTCCAATGTCTTTGGCTTCTAGATACGCGTTGCTAGATTATGGAATTGTTCCCCGTTTAGTGGATATCCACGAGTTTCGAAATTCCCCCAATTTCGAATTTACCCCAATGCACCTTACTTAATAATAAAATGACCTCACACAGCCTACATTTTGCTTAGAGGCAGCTTAGGGCTCCGCTAACACTGGATTTTATAATATACTAGCTTCTGCCCGCGACTTCGTCTACGTTGAATCATACGTATAAACCTTCCTCTTGAATCACTCTATCTATTAAAAAAACCGCATCCAAATCCGTTGCGTAGTTTTAAAGATATCTAAGCATACATAGGGACGGACATGCAGCGGAAAGCGACTTTGTTTTATACTATGTAGTGATATAGCCCCTTTTAATCCGTTTCGCTACAATTTCAGTACATTTTGTAGTTTTTTATATATATTAATTATCGCGTTGTTCAGCGTACCTCATGGCATAGGCCTCCTCCATTTATTGGAGGGTTTGGGCTACAGTTCCCACGCGGGCCCAGCGCGGATTGGGAACTTCACACACACCATTAAATTGCTTCGCAGATGTGCGCAGGTTTCACGATGTTTTACTTCACCGAAAAGCTCATGGCAAATTTCAAATGTAATTTCGCACATAAATTCCGAAAAACTCAGAGGTGCGAACGGATTCGAACCCACGACTCTCTGCTTGAGAGGACACAGGTCAAACGTCAAACCACTAGGCTACCACGACTTTTTTTTAAATAATAACTTGGCGAATTTGTAAGGAAACCTTGGTGCATAAGTCCGACTCGTACTCGCCCGCTTTTTTCTACTCTATTGGTTAATTTCATGGTTTTTAACTAAGCTAACTGCATTCCTGATTCGTAGCGAGTCTTTGTAACGGGTTTAAGGCCAGACGGGTATTTTGCTTGAGTTAACCTTCGAGCCACGTAAGGACTGGTCAGGTATTACATAATATATGCACTAGTGAACCCTTAATACGCCCTTGGTACGTGACACGTGCAAAACGACTACGTCATTGCGACAGTTGCGAAAGGTTATTAGTATGTTTTTATTATTACAAGCTTTATATTAACATGCAACGTATGTAAGTATGTCTGTCCGGGTGGAATCTTGCGACTCAATTTTGAAGCAGATATCTTCAACCGATTGAGCTGAAATTTTGCATACTTGTGTAAGTAAGATGACAATATGTGTGTAATTGTATTAGTAGATGGTAGTAGAATTCTGGTGGTCCAGCCCTGCCAGGGGCCCGATTATTGAAAGCACATCACTCGAAAGTGGTAAAAGTCAGCTTATATCTTATCTTATCTCCAAAACTACAGCTCTAATCAAAGTTTTGACTAGTTCACAAGATTAATGAGAGCTGTGATCGTCTTCTATGCTGCTCGTATTTCAAAATCAGCACAATTTTTTACCACTTTCGATTGGTATTTTCACACATGTGCTTTCAAAAATCGATTCCCAGTCAGTGTCGTTTAGAAATAGAATAAAAAAGTAAAATAAAACCCGACTGCGTCATTTTTTGTAATTTTGATTTACCCAGTATCACTCTTGATACTGGGTAAATCAAAATAAATCTGTTTATATCTTCAAAACTACAGTTCTAATCAAAAGGTCACAAGATTAATGAGAGAGAGAGAGAGAGAGAGAGAGTATCTTCTAAGCTATTCGTATTTAAAATTCAACACAATTTTTCACCACTTTCGAGTGGTATTTTCACTCATGTGCTTTCAAAAATCGGGCCCCAGGACAGTCTCCGCAGGAGGGAACTCTTCAACGGTTGGTCCGATTCACTTGAAATTTGGTTCACATGTGAAGGACGGATAACAATTCGAGTAGGTACAGTCAGCAAAAAGCTTGCATCAAAAATGAAATTTTTAGGTTAGTTTATTCCAATTTCAAATTAGATATCTCTGTCATTTCTGATGACCTAACTAATGACAGGTAGGTACAGTCAGGTGTAATAATATGTATCTAGCCAAAGTTTCAAAAATAAGTACCATACGCTCTTACACCGGCGTAATAAGGTCGTGGGACATATTTTTGAGAAGTTCGTATCGATACTTATTTTTGCACTTGACCGTACAATCAATGCCATACATGAGCAGTTTCCGAACTACTTACATGTACTTATACAAATTATGGAACGCTCGGTGCCCGAGTCCGACTCGCACTTGGCTGGTTTCTTTCACACACTTAATTTTTTCGTCTCTATGATTTTATTTGTAAAAAATACGTAAGTGGTAAGCTTATGTCATCCCAACCTATAAATAACAATTCGATTGACACCTCCATTAAAATTAGACGTAGTTTTAGCGTTACAGTGAATACGCAAACACACACACAACATACACGGCCTGCTAAAATCATAACCCTCTTTGACTCCACCGATATCAGGTAAAGATCTCCAATAAACTTGTCCAATATTATATAAAATTTATTCAAATAAATTCTCAGTTAACTACATTTAATTTTAACAACGCTATTGTTTTTTTGCCGTAAATAATACGCTTTTATTGTTTAATTATCAATGATTAAATGATGGATTGTCAGAATTATCTTACAGGCTCTGACGGCCATGAATGGCCGGCTGGCTGTTTGTCGCATCCATAGTCTTTCGCAATACCGTGCGCGCCGCACGTTTCGTAATTAAAAAAAAAACTCGCGCCACCGAAGAGGAAGTTCCAAAATCAAAATGACGACTTTTTAATTTTGTTCGCCGGCAGTGTTTATTTGATTGAACTTTGTAAAAAGGTTGGTTTTCGTTATTTATTGTTTGTTGATTATTAAAGTTTTTTCTCAAACATGCTCGGAAATGTATGCGTTAATGTCCCGATATGAGGACATGAAGTTTCTCGTTTATGGCTCCCTACATTACTTCTTGGCTTAGGCCACAAATGTTAGTATGAAAATCCATTTTTGTCCGCTGCTCTAATTTTTTAAATTTCTATACTAAAATTAAATTGGCAAAGGAAAAAATTACATACAGCCAACCACCACCACAATCTGTACCTAAGCATAATTGCGACATAAAAAAAAAATCTATGGTACTATATTTATGTGCGGTTAAACATGGTGCTCAAATAGCTAGATCAAATTAGTACATTTAAAAAATAAAAAAGGTGGCAAATCGAAAATCTTTTTTTCTGCTTATGCGTATTTCGTAGTGATTGTTATTATAATTTAACAGAAATAGAAATGACTTCTAGTGATGAAAGTGACGGGGAACTTATGAACTGTACTCCGCCTCATTTAAAAGAGGAGGCAAATTTAGCTATGCAAAATATGCTACCGGAAAAAAGTAAAGAGATTTTACTTGATTGTCTAGTAGTTATTTTAATTTTAATATTTCCTCACATTGTTTGAGAAAAACACTATACAAGCTTTGGCCGGAACAGGGATTGCAGGACTCGTTCTATCTGGCCTCGTCTTCGACTCGGCCACCTACCCCAAACTCGTCCAGCAATCCCTTACTTCACGGCCTCTGCAGTAATGTACTATTGTTTACTTATGTTAATTGCGTCTGGTGCCCGCAGTACAAGCTTTGTTTTTTTAAGGACTACGCGGCCAATTTATTAAATTACATCATTCGACAATAGTACAAAACTGGCCTGAATTTTAAATGTCACAAGAAATTAAGACCATTAAAAAATCATTTGAAAAAAAAGTTTTGCGGCAATGTATACTTTCTCGTGGTATTTTTGAGTGATGTTAAAATCGGGCCCCTGTATTTAAAAGAATTTCATCGAATATGAAACTACCGTGAGACTCAATCATAATTATAAACGGATTATAATTTCATCGAATGTTTTGATTCAATATGTTTTTTTTTATTTAAGAGATGGAAGGCAAACGAGCAAGTAAATGATATATATATTAAGTTACCCTTTTCAGCCCGTTCACTTTAAAACATCAAACAATATCCTGGGGCCCGATTTTTGAAAGCACATGTGTGTAAATATCACTCGAAAGTGGTATAGATCTGTTTATATTTTCAAAACTTCAGCTCTAATCAAATTTTTGACTAGGTCACAAGATTAATGAGAGTCGTATCAACTATTTAAAATTCAGAAAAAAAAATTCACCACTTTCGAGTGGTATTTTCACACATGTGCTCTCAAAAATTTAAATACGAGTAGCTTAGAAGATACTTACAGCTCTCATTAATCTTGTGAACTAGTCAAACATTTGATTAGGTGGAGCTGTAGTTTTGAAGATATAAACAGATTTATACCATTTCGAGTGTTATTTTCACACATGTGCTTTCAAAAAGCGGGCCCCTGTGATTGTCTTCTATGCTAAGCTACTCGTATTTCAAATTCAGCGCAATTTTTCACCACTTTCAAGTGGTATTTTCACACATGTGCTTTCAAAAATCGGCCCCCTGGACCCGCGTGGAAACTAAAACCTACGCCCTCTCGTTCTGAGAGGAGGCCTGTGCCCAGCAGTGGGACATATATAGGCTGAAGAGAGCCTCAGGCGATAACTTAGCCGCGAAATACAGTTTCCGTTACCCTACCCTACTACGGCAAAGCCAAAGGAGGGTTATGAGTTTGACAGGCTATTTTGCGGTATCGCAGTGTAAGGCTGAGGTTTACGGCACAAGGTCGGGGGTTCAAGTCCGGCTGTCAGTGACTGACTGCTTAACTAAGTAACAACGAGATGTTATTTGCATTCATAAATATATTAAGAACTCATGTAACGTGGTGGGGGGCGTTCATAACTACGATGTTTACTTGACTTCTTATCCCCCGTTATTGATACCCTTTGGGATTCTTCGCAACCCACTCTTACACCAAATTTGTATGTATGTATATGTATTTCATCCTACTAATATAATAAATGCGAAAGTTTGTGACGATGTGAGTGAGTGTATGTATGTTTGTTCCTTCATCACGCTGAAACGACTGAAATTGATAAAATTAAATCATAAGCTACTTTTTATCCTGGATAATTGCACAGTTGCCTTCTTTTTTTGCTTTTCCATGCGGGTCTGGAAGCAAAGAAAAAACATAGAATGTACCAGTTGCTTCTCTACCCGCGCAGATGGTAAAAGCCCATCGAGGGAATGGGCGATTATAATAGAAATCATGTTATAGGCGATGAGGCTAGCAACCCATCACTATTTTGATTCGATTTTCCGCCTATACGCCCACAATCTTGCTATATGTGGCCTGTAGGTACCTGTTACCTTAGGCTCTGTCTACCCCGTAAGGGATAAAGACGTGTTTTTTTGTGTTTGTTTTGTTTGTTTGTATAATTGCACAGTTTTAGCGGGACAGCGATAAACATGTGAAAGGTCGTAGTTGCCTAGAGTCGCAACGTAAATGCTTATTGCAGAACATACTATCTAATCTAATCTAGGCTAATTCTAAGCGGACGAAATCGCGGGCAGAAGCTAGTTGTAAATAAAAACCGGTCCGATTTTTCAAAAACACGTGTGTGAAAGCAACAATCGAAATCGTGAATTTTTTGTCGTACCTATTTAAAATATAGCTTTTTTGCTGACTGTACTTGCATTGTCATCCGTCCTACATATGCGTACTGAACTTCAAGTCTATCGGACCAACCGTTGAAGAGTTATCTCCTACGGAGACAAACCTGGCTAGGTCGCCAGAACTATCCTACCAGATTATTGTATTGTCCTTTGACTTACACAAGTATGCAAAATTTCAGCTCAATCGGTTGAAGATATCTGCTTCAAAATTGAGTCGCAAGATTCCACCCGGAATGATATACTACATACAATACATACATACGTTGCTAGTTAATAAAATGCTAGAAAGCTTGTAAAAAAAGGTTATAGCCAACCAGGGGCCCGATTTTTGAAAGCACATGTGTGAAAGTACCACTCGAAAGTGGTGAAAAATTGTGCTGAATTTGAACTACGAGCAGGGCCCCGATTTTTGGAAGCACACACTGTGTGAAAATACCACTCGAAAGTGGTGAATTTTTTTTCTGAATTTTAAATAGTTAGTTACGGCTCTCATTAATCTTGTGACCTAGTCAAAAATTTGATTAGAGCTGAAGTTTTGAAAATATAAACAGATCTATACCACTTTCGAGTGGTATTTTCACACAAGTGCTTTCAAAAATCGGGCCCTAGCTTAGAAGATACTTACGGCTCTCGTTAATCTTGTGAACTAGTCAAAACTTTGATTATAGCTGTAGTTTTGAAGATATAACTAGATTTATACCACTTTCGAATGGTACTTTCGAGTGATGTGCTTTCAAAAATCGTGCCCCAGGCCCCACCAACCTCTTTCTTCTGCCCCACGATCAACACCCATAAATCAATTGATTTCACCCAATTATTAATGTGAATAACCTCGATACCCATATTCGTAGCGAATGTAGGGCAATTGTTGATTCTTCTGATTGGTTTGCACTAAAATAAATCATTCGAAATCAACACTGTCGCGTGTCAGAATTATTGACAAATCGATGCACGCTAGTATTCCTGGGTGGTAATTCTAAAACATATTCTATGCTGATCTGGACCAGGCCACCAGAATTCTGCTACCAATGGTCCGATTTTTGAAAGTATATCACTCGAACCTGGTATAAATCAACTTATATCTCCAAAACTATGTAGTATTAGAGCTGTACAGCTCTAATCAAAGTTTTGACTAGTTCACAAGATTAATGAGAGCGTTGTCTTCTATGCTACTCATACTTATTTCAAATTGAGCACAATTTTTCACCACTTTCGAGTGGTATTTTCACATATGTGCTATTAAAAATCCAATTCAATTCCACCCAGCAAACATAGGTACTTACATGCTGTGACATAATTAATACAATACAATACATACATACATTGCAAGTTAATAAAAAGCTTGTAATAATAGAAATTAATAATTACTTAGATTTCGGGTGATGTTTCCAAGTCGAGTTTATCACCTACACCTATTTTTCTATATTTTCTGGTGAAGAAGCTTAGGGTCGTTTTGATATAGCATGAGTAGATGAAGGAGCAGACTCACGGTAAACCAAATCCATTTCTTCTTAAATAGACTTTTGACTTTTTCCCTTTAATCAAAATTCTAAAACTCATGGTGATCGTTTGTTCAGCAGTAGCCGTGCAGTAGCAGAAAAACAAAAGGACATCTAGGTTTCAATTTTTTTTTTATTCTCAACGAATGACAGTTAGTGGCCAGTATAAAGAAGTTAACTAAAAAGGTTTGCACGATATCATACAGAGAATTTAATTAACGCCCCTCGTTAATTTCAAATTCAAGGTACAGAGGTAGTATTCTTCCATGCTGGTCTGGGAGCAAAGGAAAAGCATAGAATGTACTAGTTGCCCATCAAAAGCCCATCGAGGGAATAGGCGAAATTCTTAGGAATCACGTTATAGGCGATGCGGCTAGCAATCCATCACTATTTTAAATCCCCTTTCCACCTAGTCGTGGCCTTTAGGTCTTGTTACCTCAGGCTCTGTCTATCCCGTAGGGGATATAGACGTGCTATGTGTATGTATGTGTATGTTAATTTCAGCGGTCATTTGGCCTTTACAATCACCGTCTATATTATTTGGCAACGTCTCGCGATGAACGCCGTCCTCGGATCGTAGCAAGTTCAATATTACTGATAACGGCGACCCGTCGGCCTCTGATAAGCCGGTTTCCTTCTAGACTCTCGCCGTCCATTGATAAACAAACAATAAACATTCGTTTCAATGAACCTGACGTACCGGAGTGTCGGTGTAATTGGTGTTCCATCATTTACATCCAGTGGCGTAACTATAGGGTGGCAGGGGTGGCAAAATGCCACGGGCCTCTAGCTCTATGGGGCCCCGAACTGACTTGGCTTAGAGCACAGAAGGGACGCTGATGCCCTTCTTTATATTGAGGAAGGACCATCTGACGAATTTGCCACGGGCCCCAGACGTTATAGTTACGCCACTGTTTACACCCATATATACCATTCTTTCCCATCGGGTTAGGCAGACGGTATTCTAGGGCCAGATATTTATTATTATAAACTTTTTATTTTATTGCAAGCTTAATATTAATTTGCAACGTATGTTTGTCCGGGTGGAATCTTGCGACTCAATTTTGAAGCGGATATCTTCATCCGATTGAGCCGAAATTTTGCATACTTGTGTAAGTCAGATGACAATACAATAGTCTAGGGCCCGATTTTTGAAAGCACATGTGTGAAAATACCACTTGAAAGTGGTGAAAAGTGCTGAATTTGAAAGAGTAGCATAGAAGACACTTAAAGCTCCCATTAATCTTGTGAAGTAGTCAAAACATTTATTAAGGTATTTTCACATAATGTGCTTTCAAAAATTGGGTGCCTGGTAGTAAAATTCTAGTGGTCCAGCCAGGTCTCCGCAGGAGGGAACTCTTCAACGGTTGGTCCGATTGACTTGAAATTTGGTACACATATGTAGGACGGATGACAATGCAACGCAAGTAAGTACAGTCAGAAAAAAGCTTGTATTAAAAAAAATTGTCAGAAGCTTATTATTCGCATAAAATTGTTTTATTTACTCGACTAATGCGTGGGAGGTTTCTAATTTTTTTATTGTATGTTATAATCGTCAACTTTGAAGTCCATCTTATCGTTATTGACGCCAATAACATAACCTTTCTTGCGACAGCCGGTTAATAAACTAAGCACCAAAATATGATATACAACCGGTGTTTACGACCAATCACAGGTGAGAGGAGACCTTGGACGCATTGGGTTGTACAGGCACCGCCACAAGTATCCACATACATACAACATACACAAATCTCGTCCCCATCCCTTACGGGGTAAACAGAGCCCAAGGCATCATGACCCAAAGGCCACTTTCAACATGAAACTCCCGTAGACTCAATCATTTAAAGAAACGGATAACTCACTTATAAAAGTCGAGTGATGCTCGATATGTTTCGCACTAGTTCGTAGTCCTTCCTCTTGGAATGCTCGCCCCGGCGGCAGCGAAACGAACAAGAGGAAGAATTACGAACTAATACGAAACATGTCGAGCATCACTCGAGTTTTATACGCGAGTCATCCGTTTGTGTAATTACCCAAAGGCCACGCTTAGCACGATTGTGGGCGTATATATGGACAGGGTAATCGAAATAGTGCCTCCCGGGAACTACCTACGTACATACATATATCACGTGTTTATCCCTACGGGTTAGACAGAGCCTAAGGTAACAAAACCTTAAGGCCACGTTTAGCATGATTAAGGGCGTATAGGTGGTTGCTATCCGCATCTCCTATAACATGATTCCTAAGACTTTAGCCCATTCCCTCGATGGGCTTTTACCATCTGCGCGGGGACTGGTAAATTCTATGTTTTTTCTTTACTCCCAGACCACCATGGAAGAAAACTACCTCTGTACCTTTAATTAAAATCGGTTCAATGGTTTAAGCGTGAAAGCATAACAGACAGTTCACATTCACACATTTACCTATAATGTATTTGTAAACTTTTGCTGCTGACTGTACTGAGTTCTAAACAACGGTGCCTAAGGTCCCACAAATAAGCAAAAATGAACTCTATATTCATAAAATAAGATCTATATCCAATATCAAGTAACATGACCCCTTTAAACCCCTTCTACATAGCATTACACTTAACAGTCGATACGGCGTGCGTTCGACCCTAAGTGCAACCTTATCACATTAAATGCCTACGTGACTTCCTTGTTGAACACAACGACGGCTTACTAAGATAAGGTTGTACTGCGGGTCAAGCTCGCGGCGGTTTGCGTCAAGTCACAGTAACCAAAAACCCTAGTGTGGTCACGAGCCTGCCGCGAGCGGAATGCCATGTCCACACTATCGTTTTTAACCCCTAACGCAAAAATAGAGGTGTTTTAAGTTTGATGTCGACGTCGGCGATGTGTGTGTGTGTGTGTGTGTGTGTGTGTGTGTGTACGTGTATCGTGGATTTGAATGCGGTTTTTTTCTTTTGAAATCCAGTTACCTTGCGTTGGTTCTTAGCCATGTTTTCAAAAATCGGTCCAGGTTCCCGATTTTTGAAAACACGTGTGAAAATACCACTCGAAAGTGGTATAAATCTGCTTATGTCTTCAAAACTACAGCTCTAATAAAAATTTTGACTAGTTCACAAGATTAATGAGAGCCGTAAGTATCTTCTAAGCTACTTGTATTTCAAATTCAGCACAATTTTTCACCACTTTCGAGTGGTATTTTCACACGTGTGCTTTCAAAAATCGGGCCCCAGCAGTTTGACGAGTATCAGGTATTTTCGAAAATGATGTAAGGCATTTTTGGCATTAAATTGTTTTTTAACCCCCGAGGAAAAAAGGGGTATTTTGACGTCGATGGCTGTGTGTGTCTGTGGCTTCAGCAAAGCGGATGGACCGAGTTCGATAATGTTTTTTTATACGAAAGCCAATTTCCTTGCGGTGATTTTCCTAATAATTTAGACCAGCGTGAAAGAATAATAATCCTACTAAATTTATAATGTGGAAGTTTGTGAGTATGTTTGGATGTTTGTTACTCTTTCACGCCAGAACGGCTGGACAGATCTGGATGAAATTTGGAACATAGATAGATAGTCTGGAATAACACATAGGCTACTTTTTATCCCGGAAAATTGCGTAATTCCTGCGGGATAGCGATAAACGAATTCTATGCAGACGAAGTTGCCGGCAACGGCTAGTAATTAATAATGATAATTGTAATGTTGCCAAATTAGTTTAGAATTGCGTTCTATTTAGTTACGTGATAATCACTTACTACGTATCTTCTTTTATTCATAACACAAACATCGGGTCAGTGAGGTTACAATCTTACTCGATTGCGTAATTTATTGTACGTACTTGTATTTGCGGATATGTTATATCAGTGGATCGATCTTTGAAAGCACATATGTATGAAAATACAACTCGAAAGTGGTGAAAAATTTGGAATTTATAATATTTGCAGATTAATTTAATTCGTTTTCGGTCCTTGGGTTGTGGCAGAATATCAGTGTTTTGCTCCCACGAGCAATGTTGACCACTGAGCCATGGCCCTTTTGCACTGCTGCAACGCACACAACAAAATACTTATAAGTTAAGTCTAATGTGTAATTTTTTGTTTTTCTTTTTTTATTGTTATTTTTAACTTGATTGTGTGTATTGCAGTATCAAATAAACGATTTATCTATCTATCTATCTATCTAAAAAATGTGCTGAATCCTACCAATCCTACTAATATTATAAACGCGAAAGTTTGTAAGTATGGATGGATGTTTGTTACTCTTTCACGCCAGAACGGCAGGACAGATCTAGATGAAATTTGGAACATAGATAGATTATAGTCTGGAATAACACATAGGCTACTTTTTATTCCGGAAAATTGCGTGATTCTCGCGGGAGAGCGAACGAATTCTATGCAGACGAAGTTGCGGGCAACAGCTAGTTTGAAATACGAGTAGCATAGAAGACAATCACAGCTCACATTAATCTTGTGAACTAGTCAAAACTTTGATTAGAGCTGTAGTTTTGGTGAAATAAGCTGATTTATACCACTTTCGAGTGATGTGCTTTTAAAAATTTATACCATACCTGTTTATACCTGTTTCACTATCTCGACAATAGTCAGTGATAAGTGACAATTCTGTTTACATTACAAGCTCGACATGAATCTACGCCGATTGCCTTCATATTGACCAGTGTAGTTATGGATATCCATATCCGTAACCGAAACTATCGGATATCCGAAATAAAAAAATATCCGTAACCGTAACCGAAACCGATATAAAAGTTTTGGATAGTTTCGGCTATCCGAAGCGAAGAAGGCTATGGCGGAGTCTAACTAAATACTACTTCGTAAATATGACACGTCGTGACAAGTTTTTTTTTGCCCGGCCGGCAGACCCGCCGCGCGCGCCTTTAGTCGTATTGTATTTCATTTCAGTTCCTTAAAAATTTAATATCCGTAACCGAAACTATCGGACAATCCGAAATAATTTAATATCCATAACCGTAACCGAAACCGATATTATATTTTACCAATATCCATATCCATATCCGGATCCGAAATTATATATCCGTAACATCCCTGATATTGACAACGCATCGCAATTCGAATTGACACTTGTCACTGATAATTGTTGAGTTCGTGAAATAGGGGCCAGCAGGCAGCACTCCGTGACTTTGCGAAGAACTGAAGGGTTCAGTCGAACTAATCAACCACCTTCTGAAATACTACGGAAAAAGTAATTTTTAATACAAGCCTTTTTGCTGACTGTACTTTTTGTTGACTGTACTTGCATTGCCATTCGTCCTACATATGTGTACCAAATTTCAAGTCAATCGGACCGACCGTTGAAGAGTTCCCTCCTGCGGAGACGAACCTGGCTGTCACCAGAACTCCTCTACCAGATTATTATACCTATTGTCGTCAGACTAACTCAAGTATGCAAAATTTCAGCTCTGTCGGTTGAAGATATCTGCTTCAAAATTGAGCCGCAAGATTCCATCCGATTGAACTGAAATTTTGCATACTTGTGTAAGTCAGATGACAATACAATAATCTGGTAATAGAATTCTGATGTTCCAGCCAAGGCCGTCTCCGCAGGAGGGAACTCTTCAACGGTTGGTCCGATTGACTTGAAATTGGTTTCACATTATTTAAGACAGTGGACAATGTAAGTACAGTTAATAAAAGTACAGTCAGCAAAAAGCTTGTATTTAAAATGAAATTTTTAGGTTAGATTATATTTATGTTATAATACCCACCCTCATCCGCAGTCATACCAAAGATGGACTTGACAGAGGCGGGCTCCAAGCAATTCATGGAAGATGACTCCGAGTCCCAAGAACAGAGCCTGCCCAGAGACTCCCTCCACAGTCTCCTGGATGCCTCTGTTAAGGGCAGTGCTGAGGACTGCCTCAGCCAGTGCGCAGGTGCCGTGAGCTGCGAGGATCCTCGGAAAAGACGGAAAACTGCGTGTTGTAGTAAGTACCAAAGAATACTTTTTTGTTTTACATATAATTAGGCTTACATTTGACTTCAATCTCGCTTAATGGAAGGCGAAGATGAGCCCTAAGATGGTACACGTTTGCCAAGAAGGTGTCTGTTCACTTTTGCCTTAAAGATATATGTACCATTTTAGGGGAGGAGTCGCGATGGGGCGACGGCCCAGGGGCCCGATTTTTGAAAGCACATGTGTGAAAATACCACTCGAAAGTGGTGAAAATTGTGCTGAATTTGAAATACGAGTAGCTTAGAAGATACTATGGCTCTCATTAATCTTGTGAACTAGTCAAAACTTTGATTAGAGCTGTAGTTTTGGAGATACGAGTATAAGCTGATTTATACCACTTTCGAGTGATGTGCTTTCAAAAATCGGGCCCCAGTAATCAATCTCGACAACTAGTCAATAATTAATTCGAGTTTTAATTTTGTAGTAAGGCTGTAACTGATCATATTGAAGACGTACCTACTCTTACTTATTATACAACCACTGACCTTTACGTCTTATTCATATTAAGCGCTGGGACAGATTAGTTCACAGGTCTGTTACAGTACAAACGACAATGAACGACCTACTCATCAAATCAGATATCTAGCACGCAAAGTGCATACTAAAAAGAACCTAACACAACAATGTTAAAAATGCTGCTCGAATAATGAAACACCAGCGAAATCCAACTTTATCATCTTGAAATTAGAGGTAGTGTTTTTTACTGTAACTGTATTTAGTGTTTGTGTTATGATCAAATGTTTTTTTTGGTATCATAGCGTCATTACTTTTATGATACGTCATTGAGTTATCTACAAGGAAACCGTTGTAACTATTTATAGATACCTACCTAACCTAACTATCTAGGTTCGCACTTGGTCACAACTTTGATTAGGATCCGGGTATTGTATCATCGATGTATACATTCATAAATCACTTCATAATCCCTTACGAGCCTAAGGTAACCCATCAAAACAAAACTTGTAAGAAAAAGAAAGTCTCGCCACTCAGTTCTTCTACCGTAAAAAGTTGTGAGATCCATGTCATACCAAGTCGGTTAATTTATTCAGTCCCTACTAAAGAGACCTCCTGTCATAAGTTATTACGTAATTAGCTAACCTAACAACATATAATGCTCATATCAAAATTAAAAATAGTTTATGTCATAAATAAATAAATTGACTTGGCATTCGCATTAACCCATCAATTTAATATAATCTTTATTACTTGTGCGAAAAATTGTGTTTTATACATATCATATTAAATTGATGATTTAATGCGAATGCCAAGTCAATTTGTTTATTTATAACATAAACTATTTTTAATTTTTGCTGCTTCGAGAAAAGGATTTTACGGCCCTGCCGCTTTTTTTGCTCGACTTGGCGGGGGCACTCCGGTGCCCCCAGATCTAAAGGCCACGTTTAGCATGATTTAAAGCGTATAGGTGGAAAGGAGAATGAGAACAATGATGGGTTGCTAGCCGCATCGCTTATTTATTTATTTATTTATTTAGTCAATAAAAAAATTACAGCATTACAGTCAAAACCAATGCGCTATAAAATTCAAAAAATATAGCATGGTTATTAGCATTTACACCCGTATACTAACCAATTTGTACATTAGTTTAGCATTGATTATACCTTGAGACGGACATAGACCTGCTTAACCAGGAAAAATCCTTTATTCGGAAGAGATCCTGGGGCCCGATTTTTGAGAGCACATGTGTGAAAATATCACTTGAAAGTGGTGAAAAATTGTGCTGAATTTGAAATACGAGTAGCATAGAAGACAATCACAGCTCTCATTAATCTTGTGAACTAGTCAAAACTTTGATTAGAGCTGTAGTTTTGAAGATATAAACAGATTTATACCACTTTCGAGTGGTATTTTCACACATGTGCTTTCAAAAAATCGGGCCCTAACTTAGTAAATGTAGAAAATCTTATTCAAGCAATCAATTACAGTACTTGATGTCATATCTTTGCAAGCGAAAGCGAAAGGAAATCGACTGTACTCGTCAATAACTGTCAATATGTATTTGTTCCTTGAATTTGACGGTAAAGGCCCCTTGAAGTCAATATTAAGCCGTTCCAAAGGAGCAGTTGCTTTAATAAGCTGGCCGTTTAACCGCGCAAAACGCGGTTTGATTTCTGCGCATATCCGACAATTCGCAGTCATTTGACGGATTTCATTAATCGAGTATGGGAGATTTTTCGATTGTACCCAATGATTCATTCGTGCTATTCCTGGGTGACAAAGATTTTCGTGAATAGTTTTCAGATTGTTAAGGTCCATGTGTGCACAAACTCTTGTTAATGCGTCAGCAACATTGTTTTCTCTGCCAGGGCGATAAATTATATCATATTTAAAACAAGACAATTCTAACCTCCAACGTTCAATTTTCTCGTTTTTTATTTTGCTTGAGTGATTCTGATTGAACATAAAAGCAACCGATTGTTGATCTGTTATGAGCAGGAAATTTCTTCCGATTAAATAGTGGCGCCACTTGCGCAAAGCTTCGACTATGGCGGCTGCTTCTTTCTCGATAGAGGATTGACGCTTTTCTGGGTCTGTCAGGGTGCGTGAAAAGAATGCAACGGGCTGGCCGTTCTGAGTGAGGGAAGCAGCAAGGGCATTTTCTGATGCGTCCGTTTCTACTGTGAACGTAGCATCTTCATTAATAGCAAACAAGGATGCTTTAGCGATATCAGTTTTTAAATCGTTGAATGTCGAGATAGCGTCACTAGACAGTGGAAACGAATTAATTGCAAGAAGTGGTTTAATTCTCTCGGAGAAATTTTGAATCCACCTAGAGTAATGAGCAAAGAGTCCTAGTGCTCGTTTTAGGGCTGGTTTGTTCTCGGGCGCTGGAAGATCCAGTAGTGGCTTCAGACGGTTCTCGTCTGGTTTTATCTTGTTATTTTCTATGGTGTAACCAAGAAGATTGATAGTTTGTTTGCTAAATACACATTTGTTTTCATTTAATGTCAGGTTGTATTTAGCAGCAGCTTCTCTAAATTTAGTCAGATTGTTGTCATGCTCTTCTTGTGTTTTTCCACAGACCGTCACATCGTCCAAATAAGCAAATATACCCGTTAAGGCTTCTTTTTCAATTATATAGCTCAAGGCGCGCTGGAAAGCTGCAACGCCGTTTGTCACTCCGAAAGGTATTCTTGTGAATTGGTAAAGTTTACCGTTTGCTTCAAAGGCGGTGAATATGCGTTCTTTCTGAAGAATAGGTATTTGATGATATGCACTTTTTAGATCTATTTGGCTAAAATAATTATATTTGGCTGCTTTCGTGACAATTGTTTCGATTTTCGGTAATGGGAAGGCGTCAAGTTCCGTAAATTTGTTAATTGTTTGAGAGTAATCTATCACCATTCTCTTTTTGTGTATACCTCCACCGGCGATCAAGACTTGTGCTCGCCAGGGTGACACGCTCGATTCGATGATACCATCTTCAAGTAGCTTTACAACTTCGGAGTTTATAAAGTTTTCATCTTCCTTATTATAATTTCGTGATCGAATCGCTATCGGCCTCACCTGTGGTGATAGATTAGTGAATAGAGATGCTGGTGGTACTGATGCCTCCATAACGTTACATATACGCAGTGGCTCTTCAATTCCTCCAAAGTTCAGTTCTAATGCAGAATGATTTTTGAGGATGTCGTGACCGACAATGACATCAGCGCAGAGATTATTGACAATTAATAGTGGTTGTTGTTTATATTCGTACTTTTCAATCTGGACATTTGCATGACATATACCTTGGACGAAAGAAATGTGACTCAGTGAAGCCAAAGTGATAGTTTGTCGGCAGGGTTTTATTTTTAGTTTCAATATTTCCGCCAGATTCTTGTCTATGAAGCTTACAGAGCTTCCCGTATCTATTAAAGCCTCTGCTTTATATCCATTGAGCGTCATAGGCACAGTGGCCTTCCTTAGACTACTAGGAGAGGCGGCGGAGATGGCAGACAGCGCTGTGTCACTTTGAGCTTCATGTTCTACAACAGCATTAGCTCTTTGAGGCTGTCCGGATCTACATACACTAGCAAAATGACCCTTTTTCGAACATATTTGGCAGTTTTCATTGACAGCAGGGCATTTGATTCGTTGGTGGACATTACCGCCGCAAAAGAAACATCGTCGTCTTGGATTCGAGCGAAAATTTGGCGTAGTAACAGCCGCATTATTGTTAGAGTCAGGTAAAGCATTTAGATTAAGCGGACTATTAGTATTGCTAAAAACTTGTGTATTTTTCTCAGCCTCTTCAAGTGAGATTGCAAGTTTGACAGCGTCATCCAAATTGATGTTCGATTTTTCAAGCAGTCTCTCTCTAATTTTCTGGGAGTTTATTCCAGCAATGAAAGCTCCGCGGGCCGATTCATTCTGGTGTTCTATCGCTGTGACTGCTTTAAACTGGCACTCGAGTGTGAGAAGATTCAGGGCTTGTATGAACTCTTTGACAGTTTCGTCTATCCTCTGCTTGCGTGTAGCCAACAGATGTCTAGCGAGTATAATGTTTTTGGGCTTTACGTAGATATTTTCTAGTACCTGGATTGCATCTTCGTATGTTTTGCTTGCGCGAATGTTAGAGTATATTGTAGGAGAAAGATGATTTACCAACAATTTTAACTTCATTGAGTCTGTTGCATCTTTAGAGCACTCTTCAGATAAAAAGTTTTCGAAGGTATAGCGCCAATGTGCCCATTTAATATCCGACGCGGGCGTGTTCGGTTCATCTTCGAAACGTTCGGGACGAAGGTAGCGCGACATAGCATTAACTTTTTCACTTTTACTGATTGTCTCCATTTTGCTGGTAAACGCGATATAGTTACAATTAAAGCTGAATAAATTGATACATAGTTAAAGACAAACCAACAGGAAACTTGGCTTTATTCAGCTTTAAAATACCTCTGACACAATGTAAATAACAGAGTCATAGTAACCGACCATAGAGATTCACGTCACTTAGAAGATACTTACGGCTCTCATTAATCTTGTGAACTAGTCAAAACTTTGATTAGAGCTGTAGTTTTGAAAATATAAACAGATTTATACCACTTTCGTGTGGTACTTTTCGAGTGATGTGCTTTCAAAAATTGGGCCTCTGATTTATACCACTTTCGAGTGGTACTGTCGGGCCCCTGGAATACTGTTTTAGAAAGCACGTCACTCGAAATCGTAATAATCTAAATATTGCTACAAAATTACAGCACAAATTAAACTTTCGATTAGTTGACTAGATTTTTCACCACTTTCGAGTGACGTTTTCACATGTGTTATAATCGGACCCCGTTTTCTATGTGGCAGATGGTTCATAAATAAGTACAGTCCGACCACTAAAAGAGGTCAAGCGCAAACCTTTATTTCCACGTCAGACAAAAAATACAATGCCACATTAAAAACAAATTTTAATGTAACCATTGAGTTTGAATAACTGGCGGTTATACAGTTTAATACCGTAACAAATTGTCGGTCTTTTAGGGGTACGTGGTGATTATAGGAAAACACTTAATACACACACACAAATTACGTATTTATCCCTTACGGGATAGACAGAGCCTAAGGTAACAAGACCTAAAGGCCATGTTTATCATGATTGCAACCCTTAATAGTCTTTTTTTAACCACTGACGTAAAAAGAGGGGTGTTATAAGTTTCACGTCGATGGCTCTGTGTGTGTGTGTATGTGTGTGTCTGCGGCATCGTAGCTCTCAAGCGAATGGACTGATTGGGATGCAGTTTTTTTTATTCGAAATCCAGTTCTCTTGCGGTGGTTCTTAGCCATGTTTGGTAAAAATTGGTCCAGGGGCCCGATTTTTGAAAGCACGTGTGTGAAAAAACCACTCGAAAGTGGTGAAAAATTGTGCTGGATTTTAAATACGAGTAGCTAAGAAGATACTTAGGACTTTCATTAATCTTGTGAACTAGTCAAAATTCTGATTAGAACTGTAATTTTGAAGATATGAAGAGATTTATACCACTTTCGAGTGGTACTTTCGAGTGATGTGCTTTCAAAAATCGGACCCCAGCAGTTTGACGAGTATCAGGTATTTTCCAGAATAATCCTCCCCAACCATCAGCGAACACGTCAGATCCAAGATGCTGTCGTGTTCGCTGATGGTTTGGGAGCACTTTTATCTAAAATAATACTATTTGTATTTTGTAATTAACAGGCTAGGTGTGTTGGTCTTAACTGTAAGCCTATCCTTGTATCATCACTACATAGTATAAAACAAAGTCGCTTTCTCTGTCCCTATGTCCCTATGTCCCTATGTATGCTTATATCTTCAAAACTACACAACGGATTTTGATGCGGTTTTTTTTAATAGATAAGAGTGATTCAAGAGGAAGGTTTTTATGTATAATTCTACACAGACGAAGTCGCGGGCAGAAGCCAGTTTTAAATAAATAAATAATAATAATAATAAATAATGTAACACACACACACACACTCACACACAGAGACATCGACGTCACACTTACAACACCCTTTTTGCGTCGGAACTTAAAAAATGTCTATTTCACAAAAACTTGTAAGTCTGTAAAAAATACGGAACCATCCGTAAATACGAGTAGACGCGACGCCATTGTTTTTTGCTGACAAAATCGACCATTTAGCGGTCTTCGGTGCTTGGGACTTCCTATATTAATATTTGAATGCACGACGCTTCTTGATTGACCTTCGGAGGTTCTTAGTCACTGTAAAGATGTGTTTCTTCTGAAGCAGGTTTGGGTTCCGTATAATGCTATGACCAAACTGGTGACTTCCATACTGGCCAGGGGCCCGATTTTTGAAAGCATATGTGTGAAAATACCACTCGAAAGTGGTGAAAAATTGTGCTCAATTTGAAATACGAGTAGCTTAGAAGATACTTACGTCTCTCATTAATCTTGTGAACTAGTCTAAAATAAAACTACAGATCTAATCAAAGTTTTGACTAGTTCACAAGATGAGCTGTGATTGTCTTCTAAGCTACTCGTATTTCAAATTCAGCCCAATTTTTCCCCACTTTCGAGTGGTATTTTCACACAAGTGCTTTTAAAAATCGGGCGCCTGTATCACCACTCTCTGTGAAGTTCCTCTATTTCTTACTACAAAACAGACAGACGCATCATAGATAACCGACACTTAAAATATCAGGGTCTTAACTGAGAGTGGTGAACCAGGCTCCGAATATCGTAATTTAGTTCATCTCCAGCCTATATACGTTCCACGTATACATTGAATTGCTTCTGTATGTATTCCTCACGCTGTTTTCCTTCACGGATAAGCTCATAATAAAAAATAAATTTAAATCGTAATTTCGCACATAAATTCCGAAAACTTAGAGGTGCAAGTCCGAACCCACGACCCTCTGCTTGTAATGCTCATACCCCATGCCCAGGAGGAAACTTCCATCAGGGAAGGCAGCGGTGTGCTGGAGAGCCCGTCATACCCCTGTTGCTGCCCCGAGCGCGAGAATGCATAAGGTGCATATTCCACATTTAGGCGTTTTACACCTCCACTGAACTTATTTTTTTTTATTGTTTTGATTAGTAGACTTTATACATAACTAGCCTTCCGTCCGCAGCTTCGCCCGCGATAAATTAATTTTCCCGTAGGAAAGAATATTTTCCCGCGGTAAAAAGTAGCCTATGTCAATCAGTGATAATGTAGCTTTCTAACGGCAAAAGAATTTTTGAAATAGGTCCAGTAGTTTTGGAGCCTATTCAATGCAAACAAACAAACAAACGAACAATCAAATTTTTCCTCTTTATAATATTAGTATAGATAATCTACTATAGATTAATATAATTTAAGGCTCGGGGACCTTATACATCCCTTTTAAATGTATTTAATTTAAGTAGAATTTAAGTATTCTTATTGCTCTTGGCAATGATGGTCTTTCCGAATGCGCTGGTAGTTTCAAAAAGACATGTAAAAGAGCCCTTGGCGGCCAATTTGCAAAAATAAATTTTCGTTTTCATTTTCATTTTCATTCATTTCACTTAAAAAAAGAAGGCTACACGGCATAGTACCGTAATTAGTTACTATGTTTATTGTTTGTTGCAGGTTCGGTAGCGCAATCCGTGTGGGGTATACTTCTACTGATCATATCGATTGGTGGATACATATTCACGCCTTTGGATTTCATGCTGTGGGAGAAACTAAACATGAGACCAGGTACAGTGGCCGATTTTAAAGGCACGTCACTAGTAACTACCCTCAAAAGTGGTGGAAAATACAAGAAGACTAGAAACGGCTGCGAATAATCGTGTCAACTTCTAAATTTAAACGCATGTAACTTACAAAATACTGATAATCGCGGTCTAATTGGTGGGTTTCAATTCCACTTTTCACCGCAGTAATTCTTTAATGGCAAATAATAGTGTTTCTACTCGACGCTAGATGTCGCTACTTGTTATTTGTAATCCGACTACAACCACACCAAAAGGAAGCCTTTTAAATTCTGCCTCATTTCATAGTTGTAGGAAATATCAAGCAAATTTTAAATAATTACTTTTATTTAGACGCCGTTCATGAGCGTCAAAAAAACTTTAACAGTTTTATTTTATTCTTTCTAGGCTTTCCACCCTACGAATGGTGGGTGGATCCGCCCGACGAAGTGCGCCTACGTGTGTATGTCTTCAATGTGACCAACCACGATCGGTACATCCAGGGGCTAGACGCTAAACTAAATGTGCAAGAGTTGGGGCCAGTCGTTTACTTGTAAGTAGCGCCATCTATGTCTTATTATGGGTAACTATAAATATTCCAGGTAGGTAATTCACGTCTCGTAATGTCGCCTTGTAATAATCCGATTTCAAAAAAGGAAAAGGATTTTAGTTTCGTGCCTAATAAGAAAAAGTTTCTATCGAAAATTACATTTTAATGCAATATTTTTTGGCGACTGTATTAAATCCAAGTAGTTAGAGTTATTAAGTAATTAGACAGTAATTTCTCCTTCTAAGGGTCCATATTTTCAAAATAGATCACTCGATTAGTGATAAAAATCTATGTCTACAAGATCAAATTTAATTTTCGACTACTTGACTAGATTAATTAGAGCTGTAATTTTCTTCTAATCTACTCGCATTTCAAATCCTGCACAATTTTTTACCACTCCATACATCAGGCCCCATATGTAAAATGATCACTCGAAAGTTGTGAAAAATTGTGCTCTAAATTACGAGTAAAATAAGAAAATTACAGCTCCAATTAATCTAGTCAAGTAGTCGGAAATTAAATAAATGTGTTACTGTAGCTTCTGAGGCGAAGTCTGTGCCCAGCAGTAAGGTATAGTCTGATTATGTTGTTTTTTGTTACGTTGATGATGATGTGTGGGGACGCCTGGCTGGATCAGGCGGGCTGTCGATCCGCTGTGGCGATCATTCAGCCCAGTTCCCCTTGGCTGGAGCCGCCAGTTACTGTCCCAGCGGCGCTCCCACACAGCAACTCTCCTCAAATCTTCGTGTCTTCCTGCCGAACATAAGGACATCTTTTAATTTGATGTCTCTAAGCTCGTCCTCCTCCAGTTCATCGCTCCCGAATGCTTCGCGCCGCGCTGCCGCGTACATGACGCACTCAGTGAGGATGTGTTTACTTGTCTCCTCTTTCCCACAGTGTGGGCAGGAGGGGTCACTCGCTATACCTATAATGCTTAGATGCCTATTTAGAGTATTGTGGCCTGTGATAATGCCAGTTAATATTCTTAAGCTACTATTACCTAGATTCAGGAGATACCTAGTTCTTTTGCCGTTTATGCCTTTCAGCATCATCTTCGATTGTCTGCATCCCGGAGCTTGTCTCCATTCTTCGTTAGCTTCTTGTTCCTTTTAGTCTATCGTTTTTTTTTTGTTACGTTTCATTACGTTACGTTACGTTATTTATTTATTTATGTCCTATTTTTACAGGAACTAAGCCTAAGACAATAGTGTTACTATTTGTACTCCATATAATGTGGCTTACATGTCTTCATCATTCCGCTTATACCTAACTAATTATGAACAGCGCTGACTTTGTGAATTCATTCATAGAACACGAAAACAAGTCAAAGTTACAAGGCTATGTCGTTTAGAGTGCGCAGTGCATAGGTTATGTTATGTTATGTTATGTTATATATGTTACGTTATGTTATGTTGCAGGGAGAAGCTGCTCCACTCCAACGTGAGGTTCAACGAGAACAGCACGCTCTCGTACGTGGCCCAGCGCTACACGATCTACCTGCCGGAGGAGAACCATCTGGACTTGAACGCGACCATCATTGTGCCGAACTTGGCTCTATTAGTAAGTACTTTACTAGAGTAGGAAACCGGTAGGGGGACGTCCATTAATCGCGTGATGTTTTTAGCAACTTTTCAGACACCCCGGCCATACGTGGTGCGGTTTTGTACTCCCCTCTTATGATATTAGGTGATTTCGGACCCCTCCTTCTCCCTTCGGACCTAAGGTCATTAGTCGACGGCCCCTAAAAAACCAGACAATTTCCTATGAAATAACAGCAAATTAAAAAATCGGCGTACGTACAGCGATTTCATTAACACACATCTCCCGAAAGTACCAAATGCAATGAAATAAATTATGTAGGTATATACTTACAAAACAAAATTACAGCTCAAATTAATTACAACAAAATTACAGCTCAAATTAACTAGAGCGGTAATTTTCTTCTACGACTTATACTTCGATTGGCACGTTATGTAAATCTGCTTATTCTGCTTTCAAAAATCGAGCAATCAAATAAAAGCAACTCAATAGTTCAACAACTTTATTAATAATCAACAACATTATAAAAATCATTGTCTAGTCTTGTCCGTGTAGTGCTCTCATGGCGTTCGCTAGCTTGCTCCCCCGAGGTTCGAACAAGTAGCACTGATGGTACGCGCTGCCCAATACGCCTGTGAAATGCGGCTCGTGGTTGTATATTACGTATTCGTTCTCTTCCGCTGCTGTTGCGAAAGCATGCGAACTCTTGCGACATTCGTCGACGAAGAAATCCATGAAGTACCGGTTCGCTTTGACTGCGTTCCGGTTTGAGGGGTAGTTTTTGGATGCCTTCCATTCGAACGCGCTCTTTTCAGGGTGGAATTGCACACCGTAGAATGGGTATCTGGAATTTGAAAAGGTTTATTTTTAACCGAATTAATGCGGAAAGACTCGTCTACATGTTTTATTTTTTGTATACAATTAGCAAAACGAGGAAAACGAAAATTACCGCTTCAATTTTCATTTAGTAAATTCATCGCGAGGCGAGTAGAGTAAAAAGTACAGTTTCAATTAATCTTGTAAACTGGTGAAAAATTTGAATTTGAGCTGTAATTTTTACGATAAACAGATTTTTCCACTTTCAAGTGGTACTTCCGAGTAATGTGAAAAGTACCATTCGAAAGTGGTGAAAAATACGTGTCGAGTAAAAGAAAATTACAACTCTAATTAATCTTGTAAACTGGTAAATCATTTTAATTTGAGCCGTAATTTTTTTGCGACTTCCAGATTTGTTCACTTCCAAATTTATTTATGTACTTTCAAGTGATGTGAAAAGTACCATTCGAAAATGATGGAAATATGCACAAAATTTTAAATACTACAAAAAAAAATACTTTGATTTTGAGCTGTATTTTTTTTGCGATTCACAGATTTTTTTTAATGGAATAAAAAAATAAAAAAATTTAAGCCTCTAAATTTCTTTTACTGTACTCAAGACCGCCCTTCTACGCATGGTCTAATAGCTAGTACTATGACTATTCCTTACTTGTTATGTTCGATGCTTGCTATAAACTGCACACCGTACGCGTCGTCGCTGTACGATGTTACCCGCCAGTCTTCCGTCAATTTATGAGATTTCAAATTCTGGAAATAGCCCGAAATTATTTCTTACCATAACATTAAATTATATGTTTTAACTAGCTTCTGCCCGTGACTTCGTCTGCGCAGAATTATACATAAAAACCTTCCTCTTGAATCATTCTATCTATTAAAAAAAACCGCATCAAAATCCGTTGTGTACTTTTGAAGATATTATAAGCATACATAGGGACATAGGGACAAAGAAAGCGAATTTCTAAATGTCTGTGAAAATCAGAACACATAGAAAAATCCGAAAAGTAAAGCTATGGCCGGGAATCGAACCCGGATCCTCGTCATTCCGTGACGCGTGCTATACCACTACACCACCCATAGCAGGTGGGTAGTCGCCGAACTTTTCTACCTGTTACCGACCGTCACGTGACCTTTGTTACTATGCGAATTTTTTGTCGCTAAGCGTCATCTGTTTGAATGATGTGTCTGTACGACACAATTACAAACTCTCTCTGGTGAGCAGTGGATGTTCCACGGGAGTTTGTAATTGTGTCGTACAGACACATCATTCAAACAGATGACGCTTAGCGACAAAAAATTCGCATAGTAACAAAGGTCACGTGACGGTCGGTAACAGGTAGAAAAGTTCGGCGACTACCCACCTGCTATGGGTGGTGTAGTGGTATAGCACGCGTCACGGAATGACGAGGATCCGGGTTCGATTCCCGGCCATAGCTTTACTTTTCGGATTTTTCTATGTGTTCTGATTTTCACAGACATTTAGAAATTAAATTTCTAACGGTAAAACCGTAAAAGTAAAACATAAAAATCAAGAAATAAAAATTTCTTGATTCATTTGATAGTACCTATCATTTGAAAAACAGCGCCTTCTCTCGTCCCTGGTGAGCAGTGGATGTTCCACGGGAGTTTGTAATTGTGTCGTACAGACACATCATTCAAACAGATGACGCTTAGCGACAAAAAATTCGCATAGTAACAAAGGTCACGTGACGGTCGGTAACAGGTAGAAAAGTTCGGCGACTACCCACCTGCTATGGGTGGTGTAGTGGTATAGCACGCGTCACGGAATGACGAGGATCCGGGTTCGATTCCCGGCCATAGCTTTACTTTTCGGATTTTTCTATGTGTTCTGATTTTCACAGACATTTAGAAATTAAATTTCTAACGGTAAAACCGTAAAAGTAAAACATAAAAATCAAGAAATAAAAATTTCTTGATTCATTTGATAGTACAAAGAAAGCGACTTTGTTTTATACTATGTAGTGATAACCCCCACGCACCGAGTAAGCAAACGGTAAATTAAAAAAAAAATGTTTGCCAATAAGGCCTTACATCATACTTTACAAACTGCAGAACCGATTTTTAACAAATATAGCTAAGACCCACTGCAAGGAAACTGGCTTTCGAATGAAAAAAACCGCATTATAATCGGTTCATCCGCTTGAGAGCTACGATCCCACAGACACACAAACAGAGAGACATCGACGTGAAACTTATAACACTACCTTATACTCACATCGTCAACAATACAGAATTGATGCGCATTGACGGTGACATCCTCTGTTGCCAGTAAATGTATTATTTCATCTGACGCGCCCGAAAACATCTTGCTGTCACGGAAGTCTGCAACAAATTACAAGTCCTTGGGCCCGATTTTTGAAAGCACAACTTGAAAGTACTACTCGAAAGTGGTATAAATCAGCTTATATCTCCAAAACTACAGCTCTAATCAAAGTTTTGACTAGTTCTCAAGATTAATGAGAGCTGTGATTGCCTTTTATGCTACTCGTATTTCAAATACAGCACAATTTTTCACTACTTTTGAGTGGTATTTTCACACGTGCTTTCAAAAATCGGGCCCCTGAATTTGAAATATGAGTGGATAACACAAAAATTACACCTCTAATTAATCTAGTCATCTACCTAGTAGAAAATTTAATTTTAGGTGTATTTTTGTAGCAATTTACAGATTTATACATACCATTTTCAAGTGGTTGTACTTGTACATTCGAGTTATAAGTTTTCAAAAATTGGGCGTAATGTTTCACCACTTTCGAGTGGCATTAGAACCTGTGATTGAAAACAAGTTATTTTGATTTGGTTCATTATTTAATCCAAATTGCCAACTAGATAATTATCAATGAACCAGCCTTAATTACGATAAGTGGAAAAATACAAATAATGATGAAGTCACAATGTCCAGTAGAAACAGGTAAAAACTGTACTGTTTATTTTATTTATTAAAACGTCAGCCATTAGGGAAGAAGGTTTGGAAGTACATATACAATGCGCATAGAATAATCGGTTAAGTGTGTGTCGGGCCTCACTTAGTGCGGGTTCCGTAGTTTATTTCCGTATGTAAAGCCTGTATGTGAAAATGCTAGTTATGTTTCATTCTATGCACTTATGTACGAACTTCCATATCTTCTTCAGCAGTGACTGGCGTTTTAAGAAATCCGGTACTTTTGTGCAGTTTTAACCGGTTTTTACCGGACATTGTGACGAGACCAATAATTCTTGTTTTGTATCCTCTTATCGTAATTAGGGCTGATTTCATAACGATGTCATCATCCAGTAGTGTGGAACTAACCCGGCACATATTGTCACGTAGGTGCCAAATTGCCAATGCCACTCGAAAGTGGTGAAATAGTGTGCTGGGACCCGATTTTTGTAAGCACATGTGTGAAAATACCACTCGAAAGTGGTATAAATCTGTGTATATCTTCAAAACTACAGTTCTAATAAAATTTTTGACTAGGTCACAAGATTAATGAAACCCGTAAGTATCTTCCAAGCTATTCGTATTTAAAATTCAGCGCAATTTTTCACAATTTTCGAGTGGTATAAATCTGTTTATATCTTGAAAATTACAGCTTTAATCAAAATTTTGGCTAGTTCACAAGATTAATGAGAGCCGTAACCATCTTCTATGCTACTCGTATTTCAAATTCAGCGCAATTTTTCACCACTTTCGAGTTTTATTTTCACACATGTGCTTTCAAAAATCACCCCCCTGGAATTAAAATAGAGGAGATTAGAAGAAAATTACAGCTCTAACTAATCCGACGAACTAGTCGATAATGTCTTTTAAGCTTTAAGAAATTTCTTAGCTGTACTTGGGGCCCGATTTTTGAAAGCACATGTGTGAAAATACCACTCAAAAGTGGTGAAAAATTGTGCAGAATTTGAAATATGACAAGCATAGAAGACAATAACAGCTCTCATTGATCTTAACAGATCAGATCTTGATATAAACAGATTTATACCACTTTCAAGTGGTACTTTCGAGTGATGTGCTTTCAAAAAAGGGGCCCATGCTCTATATACAGATTTTTGCCCTTTTGAGTGGTATTTTCACATAACGTTGCTTTCAACAATCGGTCCTCAGTAAATTTCCCATCTCCTTCGAGTGGTATTTTCACAAAATGTGACTGGCCATTAGCCTACGAGCAATGTACCCACTCCTAATCTTTTAATCAACTTACCGCTTACAAAATCCAGTGGCAGATTATCATAAGAGTAGCAAGTGATGCGGTTCTCCTCCTCCCCCCGCCCTGAAGCCAGGATGATGAGCAGCTCGAAGCCGAGACAGGTCCCAAAGATCGGGAAGTATTCGCCGGCGTCGTTCATCTCCATTGCTATCTCGTAGATGTGTTGGCCTGCATCAGCGTAGCCATCTGATTGGTTGAAGTAGGTGGCACCTCCTGGGATGAGGACGCTAAAAAACAAATTCCGTTCCATAGTGGTTCCGTACAAATTTGGCAAGTGAATATGAAATTCACGAACAACAAAGTGATCCAAGGAGGGTACCGTTTCCTTTTGAGGTACAGATCCCTAGAAACATCACGCGATTCTATGGACATCCTTTTATCAAGTAGATTTTAGTAGATAATATAGGTACTTACCCGTTTATTCTCTCCATGATGTCTTCATAGTAATTTCTGTTTCTGCCGATCCTAAAACACAATGCAGTTCATAAATGGGTAAGTATTGATTGCTAGTCACATTTTGAGGAAAGGAAAAATTGCCTACGCATTAAAAACACATGTTTTACCTAAAAATATACGACAATAATGTAAAAGAGATGAAGAAAAGTGAAATCAAAAGTAAAATTGCTCAAGAAATACGTGAAATATAAGAATTTTAAGCCCTACTCAGTCAGCGATTAGAAAGAGAGATTTGATATGACATGTGACGTCATATGTCGTAACACCCATATTTTATAACACATTAAAATTTCGTTTTTCTAGAACGAGTTAGAGACAAATCTTTAATAGCTAATACATCGGTTATTTTTGCAGTTATTTGAAAAATATATATTTTCTTGTTTATTACTGATGTAATGTGCTTAAGTAAAGCCATGAAAAAAAACATTAAGATTTGAGGTACTTAGCTACTAAATTCTTGAAGGCACATATTTGACAGCACCACTTTCAAGTGGTGAAAAATAGTGCCAAATACGAGTAGATTACAAGAAAATTACAGCTCAAATTAATCTAGTTAACTAGTCGAAAATTCAATTTGAGCTGTAATTTTGTAGCAATATCCATATTTATAACACTTTCGACTGGTGTGCTTTCAAAAACCTTACCCTGATTCAGTATATCATTTATTTTCGTTCAAGAGTTATTAATAACAGATTTCAACTCACATAATCGGCACGACTCTCGCTCCCGACGCCTCCACATCCTTCACATAAGAAGCCGCAATGTAACTCGTATAGTTCTCATCGGGGTATTTCGTATGGAGATAATACGACTGCTCCTGTGTCAGTATTCCAATAATGGGCCTATCTGTCAATACCGTTTCAGAGCCCACCACGGACGCATCGCGATGCAAAAAATGCAAAAGACATAAAAAAACAACCGCCTTCATGGCTAACAACAATCCAATATCACAACTCAACCTGGAAAACAATTTATACATCATTTATATCTGTGATTTAAAACTAATTAGTGCTATCAAAGTATTAAATGATAAAGCGAAAGCGTTTGATGCTTACCGAAAAGTAAGTGTTGTTTCTAAACAGATTTAATTGTCACTATGTTATGAAATCAAATGTCACGGTGTTAGTAATCAGAAACACTTTACACTAACCATGTTAAGGAGAGAAATATCACATCATTAAGCACACATATGATGAAGTATTCGACTGTTTTCTTTTCCGTTTGCATGGGTATTATTAGGCGTACGAGATTCTTCTATCTTAAAACATGAAACGTAATTTCAGCCGCTGTTGTTTCACAAACTCGCGTGACCTATTTTGAGGAGTCACCAGCTGACACTAGACTATAGACGCATACCGATTACTGCGCGTATTTTGGCATGTGATTGTTCTAAAAGCAAAACATCAACAATAGTGTAACCCTTCACATTCCTAGTTGCACTGTTAGGAGTTTAAATCGGAAGGCATTGAGATCAAAATACAGTTGTAACTGTGGGTAAAAGTTTTCATTTTTAATACAAGTTTTGTTGGCTGACTGTACTTGAATTGATTAGAATTGGTTATTTATTCATTCAATAAAAATGACATCATAAATTGTACATTGTCAAGTTAGGAGAATTTATATTGAAATCGTCAAGAGTAAATAAAATAAAATTAAATAATTCAAATCAATTGAGTATAACAAAAACCGGTCAAGTGCGAGTCGGACTCGCGCACCGAGGGTTCCGTATCATTATCTATAAATATCTAAAACCAGTGTAAGCAGAGCCCTGTTCCAAAGCAAAATGTACGCAGTGTGGGGTTACTTTATATTGATCACTGCTATATACAGACATACATACACATTTACGGTTTTCGCAATTATTCTTTAATCTGTGCTATAAGACCTACCTTCATACCAAATTTCAAGATTCTGCGTTCACGGGAACTACCTTGTAGGTTTTGATTCCCTTGAGAGTTGAAAATTTGCGGAAATTTGCGGCATAAACGGCTGTATCTTTTGATTGCGTTGGCTTAGAAGTTTGATTTTTTCACAGCTTCAAGGGACAGTAGACCTGAGTAATTGATATAAATTTCAGCTTCATACCTCCACGCGTTACTGAGAAAAAGGGTCTTGACAGACGGACAGACGGACAACAAAGTGATCCTATAAGGGTTCCGTTTTTTCCTTTTGAGGTACGGAACCCTAAAAATCAACAAAATGATTGATGACATCACTTGACTGTAGGTACGTAGGCGATAATCACAGATAGTGTGATACTGCATGGTCTAAGATCGCAAAGAAACCGACCTCCCACTTTTTATTAACCGGTGAAAATAGTAATAATAATAATAATATCCTGGGACAATTGACACCAATTGACCTAGCCCCAAACTAAGCAAAGTTTGTAATATGGGCACTAGACAACGGATAAACATACTTACATAAATAAATACATACTTAAATACATATTAAACATCCAAGACTCGAGAACAAACAAATTGTCTATTAATGTGGGCGACTTAAGACTCGATTTTCGTGAACACATACTTAATGCGAAAATACCACTCGAAAGTGTTGAAAAATTGTGCTGGGGCCCGATTTTTGAAAGCACATGTATATAAACAGATTTATACCACTTTCGAGTGGTATTTTCACACATGTGCTTTCAAAAATCGGGCACCAGATTTATACCACTCGAAAGTGGTGAAAAATTGTGCTGAATTTTAAATACGAGTAGCTTAGAAGATATTAGTGGTACTTTCGAGTGATGTGCTTTCAAAAATCGTAGTGATTAGAATAAAACTCTCCTAGCTAATACGTCATAGAACTGACGTGAGAACCCTTTGAAAACGGAAATTGAAACAACAAATCATGTTACATCATAACACAATGTGTAATGGGGACTATCGCACCAGTTGGCGCCACTGTTGACTAAGGTCCAGGGGCCTGATTTTTGAAAGCACATGTGTGAAAATACCATTCGAAAGTGGTATAAATCTGTTTATATCTTCAAAACTACAGCTCTAATCACATTTTTGACTAGTTCACAAGATTAATGAGAGCCCTAAGTATCTTCTATGCTACTCGTATTTCAAATTCAGCACAATTTTTCACCACTTACGACTGTAATTTCACACATGTGCTTTCAAAAATGCCCGGTTTTTGAAAGCACATCACTCCAAAGTGGCATAAATCAGCTTATATCTTGAAAACTACAGGGGCCCAATTTTTAAAGGACATATGTGAAAATATCACTAAAAAGTGGTGAAAAATCGTGCTGAATTTGAAATACTAGTAGCGTAGAAGACAATCACAGCTCTCATTAATCTTGTGAATAAGTCAAAAGCTGATGTTTTGAAGATATAAACAGATTTATACCACTTTCGAGTGATGTGCTTTCAAAAGTCGGGCTCACTTAGTTCGAAAAAAACCGCTTTCAATGCGTTCACATTCACTGCCAAATAATCCATATTTGCGATTATTTCACTGTACTAATTAACACGTAAATAAAAGAAATTGTAATTTATGTCACGTAGCCCGCCAAAACCAGTCAAAGTGGATGTTATTGGACCTCACGCGACACTAGCGCCTCTAGTGGCAAATTTACACGCGATAGTGATTTCGTACATTCAGTTATAATGAGTAGCAATCATCACACATTGTACAGTTAAACGTGATGACACGATCGTGAGAACCTTGACATGGTGCTATGCGTACGCGCAAGAAAATCAAGATGGGAACTCCACCACAAAGTACTCATGACTAGGGCAACGAGCACACGGGAGCAAGAGTTACATAATTGCTTATAGTTTTCCATTCAAACTATTAGGTACTTAATCTATACGTATAATAATGCTGGGAGCCGATTTTTGAAAGCATTTGTGTGAAAATACTACTCAAAAGTGGTGAAAAATTGTGCTGAATTTAAATACGAGTAGCTTAGAAGATACTTACGGCTCTCATTAATCTTGTGAACTAGTTAAAAATTTGATTAATTTTTGAGAGCCCTAAGTATCCTCTTAGCTACTCGTATTTCAAATTTAGCATAATTTTTCACCATTTTCGAGTGGTATTTTCACACAAGCCCTGTATTTTTCGTCTACTCTGAGTAGCGTATTCATTTTAACTCAATCTTTCACCACTTTCTAGCATGGTACTTTCACATAATGTGCTTTCATCAATTAGGCCCAAGCAAGTAAGTTAATAAAACCCGTTTTTCATGTTCCAGGGTATAGCCTCGTTTCTCCACGATGCGCCGTTCTGGGTCCAAGGCGGCTTCCGCCTTATAGCAAGCTCTCACCGCAGCGAATTCTTCATAAATAAAACTATTTACGAATACCTATGGGACTACAAGGAGCCGATACTTGACACCTCCAAGTCCTTGGTGCCTGGGTTGGTGCCTGTCAACAATATGGGAATGTTGGCTAGGGTGAGACTTTATTTTGGCGCCGTTTTTTGAAAATAACACCAGTAAAAGCACTCGAAAGTGGTAGAAATCCTTGGCCCGATTTTTGAAAGTGATTTAAATTTGTATTGCTACAAAACTGCAGCTCAAATTAAATTTTCGACTTGTTGACTAGATTAATTAGAAATGTTTTTCTCTTCTAATCGACTCGTAGTTCAAGTTCAGAGGCACGATTTTTGAAAGCACGTGTGAAAATACCACTCGAAAGTGGGGAAAAATAGTGCTGAATTTGAAATACGAGTAGCTTAGAAAATACATATGGCTCTCACTAATCTTGTGAACTAGTCAAAACTCTGATTAGAGCTGTAGTTTTGGAGATATAAGCTGAGGACCGATTTTTGAAAGCACATGTGTGAAATTACCACTCGAAAGTGGTGAAAAATTGTGCTGAATTTTAAATACGAGTAGCTTAGAAGATACGGCTCTCATTGATCTTGTGACCTCATAAATTTGATTAGAGCTGTAATTTTAAAGGTATAAACAGATTTATACCACTTTCGAATGGTATTTTCACACATGTGCTTTCAAAAATCGAAGCCCCGTAATTTGGAATACGAGTAGCTAAGAAGACAATCACAGCTCTCATTAATGCTGTGAACTAGTAAAAAATCGGGGCCCTGTGATTTCAAAAGCCAATGGCGTCTTCAAATTTATGCTTTCAAAAATGGTGTCGCAGCCCTAATTCTTTAAAATTATCACTTCCAGGTGTACTCAGAGTTCACAGACGAGCTAACAGTTACAATCGGACAGCGCTGGGGCCACGAACGGTTCTTCCAAATAGATAGGTTCAATGGAGAACCGCAGCTGCCAGGATATGATGCCAACGTACGTACTTTATTACAAGCTTTTATCTTGCAAGTGAATTTTGATCCACTTTCAGTGGATTTCGTGAAATTTGGTATATTTGTGTAAGTCGGACGACACAACCATCTGATACTGGGGGGTGATTTTTGAAAGCACATGTGTGAAAATACCACTCGAAAGTGGTGAAAAATTGCGCTGAATTTGAAATACGAGTAGCAAGATACTTACAGCTTTCATTAATCTTGTGAACTAGTCAAAAATTTGATTAAAGCTGTAGTTTTGAAGATATAAACCAATTTATACCACTTTCAAGTGGTACTTTCGAGTGAAGTGTTTTCAAAAGTCGAGCCCATCGATTTGAAATTTAGTATACATAACGTGGGATGGATGACAATGTTAGTACAGTCAGCAAAAAGCTTGTATTAATAACATTAATTTAAAAAATATTAAAGCCCCAACTTAATAATCGAATAATCATACGTAAATAAATAAATAAAACCAAATTTATTTCCAAAATGCCTCACATAATTTTGGAAAAGAGCCGATACTTCAAACTGCTGGACCAATTTTTACCAAATATTGTTAAGAAGTAGTTCTTAGCCATGTTTAGTTAAGAAAAAGGCTTTCGAATGAAAAAAGCCGCATCGAAAAACATACGGGGAGAGAGGGGGAGAGAGAGAGAGAGAGAGAGAGAGAGAGAGAGAGAGACATCGGCGTAAAAATTTTATCACCCCTCTTTTTGCGATACATACATACATAATATCACGACTTTATCCCTTACGGGGTAGACAGAGCCTAAGCTAACAAACCTTAAACCTTTAGGCCACGTTCAGCATGTTAAGGGCGTATAGCTGGAAAGGGAAATCAAAATAGTGATGGGTTGCTAGCCGCATCGCCTATAGGTACCATGATTCCTCAAACTCGCCCATTCCCTCGATTTACCATCTGCGCAGGAAGAGAAGCAACTGGTAAATTCTATGTTTTTTCCTTACTCCCGGACAAGCATGGAAGAACTTTTTGCGATGGGGGTTAAAAATTAGTCTTTTGTGTTTTTATGGGTATTCCGTACGATAGTGTCTTTAGTATACATTTAGTCTTATCTAAGAAGCGTGTGCTAAGGTCATTGCCTGCGCTGCGCTACACAATCGACGAATGGCGTGGGAAGTGGCGCGGGAAAAAGACAAACGTATTGTGGTTATTCTGAATGTGTTTTGCGGGTGGTAAGACCTTGCGCAAGGTCCTTAGACCTGTTATAAGCTGGAGATGACCTTTTTTAACCCCCAATGCAAAAAGAGGGCTGTTATAAGTGTGTGTGTGTGTCTCATCTGTCTGTGGCATCGTAGCTCTCAAGCGGATGGACCGCTTTCGATGCGGTTTTTCACATTCAAAAGCCAGTTTCCTTTGCTGTGGTTGTTAATTATGTTTGGTAATAGTCGGTTCAACAGTTTAAAGAATATCAGTTCTTTTCCAAAACGATTTAAGATATTTTTGGGATAAAATTGAATTAATCCTATATTTACATATTACAATTATACAAATAAACCTTTCTCTTGAATCACTATCTATTAAAAAAACCGCATCTAAATCCGTTGCGTAGTTTTAAAGATTTAATCACTCATAGGGACAGACAGCGGAAAGCGACTTTGTTTTATACCATGTAGTGATGATGTTTATTGAGTACTCGATTAATGCATGAGCAATTAAAAAAAAAACATTTTAATGTTATATCACAACACGTACATACATGCATACTGTGTACTATCTTGGGTATGAGTTGGTGACTCTATATCGTGAGCATCAATTCGCACGCTCAACTGGGTCGCCGCTCTAGTCGATGTTTTCTGTTGCTCTGAATGAGTTCACAAAGGTTACCTTATTTGTATTGTGTTATTACGAATGAAATTAGTTTTAAAATCTAATATATGTCAATTATCTACACTGTGAAATGATGTGCTACTCCTCTATCGTATTGGGCAACTGTAATGATAGATGTATGTGATTATTAAATAAATAAAAATAAAAAAATCATACATTGCTTTGCAGGAGTGTCCCGACCGCATTTTTGGTTCAACCGAGGGCGTAATGTACCATCAACACCTGAGCAAAAGCGACGTGTTACTGTATTGGAGGAAGACGGTGTGCAAACTCATGCCGTTGTACTTTGACAGTAAGTATTATTACTAAAGATTCGAGCCTAATTATTAAAAGGACATCCCTCAAACGTATCACTCGAAATTAGTGAAAAATTGTGCTGAATTTGAAATATGCGTAGAGGAGAAGAAAAACACATGGACCTGGTTTTTGAAAGCAAGTCAAAAATTTGATTAGATCTGTAGTTTTGAAGATATAAACAGATTTATACCACATTCGAGTGGTATTTTCACACATGTGCTTTCAAAAATCGGGGCACAGATCATTTTAGATTTCGAAGAATTAGAATTATCATTTGAATCGCGAATTAGAATAGATTTGCGATTAGAGTTGCATTATACATAGATTATAACATTGAGTTTGCTAAAGCGACACATCATTAGCATGTTATATTCGGGGACAGCGCCATCTCTCGGTGAGCGCGAAACAATTTTCAAACACCATAAAATTATACAATTATTCTTCCAAGCTGAACTGACGGTGGACAACGTCCCGGTGTACCGTTACAACCTGTCGGAGAGCGTCTTCGAGCGCGTGACCAACGGCACAGACTGCTACGACACGGCGCCCTCGCTGCCCGCCGGCATCAGCGACGGCAGCAAGTGCTACTTCAGTAAGACTTCTACTACCTCTATTACCTCTACTACCTTTAGTTCCTCTACTGCATATCAACTATTACCTCTACAATCTTTACTACCTTTACTTCCTCTACTGCCTGTACTACCTTTGCAGACAAAATACACACACAAAAACACAGACTGAATACATATGTATACCTACGTGCATACGTACGTATTCCTAGCCTAACCATTAATAACCTAACCTAAAATTTAATTTTTGATACAAGCTGTTTTTGCTGACTGTACTTTTTGTTCAGTGTACTTGCATCGTCAATCGGACCAACTGCAGAAGAATTCCTTCCTGCGGAGATGATCTGGCTGGGCCACCAGAACTCCACTACCAGATTATTGTATAGTCATCCGAGTTACTCAAGTATGCAAAATTTCAACTCAATCGGTTGAGATATCTGCTTCAAAATTGAGTCGCACGATTCCGCCTGGACATACATACATACGTTAAAAAATCTATTCATATTTAAAAAAGAATCGCCTAGAGGTTTGACCTAACAGCCTCTCAAGCAGAGGATCGTGAGTTTTTCAACTGGTCGATATTGAGTTGCATGATTCCACGCGGACAAACATACATACATATTTTCCTTACGATTTCAATAAAAGCTTGTTAAGCCCAGCACCTAAGAGTACACTAAACCGACGAGCTGGGGGGTAATTTTTGAAAGCACGTGTGTGAAAATACCACTCGAAAGTGGTGAAATATTGCGCTGAATTTGAAATACGAGTAGCTTAGAAGACAATCACAGATCTCATTAATCAATCACAGATCTCATTAATCAATCACAATCAATCATTATCAAGTTCCCCCTTTCAGCCCGTTCACTCTAATACATCAAACAATGTCAGGGGCCCGATTTTTGAAAGCACATCACTCGAAAATACCACTCGAAAGTGACTAGTTCACAAGATTAATGAGAGCTGTGATTGTCTTTTATGCTACTCGTATTTCAAATTTAGCATAATTTTTCACCACTTTCGAGTGGTATTTTCACACATGTGCTTTCAAAAATCGGGCGCCTGGTGTGAAGAGATTGATGAAGGTGGATGAAGCAAAAAAAGGTAAATGTCAAGATCGTACCAAAAGGAATAAAGTAGTCTCAGCCTACCCCTAAGGGAAAGAAGCGTGACGGCTACATACTACTAGCTGTTGCCCGCGACTTCGTTCGCGCAGAATTATTATAAATATAGCCCATGATACTCACAAATACTGTGGCTTTCTATTGGCAAAAGAATTTTCAAAATCAAAAGCGTCAGTCGGAATCGAATATATAATTCCCGTTTTTTCCTTATCCCGTGGGAATTTCCAAAAATCCTTCCTTAATGGATGCCTACATTGTATAAGGTATCTATGTGCAAAATTTCAAGTCTCTAAGTCCAGTGGTTTGGGCTGTGCTATCCCGCGGGAACTATGCAATTTTCCGGGATAAAAACTATCCTATGTCCTTTCCCGGGACTCAAACTATCTGTATACCAAATTTCAACTAAATCGGCCCAGCGGTTTAAGCGTGAAAAGGTAACAGACAGACAGACAGACAGACAGACAGAGTTACTTTCGCATTTATAATATTAGTAGTAAGGATAGTAAGGATAAGTAAGGACTAGTAAGGATGTATGTAATCATCCAAAGCGGCCGCGTCTCAGCACCCAGCGACGTGGCACGAAAAGATTGGCAGAATTATATCATATCAGTTGCTAAATACGTAAGTAAGTGTAGGTCGAAGAAGAGGGTCAAACTGTGCAACTTTATTGACCTTTGATTGGACATTGAGAATTTATGACTATGTTTTGATCAATGATGATGACATTTTAGATGATTTTAGATGATACAATTTCAACACCTTGGTTGCTGGCGCCCGATTTTTGAAAGCACATCACTCGAAAGTAGTTACCACCCGAGAGTGGAAAATTACAGCCCAAATAATTTTTTCTACTAGTTGACTAGATTAATTACAGCCTTAATTTTTTTTTCACTCGTATTTCAAATTGAGGGGCCCTATTTTTGAAAGTATATAACTCGGAAAAAGTGTAAAAATCTGTGTAACTATGTATGTTAAATTACAGCCCAAATGAAATTTTTATTTTTAGGTTAATTAATTTTCAACACACTTGCTCGTAAATTGAGTCTTATTGCACTGCATTTAAGCTCATAATTGCGCTTATTACGCACAAGTGCTGTAATATATTACCGCACGAGTGCGGTAATATATATATTTTTTAATCTCAGCAAAAAGTTCAGTTATCTATAGGAACAAGGAATATTTTCGTGAATATTAAACTATTTTAGGGAAAAGATGATAAATAAACATTTAATTTCGACAAATTATTCATTTTTATCTAAAACTGAACATAATTTGCAATCTCAGGCATTGATTAATTATTTTTTATTATAATTTTAATATTAGGCTGTTTAGGAGTCTGTGTCAGTGTCTTCGTCACGCGCGTGCTAAGTGCACAGCGCGCATGCGCAAGTGCTGCGCGCGGATTGGCACGGAGAAATAATATCTGCCGCCATTTTTCACTGATATTGTTGATTCAGACTTTGTTATTTTATTACTTTAAAAATTACGAGTTCAAGTAGATAATAAAGAAATGTAGTGTCCGTCGCTGGAAATACTAAAATATGTTCGGACAATGTTCGGACAGTTATATCAGTAAGAAATCCAAGGTGTTAATTACCAAATGATAAAGTAAAGTTCTAAAGCAGCTCCAGGTAAGCAATGTCTGGTAACAAAGGTAAACTTAAGTTCTTAAAGTCCTTTTATTAACTAAATTTTATTTATTTTTCCTCGCAAATGTGTTGAAAAACGTCGTATGCGACGCGTGTGCTTTGGTAATTACACATCTCGGCTCTCTTACCCGCGCTCGCTATCGCTCGCGCGTACAATACGCCTCGTGTGTAATTACCAACATAGCACACTTGTATCATAATGTACTATTGATGTTGTTGCCGCAGATTTTCCGATGGTGGTGTCTTACCCCCATTTCTACACGGGAGGGGTGGCCAAGGACCAATTCGTGACGGGCTTACAGCCTGACAGACACAAGCACAATTCTTATGCTGTTGTAGAACCAGTAAGTTACTTATTACTTACCATGAGCTTATTGATAACTAGCTTTTGCCCGCGACTCCGTCTGCGCAGAATTCGCTTATCTCTATCCCGCAGGAACTATGCAATTTTCCGGGATAAAAACTATATGTCCTTCCTCGGAACTGAAACTATCTCTGTACCAAATTTCATTAAAATCGGTTAATTGCTTTAGACGTGAGAGCGTAAAGACAGACAGATAGACAGTTACTTTCGCATTTATGATATTCGTAAGGATGGCACGCAGATAGCTTTTAACCTGGATTAATATGTAGTTTTTTTTTCTCTGAAAATGTCATATTTCCCGCGGGACAGCGGTACCTAATAGCTTATTGCGCCATCTTTCGCCAAGTAGGTGAACTTCTGTAAAACATGCCTAGTCTCCCACTTATGGCGCCATCTCTTGCCCAGTACCTGAACTATTTTAGTATTAGCTACTTGACAACAGATAGCACAGCTCAACACCTTATTCATGGACACTGAACAAAGCTACTTTACTGTTGCAGCTGACTGGTACTCCATTTCGATCTGTGGCAAGAATGCAGAGCAACCTGAGGATACACGATCTTTCCGGATTCTCAAATGAGTACGACAAGTTCTCCCATCTCATTCTACCTCTGTTCTGGGCCGAATATGTACGTATTTCAAAGTTTATGCTATGATTTATTGTATGTTAGTTTGAAATTACATTGTAGTAAATCAATAGAAGACGAAAATCCGATATTGAATGAAAACGGAATTATTTTAATGCAAATGAAATCCCATAGACGGTGGCTCCGCTTTTATAATTTCCGCGCTTTGACAGCTCTTTATGGTGTGACCAGCGTCATTTCTCATTTTCCACAAAGCAATAAAAAATAGTTAATGGCTTTATTATTTACTAGCTTTTGCCCGTGACTTCGTCCGTGCAGAATCAAAATGTGCGATTTTTTTTCTGCTGATCTACCTCAACGAAATAAACCGGTTTCTTGCATGGACACTCACTTTCATTGTTTTTTATCCCATGTGGAGAATTCGCAAAATCTCTTTTTATGACGCCTAAGTACGTGATCTTCAATGAACATGTCTACTAAATACAAAGTCTATATTTTATATTATATACCGTCCTTTTACCCCGTGGAATAACTGGAAATCCCTTTGTTGTGCACTTCTTTGATCATCAAGGGCACATTCCTTGATGATCCAAGAATACCGAGAAACTATATTAGCAAGTCAGTTGCTCTTTCTTTCGCAAAATCCTGAAATTAGTTTTCCTACATACAATATTTATATTTATTAAAATTTATCTTAATATTCATCATCACTACATAGTATAAAACAAAGTCGCTTTCTCTGTCCCCATGTCCTTATGTCCCTATGTCCCTATGTATGCTTATATCTTCAAAACTACACAACGGATTTTGATGCGGTTTTTTTAATAGATAGTGATTCAAGAGGAAGGTTTTTATGTATAATTCTACGCAGACAAAGTCGAGGGCAGACGCTAGTAATTAATAATAACTAAAAAATTTGGAATGTTACTAAAAATCTTAATTAATCAAGATCAGCTAACCTAAACAGCAGACGGTAGCAACAGGGCCAGAGTCCACACACACACGCGCGCACACACACACACACACACACACACACACACACACACACACACACACACACACACACACACACACACACACACACACACACACACACACACACACACACACACACACACACACACACACACTACAGGATCACTCTTTGCGTTGCAACTCTAGGCAGCAGCGACCTTTGACATCTTTATCGCTATCCCGCAGGAACTATGCAATTTTACGGGATTAAAGGTAGTATTCATCAAAATCCGTTCAGCCGTTTTCACGTGATGCGCTCGCAAATGTACAGACAAACAAATAAACAGACGAAAGTTCTAAAAACTGTAGGGACGTGTTCTGTTATCGATTCTAAGTATCCCCAGCCAATTTTTTTTAATATATTCCATGTACAGACTTTCGACTCTTTTCAGCTTTATTATATGCATAGATTTTTAGTTAGATAACATTGGCTGCTCATAAAAATATTTTTGAGATCAAGCTGAAAAGATCGCAATAGTAATTTTTTTTCTTTGTTTCAGAACCAAGAAGGTTTGCCTCACCGAATCCAGAGCACAATATACTTTATGACAGTTATTCTACCTCCTTTAACTACTGTAATTTTAGCAATCACTTTATTACTATCGTGCTACATTTTATTTAGACAAATTTACATTCACAAATTTAAAAATGATAGCCTCAACTCAGTTCTACAACTCCAGTGTAACCAAAATAGAGCTCTAGCCAGCACCAAATGGTTTGCAAATGAAAAAGAGGCATTTTTAAATATGCCGAGTTGATTTTAGAGTAAAAAAGATACCTCTATTGTTCTTTTTAATATAAGTACAAAATTAACAACTTTACGAAGACTGATGAACCATGCTCGCATTTAAAGTTATTGCATACTTAAAATGCATTGTTACAAACAAAATTTCATAAATAAAAACCTCAGACGTGCGTTTTATGAAAAGGTGTTTTAAAATTGTACATAATTATTATATCCAGGGCTAGTGTAACGCTGTGATTGTTCCTAAGATAAATTAGTAAACTGTTTGCTCACTTTAAGTGTAAGAATATAAATTGTTAATAAATACTTTTTTTAATAACCTTGTTTTTTTTATTTTACGTGTATTTTACAGTTGGTCAATCTAATGACTGATTGACAATGAGTCAATTTTAAGTTAAAAGTTGTATTAATCTACTTGCTATAGTCAACACCAAATCTGGGGACCGATTTTTAAAAGCCACTCGAAAGTGGTAAAAAATTGTGCTGAATTTGAAATACGAGTAGCATAGAAGACAATCAAAGCTCTCAGTAATCTTGTGAACAAGTCAAAACTTTGATTAGAACTGTGATTTTGGAGATATAAGCTGATTTATACTACTTTCGAGTGGTATAAACTGGGGGCCCGATTTTTGAAAGCACATGACTCGAAAGTACCTCTCGAAAGTGGTATAAATCTGTTCATATCTTCAAAAATACAGCTCTAATCAAATTTTTGACGAGTTCACAAGATTAATGAGAGCCGTAAGTATCTTCTAAACTACTCGTATCTCAAATTCAGTACAATTTTTCACCACTTGCGAGTGGTATTTTCACACATGTGCTTTCAAAAATCGGGCCCCTGTTCCTTATTGGAGAAACGATATAATATGAAAGCAAAACAATCAACTAATAAGAAAACCAGTGTGCCGTACAAGTGCCAGTGTGGTGAAAAAAAAATGCACTTAATCAGAGGATTTACAATATGCTGGTATACTTCTTGCGTTTTGTTTTTCTTTTGTTTAAATGCTGGTGACTGTTAACTTCAGCTTGAATTTATTACTTTATTTCACACGTTTTTATGGACTTCTAAGTTTTTTAAATGTATTTTTTATAATCCTAATGTCTTTAAGTAATTGATTCAAATATATGTGCTTGGAAAACATCTAATTGAATAGTTTGAATGAAAAACAACACCAACTCCACTTGACAATGCAGTATCAAAACGTATGAAATTTGATCTGTTTAGAATTTTAGCGGCGGTAAGCAAAGTTTTCTTATTTGACAAAGGCGAAGCTTATTCTTTGTAGTTTAATTGTACTTCGAAATGTTAGATGTTGAAGTTAAACTATGCATCCTAATAAGAAAATAGTAACTTCTAAAAACAGTCCCTGGCTATTGTGCCCATCTAAGAGTTTTCCCGGCAAGTTTTATTATTTCAACGGTTCGACGGGCGAAACGGCGTGGAGTCTCAATGATGCAGATGTAAGTTAATATTTTACTGTAAGCACAATTAAATACCTTAGAATAATTCGATATTCTTCATAATACGCTGTACACGTGCGGAGAAATTGCAAAAAACCAACAATGTTATTCACCATGTTTCCCATGTTTTGTTATCGTATTTTGAGCATTAATTTTCTTCTGGTTAGCGATTATCTCTCAATAAAGTTTTTTTGCTTGTTGGTATGTATGAAGTACTATTTACAGTCAAACTAACATAGCGAAAAAAGTGTTTCAAAGTCTTACGACATTGTTTATATACATAGACCACGGATTTAGAAACACCATCGCGATAAGATTGTGTATAATATCTTATATTTGTGTGTCTTGCAAAAAGGAATAAATGTCTTCTTTCTTTCTTTCTTTAAGATATATTTATCTATGAATTTTAATGACATTTTACACAACTTAAAAATGCCAATAGTTACTACTTAGCTTAAACTTAATTGTTGGTTACTAATTGTCCCACACCACCACATGTCTTTTATTGAAAAACTTATGAGAAAATGTTTCATTTTTAAATCCGTTTCCAGCTAAAAACACCCTGTCCCTAATTTTTTTTTAATTATCTTGTGATGCTTACGAAACTAGTATTTTTTATAATTATTTGAAACTAGCCTTATCTGGGCTAAAAAATATCCTAAGTGTTAAAGTGTTAAATACAGGAGTCAGCTATCAACGTACCTAATTCTGGCTTAATCCGTCCAGTTGTTTAATGTGAAAGAGCAACAGAGATGACACACTCATTATGTACTACTCTTACAAACTTACATTAATGCAAATATAAAGAAAAATTCTTTATTGAACTCCACAAATGTAGTACCAAAAATTATGCTCAATACATTCATTTTACAGAATACAAACCTCAAAAAACCAACAATAGTGACTGACAAAACCCATGCGTACCCCGAACCAGCTGGACCACCAGCAGACGACAGCAACAACACCTCTTCATCCAGCAGATACAGCCGAAACGACAGAAACACAAAAGAATTTCCAAACACCGTGAGAAATAATGGTTTCGGTAACATACTGAACTTAAAAAGAACTTTTAACACCAGACCGAATGTCAGCGCGGAGACAAATTTCAGTCACCAAAGCTATTTTAACCGTATGAATGCAGATCATACACTCTACAACAATGGGAGAAATAACGTTCCGTCACCAATGTTTGGCCAAGCTGTGTTCCCAAAGTACGTATGTAACGAAACAGCTGTACCGAAAGTCATCTGGACTCTGACACCCATGCTTATCCCAGAGCAGCCGACATCCAAGAAAATGCTGGATCAAATAACCCAATACGAACCTCAAGAGTACACAGGCATACCATTAACCAATACATTTCGTAACTTCAATAAATACCCTCGATTCAACACTTTTCCGAAAGAAGTGCCAACATTTGAACAAATGTTGGCTCGGAGGTTCAGGAGTACGAAATCATTGGTTCCAAAGCCAAAAACCAAAGAAGAGGGATGCCAAACAATACCCAAAGCACGACTCAGATCCTTGAGCGAATGTAACACGAAAACTGTACTGAAATCAAGTCAATCTCTTGATGATTTAACAGTCAGCGATGTAAAATCAAGCCCTGATGCTGATGCAGGAGGCTCATCTAATCTTAAGACTTTAGAAGATAATGATTTGAGATTCGTATTGGTTGCTAAAAGGAGACAATCCATGAATTTGGATGACTCGTCAAAATTTGAAGGTAACCGACTATTTATTATATCTTTCCACTGCTGCTATCATGAATCTTCATCTCAGGAATACCAAATACTGTCTGTAATCCTGCGGAGTATGTAATCAGAAGATACAGTCACTAGGGAAGATATTTCCATACTAATTGCTGTCATAGACAGACCTATGGGACCAGTTGTCCTAGAACTGCACTGCTGCTGTTGTGCACTGCTGTGTTCCGGTGCGGAGAGTAAGACAGCCGGGGAAATTACGGGCACAAGAGGCATTTCATCTTAGTCCTCTAGGTTGGCAACGCATCTGCAATCCCTCCGGGGTTGCGGGTGTCTATGGGCAGTGGTGATCACTTACCATCAGGTGACCCACTTGCTCGTTTGCCTTCCTAAGGAAAGAAAGCTCTTATAACACAACTTCTATAAAAACTTGAAAGTTCGTGTTTGTATGTTAAATAAATTCATCAAAAATAGAGTGCTAACGATTAGGGAAGAGTAATAAAACACATAAGTAGATGTTATAATTTGAGTCTGTGTTCGCTAATCTCCAAAACTGTTGGACTGATTTAAATGAAATTTTGCGTGGTGGTACCTTATGTCCCTGGTCAATATTTTAGATACTTTTAATCCCGAAAAATTTAAGAGTTCCCATGGGATAGTTGAAAAACTATAATAACTTATGCAGCTTAGTACATAACAACTTAAGTTATATGCCGCGGTTACATTAAACATACATACATTAGTAGTTGAAATTTGGTACTAGCTAGTTTCAGTTCCTAGGATAGTTTTTATTCCAGAAAACAGCATAGTTCCCGCGGGATAGCGATAAGCGAATTCTGCGCGGACGGAGTCGCGGGCAACAGCTAGTATAGAATAAATCTAAAAACTTTATTTATTCTGTTAGTCAATGGGACAAAACCAACACAAAATACACACTGCCTGCGTTTTGCTCAGGAGCAAGGCTCTGCTGACACTGGATGTTTTAAGTACTTCCATTATGATAGGCTAGCAACCCCCATTATGATAGGCTAGCAACTCATCACAATTTGATTCCACTTTCCACCTATACGCCCACAATCTTGCTAAATTGGCCTGTACCTCTGTTACCTTAGGCTCTGTCCATCCTGTAAGGGATAAAGACCACCAGATAGCTGTCGGACTTCACAATTGAAATTCTTGTTTAGATATATATCTTTATTGGTATTCTATCGCTTACAAATTTGGACTTACTTAGATCAAATTCGTTATCTTAATTTCTGTTGCACCATTTGCAATCTTGCTACCTCGCTTCTATCAAACATGACATTTTAACTTAGGGATGTCCTATCAAAATAGTGATGGACCTCTACAATCCCTTTCTTTCTTTATAAAATAAGAACCTATTAAATTGATAGTTACAAAGGAAAACATAAGTATCGTTTATTGGGAAATGCTTTTTCAAATACAATCTTGCATTAGATAGACATTTATCAAATCAGTAACTTGTCAGGTCACCAAGATATACTTAGCAACTTTAAGACACATTAATCAATAATAATATTAAAAGACATAATCAAGACATAAGTTTAATAAGCCTTGGCATCACTGAGAACATAAGTTCTCAATACATACAGAGCATGTCCTACGGCTAAACAAATTAAAGAAACCTTGGCGTCATTAAGAACATGAGTTCTCAATACATGCAGAGCATGTCCTACGGTTAAGTAAATTTACTAAGCCTTGGCATCACTGAAACATAAGTTATCAATACATACAGAGTATGTCCTACGGCTAATGCGAATACAATTTTAGGATTCTATAGTTTCTATAATCAGACCCAGAACGAAGTCTTTATATTTGGCAGGAGCTTGTCTCTGCCTCTGAGGTAAAGTCTTAGTCTGTGATATTGAGTCAGTCAAGCCACCCCCATCAGGTGTCCCATCTAGAGTCACTTCTGGCTCCTTTCTCTGAACTTCAGTCAGTTCATACCCATTTTCTGGTATAGTTTTGCTTGTGTCAAATGTATGGAGGTCTCTCTCCTTCACGGGCTGGAAGTGGGATGAGTTCCTCCTCACTATTTTTCCTTCAGGAGATTGAGCCGCTACAGAGTTTCCACTCTTCCAGATTACTACATGTTCAGCTGGAGAAAATGGTGTACTTAACTTATTTTCTTTTTTTTGTCTTACTAAAACTTTGTCACCTGGTTGGAGGTCAGATACTTTAGCATGTCTTCTTTTATCAGCATATAGCTTGTGTCCATATTTCTTCAACCTGTCCACATCTCTCATTTCTTCATCTGCCAAATCTACGCTTTGTGTCAGTTCTGGAATCTTAGTTTTTAAGTTTCTTCCTCTAAAAACATTTCCAGGGGCTAAGCCAGTGGTGCTGTGTGGTGTAGAACGATATGCAGCTAAATATGTCATCAGTTCCCTTTTCCAGTCTTGTTTTAAGCCCTGTGCAATACGCAATCTCCGCAAAACATTGCGGTTTTGTCTCTCTACTTCTCCATTAGCCTGAGGCCATAATGGAGTAGTATGCCTTAATTTTATCCCATATGTATTTAGGAATTCTGCAAATGTTTTGTCAACGAAAGCTGGCCCATTATCGCAAACGATTTCCTCCATTATTCCTTCCCTGCATATTATTTCCTCTAATGTCTTGATAGTTGCCTCCGCTGTCTGCTGTTTCAGTATCTTTACTTCGAAATACCTGCTATAATAGTCAACAACGAAAAGGAGGTAGTGTCCTGAAGGCAATGGGCCGAGGAAATCTATTGCCACCAGCTGCCATACTCGCTGGGGAAGTTCAGTGGATACCATTGGTTCTGGAGGAGCACCTCGTCCAACTAAGCGGCAGCCTTCACATGTGTCACACCAGTATTCAATGTCTCCATCCATACCCTTCCACCATACTCTACTTCTTAACTTGGCCTTCATAGCGTTAGCAGCAAGATGACCTTCATGACCGATTTCCAGAATTCTTGGTATTATTTGCTTAGGTATTATGAGTCTAGTTCCTCTAAGGATTACTCCATCTACAACACACAGTTCTGTTTTAATTAGTTCATATTTTCTTAACTCCTTTGCCCAAATATCCTTTTCTATAGCCTCTTTTAGTTCTATTAATTCTTCATCTTTAAAAGTAGCTTCTCGTACATCACTTGTAGTAATGGCTTTCACGCTTGTTTCTATCAGAGCCAGTAAGAATTTATCCTCCTCGTCTTCAGTAGTCTTTATAGATGCATTACTTGTATCCAGCAATCTAGATACGGCATCAGCAATATTGCTTTTGCCTGGTTTATATATGACTTTAAATGTGAAGGGTTGAAGCCTCAAAACCCATCTTTGGATACGAGCACTTGGGTTAGAATTTGGTGAGTATATGATTTCTAAGGGTTTGTGGTCAGATATGATTTTAAATTGTTTTCCCATCAAGTACATATACAAATTTTCACAGGCCCACACAATAGCTAAAGCCTCCTTTTCAGTTTGAGAATATCTCTGCTCTGTTGGAGATAAAGCTTTACTAATGTATTTTATGATTATGGGCTGTTTTTCCCCATTTACCTTCTGATGTTGTATTAAAACAGCTGCTATTCCTACAGGGCTTGCATCTGTGACCAATGTAGTTTCAGCTTCTTTGTCATAAAAACCCAAGGCTGGAGCAGATGTTATTAGCCTTTTTAACTCTTGGAAAGCATCTCCATGCTCCTTATTCCACATAAAGTCTGTGTCCTTTTTAATGATATTTCGCAAAGGTTCAGTGATTGTACTGAAATTTGGTATAAACCTAGCAGAAAAGTTCACAAGTCCTAGAAAGCTTCTTACTTCTGCTTTATTCTGCGGTGCTCTGAAGTCCTGTACTACTTGTTTATTAGTGACTGTTGGTTTTATTCCATATTCTGAAATGTGGTGCCCTAGGAAAACTATTTCTGTGACTCCGAATGAACACTTTTCTTCGTTGAGTGTTAGACCTGCCTGGTGTAAACGATTTAAGACTTGTCGAAGCCTTGAATCATGTTCTTCCCTTGTTCGTCCACCAACACGTATGTCATCTTGGCTATTGGCCACACCTTCTATACCTTGCAATAGATGTGCGATAACCCGTTGAAACATTTCTGACGCACATCGTATGCCAAAAAACAAACGTTTGTACCTGAAGAGCCCTAAGCTGGAACTGAAAACAGTTATGTCCCTTGAATCTTCATCCAGCTCTAATTGATGGTATCCAGATTTGAGGTCAATGGTGGAAAAGTACTTACAGCCATTAAGATCTGCTAGCAGTTCTTCAAAGGTTGGCAGTGGAACACGCTCTCTCATTACTGCTTCATTTGCCTTTCTCATGTCGACTACTAGTCTGAACTGGCCTTCTTCTTTCTTTTTGACTATGTGGGATGGAGATACACAAGGGGTTGGTCCTGTAACAGGTTCGATAATGTTGTTGTCAAGTAGTTCTTTAATAAGTTTTTGTTCTGTGTCTCTTACATTGAATGGTTGTCGCCTAACTGGTTGCGCAATCAACTTAACATTTGGGTCAACAGGAATAGTCAATTTAAAATTTTTAAGTTTACCAATACCATTGAATATGTTTGGGTATTCTTTATTAACAGTATCTTTTGTAAGAGGATCTGATGTTATAAGATTGACCTTGAGAGGTCCCACTCTAAGCAAACCAAGCTGCTCAGATGTTTGTCTGCTAAGCAAAGATGGGCCAGAACCATTATACACTAACATGTTTGATGTAACTTCTAAGTTACTATCTGGAGAAAATAAAGTAGCTTTAAAACATCCTAGCTGTGATACCTCTGCACCTCCATAGGTGTAATATTTCTGCTGATTATCAACTGTCAATTTTCCTGAAAAACCCATCTTTATCAATTTTTTAAATGTATGTTTATCAACAATGTTTATAGAAGCGCCTGAGTCTACAATAAAATTGCAATTTACCTGGTTATTTATTCTTATATTAAATTTTCTGTCACAGTTACTAGAGTTTATTGTGAAAACTGAATTTATAGATTTTCTAGCACTGCTTTCACATTCACTATCACTGTCTGATGCATCAGAGGTTTCCGAACCGGACTCCACAATGTATCTGATAACCTTCTTCTTCTTTTTGCCAGCATCTTGTGTTTTCTTGAACAATACTTTTGTCTTGCAACACTTGGCAAAGTGCCCTTTTATGCCACACTTGTTACATTTTTCATTCATGGCTCCGCACTCTGTACTTTTAGCCATATGACCTTTTCGGCCACATCTATAACATTCCAAGCTATATACCTTGTTTATATCTGAACTCTCTGGCTCTTGTTTATTAACTGGACCACATATTTGCTTTTCCATCTCATACAGTCTAGATATTTCCAATGCTTTAATTAAAGTCAATTCCTTTCCTTTCTTCAAAAATTTTCTTTTTAAGTTTAAATCTGTGCATCTCTCAATCAGCTGATCAATTAATGCTTCGTCGACGTTAGAGAATCCGCAGTACCTGGCTTGTTTGCGGAGCCTTAAAATAAAATGTTCCATTGACTCCTGGTCTTCCTTTTGTAAGTTTCTAAATTTTTGCCTTTCAAAGTTTGTATTTACTTCAGGATCTAAATGCAAATTTAAACGGTTGACGCACTTGTCATATTCTGTAGCACCTTCTACCTCGACATCTTTAATGCTTTCATAAACTTCTTGCAGTTCGGTGCCCGCTTGGTGAAGTAATCTTGCCACCTTTTGTTTGTCACTGAGCCCTATCTGGCCATCAATATAATATTGATAGTTTGTTCTCCATACCCGCCACCGCTCCGGTATGGTGTTGGCGTCTTCATACGGATTGAATTTTGGACCTGACGTCCCAGCGCCATACTCTTGAGACATGTTTTCTTGCCATGCGTTATTTCGTAATTACGCGTGATTTGTTCCGGTCTCGTCGCCAATAAATATTGTCGGACTTCACAATTGAAATTCTTGTTTAGATATATATCTTTATTGGTATTCTATCGCTTACAAATTTGGACTTACTTAGATCAAATTCGTTATCTTAATTTCTGTTGCACCATTTGCAATCTTGCTACCTCGCTTCTATCAAACATGACATTTTAACTTAGGGATGTCCTATCAAAATAGTGATGGACCTCTACAATAGCCTAGTGGTTAGTGACCCTGACTATGAAGCTAGAGGTCCTGGGTTCGAATCCCAGTAGGGGCAGACGTTTGTATGACGAATACGAATGTTTGTGCCCGAGTCATGGATGTTGTATGTATTTATCTACATTATTTAAGTATGTTTATTCGTTGCCTGGTACCCATAGTACAAGCTTTGCTTAGTTTGGGGCTAGGTCAATTGGTGTAATTTGTCCCAAGATATTTATTTATTTATTTACGAGCTTTTCCCCGCGACTTCGTCCGCGCACATAACGTCAGAGTGACGATACACCCCATACATCCACTCATGGCTCCAAGTATAAGGTTTTTATTGCCTATCCCGTGGGAAATTCGGAAAATCCCTTCTTAGAGCACCTACAGATCTTCTAGGAATATTATCTACTAATTATAGTCTTAATTATTTACCTTGTGTTTTTATCCCGTGGGAAATTTGAAAAATTCCTTTGTAAGTGCATCTTTATACTAATCAAGGAATAATGTGTAGGCATGCTAAATTTAATATCTGTAGCTTTATTAATACAACATTTCGGAATTTTCCAATCCCGTGGGAAAATCGGGATAAAAAGTATCCTATATCCGTTTCCTGGTTCTAAGCTACCTCCCCATCAATTTTTAGCCAAATCGGTTCAGCCGTTCTCGAGTTATAAATAGTGTAACTAACACGACTTTCTTTTATAAATATAGATGATTTGTCTATCTTCCATTATGATTTCAGAACATACTAAACCAAAGGCGCCATTGGAGGATCTCAACATCAAAAAGCGTGTTACATTTGCCCTTGAAGCTCAGGAAAGCAGTGCTGAAGATGTACAGAGCAATGGAGCTCTGGTAAGTACCATAAAGTTTTAAGTTCCTGTCAAAAATTTAATTTTTAATACAAGCTTTTTTTGCTGACTCCACTTGCATTATCATCCGTCTTGTACCAAATTTCAAGCCAATCGGACCAACCGTTAAAGAGTTCCCTCCTGCGGAGACGGTCCTGGCTGGGTCACCACAACTCCACTAACATGTTGTATTGTCATCTGACTTACTCAAGTATGCAAAATTTCAGCTTAATCGGTTGAAGATATCTGCTTCAAAATTGAGCCGCAAGATTCGACCCGGACAAACATGCCTTGCAATTTAAATAATGGCTTGTAAATCAGTTTGTAAACAGATACAACTTAGGGGTCTTTTAGAGGACCGGCAAGACACCGGTAAACTTATGTTAGGGGGTGTTCATGAGTGATTTCCCAAACCTGCGAAGAGGGAACCCCATCCTGGATGATCGTGGGGCGTCGCGGTGACACCGAGTGCCGTAACGCCTCACATACGACCGAATAGGGAATCCGTGTCACAATTTAAAAAATGAATAATTTACTATCAAATGAAATAAAATTTCTTGATTCATTTGATAGTACCTATCATTTGAAAAACAGCACCTTCTCTCGTCCCTGGTGAGCAGTAGATGTTCCACGGGAGTTTGTAATTGTGTCCAGACACATCATTCAAACAGAGGACGCTTAGCTACAAAAAAATCGCATAGTAACAAAAAGTCACGTGACAGTTACTAACAGGTAGAAAAATTCGGAGACTACCCACCTGCTATGGGTGGTGTAGGGTATAGCACGCGTCACGGAATGACGAGGATCCGGGTTCGATTCCCGGCCATGGCTTTATTTTTCGGATTTTTCTATGTGTTCTAATTTTCACTGACATTTAGAAATTGAATAATTTATTTCAGAGTCCAGACTCCTTGGAAATAGAGCCAGAGGCTTCAAGCAATATGTCAGAGGCTGGCAATATTTGGTTCCTCGCTGCAGACACCGGAGTGCTGCTTGCAGAATTTGAATGTATTGAACAGTTTGTGCTGAGCGGTAAGTGGTATTTTATATACATAAATTATGTCTTTATCCCTTACGGGGTAGACGGAGCCTATGGCAACAAGGTAAAGGCCGCTCTAGCATGTTTGTGGGCGTATAGATGGATGAATGTTACTCTTTCACGCCAGAACGGCTGGACAGATCTGGATGAAATTTGGAACATAGATACATTATAGTCTGGAATAACACCAGTGGCTTAACTATAACGTCTGGGGCCCGCGGCAAATCCGTCAGATGGGGCTCCTTCCGCAATATAAAGAAGTGCATCAGCGTCCCTTCTGTGCTCTAAACCAAGCCAGTTCGGGGCCCCGTAGAGCTAGAGGCCCGTGGCATTTGGCCACCCCTGCCACCCTATAGTTACGCCACTGAATAACACATAGGCCCCTTTTTATCCCGGAAAATTGCGTAATTCCTGCGGGATAGCGATAAACGAATTCTATGCTGACGAAGTTGCGGGCAACAGCTAGTCATACATAAATGTAAGAATAATTAAATTTTAGTCCAAAATAAATGCCTTACATCATTTTGGTAAATAATAATAATATCTTGGGACAATTGACAGCAATAGACCTAGCCCCAAACTAAGCAAAGCTTGTAATATGTGCACTAGACAACGGATAAACATATGTATACAGGGTGGAAAGTTGAAATGGGGCAGCAAAGGCAGCTACTAGATCCCTTGCTGCTACGCGAAAATGCTCTTAGGAGACCTTTACTAACTTTTTGACTAATGACAATCGACATTCACAGATTTTTGATGAAATGTACAGTCAGCGAAAAAATCGTCAGTTTTGACTTTTTTTTTTTTAATGCCAATCGGTCCCATTTCTATCAAGGATTAAAATACTCTTTGAGACCAACCGAGGTTAGAGTACTAGAACAGCCACAAATCAAAGAAAACTTTTCCATACAGTTCGTAGGGTAATTAATTACAATGTGAAATTTTCTTTAGCTTAAAGATAATTAAATTGTAGACAACTACAATTAGGATAATACAAATGAGAAAAATCGGTATCATTGTAAAAAAGTACCATTGTAAACCCACTAGTTCGTTTGTCTGGCCTCTCTAACATAAAAAAAAAAAACTACTAATCTGTGCGGAAAAAGAACTTTAAATACGAACATTTTGCTACACAGATAAAGCTGGCCGTCATGGATGAAACAGTTAACAAAAAACAAAATGTGAAAGTTTCACAGGGTAATTTGCACCCAAGGAACTGTATGGAAAAAGTTTTCTTTGATTTGTGGCTGTTCTAGTACTCTAACCTCGGTTGGTCTCAAAGAGTCTTTTAATCCTTGATAGAAATGGGACCGATTGGCATTAAAAAAAAAGTCGAAACTGACGATTTTTTCGCTGACTGTACATTTTATCAAAAATCTGTGAATGTCGATTGTCATCACTCAAAAAGTTAGTAAAGGTCTCCTAAGAGCATTTTCGCGTAGCAGCAAGGGATCTAGTAGCTGCCCTTACTGCCCCATTTCAACTTTCCACCCTGTATAGATAAATACATACTTAAATACTTATTAAATAGCTGATACTCGTCAAACTGCTGGACCAATTTTTATCTAGTGTGTTTTTTTTTTCAGATAAAAATTGTCGCCTGCTCGTTCCTTTCGTTGTGAAGTTAAACATAGAAGCTCTAAGCAAAGGAGATGGTATAAGACGACAAAGTACTGTCGCGGCGCGACATATACTGAGGAAAATGGCAACATCGAATACACACTTCGTTGGTAATTATTAAAATGAAGACTTGGCTTAAAGGTCCAGAAACCAGGCCATAAAATTACAAAAAAAAAAATGTTGGTAATTGTTTACTGGCAACCCTTGACTGAATGTCGTTGGCAAAAGTACCGAGGTCCGAGGTAAACGTCAACTTAGTTATGACGAATGTGGATAGATGGCGCTGTATTCAATCGTCGCCGTAATACAAAATAAGTTAACCTAAAAATTCATTTTAGATACAAGCTTTTTGGTGACTGTACCTGCATTGTCATCCGTCATACATGTGTGAACCAAATTTCAAGTCAATCAGTTGTACTCTTAAATCTAAGAAGAAAGAAGTTCGTATACTTTTATCCCTTTCTTCCATTAAACACTAGTGCGAGCGAGATGGCACGATTCGATTTCTAATCTCGTTTCGCATTCGTTTTCAGTACAACAGGAACCGGAAACCCTCAGCGCGTGCGAGGATGACGCCATTTTGAAATGTTGCTGGCAACTAGCACAAGAAAACCAAGTGGTAAGAATTATGAGCAAATTTAACATTGCTAACAATTTAAAAAACCCCCACGTTCTATAAAAAAATAAGTTTCTGACAAAAAATATTTTTTAATACAAGCTTTTTTTTGCTGACTGTACTTGCGATGTCGTCTGTCCTAAATATGTGTACCAAATTTCAAGTCAACCGGAGCAATCGTTGAAGAGTTCTCTCCTGCGGAGACGATCCTGGCTGGACCACCAGAATTTTACTACCAGATTATTGTATTGTCATCTGACTAACACAAGTATGCAAAATTTCAGCTCAATCGGATGAAGATGCTTCAAAATTGAGTCGCAAGATTCCACCCGGACAAACATACATACATACGTTGCAAGTTAATATAAAGCGTGTAAAATGATTTCGATCATTTTGGATAAAAGCGTTACTATTCCAAATACTAGACTGATTTTAACCAAACATGGCTAAGAACCACCGTAAAAGGACCCCCGACGCAAAAAGAGGGGCGTTATAAGTTTGACGTCGTGTTTGTCTGTGGCATCGTCACTCTTAAACGGGTGGACCGATTTGGATGCGGTTTTTTTTTGCATTCTAAAGCCAACGTCCTCGCGGTGGTTATTAAGGTTTCATTAATGTTTGACCACAAAATTATTGACAAATGCATCGTTTGACAAACACTTCCGTTGACAACCTTTTATGCTCTACTAAAATATTGGAAAACTTATAAAACAAACCTAATGATTTTTTGATTTTTAAACAAGCTAACGGCTTATCAGATATTAAAGGGTTGTCAAATGAAATGTTTGTCAAACGATACATTTGTCAAACGTTTGTCGGTCAAATGATCGGATACCGGTTATTATTAGCCGTGTTTGGTTAAAATCGGTCCAGTAGATTCGAGACTGCTCTTTTTCAAAATGATGTAAGTAATTTTTGGCATAAAACATTTTTTTTTATTAAGGCGTTGGGGGTTTTTAAATTCTTAATTAAGGTTATAGCCATAAGTAGAGTTAACTCTGTTTTAGGTCCTCATAACAGATGACCCAAAATTATTAAACAAGGCAAAAATCATTAACATCGAATGCAGCACGCTTGTTAATTTTAAACATTCTATAGATGAAGCAGAAAAACAGGATCCGTTTCAAATGAAAAAAGTGCAGAAACCTGAAAATCTCTTCCAGCAAACTATAGAAGAGTTGCGCTCCTTTGGATTTGCTCAAAGAGATCCTGTGCATAAGTTATTTGACCAACGTAATTGTGCTAACAAAATTGAGTTTGGAAATAATGAAAATGATAAACTAATAAATTTGACTAATACTAACAAAGCTTTGGGGAATGCGTGTCGTGATGTTGACGAAATAGACGATGTAATAAGCAGACTTGAAATCACGAGGCAAATGAATAAGAAAAATCAAAATAATAAAAACATCTTTAGTACTGATGATGATGGTATAATTAATCAAAAACTAAATCAAACTAAACTGAATAAAGATATAAGTATAAGTGGAATAACTAAGCTTAATATTGAGTTTGATTTGGACGACGAACTGAAGAGGTTTGATGTAAAAAGTGATGGTATGGACGTTAGGATAAAGAGTAAACGGGACGAGTGGTTCTGCCGTCTCACTCAGATCATGGAGGGCGCGCTAATGGAATTTCTGTTGAAAGAAAAGTTCAAATTTAAAAAAATCACGCCGCCTTGGAGTTTGTGCGAATGTATTCAGCTCATGGGAGAGAAAATGAAGAATCAACACAAAATCAAAAATATCGTTGAGAGATTTAATACACATCTTATTAGCTGCAGTAAGAATGGAATTTTGAATCAAAATATGAAATCTATTGATGTGATCAAATTGGTTGGTTTAAGTATGATACTGATACAGAATCTAAAGGAAACTGTGGATTTTGTTGAATTTGATGATGCTGATGATAGATTGAGCGAACTTATTAAAAACATAGAAGATCCTAGAACAGATGTTGAGTTTAATCTAGACTGTGTTATAACTCCCGTGCTCAGGAGAAGCGACGAATCTGAAGCGAGAACGCCTATGTCTTATTCGAACAAGCAGGCTGAGGTATTGGAGTATTTAAAAAAACATTTCACAGCCATGCAGGACTATGAATTGGAAAATGATCCGAAAATAGTACGGACAGTCGGAAAGGATCTCGGTACGCTCAAAATAAGCAACAATAAATATATCACCGTTGATAATGTTATAGAAAAGGTTGAGCCGAAGGTGATAAGGAATGTTGAAATAATAGATGTGTATGAGGAGAAATTTAAGAAAATCGAAGAACTGGATTATGAAGGCACTGTTGCTACGTTCTCGTCTGAAAATGATTTGCATCCGGATGGAGAGGCTGTTCCTGGTGGAACGATGGAGATCATTGATTTGTCTGAATGCTCCGTTCTAGAAGAGTCATTTAGCAGTGGTTTCTACAACGAATGCGTTCTGGCTTGTCCATTAATGAAGGCGTTTTTGACAGAAATGAGAAGAACGTTCATGCAGATTTACACATTCATGTAAGTTTTTATAATTACACTAGCCTTCCGTCCGCAGCTTTGCCCGCGATAAATTAATTTTCCCGTAGGAAAAGGTATTTTCCCGCGGTAAAAAGTAGCCTATGTCACTCAGTGATAATGTAGCTTTCTAACGGCAAAATAATTTTTGAAATCGTTCCAATTTCGGAGCCTATTCAATTCAAACAAACAAACAAACAATCAAATCTTTCCTCTTTATAATATTAGTATAGATATATACACATAAACACAAATCACGTCTTTATCCCTTACGGGGTAGACGGAGCCCAAGGTAACTAGACCTAAAGGCTACGCTTAGCATGGGAAAGGGGAATCAAAATAGTAATGGGTTGCTGGCCACATCGCCTATAACATGATTCCTAAGATTTTCGCCCATTCCCTCGATGGGCTTTTACCATCTGCACGGGAAGAGAAGCAACTGGGACATTCAATATTTTTTCTTTGCTCCCAAACCAGCCCTTGCCATGTCTGCCCCGTAAGGGGTATGTATAAAAAATAATCACTACATAGTATGAAACAAAATCTCTTTCTCTGTCCCTATGTCCCTATGTCCCTATATCCCTATGTATGCTTATATCTTCAAAACTACACAACGGATTTTGATGCGGTTTTTTTTAATAGATAGAGTTATTCAAGAGGAAGGTTTTTATGTATAATTCTACGCAGACGAAGTCGCGGGCGGAAGCTAGTATTGTAATAATAATTTCAGAGATGAAAGTATCCGAGACTACCATGATAGAGAGCTGTACGAAGACAAAAGGGCCGACGTCAACATCAAGACCAATATGGCGCTTAAATACGTAATGGAAATCGTTGACAGATTGCAGAGGTGCGTTGTATTTTTACATTCATTCACATTCACAAATCCGTCTTTATCCCTTATGGGGTGGACAGAGCCTAAGGTAACAAGACCTGCAGGCCACGTTTAGCAAGACACTGAGGGCGTAGAGGTGGAAAGTGGAATCAAAATAGTGATGGGTTGCTAGCCACATCGCCTATAACATGATTCCTATGATTTTCGCCCATTCCCTCGATGGATTTTTACTATTTGCGCGGGAAGAGAAGCAACTGGTACATTCTATGTTTTTTCTTTGCTCCCGCACCAGCGTGGAAGTATTTTTGTTGTTTTACAAGCTTTCATTTTAACTTGCAATGCATTTGTCCGGGTGGAATCTTGCGACTCATTTTCGAAGCAGACATCTTCATCCGATTGAGCTGAAATTTTGCATACTTGTGTAAGTCAGATGGCAATACAATAATCTGGTAGTAGAACTCTGGTAGTCCAGCCAGGACCGTCTCCGCAGGAGGGAACTCTTCACCGGTTGGTCCGATTGACTTGAAATTTGGTACATATGTAGGACGCATGACAATGCGACTGCGTTCGATCAAAAGTACAGCCAGCAAAAAAAATATTAAAAATGAATTATTTAACAAAAACTTGTCGAGTTTTTTATGGAAATCAAAGCGTATAGGCTGAAAAAGTTGGCGTATTTTTAAGGTTCCGTACCCAAAGGGTGAAAACAGTACCCTATTACTAACCCTCCTCTGTCCGTCTGTCACCAGGCTGTATCTCAGTAACCGTGACAGATAGATAGTTGAAATTTTCACAGATGGTGTATTTCTGGTGTTGCTATAATAAAATGACTGTTTCTGTCTACCCCGTAAAGGATAAAGACGCGATTTGTCTGTCTGTCTGTCTGTATACTAAAAAAAAAACTAAAAAGTTAGAACTAAGATAGAACTTTTTATGCTGTCGTCTATATAAGTGACCAATTTTAATTGACCTAACACTGCGTACTTTTTGCTCGAGAGTAGGGCTCTACTAACATTGGATTTTGTATTCGCTCGTCTAATTTCTACGGAACTCTCGGTGCGTGAGTACGGCTCGCGCTTGGCCGTTTTTTTTGCTTAAACTTTGTTGTGTTTACAGTATTGTAGAAAGAGAAAGCGGCAGCGGGCCGGCGCTCAAAGAATTACTGGTTCAGGCAGGGGACTACGAAGAGGATGACGAGACCATGGCTAAATACAAGTAAGATCAACACTTCTCTGTCTAAATTTCTAAATGTCAGTGAAAATTAGAACACAGAAAAATCCGAAAAGTAAAGCTATGGCCGGGAATCGAACCCGGATCCTCGTCATTCCGTGACGCGTGCTATACCCCTACACCACCCATAGCAGGTGGGTAGTCTCCGAATTTTTCTACCTGTTACTAACTGTCACGTGACCTTTTGTTACTATGCGAATTTTTGTCGCTAAGCGTCATCTGTTTGAATGATGTGTCTGTACGACACAATTACAAACTCCCATGGAACATCTACTGCTCACCAGGGACGAGAGAAGGCGCTGTTTTTTCAAATGATAGGTACTATCAAATGAATCAAGAAATTTTATTTCTTGATTTTTATGTACTCTGTCTTACTTCTCTGTCTGTTAGTACTTCACGGCTAAGATACGGAACAAATTTTAATAAAGCTGGCTGTTCACACGACTTCGTCCGCAAAGAATTCGTTTTATCCCGCGTGAATTACGCAATTTTCCGGGATAAAAACCGTTTGCAAAGTTCGGTTTACGAACGATAGTTTTACGTGCTAACGTCATAGAAGATCGCGCCTCTCTATCGCTTGTTCCGCGCTCTCGCTTGCACACTGGCGTCACGCGGAACGTTACGCAATGAGACATGCTTTTTCGTGCGTGCTGCCGGCGTTCATCGATTTATAAGATGTCACGTCAAAAGTAGCCTATGTTCCAGACCCTAAAGATTTCCTAATTTCATCCAGATCCGTTAAGCCGTACTGGCGTGAAGGAGTTTATAATATTAGTAAAAATAGTACCCATCAAAACAAAACTTGTAAAAAAAACCAAGTCTCGCAACTCAGTTCTTCTACCGTAAAAAGTTGTGAGATCCATGTAATACCAAGTCGGTTAATTTATTCAGTCCCTACTAAAGAGATCTCCTGTCTTAAGTTATAACGTAATTAGCTAACCTAACAACATATAATTCCCATATTAAAATTAAAAATCGTTTATCCTACTAATATTATAAATGTGAAAGTTTGTGAGTATGTTTGGATGTTTGTTACTCTTTCACGCCAAAAAGGCTGGATAGATCTGGATGAAATTTGGAACATTGATAAATTATGGTCTGGAAAAAGCACATAGGCTACTTTTTATCCCGGAAAATTGCGTAATTCCTGCGGGATAGCGCTAAACAAATTCTATGCAGACGAAGTTGCGGGCAACAGCTAGTGTTATAAATAAATAAATTGACTTGGCATTCGCATTAACCCATCAATTTAATATAATCTGTATTACTTGTGAGAAAAATTGTCTTTTATACATAATCGCGCATATAACGAATAAATAAATACACGTACAGTTTGACAACAAAAATAATGCTCCACGATGTACACACAGCAAAGCGAATCGGTGAGCACCCTAGTTATCCACGTGTGTCATTCTATACACACATCCGCACTTATCCGCTGCCTTATTACGCACACAACAAAATGCTCTATCTGTGCTAATTGTGTTTTCTGACTACCTTCACGCATAGTTATTCAAACCTGCTGGTATTTTGTTCAATGGAAGCATAATTTTGCCACCAGTATTATAAGCGTGGTGGCTCAGGTGTATTGACCTAGAGTTATGAAACCTAAAGAACCGGGTTCGAATCCTGCACAAGTGTATCTTTTTTGTTTTCAATTTTAAATTACTAATCTCAAAATAAACTCATGTTTACCTAAAACAAGAAAAAAAGGACGTGAAAGAATAAAACAATAAAATGCAATTATTGGTTCAAATTGTTTATTGCAACTTTTAATTTTTATTGTATTAGCCTCTATTTATTTTGTGTTGTTATTATTATTATTACCAAAAGTAATTAAATTAGCTAAATAAAACTGCACACTTTTCCTTATAGAATAATATTCATAAAATAACACACACTTTAGAGGCCAGTATGATTTTATGTTTACTAAAAAGTCTTATGTCACTAACATAATAATTATCTTGCAAATTGAATACACAACCATAATAGGGCTATTTTTAAGATGACACATAATTAATATCTTAAATTCTGGTTTATTAGGTTTAAGTCTGATAAAGATGAACGAAACGTTTTATTTGCGGACGTGTAAGTCAGTGGTGAAATGAATAGACATGTTAAATGACAGCCATTAACAATAACATCATTTCACACTGGGTTATAATCTCCACTTTGAAGCGACTAAGCTACCTATCTCGATTTGGTTTGGATTTGGACACCAGGGCCCATCGATGACATCCAACCCCATAGCCTAAAGTAACACTGCCACTCGTTCTGCACTGTAAAACATTACTGTGTTTATATATTTAATTAAGTTAATATATTTCGTCTTCATCACTAAAAATCACTACATTTGACTTTGATTGATGTAATAATCAAAGTCAAGATATTCACGAGCAAAGGTTTCTTCTATGCTGGTCCGTTAAAGCATGTTTTTTGCTGGTCTACGGCAATGCAATCCTGCAGCATGCAGATGGTTTCGCACAGGTTGCAACGTAGCATTGTGTCTTGTTGCTGTGAAATGGGTCACTAGCGGGTGCGGCAACTACATAATGGCAGGAGATGAGGCTTCAGGTTTAGGCCCAGAACGAATATTTTTATCGTGTCCGAAGTCTGCGTAAGGGTGAATCCATAATGGCACAGTCTTCCGCTGCAAAATAAATGAAGTTTAAATAAAAACATTTTTCGTCAAAGAAAGTTGTTTAAAACATTACCGATAAAATAATAAGTCATTGTTTTTAACACCGTTTGTCTACTTACCCATATCAAAAAACGCCTAGCGATTCCTTATATAAATAGTTATATTGTTTTGCTCTTTTCAACAAAGATAAATGAAAATCCATGTTTTGCAAATCACAAGGTATTCGAAAGGCAAAATTAAACAGTTCGTAAGTATAACACACGGTTCATCCCGCAGCTAATAATGGCTGCCAGCGGTGACAGTTGTTTGTTCACAAAATCATATTATTAGAAATTTGAGGGTAGAAAACACTTTATATTGTTTAAGACGATAACGACCAAAATAGCCATCAGCTAGCAACTTTTAAACTCCAGTAAAAAGAGTCATACCTATTAATAATTATATTAAAAGAAAACACAATGCGTTTGCGTTTTTAACATATTATATAAGAGTAAAATTAAACATACAACAGATTGCAACCACCATAAAATTAAATAGTTACGGAAAAAAAATTATAATTTCAACCTTATTTCAAAGCTCATAAAACAGCTATTAACACAAATTGCAATACAGTAGTCGCAGATTGAACATAATTCATAAATTCACCATGTAACTTGCATACCTCGGTGGCCTAGCGGTCAAAGACAGGTCGAAGATTTGACTTCTGCTTTAGTGAACCGGGTTCGTATCCGAAGAAAACGGAATATAAAATAGTAATAATAAAATGACATTTTTGGATGTTATTTCAATGGCCATGCTGGTTGTGAGAAATATTGCTTTGGAATTGGAATCTCAGACTTGTTGAAAAATAATAATATAACATCGTCGCATCAGTGAGATGGTAACTACTCTTCGCTAGTAATAATAGTTCAATGCGTGGGATTGCATAAATTTGAAGATTCAAGGTCGAAGGAAGCTTCGATTCGGTTCTCTCGCTTACACTGGGGATGACAATATCCAATGTAAGATTAGGTAAAATATTTTTAGGACAGTCTAAATAAAAAAAAAACTTTTAGATTATTTTTGTAGAAGTAACTGAAACCGGAGATATTGCATTTTCAGCCTTTGAGTGTGACACGATACCGGGGGGGATTATTTTCATTTAATTTGTAATTATTTTTTACTTAATTTATTATAAACTAACTTAAATAGTTGTAACTTTCTTCATTGTTATTTTATAGTTAGTTCTTGTTTATTCAATAAACAGGTAATTTACAGCGACATTGCTCATTCATCTTGTTGCTAAAAAATCTGTACTTAGGGGGTAGATTTTATGATCGAACTCACTCACACATTCACATGTCATAGATTATACTTAACGTTCATGTCGATACTCAACACGCATAGACGTGTGCGTGGCTGTGCTAACCGCATTATTTTGCTGTGTGTACCTGCGCAGTAGACCAAATTTTAGTAGCGCGGGAAACTCTGGCGCTGTTATTGGTCGATCGATTTCGTACCAACAATGGCAAAATCGTGTAAGCGGGACAGAGCTAAGAATGCAAAGCAAGCAATACTCTGCCAGTTGCGCTTGCAAATAAAGTTCAATATAGATTATTTACACGTTCGGCTACCATCGGAAACTGGTCTGCGCTTCTCTGCGCAAACGAATACTGCCGATGCGCATTATATTTGTTGTCAAACTGTAGTCTGTGTGATTAATGGACGGCCTGTTTAATGTTATTTCAATGTTTTTTTTTTAGGGACGTGGTTACGAGATATCTCGAGCAGGCCCAGATCCTAGAAGAAGCCCTGCAAGCCTTAATTATGTTGACTCGAGATAACTCAGACTCTGTTTCACTGAAAGACTAAATACTTAGTGGGAACTTATTCCCTTATTCATAAACGCTCTCTAGGCTTCTGCTAACTTAGCAATCGTTTGTCCTTGTCTGCCACTTTGACATTTACCTTTCGCAGATAAGGACAAACGATTGCTAAGTTAGCAGAAGCCAGAGCGTTTATGAATAAGGGGGTTAGAGCAGGGGTTCCCAAAACGTATAAGTTATAAGCTCTATGAGTTCTGGATACCGCATTTTACGACCGGCATTGCGGCTTTGATTTTTGTGCTCTATTCGCTCATTTTGTACGATTTGTACAAGTGACGTGGTATTTTATAAATGACTAGCCTTCCGTCCGCAGCTTCGCCCGCGGTAAATTAATTTTCCCGTAGGAAAAGGTATTTTCCCGCGGTAAAGAGTAGCCTATGTCACTGTGAAAATCGGTCCAGTAGTTTCGGAGCCTATTCAATGCAAACAAACAAACAAACAATCAAATTTTTCCTTTTTATAATATTAGTATAGATATAGAAAAACAAAGTATTATATTAACTTGCAATGTATGTATGTTTGTAAGCAAGTTCAATCAATCAATTTATTGCAACCATGGCATTTATAAGATGTTAATATTATTCTAGCCAGTACAAACATGGACCCTGCTAGGTAGTAGCAATACTTAAAACTAAACCTAAAAATAAGTAACGTTATACATATAATCTATACATACATGTATCACGTCTTTATCCCTTACGGGGTAGACGGAGCCTAAGGTAACAAAGCCTTAAGGCCGCGTTTAGCATGATTAACGGCGTATAGCTGGAAAGGGAAATCAAATAGTGATGGGTGGCTGGCATCGGATATAACTTGATTCCTAAGACTTTCGCCCATTGCCTCGATGGGCTTTTACCATTTGCGCGGGAAGAGAAGCAACTGGTATATTCTATGTTTTTTTCTTTACTTCCCAGACCAGCATGGAAGAACTATATCACTACATAATATAAAACAAAGTCGCTTTTTCTGTCCGTATGTCCCTATGTATGCTTATATCTTCAAAACTACGCAACGGATTTTGATGCAGTTTTTTTTTAGTAGATAGAGTGATTCAAGAGGAAGGTTTTTATGTATAATACTACGCAGACGAAGTCGCGGGCAGAAGCTAGTAATCTATATAGGTAACAGTCTTTAACATTTTTTTATAATGCAACAGAACACAACTCTTATCCTAAATTAATTTGCACTGTTTGGTATTCTGTATTTTTGACATAAAAATGTTTGTCTTGCGACTCAATTTTGAAGCAGATATCTTCAACCGATTGAGCTGAAATTTTGCATACTTGAGTAAATCAGATGACAGTACAATCTGGTAGTGGAGTTCTGGTGACCAGCCAGGACCGTCTCCGCAGGAGGCAACTCTTCAACGGTTGGTCCGATTTGAAATTTGGTATGTAAATGCGGGATAGATGATAACGAGGTACAGTCAACAAAAACTCATCGTCAGATGGTAAAAGCCCATCGAGGGAATGGGCGATTATAATAGGAATCATGTTATAGGCGATGAGGCTAGCAACCCATCACTATTTTGATTCGATTTTCCACTTATACGCCCACAATCTTGCTAAATGTGGCCTGTAGGTACCTGTTACCTTAGGCTCTGTCTACCCCGTAAGGGATAAAGACGTGATTTGTGTGTGTGTGTGTCAACAAAAACCACAGTTAGCAAAAAAGCTTGTATTAAAAATGGAATTATTAGGTTAGGTTAATTATACTTTTCGATGCATGCCACGTAAGCTCTGCAACCATCTTCGATAAAAAAACCCGTAGGTTTTTTTTTTCAGAGACAAACTAGAATCGGTCGCAACTGTCAACGTTTTATAACAATTATAACGTGACGGTTCAGGATCGTAGCAAGTGGAACAAAGTAGTATCTGCCTACCCCTGTGGGAAAGAGGCGTGACGGTATATATGTAAATATAAAATAAATAGATAAAGAAAAAAAATGTGACATTTGTCAAAATTGTTTGCAATTGATATTTCATATCGATTAAAATGACATCCCGACTGGGACCTGATTTTTGAAAGCGTGTGCTTTCTTTATACCACTTTCGAGTGGTGTGCTTTCAAAAATCGGCCCCCTGATATTAGAATTAAGGTCAAATCAAATTTGTTTTTCAGAGATATTCGAAATTGGAATGTCAAAATTAAATTTGATGTTTTATGAGGAATGCCGGTGTTATTATGAAGAAATAATGACATCGAATTCGATGTTACTATATTGTTATTTTATGCGGTCGTAATTTGCGGTTTTTTGATTGCATTATATAGGGTTTATGATATGTGTGTAGACAAATAGATTTAAGTGGACATTACTTAATCAAAATAAACAGAATTTATTTTTTTGTTACCTAGTTTTTAAGGCGTTTCGCATACATTTGTAAATTGTTATAATAAACTTGACCAAGAGGTTAGGGGTTTATATAAATAAAAGTAATATGATCAATCACTTTATTTTATTTAACTCGCTATGTATGCTTGTCCGGGTGGAATCTTGCAACTCAATTTTGAAGCATATATCTTCTACCGATTGAGCTGCAATTTTGCATACTTGTGCAAGTTGGATGACAATACAAGTCTGGTAGAACTCTGGTGACCCAGCCAGGATCGTCTCCGCAGAGAACTCTTCAACGGTTGGTCCGATTGACTTGAAATTTGGTACACATGTAGGACGGATAATGCAAGTACAGTCAGCAGCTTCGGGTATGTCTGCTGTCCCGCTTACTGTTGCAGGTTTGATAGTTAAATCGGTCGATGATAACCGAAACCAGAATGCCGTTCTAGCTTACGGACTGTTGAATAAATCAACAGGAATAAAAACAAATTTGTTAATTGGTACATTTATTTGTAAATAAAACACTAAGTTTACATATATTAAAAATTGTAGTTAAACTTAACTTTCGTAAGGTGGAATGCGATAATACATTTTTAACACATCCAGTGCGTTACCTCACTGGAAACTACCATTCGGAAGCGGATAAATGTGTGTATTGCTTCTAAAGTACCGCTCAAATTAAATTTTCGACTATAGTCTGGCAGATAGATCAATGTATAGATCGACCGCTTAAATGAATTCTCGCCCGCGCGGTACAGGGGCGCGGGGTAGGACGACAAAGGGAGACAGGTGCGGGCGGGTAGAGCGCCTGCCCAGTATCTACCTGCATTGCATGGTCTCATTGTCTAAGGGAAGACGGGCTCAGCGTTCGGGCCTTCCCCTTCTTGGCGCGGTCTGTGGTGAAACCCTAGTGGCATCCCACTGCGTTCCCATCACACCGAATTGAGGCAACGCTGGAGTTTTTAGTTCGGGGGGAGTCCCACATAACCCTAGGGCATCCATAAATATTTCTTCTCCATTAAAAAAAAGGGTAGTGCGCCTGCCGCCCGCACCTCTCTCGGTCCCCGCAGTCGTCCTACCCCGCGCCCCGCACCGCGCGGGCGAGGACTCATTTAAACTGTCAATCTATAGTAAAATGACACTTTCAGTGTTGCCAGTTTTTGGCGAATATTAAATAGTGCTGTGCCTTAGTGAGAGAATGAAAGAATGAACGATGTTATGAAATTAATTTGTGTCATTATGTTGATAATATGAAATACCACTCGAAAGTGGTGAAAAATAGTGCTGAATTTGAAATACGAGTAGTTTAGAAAACACTTACAGCTCTCATTAATTTTGTGAACTAGTCAAAACTTTGATTAGAGCTGTAGTTTTGGAGATATAAGCTGATTTATACCACTTTCCAGTGGTATTTTCACATATGTGCTTTCAAAAATCGGGCCCCTGTTCAGTAGGTATTCGATATTTTTTCGAACGTATATAAACAAAATAACAATAAAATTGATTGAATTTATATAATATAAAATATTGTTTACTACTAAAATGCAATAATTTGTATTTGAATATACATGGTAGTAATTCCAAGTTATCTTAGACCGTTTTAAATACTTATTCCGTCATTGCATCTTCGCTCACGTGACGCACGATAGTGCATCTCTTTCGCTCACGAATTCATTAACAAAGTAGCAACACATTCTTTTAAGTTACAGAAGCTATTATTTTTAAGTGCGTTTGAAAATTGTGCCTGCCAATTTAGCCAAAGCGACCTCTATCAGAGCACGGAAACAACTACGTGACAGAAACACACAACTAAGTGTTTACTGACAGACAAAACATCGCTAGATGGCCTTAGTGTCGACGATCCTATATTGAAATATCAGTAGTAACACTAGTAACACGATTATTTAGTTAGACCGTCTATCCATGCCATCGGATGATTGATGACAGTTTTAAAACATGGCGTCTGTCTTTAATACGGTTAAATAAAAAAAAATAAAAAACAAATATGGCGGATGAACGAAGATCAACAAAACTAGCTTGGTCTGCGCAAGTTACAAGCCCATCCGTATCGTGACAGAAATTTCAAACAGAAATCTCGACACACCTAGCGATATTTCGCGTCCGAAAACACTAATTCCTAAGTCAAAATCTAAATAGCAGCTAAGAGCAGCTGAGCCACATCCTCCCTCGGCGACCTCGCAGCCAACTTCATAGTGACCGCCTCCCCACTCCCGCCTGCCACCAACCTCGCCCTAACAAGCACAGGAGCTCCCCCCCTAAAGATACCCTGGGCCCTTATTTCCTTGACAGCGTCCCCAGAAATAGCCGACTTGGGAAGACCGAGATGCTCGCACACTGCGGCGGCAGCATCATTAATATTGTTTTGCGATAAGCCAAAAGTATCGCTCGCCTCTGGCGCACTGGCCGCCCGCTCCCAGAGAGCTTCCCAATCCTCAGTCACAGCTCTGGCTCTTATCTGATCGCCGCAACCCATCCCAAATTCTTCTAACGGGTACGAATCCGCATAACCTTCGCTAGAGTCCGGCACACCAGTTGTAGGATCACAATCGTGGACTGTGAACTCTAGGGTGGCGCCAAACACGCCCAAACTGTCGACAAAAGCACACGGGTAGTCTATGATCAAGAAGACGCTGCCAGGTTTGTCGTACTCAAGTTTCGGCGCCGGTATAATGGCGCGGACCTCATATTCCGGCGGAGTCTCAAGTCTTATATGAACATGCTCAAGCAGTTGATCATTTAATGTATTAACGCATTCGAATTGCAGGATCACGTGCCGAGCGAATACATGCTTGAGTAGTCTCACTCTGTATTCAGTTTCAGCTTCCGTCAAGTCGACTGGAGCAGTAGTCTTAAATATAGGCCCGAGACGCTCTATGCCGGGTAGTTTCGACAACTGTTCAGAGTACAACTCTTCAATGGACACCTGCACTGGTTTCCTCACTTCTATCTCGACCACAGCTTCTTTATGCTCCTTCGGTTCTTCTTCAGAAGGCACCGCGTTAATATCGAACGGCTCGTCAGGTCTGAGAGCCAAATGGTCGCGCAGCGCCTTTTCAAGCAACACAGGGTTCGGTTTCGGCACGTTGACTATATAATCGTTGATTAATTGCGCATCTCCTGTATCTAAAATGGCGGAGAAGTATATAGCCCGGTCTCTGACCTCGTCATCGTCATCCATTTGGCATCGGGACAGAAGGACTCTTATGTTCGGCAACAACTCCGGCCTTTGAGCCCCGAATTGCGCGACAGCAGACACAGCCGCCGCACGTACCGAACCAGACTCTAGGATAACCCTGTTGTATATAAAACGGATGTAGCGCGAGGGCTGACGGGACTTAGGCCCCTCACGGCCTAACAGATGCAAGATACGGACAGCCAATGCAGTATGCTCGCAATCCTCTATGAACTCGCACAAATGCGCCAACCCTGTCTCCTTCGCGTCAGGGTTTTCTTCGACCAAAGCTATGATAGCATCAGCAATAGCCGCCTTGTATTCCAATCCACCTTCATCCCTCAGCATACCCGCAAGGAAGGCAGCCAACGACTGATGTTTCCTCGGATACTTCGTGCAAAGCCGCCTGATCGCTCTGACCACAACTATTTTAAACTCGTCCGAAATTTCGGATACGAAACTGGATATCTGCTTCATCAGTCTATCGACAGAGCTCTCTGCGCCAGTAGCGAGTAAGGTTGTAACCGCCAACGTGGCTACGGAGCGATTGGAATCAGAGATTAAATTCTCCAAATCGACAGCACACGCGGCAACGGCTGTTGGATGCTTCGCGGTTAATCTAGCCAATGTCCTAGCCCCAGCAAGTCTTAAAGACGCTTTCGAAGAGCCACAGAACAGCTGCAAAACTGACACAGCTGGTGCCAAATCTCGTGCCGTTTTTCTAAGATTCACTATGGCGTGGGCAGCTTCATAAATCACCATCTCCGACTTATGCCGTAGGCAGCATTCAATGAACTCTATGTAAGGTTGTGACGCCTCAGATTCGTCGTCCTCTACCAGCTGAGCAGCTAAACGGATGAGGAGGCATAGGGCGTGCGGGGACTTCAGCGGAGCCCTAGCGAGCCGGGTGACGAGCTTGACGCTGGACAGCTTGTCGTTTCTACGGGAACCCGCGACCACTCCCAAAGCGTGGTACGATACCATGGCGTTATCGGAACTGATTGCTTCCTGAAAAGAGGAAAATAAAGTATTTAAACGGGAAGATTTCTGCATGACACATATCTTAAAGCCTGAACTTAACTCGGCGTTGTGTTATCGCCATTTCCATCGATCCTATTAGAAACGATATATTGCATCTCTTTCGCGCAAGCAAATATTTCTGGAAATACCTACTCCAAGTGATGTGCCAGCAAGGCAAGTTTTTTTTACAAGGTTTTATTAACATATGTATGTTTTTATGTATGTTAAATCAGTGGAATCTTGCAACTGAATTTTGAAACAGATATCTTCATCCGATTAATACAATCTGGTAGAATTCTGGTGGTCTGGCCAGGACCGTCTCCGCAGGAGGAAACTCTTCAACAGTTGGTCTGATTGACTTGATATATGATACACATTTGCAGGATATATGACAATGCAAGTACAGTCAACCAAAGGTACAGTCAGCAAAAAGCTTGAATTAAAAAAAATGTAGTAACTAATAAATGTCGAGGGCATGGGCGAAATTCTTAGGAATCATGATATAGGAGATGTGGCTAGCAACCCATCACTAGTTTGATTCCTTTTTCCACCTATACACCCACAATCATGCTAAACATGGCCTTTAGGTTTTGTTACCTCAGGCTCTGTCTACCCCATAAGGGATATAGACGTGATTTGTGTATGTATGTAATGAATGTACTAAGAATATAATACTTTTCAAATTATAAATTTTACACTCAATCAAATAGAAGTGTGAAATAATACCTAATAACCACTTTAAATGTAGAAATGAACACAACTTTCAACATCATTCAAAAAATGCAACCACAACTATATTTCTAATTGGAAAAAGTATCAGTGGTTAGATGCACTAACCTGAGCCTCATTAGCCCAGCGGCGGACCAAGTCCGGCGCGCTAGAAGACAAATGAAGAGCAGAAACCAACGCCGCCGAACTAACGGCTGGGTTCTTGTCCACAATCGCCTGTTTCATGTACCTCTCGATGGCTTGAAGCATCGTACTGTCCGTGATACTGCACAGGGCTCTTATAGCCGCCGCTCGGTACAGATCCTCCTTGCCAGTCATGTCTTTCGTCAAAGATGAAGTAACAATTATCACATCTTGGGCCATCCCACTGAGCTCCTTTATACACAAGTATACCATTCGACGTAGCATCACATCCTTCGATTGGAAGAGCTTGGTGGTAGCGAAAAACGCGTCGGTAGCCTCTTGGGTGGTAAACTTCTCGCCCTGATTGAGCAGGTAGAGGATTTTCGTCAAAATATGCGTGCATTTTCGCGGATGGACCGAACTTTCGTTGAAGTATCTCGACTCTTGCAGGACGATGGTCTTGTCTAGGGTCGAATACGGGTTACTATTCCCGTCTTCTTCTTCTTTTTTATCGCCTTTGAAGCTCATTTTGAGCTTTTTCTTTTGAGTTATAAGAAAGTTATGTGGGGCCGAAGAATACACTTTACACGTCACTACGGGCTAGTTGTCAAACAAACGTCAATATAAGAGGCGTTTTTCAAATGTAAACGCCAACTGGATACTAGGAATTTGAGTCAGAGAAGTACGACTGCGCCATCTCTTGGCGAGTAGATAAGACACAACTTGAATTATGAGTTGTACGTTGCCATAAGCAGATGTCACTAGTTGTTTCCGTATGAATAAACTTACTAATTAAATATTGGCTTAGTTCAAACCGTCCCAACATGCCTTTCAAGATTTATTCGTCGACAGTGAACGCACATGAAGGACCCGAAATGCGCTTTCAGAAACTTACCAGGGCACTGATTTTTGAAAGCACACGTGTGAAAATACCACTCGAAAGTGGTGAAAAATTGTGCTGAATTTGAAATACGAGTAGCTTAGAAGATACTTACGGCTCTCATTAATCTTGTGACCTATTCAAAAATTTGATTAGAGCTGTAGTTTTGAATATATAAACAGATTTATACCACTTTCGAGTGGTATTTTCACACATGTGCTTTCAAAAATCGAGCCCCTGGCTCATATTTCTTGAGAATACAAACCTTTTGAGATGTCATGTTAGTATTTTAAAGGCCGACTCTCCCCAGCAAGCAGCAGTACGATTTTGAATCTCATTCCAATACACTTCGCCCTCAGCTTTTGTTATGCCGTCACAGACTTTCTCAGACGCAAGAAAACTTCAAATTTATATAAATATTTACAATTTATTTCCCGTTCACACCTCATTGCATGTCGAGAACATTCGAAATAATAAGAGATCTAAATTTACAAACTCCATTCAACAAAACAGTAAATTCAAGCTATGTTGAATATACACCATACCATTGGTAAATTAGAAACCGGACTTTTAACTGTAACTTTTGCACGTTACAGTTACAAAAACCAAAGTCTGAACGAAACGCCACGTCCACCACGTAACGTCCGTTGCGAGTTAGAAAGAGAGGTAAACAACATGGCGAGCGAGATAGATTGCTTCCATCTTTTACCTATAGCTTCACATTCACTAAATCATTTCAAGCTTGTTGAACATTTAAATTTCTAAACGAGACTAAAAATTAGAACACTGAAAAATCCAAAAAAGTTATGGCCGGGAATCAAACCCGGATCCTCGACATTCCGTGATACGTGCCGCTACACCACCCATAGCAGGTATGCCTTCGATTTTCTTAAATTGAAGGTTGTAATTGTGTCGTACAGACACATCATTCAAACAGATGACGCTTGCCGACAAAAAAAATTGCATAGTAACAAGGTCACGTGACAGCTTGCAACAGATAGAAAACGAAGGCTTACCCATCTGCTATGGGTGGTGTAGCGGTACACCACGCGTCACGGAATGACGAGGATCCGGGTTCTAATTTTCAGCGTCGTTTATAAATTCAATTTCTAACGGTAAAACCGTAAAAGTATATAAAAATCAAGAAGTAAAATTAATTCATTAGATAGTTACATACATAGTTACATTTGTTAATCTGCCACTCACAACGTTTAAGAAAAATGTTCTAGTATTACATCTCGTTCTTTCTTTCGCTCCGAGTGTATTCTATATCTATCGTCGCTGCACATGCTTTCAAATTCATGTGGATTTGTAACAGCGCCATCTGGTATGACAAAAACGAATAAATGCGTCGTGAATTAATAAACACTCGATACACGGTATTCGTGTACCACATACATAGAGGAATTATCAAATAGAGTAAAAATATCATACAACTTGGTCGAAATAAAAAGCCATACATTCTATTGTATTCCAGCATTTTTCATGAAATATGAACACTGTTCTTTTCAGATCTATATCTAAAGCACCTAAATGTATAGTAATGCGTGGTCTAGTCAATAAAATTGTTTTTCAATAAACAAAAGTAAATAAACGTTTACTTCAGAAAACAGCGTTTGGTGTGGGTGCGGGTCAGAATACATAAAATTTAAAGCCTATATATATTAATTAGCAATTTTCTGAGAAAACCGCAATATATATTTCGATTCACTATGTATATTGATCCATTATGCATTTCAAACTTTATGTATTTGAATACATACCCGTTTGGTCCATAATTTGTTAGTTAAAATCGAACACAGTGGCGGAACTATACGGTGGCAGCGGTGGCAAAATGCCAGGGGCCCCTAGGTCTACGGGGCCCCAAACTGGCTTGGTTTAGAGCACAGAAGGGACGCTGATGCTCTTCTTTATATTGAGGAAGGAGCCCCATCTGACGAATTTGCCGCGGGCCCCAGACGTTATAGTTACGCCACTGATCGAACATTAAGTATGTTTACGTTAGTATGGCATACTAACAAACATATATTGTATCGTATGTACTTAAAATGGTTTTGCTTTATAAACATGTGACAAATCACTGTACTGCAGAACCGGATAGCACGTATTACCACTCTACTGATAATTCCTCTATGGCCATAATACTTCCTCACAGGCACGGAAAACGTCTTAAAAAGATCGACACAAGTAAATATACAATCTATATGTTATAAATTCCGAACATAGCAATGAGTTCCTAAAGTTTTGGACCGCAAAAGAAACAAAACATAATATATACAATCAGTCATATTAGAAAAACTTAGCTTAAAAGGCATAACGCCTCTTAATAACTATTTAGAATGTACACATGTGGACAAATATATGTAGTTAGGGTCACAATAATTAAAACTGATGTAAAAAAAGCTATACAAGAAGTATTCGAAGTCAAGAAGTATACAAAATAAGACCCCGCAAGGCTTCCCATGAGGCCATATTTGCCGAGGGGAGTTATTTATAAGTTTGACGTCGATGTCTCTCTCTCTCTCTCTCTCTCTCTCTCTCTCTCTCTCTCTCTCTCTCTATGTCTCTCTAAGTTAGGGTTGCCATCCGTCCGGGTTTCCCCGGATTTGTCCTAGTTTACAGGGCATCCGGGGAAGGTTTCATTTGTAGACCGGGTTTTAAAAAATAAATAAATAAAAAAAATTTGGGCCGCCCGCGAGACACGCACTATTTCACCGTTCCCCCACCCCTCCCGTCACGATCTTGTTGACATGTCCGGCTTTCGGACTCTAAAATCCGGGGTTTTCACGCGTCTTGTCCTGTTTTCCAAATTTTAGAGATGGCAACCCTACTCCAAGTGTCTGTCTGTCTGTGTGCGTTTGTGAGTGTGAGTGTGTCCCGACCTGTATTTTCTTTTTAAATTAATAAAAATATTGACCCACAGTCACACAATCCGTACAGTCCAGGAGCGTCTGTTTTGCACTCTCGCTCGCTCTTATGCGTTTCATATTTGAACCGGCCGGGTGTGTGAGACAGCAAGACAAATTCTAAGCTCAGACTACATTAATTGTAAGCTATTAAAATACATTGACCCAAATATTGCACAATAGCAGACCACATGTGTACAGAGGAAAGCACACTGAGGCAACAAGTTTCGGTCACACTCCCTCTACTCCTATATAGGCTTTCTTATATAGTATACAGGGTGTTAGGTAATGAGTGGATAATCCTTGAACTGTGGATAGAGGGCACTTAGGACGTTATAATAAAGCTAAAATAGGTTTAGTAAAAGTGGCACGGTTTCGGAGATATTCGGACTTTTAGGTTTTTTTCGAAAATGAACACCCTTGTTCAATGTTTTGATCATAGCACCATTTTAAACTAACTTTTTCAATTTTTTATTTTTGCTCAATATTCTTGAGTACTTGTATTTTCAGATAGGCATTACTATTTTTGTGAGACTACATGGTATTTTTTAAAAAAAAATCGCAAACTTAATTTTTGCCTTTTCAATCGTACATTGATCGAATTTTCAGCTCTCACGGTGAAAAAAAAATACACTACAGCCTAGTTGCCAATAAGCTTAAAAACATGCCGGTTTAGTGACTATTTAAAAATGGTAATTACCTTTTGAATTTAAATTCAAAATTACAAAATAATAAAAAATTTAAAAATGGTAATTATCTTTTGAATTTAAATTCAAAATGATAAAATAATAAAAAAAAATACACGCTCACCCACATTTTTCCCGATTTACTTTTTGTATCACGGGCGTAGAACTCAAATTTTTTTGTTGCAAAAATAACATTATTGGCCACTTATTTAAATGCAAATGGCATTTAAATAATTCCAAATTTAAAAAACATGCTGACTGCCTTTTGTTTTTTTTTTCTACTTCGATTTTGAATTTCGCTATTATTGCATAATGAATGGTGAAATTGTGCCTTGGAACTCACCATAAATGTAATGCATTTGGGCATATTCTATCAGTGTGTATTATATTCGAAGCAGTATTAAAGTAAAAAACTTCAACACAACGATCTAAACGCAAAATTAACCATTCATTACGCAATAATAATTAGCGAAATTCAAAATCGAAGTAGAAAAAAAAACAAAAGGCAGTTGGCATGTTTTTTAGTTTTGGAATTATTTAAATGCCATTTGCATCTAAATAAGTGGCCAATAATGTTATTTTTGCAACAAAAAATTTTGAGTTCTACGCCCGTGATACAAAAAGTAAATCGGGAAAAATGTGGGTGAGCGTGATTTTTTTTTATTATTTTATCATTTTGAATTTAAATTCAAAAGATAATTACCATTTTTAAATTGTCAATAAACCGGCATGTTTTTAAGCTTATTGGCAACTAGGCGGTAGTGTATTTTTTTTTCACCGTGAGAGCTGAAAATTCGATCAATGTACGATTGAAAAGGCAAAAATTAAGTTTGCGATTTTTTTAAAAAAAAACCCATGTAGTTTCACAAAAATAGTAATGCCTATCTGAAAATACAAGTACTCAAGAATATTGAGCAAACATAAAAAAATTGAAAAAGTTAGTTTAAAATTGTGCTATGATCAAAACATTGAACAAGGGTGTTCATTTTCGAAAAAAACCTAAAAGTCCGAATATCTCGGAAACCGTGCCACTTTTACTAAACCTATTTTAGCTTTATTATAACGTCCTAAGTGCCCTCTATCCATAGTTCAAGGATTATCCACTCATTACCTAACACCCTGTATACATGCATATAAGAACGCTTTCTAAAAAAAAAAGCACACATGGTCATTTTTTCCAGAATTCAAATATTTTGGCCTTTTCTTATTCAGAATCGTTTACCCTATAGTTTCTCATACAAGAAAAAAGTGTGTCCCAGATATAACTATGGAATTTATTTTCCTGTTCGTCACGTTCCACACAACTTTGGGACACATTTTTTCATGCAAACGATTCTGCGTGTGAACGACCCAAAATAGCTAAATTTTGAAAAAAATAATTTTCATGTTTTTTTTTTGGAAAACGCGCATAAACAGCTCTGCAAGTAAGTGAATATAAAAATCCAGTGTTGACAGAGCCCCTTTCCTATGCAAAGTAGACAGTGTGGAGTCATCTTATATTGGTTACGTTAGACAATGTTGAGAATACTTTAGCACAATAAATTTCGAATGACATTATTCTAAAGTACGTTCAACACTCATGATAACCTAGAAGTAACAATTATAACACGACTCCTTCCTATCTGGTATTTGTCTGGTCTAACAATTAAATTAAAACCAGTGGCGGATTTACCATAAGGCTGAGAAGGCTCGAGCCTAGGGCGGCAGATTTTGGGGGCGGCAAATTTGGGGCACGACCTTTTTTTTTTTACCTCATAATAAAAATTTTAAGAAGTCTGCAACAGATTTTGCAAGGGCGGCAAAAATTCAGCCTATACCTTGAAAATTTGTAAATCCGCCACTGATTAAAACCATGCTTGCACCGAAACCAATCGCCTCAGTATGCCATACTAATAATAAAATAATATATTTTATTTCTATATTACAAACACTCCCTTATTTTTGGCATATCTATATTACAAAATATACATTTATCGGGTGGCCTCGCACTGAACTAGAAACATGTTAAAACATTTTTAAAACTAGGCTCTGTCTACCCTGTAAGGGTTAACGACGTGATTTATGAATGTAAAAACTAACGTTATACTAATAAGCCTATTGAAACTAAACTTTGTAATCACATGGTTTAACTGCCGCACTCAAAGAGGTCTATTAACGTTTACTCATATTAACAAACATTCTGTATAATATTTTGTAACTAATACAAATATTTTGTTTCAAATAAACCACCTTAAACTTCAATTATTAAAGTATATTGTAACAAGTGGTTATTTTCGTTTTCATAGACACCTCTGTAAAGATTCTGAAATATTTCTGTCAAAAAAATCATTTTTTGATACAAGCTTTTTTTGCTGACTGTACTTGCATTGTCACCCGTCCTACACATGTGTACCAAATTTCAAGTCAACCGGACCAACCGCTGAAGAGTTCCCTCCTGCGGAGACGGTCCTGGCTGGCTCACCAGAACTCCACTACCAGATTATTGTATTGTCATCTGACTTACTCAAGTACGCAAAATTTCAGCTCAATCGGTTGAAGATATCTGCTCAAAAATTGTGTCGCAATTTTCCACCTGGACAAACATACATACGTTGCAAGTTAATATTAAAGCTTGTAAAAACATAAGATCACCTGTTGAAATATTTCAGAACTACACTTGAGAGCAAAGAAACCGGGCCACTTCAGCCAGCGTCACCTATTTACCCGGACAGGGACCAAATTTTTGAAAGCACATGTGATAATACCACTCGGAAGTAGTGAAAAATTGTGCTGAATTTGAAATTATCTTGGCTCTCATTAATCTTGTGCACAATTTTACACCACTATCGAGTGGTATTTTCACACATGTGCTTTCAAAACTCGGGCCCCTGGTCATTTTCCTAACTTTTTCACCAATATATTGCTACAAAAATCCCTGATTGAAATATGCGGCAGTTAAAGGCATTCGCTGTCTTACCAAATCATAAAACAATACATTCTCTTTAACATAAGCAATTATACTTACAAATCAAAGTTTATTCTCTATTCAAAATTCAAGTCCAAAGCTAAACGGTCAGATTCCACAACTTTCTAAGCAATCTGACGTTTCCCAAGCCTCGACATTACAACGGCCACCCCATTTTTATTATCAAGCGTATTTTCAGGCAGTTCGTAAGAATTACTTACAAATTCATATAGCTATGCTGATATATGTCATCTTTACAAGTCAAGAATATACTAGAAGTAAAACTCCTAACACGGACTACAAAAACTTTGATACCGGTAAAATTACCACACCGCTAACATTATCATGTACTTGGCGCGAGACCATTTCCGTTTTGATGAAACAGCTTTTTATGAAAACCATAAAGCTCTTGTCAGATTAAACAACTTCACTATCACTACATAGTATAAAACAAAGTCGCTTTCTATGTCCCCATGTCCCTATGTCCCTATGTATGCTTATATCTTCAAAACTACACAACGGATTTTGATGCGGTTTTTTTTAATAGACAGAGTGATTCAAGAGGAAGGTTTTTATGTATAATTCTACGCAGACAAAGTCGCGGGCAGAAGCTAGTAGAACAATAAAACACAAACCCTTCTGTGTTGCTTCACTTCCCGCTTCGCTTCCCGTAAAATTTCATCTCTCAATGGGCCAATATCTTAGGAATCATGTTATAGGCAATGTGGCTAGCAAGCATCACTATTTTGATTCCACTTTCCATCCATACACCCACAATCATGCTAAACTTGGTCTTTGGGTCTTCTTACCTTGGGCTCTGTCTACCCCGTAAGGGATAAAGACGTGATATATGTATGTATATATGTACAAATCAAGTATATATCCCTGCCGGCCACGTTTAGCATGATTGTGGGCGTATAGGTGGAACAATCGAAATAGTGATGGGTTGCTAGCCGCATCGGCTATAACACGATTCCTTATGTAGTTCTATTCCTATACTTATTAAAAACCAGTTCATCATAAGTCACTTTCATTTATAATATACAGTCCACTGGTTCGCTACAAGTGTCACAATTAGCAGTTTCTCTGGCTACCCCAGTAGCGTAACTATAGGGTGGCAGGGGTGGCAAAATGCCAGGAGCCCCTAGCTCTACGGGGCCCCGAACTGGCTTGGTTTAGAGCACAGAAGGGACGCTGATGCACTTCTTTATATCGAGGAAGGAGCCCCATCTGACGAATTTGCCACGGTCCCCACACGTTATAGTTACACCCCCACTAGGCTACCCCTTCTCTTAGTTAAAGATGACATATACCCCACAGACTTATCAATAATCGTAAACAAAGACGAAACAATTTTCATAATTATGCGAAGAACATTCGAGATCCCTACCGAAGACATGCCCATTCAATTTCAGTCTATTTCACAGGACCCCGAACCATGAAAAATAATTTAGTACAAGGGTCAATCAGCTTTTTCTTGCCACTCGTTGCTATAATTACTATCAAGGTCACTCTAAACCAGTATTTCTTAACCTCTTCCAGTTTAATAACGTACTCTAAAAATTTCATTTTAGATACAAGCTTTTTTGCTGACTGTACTTGCATTGTCATCCGTCCTACACATGTGTACCAAATTTCAAGTCAATCGGACCAACCGTTGAAGAGTTCCCTCCTGCGGAGACGGCCCTGGCTGGACCACCAGAATTCTACTACCAGATTATCGTATTGTCATCTGACTTACACAAGTATGCAAAATTTCAGCTCAATCGGTTGAAGATATCTGCTTTTAATTTATTTATTGCATTCAAGTGCTATCAGAATAATAAAGAATTTTACTTATCGATATTTCTACTTTTACGGTTTTACCGTTACAAATTAAATTTCTAAGCGACACCGAAAATTATAACAGAAAAATCCGAATAGCAAAGCTATGTGTAACATATGTGTATTAGTTTAGTAGACTGAAAGTAGCTGTAATATTAAGTATATATCGAAGTGCGGGTAGAAACCATCTGTTATCATACGTTAGTTCTGCAATAAACGTTGTCCAGAGTACATGTGTGTTTCGTTCACCTAGACGCTTGAGTGCCGGCATACAGAATACCACATTGGCGACGAGGATGGGATGGGGAGGCCGGTCGAACCCGGATCCTCGTCATACCGTGACGCGTGCATACCGCTACACCACCCATAGCACCATAGGTAACTACCTCCTGCTATTATTTTTCTGTATTCCAATTTTCAGTGCCTTTAGAAATCTGTATTCAAGTGGTCCAAAGATGAGACAGCGGACCCCCCGTAGTCCACGGACCAATGGTTAAGTAATTAAAATTTGCCAAACTTGCATTTTACGGAAGTTTTTTTGGTCATTAAGCATAATAAGTGACAGCATCTACTATTCTGTAAATATAGCTAGCACAGGAGCGCGTGAGACAAGACTACCCGTCTCTATCTAAAACAAACAGTAAGAAACCGACGGCATGTCTAATTGGCATTGTTCATTTTTTTTTAAGCTGTACTTTTAACACCTTTATTTGATAAAATGGACTATTTCAAGCAACTAATTTGAATATTATGCTTTTACGTAGCTTTGTTAATTAATAATAAATATTTTTTCGCTGTTTGATAATTCGTGAATTTAGACAGAATCCCAATCGCCTTCGTTCGGCTGGCTATAAAAAAAACGGCTTTGTCTATGGTTTTGTAGATTTGACAGTAACACGTGACAGTTGCCGTAGCCAAACTTTTTTTTTTCATTTCATGTGGCAAACATTCGATGCTGGATTCTGTCTAAAAACCCGGTCGTTCAGTTAAACAAAGGTTCAAAGTACTTTTACAAAAATATCTGCAATCATAAAGTATTTTTGAAATCGGACAAGATAAATCGGATAATTGATGGTTTTCCTCGAAATGGTTTTCGAATTGGAGCATACTAAAAAAAATGAACAATGCCAATTGTCTATCTCTTACCGAGGACAAGAAACAGCCGTTCCACCCACTAACATTATTTGCACCTTTGGTTTCACCACATCTGTAAACCACTGTACCAATGTACCACAGTCTTTATCACTAAGTGTCATTTCACATATTGTCACTAACTAAGGTTGGTCACTTCACTCGTGCGTGTAGAAAATTAGCTGAGGGTTAGAGTCGTCCGGGGACATCTCTAGCTGGACGAACTGAGGCGTCGTTCGCGCGGATTCGTACGAGTTGCCACCGTTGCGGGATAGAGAGTTTCTTGACCTGCAATTAGAAGTTAAATCACTACATAGTATAATTCCGCTTATATCTCCAAAACTATAGCTCTAATCAAAGTTTTGTCTAGTTCACAAGATTAATGAGAGCTGTGATTGTCTTCTATGCTACTCGTATTTCAAATTAAGCGCAATTTTTCACCACATTCGAGTGGTATTTTCACACATGTGCTTTCAAAAATCAAGCTCCTGGTACGGAAGTTTTGTTTTAAGGGGCTACCCTACGCCAATGACCTCGAGCGTTTCGGCTCCACAACCCCCCGCACCCTTGCTTATGTACACGTTGACAAGCTACGACATCCTACTGTCACAAGAAACATATTTGAATTATATAGGCAAGGAGCTGGCAGCCCAAATACAACGTAAATACTTTTATGTTCCGGGACAAAATTCCGTCCGATTTGCAATTAAACATTTTAAATTTTTATTAGGTTTAAAATTAGTGCGAACCACTCATAAAATGGAAGGGAAATTGAAAATCCGTATTTTTGCGAAAACTTTTTATTTAATCGGTCCCCTTAGATTTGGTACATACATACACACACATAAATCACGTCTTTGTCCCTTACGGCCCGTAAGAGGTAGACAGAGCCTAAGGTAACAAAACCTTAAGGCCACGTTTAGCATGATTAAGGGCGTATAGGTGGAAAGGACAAGTATGTTTTTTTGATAGATTTGGTACAATACTTATAATAAAATTCTTCGAATAATTCCCATCTTTTTACATACGTAATATATTTAAATAGTCTGTCCAAGATTTTTTAGCCAACCCATTTTTATTATATTTTTCAACATACTTGCTCGTAAATTGAGTCTTATTGCACCGCATTTAAGCTCATAATTCAGCTTATTACGCACAAGTGTTATTGTAATATATAATAGTATTTTTTTTTAATCTCAGCAAAAAGTTCAGTTATGTATTGGAACAAGGAATATTTTCGTGAATATTAAACTATGTATTTTAGGTAAAAGACGATAAAATAATCATTTAATTTCGACAAATTATTCATTTTTATCTAAAAGTGACCATAATTTGCATATTTCAAGCATTGATTAATTATTTTATTTTTTTATTATAATTTTTATATTAGGCTGTTTAGCAGCCTGTTGTCAGTGTCTTCGTCACGCGCGTGCTAAGTGCACAGCGCGCATGCGCGAGTGCTGCGTGCGGGTTGACGCGGAGAAATAATATCTGCCGCCATTTTTCACTGATATTGTTGATTCAGACATTGTTATTTTATTACTTTAAAAATTACGAGTTCAACCTATCTATTTCAAGTCTACCTATTTTTAAAAACCAACTCAAACCTCACTATTTATCACTAATTTAATCCACTCCCTGTCTTTAGTACCTCATATATTCTCTTTGCTTCTGATGAAGTCCTTTTCTGTTGTATGGCCTTCTTATTTTTCATTGCTTCTCACATTTATTTTATCCTAAGTATTATGTTATGTGTATATGTATGTATTATTTTATTTTATTTATTTAGCTATGTATTATATTTTTGTTGATATTGTTGTTTTTATTATCCCTGCGTTTATCCTGTCTATTTGTTTCCGCCACCTACTTAAACTGTCTCCAACTTATTTCTTGTATTGGTTGTCTGGAAGAGATCGCTATTAAGCGATAAGACCGCCTATTGTCTACTTTGTTCTTTGTTTCTGTATTGTTTTGTACTGATTTGTGGTGTTCAATAAAGAGTATTTGTATTGTATTGTATTGTATTGTAATAAAGAAATGTAGTGTCCGTCGCTAGAAATACTAAAATATGTTCGGACAATGTTCGGACAGTTATATCAGTAAGAAATCCAAGGTGTTAATTACCAAATGATAAAGTAAAGTTCTAAAGCAGCTCTGCTCCAGGTAAGCAATTTCTGGTAACAAAGGTAAACTAAAGTTCTTAAAGTCCTTTTATTAACTAAATTTTATTTATTTTTCCTCGCAAATGTGTTGAAAAACGTCGTATGCGACGCGTGTGCTTTGGTAAAATTACACATCTCGACTCTATTACCCCGCGCGCGTACAATACGCCTCGTGTGTAATCACCAACATAGCACACTTGTATCATAATGTACTATTCTAATATACTGAATTTATTATAAAATGTGTTTCATTCTATTATCAGCTCGGTGCAGATCGACGTTATATTCGGATCTTAGACTATAAAGAAAGTTAATTTCTAAATGTCTGTGAAAATCAGAACACATAGAAAAATCCGAAAAGTAAAGCTATGGCCGGGAATCGAACCCGGATCCTCGTCATTCCGTGACGCGTGCTATACCACTACACCACCCATAGCAGGTGGGTAGTCTCCGAATTTTTCTACCTGTTACCGACCGTCACGTGACCTTTGTTACTATGCGAATTTTTTGTCGCTAAGCGTCATCTGTTTGAATGATGTGTCTGTACGACACAATTACAAACTCCCGTGGAACATCTACTGCTCACCAGGGACGAGAGAAGGCGCTGTTTTTCAAATGATAGGTACTATCAAATGAATCAAGAAATTTTTATTTCTTGATTTTTATGTATTTACTTTTACGGTTTTACCGTTAGAAATTTAATAGCCATAGCTTTACTTTTCGGATTTTTCTATGTGTTCTGATTTTCACAGACATTTAGAAATTAAATTTCTAACGGTAAAACCGTAAAAGTAAATACATAAAAATCAAGAAATAAAAATTTCTTGATTCATTTGATAGTACCTATAAAGAAAGTGTCTAAATAAAAATGACAGTTGTCAAATCGGACGGACCAACGTTTGCGCAAGCGTAGTGGGTTGCAGCGGAGCGACACGGGTTCCCCGTCTGAAAGCCAAACGGCGACTGCCGCCCGTCGCCCGCACAGACTACCGCGAGCAAGGATTCGTGCGTAGCACTAAATTATGCCTTTTTATTAAAAACTACAAAGTTAATTAAAATTTCAGTAGTACAAACTGTAGTGTTCGCTATTGTCTACTAATATAAAAAGTAGTGTGTCTTCAAGTCGTGTAATAATGGAATTATAGCGGAGTTTAACTGGCGAAAAGGGGTTTGGGATTATTCTTTTTTCTCTTAAGTTATTATTATTTTTTACACCCCAATGAATCAAATTGAAGAATACATACCATTCTACAATATATATTAGTTTCATAGTTCTGCTACCATATTTAAGCATACTTCATCTGGCTTGAAAACAGCGTAAATTTACCCGGTAGCCCCTTAAGGATCGATAGGGTCAACGATTCTCGAGTAAGAAAACCCCAAAATAGTTAAATTTTGTAAAAAAAAATATGTACTTTTTTTTTAAAAACGCCTAAATATAACAAACTACCCGTTGCCCGCAACTTCGTTTGCATAGAATTCGTTTATCGCTATCCCGCGGGAATCACGCAATTTTCCGGGATACAAAGTAGCCTATGTGTTATTCCAGACTATAATCTATCTATGTTCCAAATTTCATCCAGATCGGCCCAGTACTTTTTGAGCCTATTCATTACAAACATACAAACATACAAAAATAGGTACAAATCTTTCCTCTTTATAATATTAAGTATAGATCAGTACAAAAGCGCCCTCTTGACACCATCATATAAATTACATCAATGGTTAGTTACGCGATTGATCCTACAAGGGTTATGTGTTACAGAACCTCAAGTTTAGGAATCGGTAGGCCCGTAACTCTATTGCTTCAGCATCATCTCCAGCCTCTGTAGGTCCCACCGCTGGGCGCAGGCCTCCTCTCAGAACGAGAGGGCTTGGACTATAGTTCCACTCTATTGGTTAGTTAGTCTATACTCACTTGGCTTTAGCGTGCGTTAGTATGTGCGACTTGAGGTTGGTGCTTTGCGCAAACTTCTTGTTGCAACCGTCGAACGGGCAGACATACGGACGGTCGCCTGTGTGAATTCGGACGTGTGTTCTGTGAAATTACAAAAAAAAAAAATTTTTTTATTTATTTATATGAATAGGAAGGCAAATGAGCAAGTGGGTCACCTGATGGTAAGTGATCACCACGGCCAATAGACACCCGCAACCCCGGAGGGATTGCAGATGCGTTGCCAACCTAGAGGACTAAGATGCAATGCTTCTTGTGCCCGTAATTTCCCCGGCTGTCTTACTCTCCACACCGGAACACAGCAGTGCAAGCACTGCTACTTAGCGGCAGGATTAGTGAGTAAGATGGTGGTAGCGATCCGGACGGACCTTGCACAAGGCCCTACCACCCGCAAACTAAAAAAAACTAAAATAAAAAACTGTCACAAATTCAAACACTGCTGATGTATTATTAGCATCCTGCATATGTGTACTAAATTTCACGCCTATCGGACCAGCCCTTGAAGAGTTCCCTATTGCGGAGACGATCCTGGCTGGACCACCAGAACCCAACTACCAGATTATTGTATTGTCATCTGAGTTACTCGAGTCTGCAAAGTTTCAGCTCAATCGAATAAAGATATGTGCTTCAAAATTGTGTCGCAAGATTCCACCCGGACAAACATAAGTATGCTTGTCCGGGTGGAAACTTGCTTGAACATACATATGTTGCAAGTTAACATAAAGCTTGTAGGTACCTTAAGTTAAAGTCCAAGGAGAACCGCTTCCCGCACCCCTCGAAGGTGCACTGAAATGGCTTCTCGCCGGTGTGGACCAGCTGATGCCTCTTCAGCTTCGAACTCTCCACGAAAGCCTTACCTGGAACACCAAGCAACCATCAGGCTAGTTCACCTTGACAATAATCAGTGACAAGTGACAAGTGACATACAACGCGTAGTCCGCTTGTTTCCCGTACATAACTATTTTACATAACCAGGACATTCTAAGGTAACATAGTAGATTAATGCCGAGTCCTGGGAAGTAGCCAATTGCTGGACTAGTAACTTGTTTAAAAACACGAACCGCAGGCGAGTGTTTTTTAAAGTTACGAATCCATCAATTGCTCGTCCAGCTGAGGCAGATATAATGTTTTTCTCAAACATTGAGAGGAAATGAAAATAAATTTTGCACTAAACTTCCTTGCAACTTGTTTTTTTTTGTCATCTGTCACCGTAAGCTATTTGAGACATTGATAAAACGTTAGACTCGAACAAAACGCGCACTCCTCGGACATCGACTTGGCTGTATGACATTGTTTTCATTATTCCATAAGTCTCTTTGACTTAAAAAAAAGTTAAAACAAGTGAAAAACAGGCCAGCTATCCGATTTATGGTCAGAAAATCGCGCCTGCAATGAATTCGGCCGTCAACGAGGCCCTTCGTGTTCTGTTACTTAGAATACAATGTCGACATTTACGACAATGTTCGAGAAAATACTATTTCATAATTAAAACAAAAATGTTCGCGGCTTAGGGGTGTTCTCCTAACTTGACAATGTACAATTTATGATGTAATTTTTATTGAATGAATAAATAATCAAAATCAAAATCAAAATTTTCATTTCTTTTTAAATCTCGACGACCAGATAGCCTAGTGGTTAGTGACCCTGACTATGAAGCTAGAGGTCCGGGGTTCGAATCCCGGTAGGCGCAGACAGTTGTATGATGAATACGAATGTTTGTGCCCGAGTCATGGATATTGTATGTACCTATTTAAGTATGTATTTATCTACATTATATAAGTATGTATATCCATTGCCTGGTACCCATAGCACAAGCTTTGCTTAGTTTGGGGCTGGGTCAATTGGTGTAATTTGTCCCAAGTTTTTTTTTTTTTTTTATTAAATCCATCGCCTCGTAAATTGTTGACTGGCGCTTGTAGCGACATCTACCGGGAACTCGTGTACTAAACTCGGCTTTCGTATGTCGATTGTCAGTCCTATCTTATTTAATACGTACCACATTCCGCACACACATGCACCCTGGGACCGTGCGTGTGCAAGTGTTTCCGCATCGCAGAATTGTCTCTAAACATTTTAGTACAGCCTTTGTGGGGGCACGCTGGAAAAACGTACACAATACAATATTAATCCATAATATCCATTGTACACACGGCAATATAATCAGGTAAGCACCTACGCACGCTCGCGCCGTATCTATCCTGCTTACCGAATAGCTTTGCTGTGTGTACAATCATTTTCAACTGAGCTCATTTAAATACCGGACAGAGCCTAAGGTAAAAATACCTAAAAGGCCACGTTCAGCGTAATTGTGGGCGTTTAGGTAGAAAGGGGAATCCAAATAGTGAGCCGCTTCGCTCAAAAATGACATGATTCCAAAGTTTTTTGCCCATTCCCTCGATGGCCTTCTACCATCTGCGCAGGAAGAGAAGCAGCTGGTACATTCTATGTTTTTCTTCGCTCCCAGACCAGCATAGAATCAGATGATATATGTAGATAGAAAACGGAGTCAAAAAGGTTTTTGTCAAATATTCAATATTGAATTCAAGCTCTTTTTGAGGACTGTCATTTATAAGAAAGTTATTTAAAAAAAAAATCGTATCAAAACAGGCCGGTCCATACAATGTTTTGGGGACACATCTCGAGACTGTGTTTTAACAGCTCTGAATCCCCCAAAAACCGACCAACCGAACCGAGATCTCCCAAAATTTGTTGAAATCTATACTAATATTATAAAGAGGAAAGATTTGTACCTATTTTTGTATGTTTGTATGTTTGTAATGAATAGGCTCAAAAAGTACTGGGCCGATCTGGATGAAATTTGGAACATAGATAGATTATAGTCTGGAATAACACATAGGCTACTTTTTATCCCGGAAAATTGCGTGATTCCCGCGGGATAGCGATAAACGAATTCTACGCAGACGAAGTTGCGGGCAACTGCTAGTCTACTATATAAAAATAAGTCGGGTTTTCCTTCCTGACGCTATAACTCCAGAACGCACGAACCGATTTCCACGGGTTTGCATTCGTTGGAAAGGTCTCGGGCTAAGTGAGGTTTATAGCAAAGTATCATAGGCTATATTTATAATAATTCTGCGCGGACGAAGTCGCGGGCAACGGCTAGTTGGATATAAAATCAGGGAACAACAGTAGATAGAAATGCTTTTTTTCGATCTGCGCGGGAAGACCCTTTTTCTTCGTAGCACGGCCCATCTCTTTTGTTGTTGGTGGCAACATACACAAATCACGTCTTTATCCCTTACGGGGTAGACAGAGCCTAAGGTGGCAAGCCCTAGGCCACAATTAGCAAGATTGTGGGCGTATAGATAGCAAAAAAAAAAAGTTATATATGTTGATGGCAGTAAATTATTATATCTTAATCTTAGCAGTGGAGACTAACCTATGGTTCGGTCTGAGGATTCGGGCGAAGGTTTCTTTAGGCGGATCTTGTGGCCGGGTCGTGCGAACTCCGCTAACTGCTTCGGGTCAGACAGGTCCAAACCTAGAACAAATTGTAGAATTAAATCAATGAGTTAAATTAAGCAGACAACTCAGTGTAGGTAGCTGAAAGAGCGTCTCAGATCGCAGTAACTTGTGCACGAGCGAGGCGAGGGCGATAAACATGCGATCCGAGGCTTTCTTTTCTTTTCTGAGACTATCGAGGGAATGGGCGGAAATAATAGGAACAGGGTTGATAAAAATCATGATTATTATAAAAAAATCATAATAATCCGATTAATTTGATTTAAATCGGATTTATTTGATTAAAATCTGATTTTTTTGATTTTATCATTTTCTTGTCTTTTTTTATTAATTAAATAGCCATTTTTCATCGAAATAAACCCACACAGCATCTTTTTTTCTTCCAGACATCTTTCTGTTGTATTCACTCTTTCACTAGTCAATTACGAATGACCGGGCGAAAAGCGAAACGCGTCTCGTGTTTTAGTTTCGGGGAATCCTGGAACCGTTTTGGTACCATGCGTCACATACTATAGTTTCGGGGTTTCCCCGAAACTGTTACGCTATGACTCGCTTGCACATGTGTGCGTGCCGTAGTGGTCCGGGGAATTCCCTAAACAATTTTGGGCCGATTTGGTTGTAGTAAAAATTTAATGATTTAAATCAATGATTTTTTTGAAAAAATCCCTTGATTAAAATCACGATTTAAATCACTGATTTAAATCAAGTGATTTAAATCATGTCAACCCTGAATAGGAATCATGTTAAATACGCGATGAGGCTAGCACCCATCACTATTTTGATTCCATTTTCCACCTATACGCCCACAATCTTGCTAAATGTGGCCTGTAGGTACCTGTTACCTCAGGCTCTATCTACCCCGTAAGGGATAAAGATGTGATATGTGAGGCTTTCTTTATCATCGCATTTATGTAAATAATTTTACGTCTTCCCCTGGCCAGTAAGTAAAGTAAGTAAAAGTAAAGTAAAATTTATTTTCCAAAAAAAAAAGGAATTACAATATTAGGAAATTCAATGATCCCACACTAGGAAATTCAATGACACCCCACGCTTCCAAACAAGGCGAAACGCTGTTCTGTTTCAGCTTGGGTTTTAATAATTACCAGGCGCCATTTTAGAAAACCGTCCCAAAATAACGCCATCTATTGGCGCTTGGCCAAAGTACTTACAACCTATCGACCCCCTAAGCGAGGTACGCAGTGGTTGCGACAACAAGCCACAGATGTCGCTATCTGCGACAGTCCCCATTGTAAAGCATTAAGACGTCATGGCAAGGCCGCTGAGTGTTACTTTGTACATTGAGTTGTACATTGGCCCTTACGAGGATAAAGATGCAAATATTCACCTGGCATGGTCTCGTTGCCGAGTATATTTTTCTTGCCGGTCATGTACTCTGTGTAGTCTGGGTCGGGCTCGGGGTTTGAGCCATCGTCTGTAACACAACATCGCATGAGGATGTACCCCATTATCGAAACCACATCACTCGATAATAAATATGAAATGTTAAGTCGTCACTTGTCTAAATATGTTTATTTTAGATTTATGGATGATTACAATTATTAGTTTTTTATCTTTGAGACTGCCATGTTTACATCAATACAAAGCACAGAGTCGAGCCATCCTCCGAACCATAGATAACACAACAAAGTTTCTGACAAAAAATCAACTTATTCATACAAGTTTTTTGTGTGTGTACCAAATTTCAAGTCAATCGGACCAACTGTTGAAGGGTTCCCTCCTGCGGAGACGATCCAGGCTGGGGCACCAGAACTTCACTAACAGATTATTGTATTGTCATCTGACTTACACCGGTATGCACAATCTCAGCTCAATCGGTTGAAGATATCTGCTTCAAAATTGAGTCGCAAGATTCCACCCGGACAAACATACATACATACGTTGCAAGTTAACATAAAGCTTGTAAGAATAGTGCCATCCACAAAGACGGGTGGTTTTATATATCAAAATTAACCCATAACAACATAGTAACAAGAACCCTTCCACGCTGGTCTGGGAGCAAGAAAAAACATAGAATGTACCAGTTGCTTCTCTTCCCGCGTCGATGGTAAAAGCCCATCGAAGAAATAAGCAAAAATCTTAGGACTTCGTCTGCAAACAATTTGTATATGGAACTATGCAATTTTCGGGGATAAAAAGTAGCCTATGTTTTAATCTAGAGTACCAGCTATCTCCGTTCCAAATTTTATCCAAATCCGTCCAGTCGTTTCAGCGTGAAGAAGGAACAAACATACACACTCACTCACAGACTTTTCGCATTTATAATATTAGAAGGGTTTCATTGGCGATGCTAGCAACCCATCACTATTTTGATTACCCTGTCCACCTAACACCTAACATGCTAAACGTGGCCTTTAGGTCTCGTTACCTTAGGCCCTGTCTACTTGGTAAGCATTCAGTTCGCCACCATCAGCGGGCACCGCATGGGGCCGGACTCACCGTCGTCCTCGCCAGTGGCCCACATGGTGACCGAGAACTCGCCCTCCATGGTTTTGATCTGGACCTGCTTCTGCTCCCACCGCCGCGCCGCGCCGCGCGCAGCTCCCACTCCCTCCATCAGACCCATGGGCACCTCGCCTGATAGACAAACATTAAGATCTCTATTATCAAACTGGTAGTTTCAAAAAGACATGTAAAAGAGCCCTTGGCGGCTAATTTGCAAAAATAAATTTTCATTTTCATTTTCAAACGAATGAAGAATTTTATTTCTTGATTTTTTACTTATTTTTACGGTTTTACCCGTTAAAAAAAATTCTAAATGACAGTGAAAACTCAAAGAAAAATACAAAAAGTAACGCTACGACTGGGATTCGAACCCGGAACCTCATCATTCCGTTATGCGTGCTACCCCTACCCTACACGACCCCTAAGCATATATGGGGCAGCTATGGCTGTAGAACGATGAGGATCCGCGTTCGGTTCCCAGCCACAGCTTTAATTTTCGGATTTTTCTAATCGTTTAGAAAATTAGGATCTCTTCCAGTCAAACTTTGAGTGGATGAGACGAGCATTACACAAGGTCTCTTAAAATAATTCCGGATTTCAGCAGGTGTTTGCTAATAGTAATATAATTTATAGCTCGGGAACCTTATACATCCCTTTTATAAATGTATTTAATTTAATTTAAGTATTGTAGTAGCTTAATGTATTTTATTATGAAAAAATAGACTTTCTGCCAAGTTTCTCGCGGCGCATTCTTCTTGGCAACTATAGTCTTTCCGAATGCGCTGGTAGTTTCAAAAAAGACATGTAAAAGATAGAGCCCTTAGCGGCCTATACGCAAAAAATAATTTTTGAATTTATGAATACCTCTATATAGATGTTCTTTTTAGAATTTTTGATTCAATATCTAATCCAGCCCTTGACGCTGTTTACTTTAAACATTTGTCAACGAATCCAAAAACTCTGAAAAATAATTTACAAGGCCTATTTAATCTACTAACACAACCAACCTGCTCAAATATCCTGGAAAAGTTTCAAAAGAGCCTGTATTAAGGAGGGATACAAAATAACGACCTAACCTAAAAAAAAAATATTTTAGACACAAGATTTTTTGCTCACTGTCGTTTTCTTGACTGTACTACATATGTGAACCAAATTTCAAGTCAATCGGACCAACCGTTGAAGAGTTCTCTACAGTGGAGACGACAATGCAAGCATAACAACTTTATTACTATTACTTACCAATTGGCATCAGATGGTGTACGCTGTTCGTATTATTGGCAGACACCCTCGGCCTGCCGCGTCCTCTGAAAAAAAAAACGAAAATCTTATCTAATCTAATACCTTTTCAAAGAGCAATCTGAATCAAGGAAACGGCTCTAACGATTTTCATGAAATTTAGTATGCGGGGCGATAAATCGATCTAGCTAGGTTTCACTTTAAGAAAAAGAAATTGCTTGGTCATCTAGGTATTATTTGCTGAATGAAGAATAAGAATATTTAGCGAATTGCAATGGAATAAAGGTGTAAAGGTCTTTAGACAAAGGAATCAATTAGTTTTTGTTGTAATTAAGGCCTTAGCCACGTACAATTTTTAAGTGAAAACTTCTTTAGCGGCGTTGAGTTTTTTGGGGATGGGTAAAAAATGTTAAACTCGCGTCAGGTAAGACTGAGGGAGTGTTACTGCAGGGTCGTAATAATACGTACGTCGATTTAGTCATTCCGGTGACCGCGGTTCAAACCTCGTGTAGAAAAAGTTTTTTTATTTTTCTTGCGCGTGTGTGCGTGTATGTAGTCGTACTAGACTACAAGCCCATGGACAAAAAAAAACATGTGAAATGAACCAGAGTGAAACACGCTTAGAAGGCTGTTACTATGTCATAAAGTAACTCTGAGCGCTATGCCGTCTTTTCTGAGCGGTACAGATTTTTTCCCATACATTGAAAAAAAAAAATGCACTAATTTCCGGTACCACCACTTTAAAGCGCCACTAGGTAAAACGCCGTGAATTAATAATTAGTCTTAATTCCTCACTTGTACCTGAGAAATTCCATAAATGTACCGCTCAGAAAAGACGGCATAGCGCTCAGAGTTATTTTATGATATAGGAACAGCCTTCTAAAGCTTCATTCACGCTGGTTCATTTCACATGTTTTTTTTGTCCATGGGCTTGTAGTTTATACATACAAACATTCCGGAAAAAAAAATAAGAGATCCTGTAGACATACCTCGCGCTGGTGGACGGCGGCGTAGCATACACGGGGTCATAAGAGTCGTTGGCACTGAGAACCTCCTCCCCAGATATCCCTGGCAGGATCACCTCCTCGCTGCCAACTGCAAATTTGTAATCTGTCAGCAGGGCTGACAACATAATGATGATGGTGAGGTTATAATGATGGTGACATGCGGTGGTAATATGCGATGGCAGAGGCTAGTGGAGTGGTCCTACACAGCAGGAGTTCCCGACCAGGAGGGCGCGCCCCCCTAGGGGGGCGCAGACAAATGTCAGGGGTGTGTTTGCATTTCCGAAAAAATCAAGTACGCGGTTAATATAATATCCAGTGTTATCAGAGGCCGCTCTTAAGCAAAATGTATGCAGTGACCAATCATTTTATACAGATTATTTACATAGGCAGACAGTCGTAAAAATATTCTGTTTTTAGTATTCATTGTTACAGCGGCAACAGAAATACATCATCAGTGAAATCACGGCACATGAGATACAGCCTTGTGACAGACAGACAGACGGATGGACAGCGAAATCTTAGTCATAGGGTTCCGTTTTCACCCTTTGTATAGAACCTTAAAAACTATTTAATTTAACTGCATAAGGCATGAAAATATTGGGAAGGCTAGGCGAAACTAAGGTCGGGAAACCCTGCCATAGAGGAATGCAACAATAGAGTGATAATAAAGGCCATTGAATAAGGATAATGACTTTTTTTTATTAGATAAATTATTGGCTGGCGGTTCCCTAATTTAAGTATCCAGCATACATTCTTTTTACAAGCCTTTATTTAACTTAATGTATGTGTGTATGTAACTATATGTTGGTCCAGGTGGAATCTTGCAACGTCACGTCTATATCCCTTACGGGGTAGACAGAGCCTGAGGTAACAGGCCTAAAGGCCATGTTTAGCATGATTGCAGGCGTATAGGTGGAAAGGGGAATCAAAATCGTGAAGGGTTGCTAGCCGCATCGCCTATAACATGATTCCTATGAATTTCGCCCATTCCCTCGATGGGCTTTTACCATATGCGCGGGACGAGAAGCAACTGGTACATTCTATAGATGTAATGTATGTTTAAAAATGGATATGTACTTATATTGGGGAACCAACCATACTCTCAAATAATGATAATGATAGTAAATGATGATGAATGATACCCACAGTTACTGAACTGACCTTCCTCGAGGTGATGCATGCCTATGACCTGCTCCTCAACTTCCTCGTACTGGTCATCCGTTATGTACTCTTCATACTGCCCCGCTTCTATTTCTTCATACTGGAAACAGATACAATTTTACAAGCTTTAACCTTTTCATTTAACCTGCATGTTTGTTTGTTTACGCTCGAATACCGATGCGATAATTCACGTACAAGGAAATACCGACCTGATAATCGGAAACCAGTCGATTAGGTTAGGCTAGGTTAGTTTTTATAGTAGTTCGAATGAATGTACATGTACACCGGCCAGTATTTATTCGGTCGGGGTTTATCACCGCGGTACAAGCCAATACCGGGGTGGAAATACAGTATTTCATGTACAATGTACGCGGAATACAGGTCGGGATTTCCGGGCCGGTATTTCCATGGTCGGGAATTACAAACATTCCTATAATACCTTAACACCAACTTGGTCCTCCGAGTCTATCTCTATCCCCCCATGGGTCCCAATCTCCACTTCGCACATGATCTCCTGGTTCATCATCTTGAACCGCTCCTCCGTGCACCTGCAACATAGAGCAAACAACCTAATAGAGCGTCAACGTCATCATCATATCAGGACGTCTTCTTCTTCATCTTATTTGTGGCGTATCAAGTCGTTATAGCGACGACAACTTCGCCAATGTCAAAGTAACAAAAATATTATTAAAAAATCTTGTGACAAAATGTCGGCAACGTTGTACGGTAATGGTCAGAGCCCCCCTCCCCCCTCCCGGGCTCTTAGCCAACGGTCAATGACATCCCTCAGAAACTGCCAGGAAATCATTAGCCGATGCCCAGGGTGCACTGGACCAAGCACTGCTCTTCCCCCCGGACGGACCCAAAAACGAACCGCAGCTCTTGACCACACGTGGAGGTAACCCGACTCGCACCCCGCCATTGGACGTCCATTATTGGACATAGACCTCGGTGGGAAGCGGCTTGCATCCACCGTGAACCCGCGACTTTAAACAGCGGCCTTACCATGACGTCGTAATGCGATTCAATTCCGACTCAGTTCAGATTTTAGCTGTCACTTTTAGTATGGATCTGACAGCGAGCGAACCTAAACTGAATCGGAATTGAATCGCATTAAGACTTCATTCGCAGCTGGAGGAGGCCTACACCCAGAGGGGTCCAAATCTGTGGAAACTAATACTAACACAATTAACAAAACTAAACAACCACTAACATTACTAACAACTCGAAAAATTGTCGGAACGAATACTCTAGCTTTGTATCACTACATAGTATAAAACAAAGTCGCTTTCTCTGTCCCCATATCCCTATGTATGCTTATACATATCTTCAAAACTACACAACGGATTTTGATGCGGGTTTTTTTAATAGATAGAGTGATTCAAGAGGAAGGTTTTTATGTATAACTAGCTGTTGCCCGCGACTTCGTCCGCGTGTGTTTTTGTGATACTTACGGCTTTTCTCGTTTATGTATAATTCTACGCAGACGAAGACGCGGGCCGAAGCTAGTTTGGAAATAAAAGGCTTTATTATTATTATTATTAAGACTTCATGGTAATGCCCTAGGTCATCCGTCCACCTCGATGGTGGACGTCTTACGCTGCGCTTGCCGATCTGCGGTCTCCACTCGAGAACCTTTCGGCCCCAAAGACCATCTGGTCTCCATGCTATATGGCCTGCCCATTGCCACTCCAACAAGCTAATTCACTTGACTAAGTAAGTCATATGAAAATAACCTAACTTAAACATTTCATTATAGATACAAGTTTTACTGACTGTACTTGCATTGTTCCAAGCCTTTAAGAGTTCCCTCCTACGGAGACTGTCCTGGATGGACCATCAGATAAGAGCAGTGCTTGGTCTGGTGCACTCTGGGCATCGGTTGCTGATTGTACTAATTGTTGACTGTACTCTCTGTCGTCTGTCCTACATATGTACCAAATTTCAAGATAATCGGTAAACTTAGTTATCCATACAAATGTATGATTAATTTTCGTGTCACAACAACATTTTTGATACAAGCTTTTGCTGACTGTACTAATTGTTGACTGTACTCTGTCGTCCGTCCTACATATGTACCATATTTCAAGATAATCGGTAAACTTAGTTATCCATACAAATGTATGACTCATTTTCGTGTCACAACGGAAAAGTTTGTGGAAATTTTAACGCAACGTTAACAGTGTGTAACTTTTTGGTCCTCACCCATAAACGGTCAATTCATGTAACATTCAAATATGCAAAACTAAGTATGGTTAATGTATGTATGCATAATACTACAGATCACAGGTCACAAGCAAAAAAAAAAGCTGCTCAAGTGAAAACATATTACACATTATATTTCTCACATAATGATGCAAAAACCAAGGTCCAAACATATCAATATAGCAGGAAAACAAATTGCTAAACATTTAGTAATTAATACTGGTTAATTTATACAAACTTCAATTTACTACTAAACACACACACATACACACAAATCACGTCTTTAGTTTATATCTCATGGAGTAGACACAGCCTAAGGTAACAAGACCTAAAGACCATGTTTAGCATGATTGTGGGCATGGGTTGCTAGCCACATCGCCTTTAAAAGTCATGATTCCTATGCCTATTCCCTAGATGGGTTTTTACCATCTGCGCGGGAAGAGAAGCAACTGGTACATTCTATGTTTTTTCTTTACTCCCAGACCAGCATGGAAGCAACTACTAAAGCTTTTGCAAAAATGATACTATCTAATTTAAATGTGTATTTTGTTACTGTCTTTGTTTTGCTATGAATGGAAAAAATATAGCTGTGAATGTTATGAGACTGCCCCTCCCCCCTCCCCACTCCTAATTCAGATAAGTAAATGTTTTTAACTCTATCTAGTGATTCCATTGATGGATATCATGTATCATGACAATCAAAAAGTATGTCTTGCCCTTGAAAGTATTAAAAAGGTAATAACTAGGTAAATATAAGTTAACAAAATATTTGAGTGTTATTGGTGTCTTAAACCATTAATTTTTATCACATAAATGCTGTTTTTACAAGCTTTTATTTGGCTTGCCCTGTTTGTTTATTAATTTGTTTGTTTGGTTCTACTTATGTAAGTAAGTAAGTAAATGCTTTATTGTACAAATATAAAGAAACAGAAACAATTCACAAAAAAATAAAAATAACATTAACATATGCACAAAGGCGAACTTATCCCTATAAGGGATCTCTACCACTAAGTCCGGTGACAATACAATAATCTTGCAATGAAATTTCAGTCACCCAGCCAGGAACATCTCTGCAGAAGGGAACTCTTCAATAGTTTACAGATTAACTTGAAATTTGGTACACATGTAGGATGGATGACAGAGTAGTCAGCAAAAAAAAGCTTGTATCAAAAATGAGATTTTTGGATTGTTATTTAAATAATTTTGTATGTATGAAGAAAAATAACACTTGATGATTTAACTTGTAATTTTACTTAATAACTTGCTTGTAAAGTTGTTACCATTAGGCTTAAGTAATTAAGTAAGTGGAGTAAATGCTATTTCAATGGAGTCATTAATTTTCGTAACCGCCCATTAGATAAACATAAAAGGTTAATGAAATAACTACTGAAGGATGTTTGTTTAGCTTCATATCAGGTCTATTTATAATTAAAAAAAACATCTTTGACGTTTGCGTCTTGTCTGTTGTGAACGCATTTCATTGGTCACTTGAATGTGATAAATAAATTGAAGTGTTTTTTACAAAGCACTAGACCAGTGATAGCATTCTCATAAATCTGACTTCCAAATATGTAACACGGGCAAGAGGAATGATTTATAACGAGTGAATAATGCGTAAATTCACATCATAAGGTAGTGGCAGGCTTCGAAAACAAGTAACAGGGAAGATATCATATTACAGACGGCCTAAGCTACTAATTGACGTACAGTTTCTATGCGTGATCTTAATTATACAGCGAATACCGCATAAACGACTGCATAGATTCAGGAAAACATCTTTAGCGGTCACAGCGGGGGCGATCACCGCCGCCGCCGGCAGCCGTCGGCACGCATAAAACAAGTCCGATTTTTTTAGATAACCATTATACGACCACGCCAAATGCTAGCCAGACAGAACCCTCACGGTTTGACCTTCATCCACTCACCTTCAGAACACACCCTGCACCGTAAATTCATAGAAAATACAAAACACTTGTTACAATGTGTCAAATCGTATGAACGATTTGGTGGAAATAGTTTACCTTTATTTATCTTATAACAAAAGCTGCACGGCCCCTTGGAGACAAATTTGGACTGCTGCGTAGTCACAGATTTTTTCCGAGTTATCTTCGCCCCTATCTATCCCCCAGACTTCAGTGAAAAAAAGTTCGATATTTAGGCTCGAAAATATTTGAAATTTACGCGAAAATGTTTATAAAATATGTCCGACTAAACATGGCGTCAAAGATGTCCGACCAAATTCAATATGGCGAACAAAATGGACGCCGCCGCCCGAGCAATGGCGTAATGTTAAGGTATACTCACACGTTCCCCTGTGGTTAAAAATGAAGCCTAATGTTGCCATGCCAATTATAACGTTAATAATGATGATGAGCAATGTAAAATTGTAAAAAATATTTAAAATTCATCCGATAATAAGTCTTATTCCTCCGAGGATAATAAAAATAAAAATTAAGCTAAGGTATCTTTCTTTATACTTACAGATTCCTTTTATTTTCCTAAATTGTTAAAATATTTGTAATACACAAGAGAGCATATCATGCTCATATTACTGAAATTGTGGAAGAATTTTTAGTATAACTTAAAGAGAAGAATTATTTCACTTTAAGTTAAACAAACAAACAAAATTATAACAAGCAACTTAACTTTAAATTTAAAATTAAAATGTTTGGTATCTCCATGTGTTGTTTCTTTACTATATCAGCAGCGCCATCTACAACTTTGACAGTTCAGCGCCATCTGATGTCGAAACCAGTGAACTCGGTCCATCTTCCTTTTCCTGTGATTATTTAACAACCTGCCTGAAGTATTTTCCATTTTAAAAGGTTCCTCGGCCTTGTGTGAAGGAAATACACGATGGCAGTACGACTACTCACCAAGCTAAAGCTCATTCCAGAGCTGGGAGGCGCGGCATACTCGAGTTCTGCGGCAGCACCTGCTACTATATCCGACTTCGACGTTCAGCACAAGACTCCTGTTATTAGGAAGCAGAAACACATTCCCAAGGCTCATTATGGTGGACGGCACGCTGTTACCATGTTGCCGGGCGGAGGCATCGGCCCCGAGTGCATGGGTTACGTCAGAGAGATCTTCAAGTGAGTTTATGGGCATACATTCTTGGTTATATTTATCCTCACTTCATTCATATCAAGGCCTATTTTGAGCTCTGCCTGAGTTAAATCTGGATAAATTTTGATCTTAAGTCGATGTGCAGAGATTTTCCCCTAAGAAAGTTTTAGGTCATTTAATTCAGCGCGTTTTCAAGGTAACATTGGAAGTTCTAGCTATTGCGTAGTTCTTACTGGTTCACGTATCGTGTTGCGATTTAGTAAGTAGACTATTTTGCTCTATTAGTCTGATATAATGTTGAGTAGGCCCTATGGACCTTGTCAAGTGGATACATGCAGCATGGTATTGTGAATATTCCTAGCATACATTTTTTGTCACTGACTGTACTGATGTTTCCAGCAAAGTACAGTACTCCTATTCTCTCCGATTGTAATGATCATTCTTTTTTTAAAAAAGGGTTACTTTTTATCTTTGGCTAAGGGAAAGTACCCATGCTGACAAAGTTACAGGCAAATTTTACGTAGCTTAAAAAAAGTCTTTCTACCATCTGTATTTATGTACGCTTCATTTAGATTTTAATACAGTTTTCTTCAGAGAGGTGTGTTTATATTTATGTATATTTATGTACACTATGTACAGTGCGAAGCTGGTGTGGGTCTCTAGTAGATAATATTATGTTTGTTCTATGGTTTACAGGTATATCGGAGCCCCAATTGACTTTGAGATTGTGGACATAGACCCTAATGTGGACAATGATGAAGATGTGCAGTATGCTATCACCACTATTAAGAGGAATGGTGTTGGGCTTAAGGTTTGAACTTAGAACATAGCTTGTTTTACGAGTCTGTACAGTCTCTGCCTGGCCTTAGGACTTTTTATATACTATTCACTAGATTATATTTACGTAATGCAGTGTTTTTTCACTCCTGCGTGGCTAGACTAAGTCACTTTCTACTATCAATAAAGCTAAGTGAATCAAATGAATCTGTTTGCGAGTGATGTAAGCATACAAAAAAAATTATGGCACAGTTAAAAGCAAAGAAACCGGGTCAGTTTTCATAGAACTGGAAGAGATCCCTTTTAGGGATAAGTTCGCCTTTGTGCATGTGTGTTGTCCTGTATTCATCTTTTTCTTGTGTTTTATGTACAATAAAGAGTTATACATACATACATACTTTCTATAGGAAGTGACCCGGTTTTGCCCCCAAGTATACACACAGGCTGGAGAAAAAAGCTCTGCAATCTTAACCATCTGATCCTTCAGGGCAACATCGAGACAAAGAGCGAGGCGGCGTACGTGACGTCACGCAACGTGGCCCTCCGCAACGAACTGGACATGTATGCGTACGTGATGCACTGCAAGTCCTACTCCGGCATCCAGACTCGGCACAAGGACATTGACCTCGCTATCATCAGGTTAGTATCCATATTATGAAGCTGACTGGACTTCCATGCTGGTCTGGGAGTAAAGAAAAAACCGCGAAACTGCGACCAAGCACTGCTCTTCTCCTCGGATAGATCCAAAAACGAACCGCAGCTCTTGACCGCACGCGGAGGTAACCCGATTTGCACCCCATTTATGTATGTAAATCTGTTTATAACCTCAGACAGAACACGGAAGGCGAGTACGCGATGTTGGAACATGAGTCGGTGCACGGCGTGATCGAGTCCATGAAGGTGGTGACCGCGAGCAACTCGGAGCGAGTCTGTCGGTTCGCCTTCGAGTACGCCAAGAGGACTGGACGGAAGAAGGTATATAATAACTGACCCCCTTATTCATAAACGCTCTATAGGCCTCTGCTAACTTAGCAATCGTTTGTCCTTATCTGTCACTTTGACATTTACCTTTAGGTTTTGTTACCTTAGGCTTTGTCTATCCCGTAAGGGATAAAGACGTGATTTATGTATGTATGTACAAAGTAGAATACGTACGTATAGTAGACGGGGAATGCTCTGAGGAACTCTTTGACCTCATTCCAGCTGCGGGGTTCCATTACAAATCCACCCGTCGTAAGCGTTCATTTCATCGACATCATGTTGATGAATGGCAGTCTTCGACGGTGCGGTTTAATCGATCTGTTTTGCCACGAACTAGCAAAATCTGGAACGAGCTTCCCGCTGGGGTCTTCCCATCGAGTTACGAGGTTACGACCTGGGTGCCTTTAAGAGGCGAGTGTACAATTTTCTGCAGGGCCGACAACGTACTGGCATCGCGTAAAGCGCTGCGAGTACGTTTGTCTGGCCTCTCTAATATACAAAAAAAAACATGTTTACATAATTCAAATTGTCATAGATACCTACAGAGTTATTCCCTTAAATATGATTATTAAATTTTTTTCAGGTTACGACTGTCCACAAAGCCAACATCATGAAGATATCGGATGGACTTTTCCTCGAGACATCCCGGAGGCTGGCCAAAGAGTACCCAGACATAGAGCACAACGACATGATCATAGACAACTGCTGCATGCAACTTGTGGCTAAGTGAGTTGAGTTTTATTGATGTCTCTTGTGTGTGTATCTGTCTGAAGCATTGTAGCTCAGGAATGTACCGATTCGGATGCCAGTTCGAATGTACCAGTAGCTTCAGCCGCGCAGACGGTAAAAGCCCATCGAGGGAATGGGCGAAAATCATAGGAATCATGTTATAGGCGATGAGGCTAGCCATCACTATTTTGATTTAATTTTTCACCTATACGCCCACAATCTTGCTAAATGTGGCCCGTAGGTCATGTTACTTTAGGCTCTGTCTACCCCGTAAGGGATCAAGACGTGATTTGTGTATGTATGTATTCTTTGATTTCCCCCAGACCGCACCAGTTCGACGTGATGCTGATGACCAACTTGTACGGCTCGATCGTGTCCAACGTGGTCTGCGGGCTCATGGGCGGCGCCGGGATCTGCTCCGGCAGGAACTACGGCGAGCACTACGCAGTGTTCGAGCCCGGCACGAGGAATACCGGTACACTCAGAGACGACTATTATTAATAACACTAATATTATAAATAGCCGCTACCCGCGACTTCGTTTGCAAAAAAATAGTTAGCTATCCCGCGGGAACTATGCCGTTTTCCGGGATAAAAAATAGCCTGTGTTAATCTAGGGTATCAGCTATCTCCGTTTCAAATTTTATCAAAATCCGTTCGGTAGTTTTTACGTGAGAGAGCTACAAACATTCATCCATCCATACTTACAAACTTTCGCGTTTATAATATTAGTAGTAACTCTGTCTGTCTGTTACCTTTTCACACTTATACCGCTGGACCGATATTTAGTATATACATAGATAGTTTGTGAACCTGGGGAAGGATATAGGATGGTTTTTAAAAGCTTTTTATTAACTTGCAACGTATGTACAGTTTGACAACAAATATTCGGCAGTATTCGTTTGCGCAGAGAAGCGCAGACCAGTTTCCGATGGTAGCCGAACGTGTAAATAATCTATGGCGGCATTGGCGCACGGCCCGGCCGCCATGTTGGTACGAAATCGATCGACCAATAACAGCGCCAGAGCTTAGCGCGCGTAGAATTCTATTTTATCATTGGTGAATTGGTCTACTGCGCAGGTACATCGTGGAGCATTATTTTTGTTGTCAAACTGTATGTATGTATGTTTGTCCGGATGGAATCTTGCGACTCCATTTTGAAGCAGATATCTCCAACCGATTGAGCTGAAATTTTGCGTACTTGTGTAAGTCGGATGACAATACAATAATCTGGTAGTAAAATTCTGGTGGTCCAGCCAGGACCGTCTCTGGAGGGAACTCTTAGGGAACTCTTCAATGGTTGGTTCGATTGACTTGAAATTTGGTTCACATATGTAGGACGGATGACAATGCAAATAAAGTCAACAAAAAGTACAGTCAGCAAAAAAAGCTCCCTAGTCCCCTACCGAGGCAAATGGGGCCCGATTTTTGAAAGCACATATGTCAATATATCACTCGAAAGTGCTATAAATCAGCTTATATCTTCTAAACTACAGCTCTTATCAAAGTTTTGACTAGTTCAAAGATCAATATGAGCCGTAAGTATCTTCTGAGCTACTCGTATTTAAAATTCAGCACAATTTTTCACCACTTTCGAGTGGTATTTTCACACATGTGCTTTTTGCGGTTGGTAGGGCCTTGTGCAAGGTCTGTCCGGATCGCTACCACCATCTTACTCGCTAATCCTGCCGCTAAGTAGCAGTGCTTGCACTGCTGTGTTCCGGTGTGGAGAGTAAGACAGCCGGGGAAATTACGGGCACAAGAGGCCATTCATCTTAGTCCTCTAGGTTGGCAACGCATCTGCAATCCCTCTAGGGTTGCGGGTGTCTATGGGCAGTGGTGATCACTTACCATCAGGTGACCCACCTGCTCGTTTGCCTTCCTATTCAAATAAAAAAAAAAAAACGGGCCCCTGGAGCTCCCACGCTATGATGATGAGGTACAGTCAGCATAAAAGTTTATTGTTTAAATCTATTTCCAGGCACAGCGATAGCGGGTAAGAACATAGCGAACCCGTTTGCTATGATCAACGCGTCCGTCAACATGCTGAAGCACCTCGGGCACTACTTCCACGCGGACCTGATCAGGAACGCTGTAACCCGCACCATCAACGAGGACAGGATCATGACGCCCGACATCGGCGGCAGCGCCAGCAGCTCAGAGGTCGTCAAAGCCATCATCAACAACATCGGTCGTTAAACATTTATTATTGCATTCGCTGCCAGCTGCCAAGCTCGAGACTTCAGACGCCTTACTATGGGTGCGTTCCACTAAGCGTTCACAACGATCACGCTCACGACCGCAGTTTTTCCCGTTCCACTTGCTTGTGAGCGTTACTGTCGTAAACTCAAGTGGAATGGATTATAGAGCGTTTTGAGCGTGGAGGTCAATAATACAAATGGCGAGTTAGTAAAAAGAAAGCAAAAGATTTAAGAATTTAGGTTATAACCTGTAAGCCTTGAAAATAAACTTAATTAATTATTGTTTAAATCGATTTATATTGAAAAAAAATATTATTTATTTTTTTATATTTAATATTAGTGGTGTGTTTAATTAACAGAAACATTCACTTCTACTAAAATATCTCGTTCCGCGTGAAATAACGTCAGTTTCACGGTCGCCATTTTTGATTCTTTGAGTTTTAAAAATACCGCTAATTTTCTCAACGCTCACTTCGACCCACCTTTTTAAATGGGTCGTCGTGAGCTTCGCGTGAGCGTAAGTCATGACGTCATAAGTGACGTTTTCGCCGCGACCACAACGACCGCGGTCGTTATGTGGAACGACTATTGGAGCATTTTGATCGTTGTGGGCGCTTAGTGGAACGCACCCTATGAGGTAATGCGATTCGACTCCCCACCAAAGTTGTCTTTTTTTAATAAATAAATCTTGTGGCAAAAATGTCGGCAGCGTTGTAGGTTAGAACACGGTCAAATGACCCCCTGTCAGGCTCTTAGCCAACGGATAATGACCTCGGAGACCGCCAGGGAATCATTAACCGATGCCCAGGGTGCACCGACAAAGCACTGCTCTTCCACAAACGAACCGCAGCTCTTGAACACACGCGGAGGTAACCCGACTCGCACACCGAACCAAAGTTGGAGCGATCGCTGTCAGATCCATATTAGAGTCAAAAATGACAGCTGGATCGGAATTGAATCGCATTAAGACGTTATGGTAAAGCCTCAGACGTTCAAATGCCTGTGAAATTATGACAGTGGCACTGGGCGGAAGTCAACGCAAATATGCGTCCGTGGCAGCGAATGTTAACCGCGATCCAAAATGTCATAGCATCAATTTTGACCCGACTACGGCAAAGCCAAAGTAGGGTTATTTGATATCTCAACACAACATACCCTACTAACATTATAAATGCGAAAGTAACTCAGTCTGTTACGCTTTCACGTCTAAACCACTGAACCAATTTTAATGAAATTCGGTACAGATAGTTTCAGTCCCGGGAAAGGAGATTGGATAGTTTTTATCCCGAAAAATTGCGTAGTTCCCGCGGGATAGCGATAAGCGAATTCTACGCAGACGAAGTCGCGGGCAGCCGTTAGTTTCATTATATTCAAACGATGCAATAGCATAACATATTTGTAAACCTCATTGTAAGAACTATACCATACCAAATTACACTGTGAAAAATATCTAGACATAATAGTTTGAATTTAGTACATTTTTCTCTGTATTTATGCCGTAAGATATGTCATAGACATAACTTTTTTCTTAAGTAATTTTATATTTCAGTATTTATTTTGATGAACGAATGTGTCAAAAACGTTACCACTAGAATATAGACGTCGACAATCATTTATTTTGTTTAATATGGCCCCATCGATGCGATGATTTCGCCAATGTCAAAGTAATATTAATACAGTATTCGAAAATCTTGTGACAAAAATGTCGGCAACGTTGTACGGTAGAACACGGTCAAAAGACCCCTCCCCCTGTCGGGCTCTTAGCCAACGGATAACGATATCCCTCAGAATCTGAAAGGAAATCATTAACCGATGCCCAGGGTGCACCGGACTCATTCTTTTGACGACATGTCGCTAATTTCACGACAATCCGATTAGAATGATGTATCACTCAGGGCTTGGAACCGGTGCCGAAAGTACCGGCAAAACACCGGTATTTATAAGTTCTCGTTACCGGTGGTATTCCTGTACTAGAACCCAAAAATACCGGTCCTCTTTCAAGGTTCTTACACGGTAAGCGACGCTGCCGTTTGGTGCCTTAGCGGAACCTTGTAGGATACCGGTTCTCAATACCGATTCCTATGCATAGTACCGGTACCGGGGAACCGGTTCCTGTTTCAAACCACGATACCGGTTCCCAAAAATACCGGTATTTGAAGCCCTAGTTTTATTGTGTGCATTGGTGTTCAAAGTTAGTGGCTTTGATATTTTTGAGCAAGTCTCCGATATATTTAGAGATTGCAAATCTACATATATTAACTCTGTTAACAGTTTTTGGAACGACAGAAGTCTCCTTGAGATTCGAATGAAAGTACAAGATCTATTAGAAATCGAATTTCATTTACCATTGTAAGTAGTTAATTATTTATTTGAAATTGTTTTAATATTGGGAAATAAACGCCAGTATTTTATGTTTTGTTTCATTTAAGTCCCTATTCTCTGTTTCAGTCCATTTTAACTTTTTCTAAACAAACCAGCTTCATTTCAATTCCCGCATTGTATGAAATTAGCATCACATACACGTGAACGTTTAAGGATCATTGATACCTCACGACATTTTATAACAATCATACTATGATCATATTATATTTAAATTTTATATGAACTTGGGGGCACTTGTTTGTTTATAAAAGCGTTAAAATGGGTTGGAATGAACTGTACCAAAGGAATAGCCAGCAAAAAAGCCTAAAACGTATTTTTGACAGACTAATTTTCACAATAGTCTCAAGGCCTGTTCTGCCACTCTTCGACTCCCTGATATATCTACTCGTAGTCGAGGTCTATGGTGCTGTCCGTGGCGTCTCTATTTATGACTATGAAACGGACGGAGACGGCAACATAGATCTGATATCTGACGCTTAAAATAGAGACAAAAGGCACTAAACGTTCAGTCAGAAATAAAACGTCATTTAAATAATATTTTTTACTAAATACATCAATACATTATTTTGTTACATCCAATAGAAGTAAATCTTATAAAATAGTAATACTTTCAGTAAAATATAAATTCAATACAACCACCCTTAGAGACGTAAATTAACATCTAAACAGTACGGTGATCCACATATGGGTCACGATTAACTCGCCAAAAACCCGTGACCCATATATGGGTCACCAGGAAACGACCAGGTACTCAGATTGCAGGTACATTCATGTGATTGTTTTTTGTTTGTTTTAACGGGCACGTGTGATGAACCAACTATTAAGCATCTAATTAACGTCTCTGAATGTGGCAGTTAGACTCCAATGATATCATTAAGGACGTCATTATAAAGTCTAGGGTACACGTTACGAGGTGGGGAAATACGCCTACCGAAGTAACTTTCAAGGGAACTAGAGTAGCGTTAACGCCTGTGCACTCTGGGCAACAACAGTTGACTAATTTATAAATTAGATGGATAGGTTAGTTTAATAGCACAACAGCCGACATGTTTGTTACTGTATTTCACTTATTTTACTTAACATTCGTAAAACTGTACTCTTGTCCAATATTTTACCAACGCGACAATTGTCAGCGACAGGTGACAATTCTGTTTACATCACAAACTCGACAAGAGTCCACGCCCACGCACGTTGAATTTCGAATACATGTCACAGACAATAGTCGCAAGGGGAAATAAGGGCATATTGAACAAGTCAGAACTCCAATAAAATATTCGTATGTCAAAATCATAACTTTAAATCATTGACGTACAATAAACAACTAGACTCCTAATCACACTCAAAAACTGTCCGAAGCAAAATTCTGAACGACGCGTCTATTGTTCAGAGTTTTTGTTCAGTTGCGTTTCGACCGCGCTTTGATAACAATGTATATGTCTCTTTCGCACCGTAATCTTACTATTGAGAACAAAAGAGACAGGCAGGTTTCCAGCGCGTGGCGTCGTGTCATTACTTCTCACGATCCTACGCCATTGATATTAAACATTACTGCCACGAAATAAGGTGTCAATTTGAACGAATATGTTAATGTTATCTGTTTAAGTCGATGTGTTGACACACACAACACATAGACAAAGCAACTCGGACGTTTCTTGAGGAACCTTTGTTAGCGACTAGTCTAGTTGTTTATTGTAAGTCAATGCTTTAAATACCATGTTTTCAAAATACACAGGGACCCGATTTTTGAAAGCACATCACTCGAAAGTGGTATTTTAACGCCTCGTGCTAACAGTGCCGTAAGTAGCCTTTTCTGCGCCCTGTGCAAGCTTCTATAACTGCGCCCTAAGTTTTTTTAGATTCTATAGGTACCCTAGAGCAATGCTATGTATAGGTCTACTTTATTTCATTCAGGGTGATAAAATAAAGCACAAGGAACTAGGTGTTGATGGACCAATTATCTAATATTTTGGAAGAAAAATCTATTTTTTTAAAGAACTGATGTGTGCAAACAAACAGACGAGCCATCTGATGTCAAGTTTAGTGGACCCTTCCTTCGCCTATTGTACCACCCACTGGGTTGTGTCTCACTCACTAAAACTCAAACGCCAGTTCACTAGTGCAAATGCGTTACCTACCGTGATGTGATATAATGTGATAAGATTTATGTTTTGTCTAATTGAATAGACGTTTTTGATGATACTGGCATGTAGGTACGTATGTGTTGGAATCGAGCACTAGGGGCGCAGCGGGAAGAGCAAACCGAAAAATTAATAGTCCAGCCTGGTCTGGCCATTTAATTCTTGCGCCCCCCAGAGTCTACGCCCTGTGCCTTGGCACCGGTGGCACCGCCCTATTTACGGCACTGCGTGCTAAGAGCGCCATCTGTGTTCAATTTTTGACCATTTTCTGTATGACAGTACTGTCATGTTTCATCCAAGATATTATCAACAAATAAATTCGTAATTCTACCCTATGGATAGCCTTTATGATTTTCAATATACAATTTAGTCGAAGACCTATTTAATGATCAAGTTAAGCGATGGGTATTAATTACTGCATACGCACGGCTAATGACCATAATTTAAAATGCCTAAAAAAGTCAGTCATAAAAATGACCAATGATAACTTGCTATGGAAAATTGTCTAAGCATAAAAACGACCAAAGATATATGAGCAATGATAAAATTGTCAACCTCAATTTATAGCAGTGCAATTTATAATAATTTACTGGCTCACTTTGCTCACTTCTGAAAAAGGTCTTGCGATGTTGCTGAAATCAGTCGGACAGTTCCCGAATTTTAATAGTGTGAGCTATATTAGTTTAAAAATGTAAATGTAAATATGAAATTTATTTCCCTCTTTCAACATTTAAAGTCGGTTAAGCATACCTTTGACTGCGTCGTGACGCAATTTCCGTAAATAATACGTTAAATTCTATTCACAACATTAAACATTTAAAAAATACCAGCATTTAACATCTAATATTAACAGATCATTAAAGCACATATTTATTATTAATTTAATTAACATCCCAATGTAATGTTTCACATAAATAAATAACATTATACGATGGTTTCAGTTTTATAACTAAAATCTGTAACTTTATTAAAAAAACAATTCAAAAATGTCTGAACTGATTTCGATAAAGCATTAGAAAATCTGCTTTCGAATTAAAAAAATAATTGCATCCGTATCGGTTCACCCGTTCAAGAGTTATGGTACCACATACACAGAACAGTTATACTTATACTTATAACATGCTACTTTTTGCGTGGGGGATTAAAAACAGCAGATGGCAGAAGTTAGTACTGCTATTTGTACCTAGATGGCGCTACTGGCAATAACAACTAGCTAAAGTTAACGGTCGTATTTGAGCGCGTCGGTTAGTTGATGCCCTTAAACTTTTTATATGAAACTTTACATTAGGTTACTCAATAACTGGGGAATGAAAAAAAAGTGGTTAAATATTTATTTTTTCTCAGTAATTTCTGCTCAGAAATAATATTATCCGTTTCGCATACAAGAAACAAATGCCCCCAATTTAACATACACATACATACACACACAAATCACGTCTATATCCCTTACGGGGTAGACAGAGCCTAAAGGTAACAAGACCTAAAGGCCACGTTTAGCGTAGTAACTAATATTTGCCATCGGTTTGGTTACCTCTATAAAATGTATGCAAAATAACAAAAAGTGATCTAGAGTGGGGACATGTATATTCGCAAAAAAATGAGAAAAAAAAACTAGTTTTTTTTTTTAAATTCCCCAACTGTTTTAAAAGACGTCCAAACGTATATAGTCAAGATTATTCCTTGCTCAGTACAAGAACATTTACAAACAAATATAATTTAGCGCCTACATTAGGCCTTAATAATCTCAAAGAAGGGAGCCTTTCGTTAGGTCGAATAATTGTTTGGTCGAATGATCGTTTCATCTAAAATTTCTAAAAACTGAAACTGCAAATATTATACATAGGCTTTGTAGAATAGGTTAAGTCATTATAAGGTTCATTTTTAATTCTCCTGAAAAGTCGATACTTTCAGTATAAATTCAATTCAGACGAAACGATAATTTGACCAAACATTACATTAGACCAAATAATTATTCGACCAACCGATATACCCTTCAAATATACATCTCTAAATAATCACAATTTAGGGTGCTTACTATACACAATACAACTGGGTGTCGCTTTCCCTAATAACTTATGATCTAACGATAAGTTGTCCTAATCATCATTTGACCTAATTTTTTTTGTGAAACCATTACGTCTAAAATTAAAACACTTATAAAAAAACATGAATATAAATTAATTTGTACTTAAATGTTTCATACGAATAGGCGTCACTTATTAACTAATATATTTGGAGCACGTTTTAAAGCATTAAAAAAAACCAGCTTCAACAGAAATACGCATACGTTGAGTACGACTTCATTATTTAAACTGTCACATAATCACACACTCATCTATACAAATATACTGACACACACACCACGCTCGCACTCACATGCACACAAAAACCTGTCAATCTGTCATGGTTAAAAATCACATGTTTTGTACACAACGCTGTACCGAACTTAAACCTGCGACCATGTGCTTGAGAAGCTGTAATACCACGGCACAGTAACGCCCCCTATCGTTTGCTATAATTTCATATGCCATAATGACATTTGCCATAACGCTGCTTTATCTGCCCAACTTAATATGCCATAATACAGCGTGTAAATCCGTACAGGACCTAAGAAGTATATTTAGATAACTTTTATTCAAAATTACAACGTAAAAATTTGCCATACAAAATATAAAGGCTGCAATGTAAAGCTAATCTCGTTGACAGTTACTTGTCAGCTGTTTGAATTATGCTGTTTTGACAGTGACGTCTTGTTTGCGTTACATTGCTGCTCGGCAATTTTCAACAATTAATTACAGGCTTTCAATTAAGTGTAAATTAAAATACGCCGTTAATTAATGATCATGATCACGCAACTTGCTTAATCATTTCGGAACAACGAGAGACCCTACAGTGTATTCTACACTCACGAGCAAATATAACGGTTCGCTTTTCATACAAATTTGTTAGTGACCGACCGAAATTTCAGTTTCGGCCAAAAAATCTAGTTTCGGCCTTAGTTTCGGTTTCGGCCAAAATATAGCCGAAACTTTCGACCCCGGCGAAACTCGAGTGTTCGTGAATTTTCGTGCGTCGTTCGGTAAACTGCGCAGCTAACTCGTGCTCGCTCGCGGCGGGGCCCCGGCTCAGTTCGCCACCGTTCATTTAATCGTGAGTTGAGGTTATATTTTGCACTTGAGTGATTTGGTAAGTATAATATGTGTTAATAAATGTTAAAAAAAACCGGTCAAGTGCGAGTCGGACTCGCGCACCGAGGGTTCCGTATCATTATCTATAAATATCTAAAACCAGTGTAAGCAGAGCCCTGTTCCAAAGCAAAATGTACGCAGTGTGGGGTTACTTTATATTGGTCACTGCTATATACAGACATACATACACATTTACGGTTTTCGCAATTATTCTTTAATCTGTGCTATAAGACCTACCTTCATACCAAATTTCAAGATTCTGCGTTCACGGGAACTACCTTGTAGGTTTTGATTCCCTTGAGAGTTGAAAATTTGCGGAAATTTGCGGCATAAACGGCTGTATCTTTTGATTGCGTTGGCTTAGAAGTTTGATTTTTTCACAGCTTCAAGGGACAGTAGACCTGAGTAATTGATATAAATTTCAGCTTCATACCTCCACGCGTTACTGAGAAAAAGGGTCTTGACAGACGGACGGACGGACGGACAGACAGACGGACAACAAAGTGATCCTATAAGGGTTCCGTTTTTTCCAGCATTTAAAATTACGATTATTACTGAAATTTACTGTTTTTAGGGTTCCGTACCTCAAAAGGAAAAAACGGAACCCTAAAAACAGTAAATTTCAGTAATAATCGTAATTTTAAATGCTTTCATAAGTTTCGGTTTCGGCCGAAACAGAGAGCAAGACCGAAAGTTCGGTTTCGGTTTCGGTTTCGGCTGAAAAATCAGTTTCGGTCGGACACTAAAATTTGTATGGAGTGACCCGTTATTTTAGCTCGCCAGTGTATATCTATAGAGTATACGACGTCTGTGGTATTACTGTGAATTTTCCTTTAGCTACGGCTCCTGTCCCGAACAGTATAGCGACGGAGGGGGGCGGTGGGAAGAACCTGTAATTGAAAACAATAATAGTAGATTAATGAGGAACTTGTTTAAAAACACGAACCGCAGGTGAGTGTTTTTTAGTTACGAATCCAGCAATTGCTCTTGCAGCTCAGGCAGTAAGAATGTTTTCCTCAAACTTTGAGAGGAAATAAAAATAAATTTTGCACTAAACTTCCTCGCAACTTAGGTGGTTTTCACGTTTCTGCCTTTTATCTTAAGTTTTTTTTTATGTCATTAGTATCAATCAATCAATTTTGCGGGTGGTAGGGCCTTGTGCAAGGTCCGTCCGGAACGCTACCACCATCTTACTCGCTAATCCTGCCGCTAAGTAGCAGTGCTTGCACTGCTGTGTTTCGGTGTGGAGAGTAAGGCAGCCGGGGAAATTACGGGCACAAGAGGCATTTCATCTTAGTTCTCTAGGTTGGCAACGCATCTGCACTCCCTCCGGGGTTGCGGGTGTCTATGGGCAGTGGTGATCACTTACCATCAGGTGATCCACTTGCTCGTTTGCCTTCCTAATCATATATATATAAAAAAATGGTTTTTTTTAAGTTAGGTTATTCTAATAATTAAGTCAAGATTAAAAACGCAATTTTAATACCCTAAATGGAATAATATACCGAAAAAAAAATTTTTTTACCCCAACCCAGTTCACAGCTCGTCTTTGCCTTTAGTACTGCATTCAGCAGTCTATTGGTTGCTTGCTCACCTGGGTCGGGGTCGGGCGGCGGCGCGCGCGGCTGGCCGGTCTCGGCGCCCGGCAGGCAAGTCTCCACCATCGCCTCCAGGCAGTTCACGAACAGCTCGCCGCTCTCCGCGGTGCACGCGCTCTGCCGACAAATACGGAATCATCGCCGGCGTCACGTCTGCTGGGCACAGGCCCCCTCTCAGAACGAGAGGGTTTATTAAAAGTAATATCGGTCAAGTGACTAGGAAAATATGAGAGTTTAAAACTATTTAGACAGCGATTAGATTAGATTCCAATACTTATTTAGACTCAGAATTGACGTTCCAAATTAGAAAAATGATTTAAGTCCCATATCAATTCTGTACACCACTACATAAAAAAAATATATATATTTCAGACCGAGATCCATATAAACAACACCACACACAACACACACACACACACACACACACACAACACATACAACAGGTCATTTACTTCAGTTTTTCACCTATACACATACACACAAATCACGTCTTTATCCCTTACGGGTAGACAGAGCCTAAGGTAACAAGACCTACAGGCCACGTTTAGCTAGACACTGAGGGCGTATAGGTGGAAAGTGGAATTAATATAGTGATGGGTTGCTAGCCGCAGCGCCTATAACATGACTCCTATGATTTTCGCCCATTCCCTCAATGGGTTTTTACCATTGCGCGGGTAGAGAAGCAACTGGTAAATTGTATGTTTTTTCTTTGCTCCCAGACCAGCATACAGACCAGGGTTGTTACGGATGCAAAAATTTAGACATCCGCGGATGCAGATGCGGATGCGGATTATTAGAAGTTCACATCCGCGGATGCGGATTTGATGCGGATGCGGATGTGGATGCGGATTTTGGGATTTTAAAAGGATAATTATTTAAATTTTAAATGCATACTTATTACTGCATAATAGTATTTATGTAAACAAACGCGAAGCACGTGCCACTCTGGCTCCGCCCACTTTCTTAACATGTAGTTACTTGTCGAGTCTTGTTGATGTGAATCTGCATCCGTAAAAACTCCGCATTGATTGATGCGGATGTGAATGCGGATGCAGATGTCTGAATTAATGCGAATATTCCGCATTTACGGATGCGGATGCGAATATTCGTAACACCCCTGATACAGACCTTGGTGAAGGGCCCCGCGAAGCGCCACAGCCCGCCGAAGCCGCAGCTCTGCATGTAGTGCAACTGCTGCTGGCTGGCATCCTCTGACGCTATCATGTTCTGTGACAGAGACACTCTGTACTACTAAACGGGCGATATACAAGACTTACTGTTGAGGGGTTGTACTGTATCCGAAAATAGAAACACTTCCCGAGCTTGCAATGAACTTTATTGTGCCAAAAAGCTTACATACAGGGTGGTCCAAAGACTGACGTCTAAAAAAAAATTTAGATGCCTCACATCCGGGGCTATCCGGTTGGCCGATTTTTTGTAGTTTTTGAGTAATTAATTTTTAAAGGTTTTTACAAGAATTTTCGGGCCGAGCAAGTTTATGATCATGTAACTTTTTTTGGTTACGTTTTTCTGTGTTTTTTTTATGACACTGTACTTTCACACGTAAAATAATCAGCTTCCCAACCTTGAGCCAACAAAAATGACCATGTATATTTTTTCCCACATTTTACCATTGCGCGGGACGAGAGGCAGCTAGTACATTCTATGTTTTTCCTTTGCTCCCAGACCAGCATGGAAGTAACATAAAATCTTAAAGCCACGTTCAGCATGATTAAGGACGAAATCGAAATAGTGATGGGTTGCTATCTTAAATCGATGAACCGACTTAGTTGAAATATGGTACACAGTTAGTTTGAGTCCCGGGAAAGCACATAGGATAGTTTTTATCCCGGAAAATTGGCATTGTTCATTTTTTTTTAGTATGCTCCAATTCGAAAACCATTTCGAGGAAAACCATCAATTATCCGATTTATCTTGTCCGATTTAAAAAATACTTTATGATTGCAGATATTTTTGTAAAAGTACTTTGAATTTTTGTTTGACCGAACGACCGGGTTTTTAGACAGAATCCAGCATCGAATGTTTGCCACAAAAATGAAAAAAAAAGTTTGGCTACGGCAACTGTCACGTGTCACTGTCAAATCTACAAAACCATAGACAAAGCCGTTTTTTTTTATAGCCAGCCGAACGAAGGCGATTGGGATTCTGTCTAAATTCACGAATTATCAAACAGCGAAAAAATATTTATTATTAATTAACAAAGCTACGTAAAAGCATAATATTCAAATTAGTTGCTTGAAATAGTCCATTTTATCAAATATAGGTGTTAAAAGCACAGCTTAAAAAAAATGAACAATGCCAATTCCCGCGGAATAGCGGTGTGCGAATTCATCGCGGGCAGAGTCATGGGTGGGCAACAGCTAGTATAGAAATATTTTCAATGGTTTTTATAAAGGGGCTTCTAAACGGGCCATGTTTTGCTGCAATTTGTGGCTGCAACACAGTGGCCCGGCAACATTGCAAGCAATACCAGCCAGACTACGCAATATTGCAGTAATGTCCTGGCCATATAGGCAAACATGTTTTGTATTGACACTTATGGCCGATATTGCCCCAATGCGTTGCCGGACGATCGCTAGGCGATCGATTTTACTGCAATATTGCTCAGCCAGTTCTATTGTTGTTTCAGTCGCTCTCTTGGTTTATGACACAGTGTATCTTTTTCTACGCGACATGACATGAAGTTTGCTGTGAATGACGCCGTGATGCTATATTCTATGCTTTGCGACCAGCTGCATGTTGTTATTATTATTGTTATTCCGAGGTTATACTGCAAAAATGACTACTACGTGGTCTAACGAGTCAATTATTGACTTCATTAACGAAGTACATTTACACCCTGAGTTGTGGGATATAAAAACCGGAATATACCTACAAAGATAGGAATGCAAAAAAAGATGCATAGAATGAAATCAAATTATCTAAAGTTTCACGCCTATTTAAATAAGGTCTAATCCACAACCTCTCGTTTTTCATATGTTTCTTTTTTTAAACAAGATAAGCTGCTGCTCGTCAGCCATTGTTGCCGGTTTGTGTAGCCCGTTTAAGAGTCTGCATCATGAGCCATACTATTGCAGACATAAATGCACACATTGCCCAGCCATACATTGCTCGGCCATCAGTTGCAATAAAATATTTTTGTGATGGCCGGGAAATTAGCTGCCGATAGTGCAGCCACAAATTGCAGCAAAACATGGCCCGTTTAGAAGCCCCTTAATAGTCACTTGTCTGTCTAATCTGTCTGCCTGTTTACCTGTATGATGCTCTGAACAGCGCTCAGTATAACTTGGTCGTGGCAATGCATCAACACGTGATTGATCTTCATGTCTAGGAGACTGTGTCTGTTGGGCAAATAACACGAAACCATTACTATCAAATAAACTATTTGTCATAATTTTCTTACTTATATAAGCGTTACTAAGAATATTTTGAACACCAATTTTCTTTTTTTGAACGGTACATACACACACATAAATCACGTATTTATCCCTTACGGGGTAGACAGAGCCTAAGTTAACACAGGCCACGTTTAGCAAGACACCGTGGGCGTATAGGTGGAAAGTGGAATCAAAATAATTTTGAACGAAAAAAAAATTCTAAATGTCACTGAAAATTAGGACACAGAAAAATCCGAAAACTAAAGCTATGGCCAGGAATCGAACCCGGATCCTCGCCATTCCGTGACGCTTGCTATACCCCTACACCACCCATAGCAGGTGGGTAGTCTTCGAATTTTTCTACCTGTTACTAGCTGTCACGTGACCTTGTTACTATGCGAATTTTTGTCGCCAAGCGTCATCTGTTAGAATGATGTGTCTGTACGACACAATTACAAACTCCCGTGGAACATCTGCTGCTGACCAGCAACAACGAAGGTAATTAACATCCACTTACATGACTGGAAACACCTTCGGGAACACCACGGAACCCTCAGCCAGATACTGATAGAGTATTCTTATTTCATCTTCATCTAAAAAAAAAAAACTTAATTAGGAGCGGTCAAGCGCCAATAGGACTGTAGGATTCTTGGATCCGTGAGGGCATCAAAGGCGGAGGCAAGGCAAACGCCGTTCCTTTCCAGCTTGCATACATACATACACAAATCACGTCTTTATCCCTTACGGGGTAGACAGAGCCTAAGGTAACAAAACCTTAAGGCCACGTTTACCATGATTAAGGGCGTATAGGTGGCAAGGGAAATCAAAATAGTGATGGGTTGCTAGCCTCATCGCCTATAACATGATTGCTAAGACTTTCGCCTATTCCCTCGATGGGCTTTTACCATCTGCGCGGGAAGAGAAGCAACTGGTAAATTCTTTTTTTTCTTTACTCCCAGACCAGCATGAAAAAAAAATCTTTATGTGACAGGGGGTAAACACGCATGCGGCTCGCCTGATGGAGAGCAACACCGCCACCCATGGACTTCTTACCCGTAGTGTATTTGACTAGTGTGGCGAGTACAGTCAGCACAAGCGCTTGCGTAGTGAAGTCGGAGAGTACACTCGGATCCAGCAAGCTGTTGCTTTCGGGACTGCTCGTGTCCTTGTCTGTCGATACTTGCTGTAAAAAAAATTGACAAGTTCTGAATCGGTATTACAATTACCTGTACCTCTTTCTAATTCCAAATTCCATGTCTATTCTTATACTGTTCAGGCTTTACGGTTGTGGAATTCCTTGCCTATAATCATAAGGCGCGCCAAATCTTTACCCATATTTAAATCTATGTTGAAGGAGCACTATCTGTCATCTTGTGCATGAATCTTGTAGCTGGCTTTTTTAGGTATGTGTGTGTGTCTATTTATATCTCCATTTATTATAAAGTTGTTTTATGTATTTTCATTACTTAGTATATTAATATAATTATATTCTAAATTGCACCACTTGCTCAGGTCAGGTCAGGAGTACCCTAAACCGACGAGCACGTATGAAGAGATTGATGACTGTGGATAAAGCGAAAGAAATATGTCAGGATCGTAGCAAGTGGAATAAAGTAGTCTCTGCCTACCCCTGTGGGAAAGAGGCGTGACGGTATGTATGTATGTATGTACCACTTGCTCAGATCTGTTCTGTTCTCCAGTCCATTATGGTTAACTGGTAGAGATCGCTGTGTAGCGATAAGGCCGCCTATTGTTACCTTGTAATATTCTGTATGCCTTTTTTCTGTTTTGCTTGTTATTGTGTGGTGTGCAATAAAGAAAATATTGCTTAAAGTCCATTTTGTTCGCGCTCGCGCAAGCAACGTCATCAGGCGACCGAGGGGAAGGAGAGGCCCCCGCGGCCGCCGCCACCGAGCACCGCACTTAGGGGTGTCCACTTAAAAAATATGTCGATATTTATATTCGATGTAAAACATCGGATTTCAGCATCGATGTTTATCGACATATCGCTAGAAAACATCGATATTTTTCTACTATCGAATACTTTCCACAAAGGTTTAATATTACCTTTTTCCAGTGAAGTGAAATGCGCAAAATTTGTGGTCTTTGATTTTGCAGGTATGAATATAGAATCAGAGACCAGCCACAGTAATTTAGAGTGAAAAGTAAATCGTTCTATCAGGATGGGTTAGGTAATTAAGCTGGTCACTCACAGATGTCACTACTTACCTTATTGAACCATATTTAAAATCCAAGTCATCAAGACAAGTAGTGTTAAAATTATTTAGTTTTTTAGTAGATTATACAAAAAGAAAATAAAAAAAACAAATATTCGATGTTTCTATAAATATATCGATATATCGTATACAATAAATGTTTGCCAAAACATCGAATCAATCCGATATATCGTAAAGAAAACATCGAATAAATTCGATATAATCGATGTTAAGTGAATATCCCTACCCTACCGAGCACCGCACATTCGCTTCCAACAGCCGGCCAGAACACACGCGTCTTGCTTAACCTACCTAATTTTGTCATTATAAGTCTATAGAAAAGCTTCTTCGTACCATCATTTAAACCTTATGTGCGCTCGTACACCATTGTACAAGGGTCAGTTGTCTAAATAGTTTTGCCATTGCACAACAGATGTCGTTAAAACAACTACGTCGCAAAATGAACTCTGCTGAATAGGATTTAGGTTTACGTGATTGTAAATCTAACCGATGACAGCGGAACACTCGAGAAAATCTGATTCTGGCAGAATCATTCTGCTACTAGAACTGTCAACTTCAATTTGACGTTTATACATGCAATTTGCGCATAAAGGTGACACACGTTTCTCGTTCACATGCTACTTTCTTTCTTTCTGCTATGGGTGGACCCCGTGAGGGATAAACGCGTGATTAGGTATGAATATACTAACACTGCTGACTTTTGGCTCTGGGTAGTCGCTATCTCCCGATTTGGTGGACGAAGGCCTCTCAGTAGCCTCATCTGTGCTCCCAGGACTCCCTCGGCCATCATCCTCCACCACCTGCAAGGTTACAACAATAAGCAATAGAAACTAAGAGAGCTGTGAAATTAAAATTATTTTTACAAGCCTTATATTAACTTGCAACGTATGTATGTTGGTCCGGGTGGAATCTTGCGACTCAATTTTGAAGCAGATAATCTTCATCCGATTGAGCTGAAATTTTGGATACTTGTGCAAGTCGGATGACAATACAATAATCTGGTAGTAGAATTCTGGTGGCCCGGCCAGGATATTCTCCGCAGGAGGGAACTCTTCAACGGTTGGTCCGATTGACTTGAAATTTGGTTCACATATGTAAGACGGATGACAATGCAAGTACAGTCAACAAAAAAGTTTGTATCTAAAATGTTTTTTTTTTGGGTTAGGTTATTTATTTTATTGTAATTATTATATAATTAGCCTTGGTGATAAAGGAGTTTATAGCCGTCTAAACATGTGTGCCAGAAAGAGACACTCACATCCAGCCCGCTATCGACGTCCTGCTCGGCTCTAGCTGCTTCTCCTGACGTGCCGTGCTGCATACTATGGGCCCGACCTTCGCTGTCCTAAGATATTACACACGTTAACACATAGACAAAACGGCGATGGCCACACAAAACACATACATAGGGAAGGGGCGTATGATCCTGAAGAACTAAGAAACAAAAAAAAAACCAAGACATTTTATTAGTGACCGACCGATTTTTCAGCCTAAACCGAAACCGAAACCGAACTTTCGGCCTTGCTCTCTGTTTCGGCCGAAACCAAAACTTATTAAAACATTTAAAATTACGATTATTTACTGAAAATTACTGTTTTTTTAACATTTATTAACACATATTATACTTACCAAATCACTCAATAGCAAAATATAACCTCAACTCACGATTAAATGAACGGTGGCGAACTGAGCCGGGGCCCCGCCGCGAGCGAGCACGAGCTAGCTGCGAAGTTTACCGAACGACGCACGAAAATTCACGAACACTCGAGTTTCGGCGGGCTCGAAAGTTTCGGCTATATTTTGGACGAAACCGAAACCAAGACCGAAACTAGATTTTTTGGCCGAAACTGAAACCGAAACCGAAATTTCGGTCGGTCACTACATTTTATACTGAAAAATAATTCGATACTATAACCCAAATCCCCTCATTCTCGTAACCCTGTGCCCACAAATATAGGTTCGAGTTGTGATAAATTCGATGATAATTCGAGTACAGACGGCATTGTTTTTTTTTAATAAAAATAAACTTACTTTTCAGGATCACACAAAACATATGACGACATATAATCAAAATTGGACCAAAAGGGTACACATACAGTTCGAGAAGCTATATTATAAGTCTATTTAAAAGCTAGGGGTGTTTAACAACTCTGTATATATTCTAGTAGGCTATTCTAGTCCGCTTTGTACAATTCGTGTGTCAGCTGTGCTATCCGACTGCGCTTGCTTTGTGTAGCGAAAATACGAAAGTAGCCGCCATATACCCAATGGGGACTATCGTTTCTTTGCTCACCAGTTGGCGCCACTGTTGACTAAGGTCCAGAGTTATAGCTGTCAAGGGCGACTTTGGCGCCGAAACAAAGTTTCAAATCTTGACTCTCATTAAGTTTATTAATTATAAATAACTATCATCATATCGAGCAGCTATGCCGCAATGTGCAGTTCTGTTTTGTTCAGAAAAGAAACCGCTTTCAAAGCGTTCACATTCATCGCCAAATAATCCATATTTGCTATAATTCCACGAAGGAGATCACTTTTCAACAGGTGAATGAAAGAAATTATAATTTATGACACGAAGCCCGCCAAAACCAGTGAAAAGTTAATGTTATTGGACCTCACGCGACACTAGCGCCTCTAGTGGCAAATTTACATGCGATAGCCCCCATTAACTGTTCAGAAGATCACTATCGTGTGTTAATCGATTAACCGTCTACGTTAACTTCTATAGTTAAACATTTAGAGCCTTTTTCACCACTCTCTATTAGCTCCAGTTATCCTAAACGGCAGTTGTCTATGACTCCGTCTCTATTTATTACTACAAAACAGATAGAGACGTCACCATAACTGACATTCAAGATAATTGTAACTTAAAAGAGAGTGGTGAAAAAGGCCCTCAAAGAAGTTAACTTTTTAAAGTAAGGCCAATTATACGAGATAAAGAATGTAAACACAAGTTCAGGGGACCGAAACATTTTTATTTGAACAAATTATACAAATAATTAATAACTTAAGATGATTCCTCGGAAGAGTTCGAATCAGTCGTATTTATGACAAAAACTAATAAAATATGGAAACGAATAAATACGTATCGCTTTGAACGCAATCCAAAAACGAATTTAATTATTATTACGAATTTAATTGTTCACAAAATGTCGGAGCAAACTATGACAGCTGCGGTACTGACTGCTTTACTCTGGGGTGCGGGTCGGGTTACCTCCGCGTGTGGTCAAGAGCTGCGGTTCGTTTTTGGATCCGTCCGAGGGGAAGAGCAGCGCTTGTGCCGGTGTACCCTGGGCATCGGTTAATGATTTCCTGGCAGATACTAAGGGATATCATTATCCGTTGGCTACGAGCCCGACAGGTGGAGAGGGGTCTTTTGACCGCGTCCTACCGTACAACGTTGCCGACATTTTTGTGTCTTTGACACTGGCGAAATCATCGCATCGATCGATGGCGCGATATAAAAACAAAAACTGCTTTACTGTACCACGAATCACGCAACGACAGCTGTCGTCGAACAACGGTTACGGTCAGATTGTTTACGTATTTTATCTCGTCTCGTTGGCCTTACTTTAGTTCTTTAGTTAACGGTACTCAGCTCAGCTACGCGTAACAATCAATACGCATTACGCAGTCGAGATCTAACCAATATCATTTGTCTCTTTCATTTCAGTGTACCGCCTTGTATGTCGAGTGACCAGTGTCGCAAGGGGTCAACCATGCAGGCTTTTAGATAAAAAAACTACTAAGCCCGGTACTCGTGTGCGATCTGCAACTGTAATTATTACACGTTAAAGCAACCAAGAATGATATAATGCAGTTTTTTAGCAAAATAAATGAGGTATTTGTGAGCCGCCTTTTTATAGAAAAACACTTTTTTCATAACAATTGCTTATAAAGTGCCCCTTTTTTGGTTGCTTTGCGTGCGAAAAGTTCGTTTTTGCGCGCTAGAAAGATCGAAGACATTTATTCCTTTTTGCAAGACACACAAATATAAGAGAATACACACACATTTATAGACAATAAACAGGAAAAATAAACACAGACATGAAAAATAGATCATCAGCGTTATGTCTGTCTTCGCATAAGTGAAACGGTCGCTGGCTCAGCATTCAGCTCTGATTTTCAGCCAGAAACCTTTTTTTTTTTAATTTGCACTTGTTCCAATTTACTACTACTCACCGAAGAGTTTTATACATATTTTATTACTAGCTTCTTCATCATTATTTTTTAAATATTGAATTCCTAAAAAAACCGTTCTTATTAAGGTGTCTGAATGGAATGGAATAGCGTGGGAATAGCTGCCGAAACGCCTGTCAAAGCGGAGGCGTTTTTCAAACTGCAAGCATGGTTTTTAAGATTGAACCAGTAGTTCAATCGACCTCAGTGAGGCACGCCAAGTGGTTGCAACAAAAAAACAACAGATGTCGCTATCCGCCACCGCGTACACACTAGTCTGGTTGCTGTAACGCGCAACTGTTACAGTTCCTGGGGCTCGATTTTTGAAAGCACATCACTCGAAAGTACCACTCGAAAGTGGTCTAAATTAGCTTTTATCTCCAAAACTACAGCTCTAATCAAAGTTTTGACTAGTTCACAAGATTAATGAGAGCCGTATGTTCTAAGCTACACGTATTTCAAATTCAACGCAATTTTTCACCACTTCCGAGTGGTATTTTCACACATGTGCTTTCAAAAATCGGGCCCCCGGTCGCAGATGAGTTCCCGGCCTTACTGCTAGGGTCAAGGGCTTACTACTAGGGTTCAAGATTATTAAAGGGTCTAAATGCTATGAGACGGCTAAAGCTGGGGATAGAAAGTGGTTTCTATTGTGATGTGTGGTCTGTTACAGCGTTGTAAAATGAGCAAGTGAGGCCACTTCCTGGAGGAACATTGTGTACACTCCTCGGGTGGTCAAAGAAAGCCTCGGATCGCATGTTTACCGCCCTCGCTTTTGGCTCGTGCGACAACGACAAGTTCCTGCGCTCTGAGACATTCTTCGTTGCACCACCCTCGGGGTGTAATGTACAAGGGCATAAATATATATACGTTAATGAGACGTGAAAAACATCTATACACGTTTACGCCATAAGCAATAAGGTCGGTGACAGAAATATTTGACATAGGGTATCGATATTCATGCCCTCGACTTTACTAAAATTGAGAAATTTTCTCAGGCAATTGAATGTAATTTTACCCATACAATTGGGAATGAACGATTTTCTTAAAAGTGCTTGGTGATTTTTCTATTCATTGGAATAACAATCCTTAGTTACAAAAAAAGTTACAGATTTTTCCGTCGAGCCATATATTTTACAAAAATAAAACTATTTGTCGGATGGTAAGCAGTACGTCCATAACACAACGAATTAAAAAAAATGTCTGCTTGAATCTGTGGTACACAATGACATTTGTCACTGGCGTTGACATCACAGCACTCTCGGAAGCTAAAACAAGCAACGGCTAAGTGGCGCCATCTGTAAATTGTTGGTGTACAAAACATACATGGGGAATTTCATTAAAAATTACTATTTATTTCTCATATAAGAATCAGTAGTGTCGTTGATTCTGAGTAGAAATAACTGAAAAAAATCTGGGAATTTTTATTTTAATCCCCCATGGAGAGTAAGTAGTAGTAACACCGACAATTCACAGAGGGCTCCACTTAGCCGTTGCTTCTTTTAGCTACAAATGTCATTGTGTACCACAGATTCAAGCAGCCATTTTTTTTTGTTACTTTATGGACGTACTGCTTACCATCCAAATCCGACATGGGGCCGCCGAGAGACTGAGTAAAATGATTTTATTTTTCTAAAATATATGGCTCGACGGAAAAATCTGTAACTTTTTTCTGTAGCTAAAGAAAATTATTGCTATCAATAGAAAAATCACCAAGCACTTTTAAAATAATCATCCTTTCCCAATTACAAATTCTTAAAAATGTACGTACATCATTTGGAAGAGTGAAAACTTACTGGTGTAAAACACATTGCTAGTTTTCCTGGAATCTAATTAAGACGCCGAGTAATAGTACATATAGTATTAAAACACATCTTAAGCCTACCCTGGGCGGTCCGATCGTATCCTTAGAGGTCGGTACCGAGAACGACCGTTGCGTTTTAAACAGCATCCTAGCCGACGTCTATAAGCGTGCACAAGCGATTGTTTACACACATGTGAATAACAGCACACAAACATAAAAGTGTACATGTTGTGGTGTGTTGAAACAATAAAGAACAAATGAAAACGCAAGCCAAGGGACATTTAATTGAAACATATACGAACGATACAATGAACCAATTCAACCAATCCGAGAAATAGTTGCGTGAAAGAACACAGTATGATATATTATGGAGCGTTAGAGGTGGTCCTATGATACTGAAAGGTAAAACAGTTAAGACAATACGCGTTATGGCGGGTGGGAGCGGGATACAAGAACGTAAGACACGAGACAGGCGATTTAGAGTTAAAACATAACTGTAGTGAAATATTGTAGCTTCCATGCTGGTCTGGGAGCCAAGGAAAAATATAGAATGTACCAGTAGCTTCTCTTCCCGCGCTGATGGTAAAAGCCCATCAAGGGAATGGGCGAAAATCTTAGGAATCATGCCTTGATTCCCCTTTTCACCTGTACGCCCACAATCATGCTAAACGTGGCCTTTAGGTCTTGTTTAGGCTCTGTCGACCCCGTAATGGATAAAGACGTAATTTATGTATTTGATAAGACATATTTACATTTTAAATGTATTCATGCCAGTACCTGGCGAGTTGTGATGTGCACCAATGTTTAGTTTTACATCTTTATTTATTCTTACTCACTTCTGTGCAATAAATGATTTGATTTGAATTTAGTATGTAATTTTGAGACACCACAATAGAAGTATCAAGTTTCCTCTCAATTTGAATAATAAATTAATGGTTTGCCTTATTTTCGCATATTTAATACACACACACGCACACAAATCACGTCTTTATCCCTTACGGGATAGACAGAGCCTAAGGTAACAGGTACCTACAGGCCACATTTAGCAAGATTAAGCATATTTATGCATATTTAATAATAATAATAATTCATTTATTTACGAACAACAAAGGTGTGCATTCACAATTAATTAAAATGATGTAGCAGCTCCATAACTGCAACAATCCCACAAATAAGGGATCAGTGGTTAAGCATAATATAGTATGTTTCTTGTTTTTTTTTTCTTTTTAAGTATTTTTTTTACAAAGGTGACAGTTTCGAATATTATTTTCAAAAATTCACGAATATTGTCAGCAATATTTTTTAGGACAATTCGTTAATTCTTATATTTGAGAGAATTTTCCACGGTGTCTATTCAAATTCTATGTATCCAGTCTTTACTTAGCAAGTTTCGAAAACTTCCATCCGCCATAAAGAAAAACCAACTAAACAATAAATATACTTAATACATGTTCTATAGCTACGTTCAAATGATCGGAAGAAACATGTCACAACCAATGTCAAAACTTCATGAATGGCATGTCAAATCAACACACACAAGCTGTTCAATTTTGTTAATTATTTTTTTGCTAAAAAGCCGATTCTCGAGTCTAAGTGGGAAAGAGAAAAAAAACAAACAGATTTTTATTGCTTTCTCAAACTAGAGACGACATATCATTAGTACAATTGCGTGTTCTGCAAGCTTATTACCTAACTCGCTCGCAATCGCCATCGTGTTCATTTCGACAGTTCACGTATGGGCTGACAATTGGCATCGGAATCAGCTAGCTGTCACATTCATACAAGAACTGTCAAAATGAACACGATGGCGAATGCGAGCGAGTTAGGTAATAAGCCTCCTGATGTTATTAACCTTATTTAATGTTACGAATTTATTGAAATTTAAGGCCGCTCCGAAATATTTGAGTACCTCGCCCGCTACTATATATCTGACGGCGACTGTACAATAAACAACTAGACACCCAATCGCAAACAAAAGTTCCGTAAGAAACGATCGAGATACGACCGACTTTGACGACCGGATAGCCTAGTGGTTACTATGAAGCTAGAGGTCCCGGGTTTGAATCCCGGTAGGGGCAGACAGTTGTATGATGAATACGAATGTTTGTGCCCGAGTCCTGGATGTTGAATGTATTTAATTATGTATTTATCTCCATTATATAAGTATGTTTATCCGTTGCCTGGTACCCATAGTACAAACTTTGCTTACTTTGGGGTTAGGTCAATTGGTGTAATTTGTCCAAAAAAAAAAAACGTTCGTGCGGCGTTGTCTGTGTCAACACATCAACTTATACAGATAACATTAACATATTCGTTCAAATTACCATCTTATTTCGTGGCAGTAATGTTTAATGTCAATTGCATGCGTGAGAAGTAATGACACGACGCAACGCTGGAAACCTGTCTGTCTCTTTTGTTCTCAAACGTTTGAGATTACGGTGCGAAAGAGACATATTGAGCGTCAACTGAAAGTCTTGTTCAAAATTACATTTTATTCTGTAAACGAGTTTCTGGATATGACATTGTGATTTATTTATTTAATTTTATCTAATTTATTATTTAAAATAATACACTAGCAGCTCTTTGAGCTGATACGTGTATATCTATCACTGCACTTGTGTTCTCTGCGTGTGTGTTTTATTATTATTGTTTTTGGATTTTGACATTTTTGTAATATTCAATTGATTTGTATTATTTAATTTAATTTTGATTTACCATTTTATGACATATTTTTAATTTGTATTTAATTTTTAATTGTTGACATTTTTATTTTAAGCTGACGATTTCAATATAAATGATCAAATAAACATAAACATAAACATAAACATTTACTCTTGACGATTTCAAACTAAATTCTCCTAACAAGACAATGTACAATTTATGATGTAATTTTTATTGAATGAATAAATAATCTAAATCGTCGAAACACGACTGAACCAAAACTCTGCACAATAGAAGCGTCGTGCAGACTTTTGCTTCCGACAGTTTTTGAACTTGATTGGGAGTCTAGTTGTTTATTGTACATCAATGGTTTTCGATGTGCTAAATTAATTTAGATTAGTTTCCCGGCACAGTGAATTCGATGATTTATGCCAAAATTTAATCTGTATCAAACCTTTCCCAGCATAGACCCGTGATTTTAGTTTCCATAATCAAAATAACTTAATGCCATTCCTCTCTAAACATTGACATACTTAATACCTCATAAAGGTGTGACCACACCGTTGCGTTTACGCAACAAAATGTATGGAAAAAACGATGAGAAAACGCGACGGCACTGCGTATACGCGGCGGTGTGGTCGCACCATTAAATCACTTATTCTAGTACACCATTTGAAATATTCATGTATGAACATTGCCGCATTTTAAAATTAAACATATTAGAACTTGTATCTGCTGCAATATTCATACTGAAAAACAGTTTCATATTCCGTAGGCTAATCATCTCTTTCTAACAATTTCGAAGAAAAAGAGATGCAACAAGACAGTTTGGTAGTGTAAAAGCCAAATAGAAAGTCATCAGAGTTCCGTGAAATAAAGTGAGGCCGGTTCAAATTACGCCTTGCCTAGTGCGCGTATCTGTTCTTCAACCATAGATATGTAAGTTGGAACGAGACGTAGGGCGTTAAAGAGACAGAAAGAGAAATAGACTGATGGATGAGCGTGACGCAAGATAGTTTAGTTTGAAGAATTAATGAAAGGGATAGAAACAGGATTTTAGTATGTAAGAACGAGAAAGAAATAAACACAATTTGGCGGAATCTGACTTTAATTACTTACAGATATACCCCCTTATTCATACACGCTCTATAGGCTTCTGCTAACTTAGCAATCGTTTGTCCTTATCTGTGAAAGGTAAATGTCAAAGTGACAGATAAGGACAAACGATTGCTAAGTTAGCAGAGGCCTACCGCGCGTTTATGAATAAGGGGGATAGAATATAGTAATTGATCGTTAATGCAAGAGACAGAACGATATAATTTGTGTATGTAAGGGCGAGATAGATAGACGAGACCAGGGAAGGTATTTATGTATGTTCGTCCGGGTGGAATTTCGCAACTCAATTTTGAGACAAATATCTTCAACCGATTGAGCTGAAACTTTGCTTACTTGTGGAAATCAGATGGCAATACTATAATCTGGTAGAAGAACTCTGGTGGCCCGGTCAATACTTGTATCTCCAGGAGGGAACTCTTCAACGGTTGGTCCGATTGACTTGAAATTTGGTACGCATATGTAGGACGGATGATAATGCAAGTACAGTCAGGAAAAAACGCTTGAATCAATTTTTTTTATGTTAGGTTATTTATAAGTCATCATTATTTAAATTTCTAAATGTCAGTGAAAATTAGAACACATAGAAAAATCCGAAAAATAAAGCTATGGCCGGGAATCGAACCCGGATCCTCGTCATTCCGTGACGCCTGCTATACCCCTACACCATCCATAGCAGGTGGATAGTCTCCGAATTTTTCTACCTGTTACTGTCACGTGACCTTTTTTTTTTGTTACTATGCGAATTTTTTGTCGCTAAGCGTCTTCGGTTTGAATGATGTGTCTGTACGGCACAATTACAAACTCCCATGGAACATCTACTGCTCACCAGGGACGAGAGAAGGCGCTGTTTTTCAAATGATAGGTACCATCAAATGAATCAAGAATTTTTATTTCTTCATATTTTATTTATCATTATTTGTTGTTGTTTTTTTTAGGCTTACATATTACATTCAAATATTGAATGGGAGTTTGGCTGTTTGCATGAGATGACCTTACTATATCGCATAGTAAAAAGTAAGTTTGGTTGTACTTGTGTGGACGTAGCAAGGCGTAGTTCAAACCGGCTTCACTTTTCCGTTTCCAGAACACCATCTTGACTTCTGATTTGAACCGAGAGGGCGACCGATACAAAAATACATCCGTCTCCACCACAAAACATTTCAATATTTCCGAACTACGTATTTTGCTGCTAAAACGTATATCGTAGAAAAGTTATTTATGCGAGCATGTGATCTTATTACGAAACTCATCTTCGTTTCGTTGCATAAAACCACACGCGTGTTAACGCCTCTTGTTACGCACGAGTGTGGTTTTACGCAACGAATCGAAGATGACTTTCGTAATAAGAACACTCGGAGTGTTCATAAATAATTATTATAGCCCTTGTTCAAGTCCGAGACGGCTGTATCTTTGTGGTCGCTGTAAGATAATCGAGTCGAGCTGTAATATAGTATCTATTGGTAATTCTATGTATGTAGGTATGTCTTACCTGGTGCGGCATGTTAATGAGATGTGGACTGTGCCCTCCGCTGCTCGATTGCTGCATAGTTGGGGATTTCCCTGGAGACACAACAAGGTTAAATTTAAAGAAAGAAAGAAAGAAAACATTTATTCGTGATATATAGTGACTGGGTTACAAAAACAAAAAGAATTAAAAAAAAAATGAGTACATACATCACGAAATGGTCCCATCTCAGCATAATGCTGGCCTTGCAGCCAGCGCTGGTCTTCCGATGGGACCATCAAGTGCTAACTAAGCACATATTAAGAAAATTACAACTAAAATTACAAAAAATTACATAAATACAATACAAATACACTTTATTGAACACCACAAATCAGTACAAAACAATACAGAAACAAAGAACAAAGTAGACAATAGGCGGTCTCATCGCTTAATAGCGTTCTCTTCCAGACAACTAATAAGAGAAATAAGTTGGAGACAGTTTAAGTAGGTGGCGGAAACAAATAGACAGGATAAACGCAGGGATAATAAAAACAACAATATCAATAAATATAGTAATCACGTCTATATCCTTTACGGGGTTGACAGAGCCTATGGTCACGTGACCTTGTTATTCCAAGGCTTGACATCACTATATCGCGGAGAGGAAAAGATTCGAAGAGCCAAAAGTAACAAGACATGTAGACAAGACGTATAGATGGAAAGTGGAATCAAAATAGTGATGGGTTGCTAGCCGCATCGCCTATAACATGATTCCTAAGAATTTCGCCGATTCCCACGACGGGTGTTTACCATCGGCACGGGAAGAGAAGCAACTGGTACATTCTGTTTTTTCTTTACTCCCATACCAGCATGGAAGGAAAACTCCCAAGATATTTATTTATTTTACTAGCTGTTGCCTGCAACTTCTGCAACTTAGAATTCGTTTATCGATATCCCGCAGGAATTACACAATTTTCCGGAATAAAAAGTAGCCTATGTGTTCCAGACTATAATCTATCTATGTTCCAAATTTCACCCAAATCTGTCCAGCCGTTCTGGCGTGAAAGAGTAACAAACATCCATCCATACTTACAAACTTTCGCGTTTATAATATTAGCAGGATTCTTACTCGTTGGAATACAGCGCAAGCGCTGCTGCGTGGCGGCAGGAATAGCTAGTAAGGCAGTGTTAGCTTACCCGCTTTGCTTGCTTCTCACAAGGTCATACAAACAGGCATAGACGGGTTATTACCTCCATGCGCGGAAGATATGGACGCCTGGTCCAGTACATCCCAGGACTTCTGCCGGCGGCTGTGGCACGAGGAGTTGGTGGACGAAGACGGCTGGATCAGCATCGAGGACTGCCAACAAATGCAACATGACTACATATTCTATAAAATAAAAAAAAAACCCAACGCCTTAATCGAGTAATACATACATACATAAATCACGTCTTTATCCCTTACGGGGTAGACAGAGCCTAAGGTAACAAGACCTAAAGACCACGTTTAGCATGATTGTGGGAGTATGGATGGAAAGGGGAGTCAAAACAGTGACGGGTTGCTAGCCGCATCGCCTATAAAACATGATCCCTAAGATTTTCGCCCAATCCCTCGATGGGCTTTTACCACCTGCACGGGAAGAGAAGCAACTGGTACATTCTATGTTTTTTCTTTGCTCCCAGACCAGCGTGGAAGAAAATCGAGTACCTAATCATACGTAAAATATGTAAAGAACACTGAAAATTAGAACATATAGAAAAAATCTAGTAAAGCTATGGCCGATCGAGCCCGGATCCTCCTCGTCATTCCGTGACGCGTGCTATACCCCTACACCACCCACAGCAGGTGGGTAAGCCTTCGAATTTTTCTATCTATTACCAGCTGTCACGTGACCTTGTTACTATTTTTGTGTCTATACGACACAAATTACAAACTCCCGTGGAACATCTACTGCTCACCAGAGACTAGAGAAGGCGCTGTTGGTGAGCAGTAGATGTTCCACGGGAGTTTGTAATTGTGTCGTACAGACACATCATTCAAACAGATGACGCTTGGCGACAAAAATTCGCATAGTAACACAGGTCACGTGACAGCTAGTAACAGATAGAAAAATTCGAAGGCTTACCCACCTGCTACGGGTGGTGTAGGGGTATAGCACGCGTCACGGAATGACGAGGATCCGGGTTCGATTCCCGGCAATAGCTTTACTTTCGGATTTTTCTGTGTTCTAATTTTCAGTTTCGTTTAGAAATTTAATTACTAACGGTAAAACTGTAAAAGTATACATAAAAAATCAACAAGTAAAAATTATTGATTCATTTGATAGTACCTATCATATTTATGCCAAAAATACCTAGCATCATTTTGTATTATTTTATTGATTTACAGTTTGATTATTTGATTAATGCCTAGGAGTTTTTTTAATTTTTTAATTTTATGTCATTTATTTGTCAAAACAAGAATTTCAGTAGCGTATGGAAGTAGTACTTCCACTTAGTAACTTCCATGCTGGTCTGGGAGCAAAGGAAAAACATAGAATGTACCAGTTGCTTCTCTACCCGCGCAGATGGTAAAAGCCCATCGAGGGAATGGGCGAAAATAATAGGAATCATGTTTAGGCGACGAAGCTAGCAACCCATCACTATTTTGATTCCATTTTCCACCTATATGCCCACAATCTTGCTAAATGTGGCCTGTAGGTACCTGTTGCCTTAGGCTCTGTCTACTCCGTAAGGGATAAAGACGTGAGTCGTGTATGTGTGTATGTGTATGTATGTATGGAAGTAGTTGTTGAAGTCACCCAGCAAATCAGTACCTGATGATGGTCCACAGTTGGGCAGTAGTGGTCGCAGTTGTCGGGCAGCCATTTCGGGAGCGAGTGCTTCACGTGACATCTGGAGCGGACCTCTTCGCTCACACACACCAACGCTGAAACGAACAGTTGCTGTATCTGTGTCTTACCTCTTCACGTATAAACCGTTGAACCGATCTAGTTGAAATTTGGTAAGGGTTTAGACCAGTGGTTACTAACCTTTTCAATGTCACTACCCCTGTGAACAAGTATGGGAATTGAGTTTACCCCTAGCTAATTTAAAATAATTAAAACCACAAATTCGAACGAAAATATGTTTATTATGTAAGAAATTGCACGTTTAGGTAACTAGTAAGTAAAGTAACATATAAATCTCGGAGTTAACCGTACTATTATTTTGTTTATTGCTATTTTAATACTATTTCGTGCCATCCCGTGTTACCCCCCTAGAATCTCCGTTTTACCCCTGCGGGGGTAATTACCCCCAGGTTAGGAACCACTGGTTTTGACAGTTTCAGTTCCGGGGAAGCAGATTATTTTTATCAGCAATATAGATAACCGAATTCTGCAGAGACAGTGCCGCGGGCATTAAGTAGGTTTCCCAAAAAACTTCAATATCCATTCTACACATGGATATCAAATTTCAACTTACTCAGACCATCGGAAGTGGGTCAAATTTGACACTATTTTTTACAAGCTTTATATTAACTTGCAACGTACGTATATATTCAAGTATCTATGTATGTAGGTTGGCAACGCATCTGCAATCCCTCCGGGGTTGCGGGTGTCTATGGGCAGTGGTGATCACTTACCATCAGGTGACCCACCTGCTCGTTTGCCTTCCTATTTATATAAAAATAAAATAAAAAATAAAAATGTTTATATGGGTGGAATCTTGCGACTCAATTTTGAAACAGATATCTTCATCCAACTTGTGTAAGTCAGATGACAATTCGATAATCTGGTAGTAAAATTCTGGTAGACCGCCTTAAAATTTGGTTCACATCATGTAAGACGAATGACGAAGCAAGTACAGTCAACAAAAAGTACAGTCAGCAAAAATGCTTGTTCCTAAATGAAATTTTTAGGTTAGGTTATTTGACAGAATAGCTTGCTTGGCATTACATTCGTACGGAGGTCGTAATTAACTGTAAAAAAACATGAATATAAATATAATAAGTCTATCTGTGAGTTAGTGCATCTGCGGGGAAGTGAGCCTGTAAGGTAGCGTGCTTCTGACGTAGCGTACCTGTGTGGTAACTTACCCGTAAGGTACTGTATAGAGAGGTAGCTTACCAGTGAGGCGGCGTACCTGTGAGGTAGCTTACCAGTAAGGCGGCGTACCTGTGAGGTAGCTTACCAGTGAGGCAGCGTACTTGTGAGGTAGTGTGTATGTATGTATGTAAACTCTTTATTGTGCAAAATAAACAAGACGGAAGAAGGGTAGTTTACCTGTGAGGTAGCTTACCTGTGAGGCAGCTTACCAGTGAGGTAGCTTACGGGTGAGGCAGCGTACCTGTGAGGTAGGCGACGGTGACGGGCGTGGCGCGGAACCTGTCGGCGCGGCGGCGCGCGGCCACGGCCAGCAGCAGGCCAGGTAGCTTACGGGTGAGGCAGCGTACCTGTGAGGTAGGCGACGGTGACGGGCGTGGCGCGGAACCTGTCGGCGCGGCGGCGCGCGGCCACGGCCAGCAGCAGGCCAGGTAGCTTACGGGTGAGGCAGCGTACCTGTGAGGTAGGCGACGGTGACGGGCGTGGCGCGGAACCTGTCGGCGCGGCGGCGCGCGGCCACGGCCAGCAGCAGGCCAGGTAGCTTACGGGTGAGGCAGCGTACCTGTGAGGTAGGCGACGGTGACGGGCGTGGCGCGGAACCTGTCGGCGCGGCGGCGCGCGGCCACGGCCAGCAGCAGGCCAGGTAGCTTACGGGTGAGGCAGCGTACCTGTGAGGTAGGCGACGGTGACGGGCGTGGCGCGGAACCTGTCGGCGCGGCGGCGCGCGGCCACGGCCAGCAGCAGGCCAGGTAGCTTACGGGTGAGGCAGCGTACCTGTGAGGTAGGCGACGGTGACGGGCGTGGCGCGGAACCTGTCGGCGCGGCGGCGCGCGGCCACGGCCAGCAGCAGGCCAGGTAGCTTACGGGTGAGGCAGCGTACCTGTGAGGTAGGCGACGGTGACGGGCGTGGCGCGGAACCTGTCGGCGCGGCGGCGCGCGGCCACGGCCAGCAGCAGGCCAGGTAGCTTACGGGTGAGGCAGCGTACCTGTGAGGTAGGCGACGGTGACGGGCGTGGCGCGGAACCTGTCGGCGCGGCGGCGCGCGGCCACGGCCAGCAGCAGGCCAGGTAGCTTACGGGTGAGGCAGCGTACCTGTGAGGTAGGCGACGGTGACGGGCGTGGCGCGGAACCTGTCGGCGCGGCGGCGCGCGGCCACGGCCAGCAGCAGGCCAGGTAGCTTACGGGTGAGGCAGCGTACCTGTGAGGTAGGCGACGGTGACGGGCGTGGCGCGGAACCTGTCGGCGCGGCGGCGCGCGGCCACGGCCAGCAGCAGGCCAGGTAGCTTACGGGTGAGGCAGCGTACCTGTGAGGTAGGCGACGGTGACGGGCGTGGCGCGGAACCTGTCGGCGCGGCGGCGCGCGGCCACGGCCAGCAGCAGGCCAGGTAGCTTACGGGTGAGGCAGCGTACCTGTGAGGTAGGCGACGGTGACGGGCGTGGCGCGGAACCTGTCGGCGCGGCGGCGCGCGGCCACGGCCAGCAGCAGGCCAGGTAGCTTACGGGTGAGGCAGCGTACCTGTGAGGTAGGCGACGGTGACGGGCGTGGCGCGGAACCTGTCGGCGCGGCGGCGCGCGGCCACGGCCAGCAGCAGGCCAGGTAGCTTACGGGTGAGGCAGCGTACCTGTGAGGTAGGCGACGGTGACGGGCGTGGCGCGGAACCTGTCGGCGCGGCGGCGCGCGGCCACGGCCAGCAGCAGGCCAGGTAGCTTACGGGTGAGGCAGCGTACCTGTGAGGTAGGCGACGGTGACGGGCGTGGCGCGGAACCTGTCGGCGCGGCGGCGCGCGGCCACGGCCAGCAGCAGGCCAGGTAGCTTACGGGTGAGGCAGCGTACCTGTGAGGTAGGCGACGGTGACGGGCGTGGCGCGGAACCTGTCGGCGCGGCGGCGCGCGGCCACGGCCAGCAGCAGGCCAGGTAGCTTACGGGTGAGGCAGCGTACCTGTGAGGTAGGCGACGGTGACGGGCGTGGCGCGGAACCTGTCGGCGCGGCGGCGCGCGGCCACGGCCAGCAGCAGGCCAGGTAGCTTACGGGTGAGGCAGCGTACCTGTGAGGTAGGCGACGGTGACGGGCGTGGCGCGGAACCTGTCGGCGCGGCGGCGCGCGGCCACGGCCAGCAGCAGGCCAGGTAGCTTACGGGTGAGGCAGCGTACCTGTGAGGTAGGCGACGGTGACGGGCGTGGCGCGGAACCTGTCGGCGCGGCGGCGCGCGGCCACGGCCAGCAGCAGGCCAGGTAGCTTACGGGTGAGGCAGCGTACCTGTGAGGTAGGCGACGGTGACGGGCGTGGCGCGGAACCTGTCGGCGCGGCGGCGCGCGGCCACGGCCAGCAGCAGGCCAGGTAGCTTACGGGTGAGGCAGCGTACCTGTGAGGTAGGCGACGGTGACGGGCGTGGCGCGGAACCTGTCGGCGCGGCGGCGCGCGGCCACGGCCAGCAGCAGGCCAGGTAGCTTACGGGTGAGGCAGCGTACCTGTGAGGTAGGCGACGGTGACGGGCGTGGCGCGGAACCTGTCGGCGCGGCGGCGCGCGGCCACGGCCAGCAGCAGGCCAGGTAGCTTACGGGTGAGGCAGCGTACCTGTGAGGTAGGCGACGGTGACGGGCGTGGCGCGGAACCTGTCGGCGCGGCGGCGCGCGGCCACGGCCAGCAGCAGGCCAGGTAGCTTACGGGTGAGGCAGCGTACCTGTGAGGTAGGCGACGGTGACGGGCGTGGCGCGGAACCTGTCGGCGCGGCGGCGCGCGGCCACGGCCAGCAGCAGGCCAGGTAGCTTACGGGTGAGGCAGCGTACCTGTGAGGTAGGCGACGGTGACGGGCGTGGCGCGGAACCTGTCGGCGCGGCGGCGCGCGGCCACGGCCAGCAGCAGGCCAGGTAGCTTACGGGTGAGGCAGCGTACCTGTGAGGTAGGCGACGGTGACGGGCGTGGCGCGGAACCTGTCGGCGCGGCGGCGCGCGGCCACGGCCAGCAGCAGGCCAGGTAGCTTACGGGTGAGGCAGCGTACCTGTGAGGTAGGCGACGGTGACGGGCGTGGCGCGGAACCTGTCGGCGCGGCGGCGCGCGGCCACGGCCAGCAGCAGGCCAGGTAGCTTACGGGTGAGGCAGCGTACCTGTGAGGTAGGCGACGGTGACGGGCGTGGCGCGGAACCTGTCGGCGCGGCGGCGCGCGGCCACGGCCAGCAGCAGGCCAGGTAGCTTACGGGTGAGGCAGCGTACCTGTGAGGTAGGCGACGGTGACGGGCGTGGCGCGGAACCTGTCGGCGCGGCGGCGCGCGGCCACGGCCAGCAGCAGGCCAGGTAGCTTACGGGTGAGGCAGCGTACCTGTGAGGTAGGCGACGGTGACGGGCGTGGCGCGGAACCTGTCGGCGCGGCGGCGCGCGGCCACGGCCAGCAGCAGGCCAGGTAGCTTACGGGTGAGGCAGCGTACCTGTGAGGTAGGCGACGGTGACGGGCGTGGCGCGGAACCTGTCGGCGCGGCGGCGCGCGGCCACGGCCAGCAGCAGGCCAGGTAGCTTACGGGTGAGGCAGCGTACCTGTGAGGTAGGCGACGGTGACGGGCGTGGCGCGGAACCTGTCGGCGCGGCGGCGCGCGGCCACGGCCAGCAGCAGGCCAGGTAGCTTACGGGTGAGGCAGCGTACCTGTGAGGTAGGCGACGGTGACGGGCGTGGCGCGGAACCTGTCGGCGCGGCGGCGCGCGGCCACGGCCAGCAGCAGGCCAGGTAGCTTACGGGTGAGGCAGCGTACCTGTGAGGTAGGCGACGGTGACGGGCGTGGCGCGGAACCTGTCGGCGCGGCGGCGCGCGGCCACGGCCAGCAGCAGGCCAGGTAGCTTACGGGTGAGGCAGCGTACCTGTGAGGTAGGCGACGGTGACGGGCGTGGCGCGGAACCTGTCGGCGCGGCGGCGCGCGGCCACGGCCAGCAGCAGGCCAGGTAGCTTACGGGTGAGGCAGCGTACCTGTGAGGTAGGCGACGGTGACGGGCGTGGCGCGGAACCTGTCGGCGCGGCGGCGCGCGGCCACGGCCAGCAGCAGGCCAGGTAGCTTACGGGTGAGGCAGCGTACCTGTGAGGTAGGCGACGGTGACGGGCGTGGCGCGGAACCTGTCGGCGCGGCGGCGCGCGGCCACGGCCAGCAGCAGGCCAGGTAGCTTACGGGTGAGGCAGCGTACCTGTGAGGTAGGCGACGGTGACGGGCGTGGCGCGGAACCTGTCGGCGCGGCGGCGCGCGGCCACGGCCAGCAGCAGGCCAGGTAGCTTACGGGTGAGGCAGCGTACCTGTGAGGTAGGCGACGGTGACGGGCGTGGCGCGGAACCTGTCGGCGCGGCGGCGCGCGGCCACGGCCAGCAGCAGGCCAGGTAGCTTACGGGTGAGGCAGCGTACCTGTGAGGTAGGCGACGGTGACGGGCGTGGCGCGGAACCTGTCGGCGCGGCGGCGCGCGGCCACGGCCAGCAGCAGGCCAGGTAGCTTACGGGTGAGGCAGCGTACCTGTGAGGTAGGCGACGGTGACGGGCGTGGCGCGGAACCTGTCGGCGCGGCGGCGCGCGGCCACGGCCAGCAGCAGGCCAGGTAGCTTACGGGTGAGGCAGCGTACCTGTGAGGTAGGCGACGGTGACGGGCGTGGCGCGGAACCTGTCGGCGCGGCGGCGCGCGGCCACGGCCAGCAGCAGGCCAGGTAGCTTACGGGTGAGGCAGCGTACCTGTGAGGTAGGCGACGGTGACGGGCGTGGCGCGGAACCTGTCGGCGCGGCGGCGCGCGGCCACGGCCAGCAGCAGGCCAGGTAGCTTACGGGTGAGGCAGCGTACCTGTGAGGTAGGCGACGGTGACGGGCGTGGCGCGGAACCTGTCGGCGCGGCGGCGCGCGGCCACGGCCAGCAGCAGGCCAGGTAGCTTACGGGTGAGGCAGCGTACCTGTGAGGTAGGCGACGGTGACGGGCGTGGCGCGGAACCTGTCGGCGCGGCGGCGCGCGGCCACGGCCAGCAGCAGGCCAGGTAGCTTACGGGTGAGGCAGCGTACCTGTGAGGTAGGCGACGGTGACGGGCGTGGCGCGGAACCTGTCGGCGCGGCGGCGCGCGGCCACGGCCAGCAGCAGGCCAGGTAGCTTACGGGTGAGGCAGCGTACCTGTGAGGTAGGCGACGGTGACGGGCGTGGCGCGGAACCTGTCGGCGCGGCGGCGCGCGGCCACGGCCAGCAGCAGGCCAGGTAGCTTACGGGTGAGGCAGCGTACCTGTGAGGTAGGCGACGGTGACGGGCGTGGCGCGGAACCTGTCGGCGCGGCGGCGCGCGGCCACGGCCAGCAGCAGGCCAGGTAGCTTACGGGTGAGGCAGCGTACCTGTGAGGTAGGCGACGGTGACGGGCGTGGCGCGGAACCTGTCGGCGCGGCGGCGCGCGGCCACGGCCAGCAGCAGGCCAGGTAGCTTACGGGTGAGGCAGCGTACCTGTGAGGTAGGCGACGGTGACGGGCGTGGCGCGGAACCTGTCGGCGCGGCGGCGCGCGGCCACGGCCAGCAGCAGGCCAGGTAGCTTACGGGTGAGGCAGCGTACCTGTGAGGTAGGCGACGGTGACGGGCGTGGCGCGGAACCTGTCGGCGCGGCGGCGCGCGGCCACGGCCAGCAGCAGGCCAGGTAGCTTACGGGTGAGGCAGCGTACCTGTGAGGTAGGCGACGGTGACGGGCGTGGCGCGGAACCTGTCGGCGCGGCGGCGCGCGGCCACGGCCAGCAGCAGGCCAGGTAGCTTACGGGTGAGGCAGCGTACCTGTGAGGTAGGCGACGGTGACGGGCGTGGCGCGGAACCTGTCGGCGCGGCGGCGCGCGGCCACGGCCAGCAGCAGGCCAGGTAGCTTACGGGTGAGGCAGCGTACCTGTGAGGTAGGCGACGGTGACGGGCGTGGCGCGGAACCTGTCGGCGCGGCGGCGCGCGGCCACGGCCAGCAGCAGGCCAGGTAGCTTACGGGTGAGGCAGCGTACCTGTGAGGTAGGCGACGGTGACGGGCGTGGCGCGGAACCTGTCGGCGCGGCGGCGCGCGGCCACGGCCAGCAGCAGGCCAGGTAGCTTACGGGTGAGGCAGCGTACCTGTGAGGTAGGCGACGGTGACGGGCGTGGCGCGGAACCTGTCGGCGCGGCGGCGCGCGGCCACGGCCAGCAGCAGGCCAGGTAGCTTACGGGTGAGGCAGCGTACCTGTGAGGTAGGCGACGGTGACGGGCGTGGCGCGGAACCTGTCGGCGCGGCGGCGCGCGGCCACGGCCAGCAGCAGGCCAGGTAGCTTACGGGTGAGGCAGCGTACCTGTGAGGTAGGCGACGGTGACGGGCGTGGCGCGGAACCTGTCGGCGCGGCGGCGCGCGGCCACGGCCAGCAGCAGGCCAGGTAGCTTACGGGTGAGGCAGCGTACCTGTGAGGTAGGCGACGGTGACGGGCGTGGCGCGGAACCTGTCGGCGCGGCGGCGCGCGGCCACGGCCAGCAGCAGGCCAGGTAGCTTACGGGTGAGGCAGCGTACCTGTGAGGTAGGCGACGGTGACGGGCGTGGCGCGGAACCTGTCGGCGCGGCGGCGCGCGGCCACGGCCAGCAGCAGGCCAGGTAGCTTACGGGTGAGGCAGCGTACCTGTGAGGTAGGCGACGGTGACGGGCGTGGCGCGGAACCTGTCGGCGCGGCGGCGCGCGGCCACGGCCAGCAGCGCGGCCAGCACGCGGCAGGTGCGCGACACGCTGGCGGCGGCGGGGTGCCGGAAGCCCTTCAGCAGGTGCCCCACCAGCGCGAAGTGGAAGTTGGAGCGGAAGCTGCAACCGTACGCACTTCATGACTAGTGTTTTTTTATTGGGAACCAAACGGTTATACATACCGCCACGCCTCTTTCCCATAGAGTTCCTTAAAGTGGAGTACCACATAAGGGTCCGTGGACCCCATAAGGGTACCCGAGCGTGCTAGGGGTCCGAAGCATCTCAGTTAACCCGTAAAATGTTGACTTTTTTTATTAGCTTTATTTTGTTTTTTTGTAATAATCTTCGACAGGATTTATGGACATTTTGAAATTCTGAAAGTGGTCCGTGACCGCAAAAAGTTTAAGAAAAAACTGCCATAGGGGTAGGCAGACTACTTTGTTCCACTTGCGACATATATTCATCAGTCTCTTCACTCGTCACACTCTCGGTTTTTTTTTACGCACCTTAATCCGACAGCATGGTCCATTTGTTTGAAATGCCATTCCAAAGGATCTCTCGTCTCCATCATGACATGCTCTAGAGTCTGGACATACAAAACCGATATTAGTATACTTTTTACTATACTCCAAAAAAAAACAAAAAAAAACAATTTTTTTTAAATTAATATTTCGGTCAGGCAATAAAAGTTTCTATCAAAACAAAAATAAGTATGTATATAATATAACATATATCACGTCTTTATCCCTTACGGGGTAGACAGAGCTTAAAGTAACAAAACCTTAAAGCCGCGTTTAGCATGATTAAGGGCGTATAGGTGGAAAGGGAAATCAAAATAGTGATGGGTTGCTAGCATCGCCTATAACATGATTCCCAAGACTTGCCCACTCCCTCGATGGGCTTTTACTGCGCGGGAAGAGAAGCAACTGGTAAATTCTATGTTTTTTCTTTACTCCCAGTCCAGCATGGAAGAATTAGATTATGGGTTACCTTATTATCAAACTGGCCCTGAGAATCGAGAGTATGCAGATTCTGCTCCATCAAAGCCAATCCTGCAGCATACAACGTGGGATCATCCAGCTGAAGGACTGACAACGCCACCCAGAACAGCGCCGTGTGTATAGAGGACTCCTGCAAATTGATAATTAATATTTTGATTTGATAGTACCTAACATGTGAAAAACAGCGCCTTCTCTCGTCCCTGGTGAGCAGTAGATGTTCTATGGGAGTATGTAATTGTGTCGTACAGACACATCATTCGAACAGATGACGCTTGGCGACAAAAATTAGCATAGTAACAAAGTCACGTGACAGCTAGTAACAGATAGAAAAAATCGAAGACTTACCCACCTGCTATGGGTGATGTAGGGGTATAGCACGCGTCACGGAATGACGAGGATTCGGGTTCGATTCCCGGACATACCTTTACTTTTCGGATTTTTCTATGTGTTCTAATATCATTGTCTATACGAAGCGGCGACAGAGACAGCCGCCCACGCAAGTGCACATGTGTGATAGGGATGGACTATGGGAAGGTTTAAATAAATGCAAGTACCCTATCAAATAATTACTACAATACAAAATCCACCAATCGTAATTTTAAAAGTTTTAATAAGTTTCGGCCGAAACAGAGAGCAAGACCGAAAGTTCGGTTTCGGTTTCAGCGATGATGCCAAAATAATGCGCAAGAAACTCACCGGATACAGGAGCGGCTGCAGCCTCGTCAGGCACATTATGAGCGCCTCCAACAGAGCCAAGTCGTTGAACGACTCCAGCGCTTTCACGAGGATCCTCAGCAGCTGTTTCATGTCGTCGTCGGTTACGTTCTTACCTGAAATACAAGTATATTGACGGATCAAGTTTTTCTTGCAACTCGTTGCTATGGTCACAATCTTTTCGTAAATCTATAGGCTTAAAAAAACACATGAGTTTTTGCTGTAGTTTTAAGCCAGTAAAATTGAAATCTTGCTACTCAGTTTTGAAGCAGATATCTCCAGCCGATTGAGCTGAAATTTTGCATACTTTAGTAAGCCAGATGACAATACAATAATATGGTAGTAGAATTATGATGGCCGATCCAGGACCGTCTCCGCAGGAGGGAACTCTTCAACGGTCGGTCGGATTGACTTGAAATTCGGTATACATTTTTAAAATGGATGACAATGCAAACTTATTTATTTGTTACACTTACTAATACATCCAAACACGATGAGCGCTCTCGGCTGTAACGCTGGATTGAAGCAGAAAGCGAAACTCTTCGCCAGAGATGTCCTGCAACAAATAATATCATAAATCATTTATAATGCGTTCAAAACCGCATATAATGCACCGGCATAAAAAACAATATTCAATAGCATCGAATTCGATGTTATTATTATTTCATAATAACACCGCAGAACCTCGTATCATAATATTCAAATTTGGAACACCTTCGAAAAACGAAACAAATTGATTTGACGACATGACGTTTTATTCGAAATGAAAAATTGCAAAAAAAATTGACAAATCTCACACAGCTTGATATCGAAGGATATGAAAATTGGGGCCCGACTCTAGTTTGGCTCTGAAAAAAAAAGAACTAAGGCCGCGTGACATGCGCAGAAAAGTTTTAGTTCTAGTTTTAGTAAAAACGGAGTGGTGTAGTCTCGCATGCGAGCTTCCATAATCTCGAGCAGGGCGTCCGCGATAGTCTCTAGAGACTGCAGCGGCTGTCTCTAGTGACTCTAGCTATAGTAACAAGGACAGGTAGATGCAGTGGGCGCTGTAGACGCACTCACCATGTCTGCAGCCAGTCGCACTCCGGTATGTCTCGCATGCAAGCCTCCATAATCTCAAGTAGGGCGTCCGCGATAGTCTCTAGAGACTGCAGCGGCTGTCTCTAAGAGACTAGCTATAGTAACAAAGACAGGTAGATGCAGTGGGCGCTGTAGACGCACTCACCATGTCTGCAGCCAGTCGCACTCCGGTATGTCTGGCATGCAAGCCTCCATAATCTCGAGCAGGGCGTCCGCGATAGTCTCTAGAGACTGCAGCGGCAGCCTCTAAGAGACTAGCTATAGTAACAAAGACAGGTAGATGCAGTGGGCGCTGTAGACGCACTCACCATGTCTGCAGCCAGTCGCACTCCGGTATGTCTGGCATGCAAGCCTCCATAATCTCGAGCAGGGCGTCCGCGATAGTCTCTAGAGACTGCAGCGGCTGTCTCTAAGAGACTAGCTATAGTAACAAAGACAGGTAGATGCAGTGGGCGCTGTAGACGCACTCACCATGTCTGCAGCCAGTCGCACTCCGGTATGTCTCGCATGCAAGCCTCCATAATCTCGAGCAGGGCGTCCGCGATAGTCTCTAGAGACTGCAGCGGCAGCCTCTAAGAGACTAGCTATAGTAACAAAGACAGGTAGATGCAGTGGGCGCTGTAGACGCACTCACCATGTCTGCAGCCAGTCGCACTCCGGTATGTCTCGCATGCAAGCCTCCATAATCTCGAGCAGGGCGTCCGCGATAGTCTCTAGAGACTGCAGCGGCTGTCTCTAAGAGACTAGCTATAGTAACAAAGACAGGTAGATGCAGTGTTCGCTGTAGACGCACTCACCATGTCTGCAGCCAGTCGCACTCCGGTATGTCTCGCATGCAAGCCTCCATAATCTCGAGCAGGGCGTCCGCGATAGTCTCTAGAGACTGCAGCGGCAGCCTCTCCCTGTCGGAATGGGGCGGGGCGCCACTGGCGGCGCCGCCACTCCCACCTGACAGAGACGTGGATTCTGTACACGCTGTGTAAGAGTGGTCCGAGTACCTGAGACATAAAAAAAACCCCCACGCATTAATCGTCAATAAAAAAAAAATACTTTTCGGATTTTTCTGTGCTCTAATTTTCACTGATATTTATAAATTTAATTTCTAACGGTAAAACCGTAAAAGAAAACAAAAATTTGATGGTACCTATCATTTGAAAAACAGCGCCTTCTCTCGTCCCTGGTGAGCAGTAGATGTTCCACGGGAGTTTGTAATTGTGTCGTACAGACACATCATTCAAACAGATGACGCTTAGCGAAGAAAATTCGCATAGTAACAAAGGTCACGTGACAGCTAGTAACAGGCAGAAAAATTCGAAGACTACCCACCTGCTATGGGTGGTGTAGGGGTATAGCACGCGTCACGGAATGACGAGGATCCGGGTTTGATTCCCGGCCATAGCTTTACTTTTCGGATTTTTCTGTGCTCTAATTTTCACTGACATTTACAAATTTAAAATGATTTATGCCAGAAATGCCTTACATATACTTGGGAAAGAGCTGATACTCTTCAAATTGCTGGACCGATTTGTGCCAAATGTAGCTAAGAACCAACGCAAGGAAACTGGCTTTCGAATTAGAAACACCGCATCCAAATCGCTCCATGCGCTGGATAGCTACTATGCCACACACACACGCACACACACAGCATCGACGTCAAACTTATAACACCCCTATTTTTGCGTCATCATCATCATCATCAGCCTATGTTAGTCCACTGCTGGACATAGGCCTCCCTAGCGCCACAGCGCCCTGTCTTCAGCTTGACGCATCCAGCATCTGCCTGCAGTCTTTCGCAGATCGTCATCCCACCTGGCCGGAGGGCGTATACGTCCTGCACTACGTTTGCCGCGTCGCGGTCTCCACTCAAGAACACGTTTCCCCCAGCGGTTGTCGGTTCTTCGCGAGATATGGCCGGCCCACTGCCACTTACATCCGACAAAGAACCAAAGTTACCGACATACCTCAAAGAATTTTTCTCAAAAATGTCCGTTAAAGTCGTCATTATTAACTACATATCAGAACAGGAAGTTAATTGTTGCCGGTCAGTCCAAAATAATAAAAAAAAAAACATTACTGTCGCGCTAAACTCTCCAGTGATTTTGCATACAAATTCCATTACTGTCTAGTTATTAACTTTTTAAAAATGCAAATCACCATTATAAAATAAAGGCACAAGACTTAAAACACCAAATTAAAAAAAAAAGCTAGTACGACAACGTGTTTATCTGTATAAACACCTTTATTTTATAATTAGACACAGGTCTGAAATAGCTTTAGGTGTTCTGGGTGAAAAAATACTCTCTTCAAATGCCATTGATAGAAAAAGGCGTCAAAGCAAAACACTTCACTATTTTGTTTTCATTTATTTTTGTTGTTGTTTTATTTTAGATTTTTGAGAAAAGCACTATACTTGCCTCGGCCAGAATAGCATTGCTGGCTTCGTATTATTAAACGGACTCGCAAGCTCGTCCGTTCAAACCAATACTCAGCCAGCAATTGCCTACATCCTGGCCTAGACAGTAATGTACTATTTGCGTCGAGGGTTCAAAAAGGTAGTACGTACCAGTCGTTAGTGTGCCTGTTGTAGGGACTCCTGAAGGCGGTCACGGCGGCCGACTTGACCTTGGAAATGCCGAACATCTGGTAGAACTTCGGCAGCGCGAACTCGTCGAGCGACAGCATGAGGACGCGTTGCGTTTCCTCTGCAAACAAGCAAGTTGTGCAACAGATTGCCGGACGAGTATGCCTTACAAGGCCGAGTGCAAGCGAGGCCGTCTATTACACGAGTCAGACATATGTTAATCTACATACAAACACGCTGAAAATGTTGTTTGAGATAACAAAGGAGTTTTGATAGCGTTGCAAACGAGCAAGTGGGTCACGGAATGGTAAGTGAGCACCACCATGGAAGGATTGCACATGCGTCACCAGACCAGGCTACGATGGAATACTTCATGTCCCAGTAATTTTAACAGTTGTCTGACTCTGCACACCAGAACACAGCGCAAGCGCTGCTTGGCGGCAGGAATACGGAATAAAATTGCAACGAGTAAGATTGGACGACCCTTGTACAAGGTCATGCCATCAGCATATGTAGTGCATCGCCCAGCCCAAAGGCCGAGTGCAAGCGAGGCCACCCAAGACTCACCAGAGAAGCTAGGCGTGTTGCAAGTGCAGAGCGAGTGTATGATGTTGATGACCAGACCGTGGGTGGCGGCGCGCATGGAGACAGTGCCCGAGCAGACCAGGAAGGTCACCGTGTGGAACAGGTAGGGTAGGTGCCGGGCGACGTCCAAGCAGTTGTTGAAGGAGAGCATGAGCTGCGGATGGATAATGGATTATAGGTCTCACGTAATTATACAAACACAAATCACATGTCATAAATAAACTATTTCTTTCTTTCTAAAATATTTTGGAACGATTTTAGAACTGCATTTGTTGACGAGGAAAAATAACGGGTCTTTCCATACAATTTTTACAAGACACATACAAATCACGTCTTTATCCCTTACGGGGTAGACAGAACCTAAGGTAACAAAATCTTAAGGCCACGTTTAGCATGATTAAGGGCGTATAGGTGGAAAGGGGAGTCCAAATAGTGATGGGTTGCTAGCCGCATCGCCTATAACATGATTCCTATTTTCGCCCATTCCCTCGATGGCCTTTTACCATCTGAGCGCGAAGAGAAGCAACTGGTAAATTCTATTTTTTTTTTACTCCCAGACCAGCATGAAAGAACTTACTCTTGTGACAGTCTTTATTTATTTACTAGCTGACCCGGCGAACTTTGTTCCGCTTTAAATTTGAAAAATTCCAGTGGTTTGGGCTGTGCTATCCCGCGGGAACTATGCAATTTTCCGGGATAAAAACTATCCTATGTCCTTTCCCGGGACTCAAACTATCTGTATACCAAATTTCAACTAAATCGGCCCGGCGGTATAAGCGTGAAAAGGTAACAGACAGAGTTACTTTCGCATTTATAATATTAGTACAGTTTGACAACAAATATAATGCGCATCGGCAGTATTCGTTTGCGCAGAGAAGCGCAGACCAGTTTCCGATGGTAGACGAACGTGTAAATAATCTATATTGAACTTTATTTGCAAGCGCAACTGGCAGAGTATTGCTTGCTTTGCATTCTTAGCTCTGTCCCGCTTACACGATTTTGCCATTGTTGGTACGAAATCGATCGACCAATAACAGCGCCAGAGTTTCCCGCGCTACTAAAATTGGTCTACTGCGCAGGTACATCGTGGAGCATTTTTTTTGTTTGTCAAACTGTAAGGATAACCCACCAAGTATCTGGCCAGTATCGCGATGTCGCCCCACATCATATGCAGCTCCAGCATAGGAGTGGGAGAATGGCACGTCTTGTCCACAACCTGTGGAACAACAATTAGTTATTTACACGGCAGGTGCATAATGGGGGGCATTAAAACACGCGTGTGGTTTTATGTAACGAAACGAAGCTGAGTTTCATAAAGGTTCCACGAGTGTTTTAACGCCTAATTATGTACAGTCGCATACATGACTTTATCTATATTCATGTCATAAGTTTTCTACAATAAACGTTTTCATACATACAATAACTCTTTTCACGCCACTGCTCGGAAATGTGGCAAAAGATGGTCAGTAATGGGGCCCCAAAACAAAGTATAGTTGTAGGTTGAATGAACAGGCCAACTATGAATTCAAACAGGCTAACAATAACATTGTTGGACAGTTTCAAAGACCAAAGTCGTCCAATCACATCGGCATGCTGATCCCTGATACCACCAATCAGAACACAGTTTGTGACGCTATTACACAAAATCGACCAATCAGAACACGTCGTGTGCTGCATATTAAAAATTTTCAAGGTTTATCCCATCAGGGAGAGGCAAAGGAAACTAGGTCCATACAGCCACGTCTGACGTAAATTCTTTTGTCTTTAATGTTTAAGTCCTGTCTTATAGTCAGAGTCGTCAGTCCGTCCTTGTCACATCATATTAAAACTATAAGCGATTATGGGTGTGTTTAATAAACACTTCGAAGCGCTTTGCTTAATAAAATAACATAACAAAAAAAGCCTTTGCGTGACTGGCCACTAGAGCGCTCTCGTTTTTTTTTTAAGTAAAATATGGCGGGAGAGTGAAACTTTACTGTTGTATTTACGCTCATGTTTTTTATTTCCTCGCAGTAGTCGTGAAAAGCACTATGTAATGTCTCGGCCAAAAGTGCAATAGATGGACTCGTCTCTCTTCGAGGGCCTCACCTGCGGCTCGGCCCTCGAACTCCCTCGTCCATCTATTGCTCACTTTCCAGCCTCTACAACAATGTACTATTATTGAACACATTATAACAACCAAAACTGAAAAATAAAATACAGATGTAATAAGGTAACAATAGATGGCCTTATCGGTACAGAGCGATCTCTACCAGGCAACCATAATGGAACATCAAAATACGTAAGTTTGAAACAGATAAAACGACTGACATTTACATTTTTTTCTTAAATTCCAAGGCAATAGACAAATACATTTTGTAATTTAAGACGTTCGAAGTTTGATTGTAATTAGAGTATCGATATTGATACTCTAATATAAACATTATAATACAACATACAGGTTTCTGATCATATTGTAAGGAAGTTATGATATGGATGTAGATATTTTTTTTGACGATGAAGTCAAAAGTGGCAATAGACGGCCACATCGCTCAGAACAGACGACCGTTCTCGACTGGTTTGTAAAAATGTGTGATATTACCACTCTATTGATAATTTTTCCATGCTTCCCGGCTTTTGTAGCATACTTATTCCTCTTTATGTCATTACTTACCAGCGGCATAGCTATCTACATAATTTTGAGTATCTATAGGCCAATGCATCGTTAAAACAAAAATGGTCTAAAATAAAAGCATACTTTTTTTTTGAAATAAAAGCAAATAAAACAAAAAAAACTCACAGTGGCAGGGGTTACGGGGCCCAGCACGTTATTTGGCAGTTTTGTAAGGGCCTGCAGGAAAATATTCGAGTTAAAATGTACTCGAAATAAAAATAAAATTGATAAAAATAAAAATAAAACTGTTGTAAGTAGATACACGCATAAAGGGTATAATAAAAACTTAGTTTCGACGGCCACGTTGAAATTGGTCGGTCGGATCATCGGTTGGTAGTTTTTTAATTTAGTGACAGGAAATCTAAGTACAGACAACAAAAAGCACATACATACATATATAACACGTCTTTATCCCTTACAGGGTAGACAGAGCCTAAGGTAACAAAAGCATAACGCCACGTATAGCATGATTAAGGGCGTATAGGTGGTAAGGCAAAATCAAAATAATAATAATAATATCTTGGGACAAATTACACCAATTGAGCCAGCCCCAAACTAAGCAAAGCTTGTACTATGGGTACCAGGCAACGGATGAACATACTTATATAAAGGAGATAAATACATAATTAAATACATACAACATCCATGACTCGGGGACAAACATTCATATTCATCATACGAGTCAGCCCCTACCGGGATTCGAACCCGGGACCTCTAGCTTCATAGTCAGGGTCACTAACCACTAGGCTATCCGGTCGTCAAAAATGGTGATGGGTTGCTAGCATCGCCTATAACACGATTCCTAAAACTCGCCCATTCCCTCGATGGCCTTTTACCACCTGCGCGGGAAGACCAGTGTGAAAAAAAAAGGTTAAAAAAAAACACCAGAAATAAAATCTAGGTTAAGCTATTAACTACTTACCCTGCACATCCGCCCTATAACCTTCTTGGACACCAGCTGCACGTTTGCCGAAGCCAGCGCCACCGCAGTGTCCGCCATTATCTCTATCATGGGTGATCCAAGACCTGGAGCCATCATAACAAGTGCAATTATTCTACAAGTGTCCGCTAGTGAACAGGCTGTTACGGGGGCTGAGAACAGCGCCATCTATCGAATACTTAGTTATAGACTACAAGCCCATGGAAAAAATAACCTGTGAAATGAACCAGCGTGAATAACGCTTAGAAGGCTGTTACTATATCATAAAATAACTCTGAGCGCTATGCCGTCATTTCTGAGCGGTACATTTATGGAATTTCTCAGGTACAAGTGAGGAATTACGACTAATTATTAATGTACGGCTTTTTTATAGCTTATAGATGATTAAAAATAAATGTTGAAAAACCTAGTGCCGTACTAAAGAGATGGTGCCGGAAGTTAGTGCATTTTTTTTCCATGTACTCACGTAGTCACCTGTACCGCTCAAGTAGGTACCTTAAATTATATAAATCTATAGTAGAGATGTATACAGTATAAATAAAATAAAATAAAATAAAAAACTCTTTATTGCCAAAGTACAGGTGTGACAATCAAAACATTACAAAATAATACAATTAGGACTACACTTTCACAATGGGTACCGTTCTCAGCAAATGCTGGTTTAAGTTTCCAGCGCTGGTTTTCAGCCCGGTCCCTTTGGCAAGGGTAGCCGTAACTAATAAAAAAAAAAAAACCGGTCAAGTGCGAGTCGGACTCGCGCACCGAGGGTTCCGTATCATTATCTATAAATATCTAAAACCAGTGTAAGCAGAGCCCTGCTCCAAAGCAAAATGTACGCAGTGTGGGGTTACTTTATATTGGTCACTGCTATATACAGACATACATACACATTTACGGTTTTCGCAATTATTCTTTAATCTGTGCTATAAGACCTACCTTCATACCAAATTTCAAGATTCTGCGTTCACGGGAACTACCTTGTAGGTTTTGATTCCCTTGAGAGTTGAAAATTTGCGGAAATTTGCGGCATAAACGGCTGTATCTTTTGATTGCGTTGGCTTAGAAGTTTGATTTTTTCACAGCTTCAAGGGACAGTAGACCTGAGTAATTGATATAAATTTCAGCTTCATACCTCCACGCGTTACTGAGAAAAAGGGTCTTGACAGACGGACGGACGGACGGACGGACAGACAGACGGACAACAAAGTGATCCTATAAGGGTTCCGTTTTTTCCTTTTGAGGTACGGAACCCTAAAAAAGCAGAAAAAAAAAATACAACTGTGCAAACTTTAACATATGTACGTGTGTGTGTGTGCGTGTGTGTGTGTGTGTGTGTGTGTGTGTGTGTATGGATTTATGTGTGCGCTTGTGTGCGTGTGCGTGTGTGAAAGGGTGTAATGTGCATGTGCGAATGAGTTAAAAAAGAGATAAATAGTATGGTGTAGATATTATATGTTTTAAGTGGGGTCTAAACAGTGTGTATACAGATTGTACAATACAGACCTGAGTCCACGCTCCTCTGTATAAAACTGTCGAGCACCATGTCGATCAGCTCCGGCACGTGGCCTATGGAGCCCCAGATCTTGGCCTGCACCGAGGGGTACATCTCAGTCTCCTCAATGGTGAGGGTGATCAGCTTCTCCAGGATCTGCGCCACCTGCTTCTGGCGGCGGGACTCATCTGATGGCTTGCAGAACCTAGCAAGATAGTTAACAATTTATTTTTTTCAAAAATGTCCGGTAAAGTCGTCATTGTTAACTACATATCAGAACAGGAAGTTAATTGTTGCCGGTCAGTCCAAAATTAAAAAAAAAACATTACTGTCGCGCTAAACTCGACAGTAATGTTGCATACAAATTCCATTACTGTCTAGTTATTAACTTTTTAAAAATGCAAATCACCATTATAAAAGAAAGGCACAAGACTTAAATAAATCATCAAATTAAAAAAAAAAAGCTAGTACGACAACGTGTTTATCTGTGTCTGAAATAGCTTTAGGTGTTCTGGGTAGAAAAATACACTCTTCAAATGCCATTGATAGAAAAAGGCGGCAAAGCAAAACAATTTTCACTATTTTATTTTCATTTATTTTTGTTGTTGTTATATTTTAGATTTTTGAGAAAAGCACTATACTTGCCTCGGCCAGAATAGCATTGCTGGCTTCGTATTATTAAACGGACTCGCAAGCTCGTCCGTTCAAACCAATACTCAGCCAGCAATTGCCTACTTCCTGGCCTAGACAGTAATGTACTATTTCTCCATACGTGTGGGGAGTGCCACAATAGAGAGATCTCTCTCCAGGCAGATGTTATGCCTGGGGACCGAAGTTGTATTTATGCAGCCGCATTGAGAAACTTCGATAGCGGCATGTAGAACGATGTGACAGCTGTCATTAGACCTGGCGCCATCTACTCGTGTGTACTACGGTAGTTATGTAGAGGCCAACTAGGTGGCGCTAGGGTCGCTACAATACGAATCAAGTTTATCGGCAATTAACAATCCTAGAATACATACATGCATAATTTAAGTCTTCATCCCTCACAGGGTAGACAGGGCCCAATGTAACCAGAGCTAAAGGCCACAATTAGCATGGTTTTGGGAGTAGAGGTGGATAGACGAATCAAAATCGTGATGGGTTACTAGCCGCATCGCCTACAACATGATTCCAATGGATTTTCGCCCATTCCCTCGATGGGCTTTTACCAAATGCGCGGGAAGAGAAGCAACTGGTACATTCTATGTTTTTACTTTGCTCCCAGACCAGCATGGAAGAACAAAAATTCAATTTTTTGTATCATATTATTTAATCCTACATCACTATCACTACATAGTATAAAACAAAGTCGCTTTCTCTGTCCCTATGTCCCTATGTATGCCTATACCTTCAAACTACACAATGGATTTTGATGCGGTTTTTTTAATAGATAGAGTGATTCAAGAGAAAGGTTTATATGTATAATTCTACGCAGACGAAGTCGCGGGCAGAAGCTAGTCACTACATAGTATAAAATAAAGTCGCTTTCTCTGTCCCCATGTCCATATGTCCCTATGTCCTTATGTCCCTATGTATGTTTATATCTTCAAAACTACACAACGGATTTTGATGCGGGTTTTTTTTAATAGATAGTGATTCAAGAGGAAGGTTTTTATGTATAATTCTACGCAGACGAAGTCGCGGGCAGAAGCTAGTTATATTATAAATGCGAGAGTTTGTGACGATGTGAGTGAGTGTGTATGTTTGTTCCTTATTCACGCTGAATTAACTGGACGGATTTGGATAAAATTTTGAACAAAGATAGCTGGTACCCTATATGAAAACATAGGCTACTATTTATCCTGGAAAATTGCATAGTTCCCGCGGGATAGCGATAAACATGTCAATTGCTAATTCTATGCGGACGAACTCGCGGGCAGAAGCTAGTGTCTGAATAAAGGTTTTATTATTATTAATAATGTAAACTCTTTATTGTGCAATTATTATACAATTGACAAACACCGAGATACATACACAAATACATAAGTATAATTGTTATTTAAATTAAATACGCACCTCACTAAATTGGCCAACCACGGCGTCATATATTCCAGACACAAATGTTTGAGCTCTATCGTCGACACTCGAAAGCCCTGGAAAACAATTTAAGACTTCAGATCAAACAAAAGTAAAGACAAAGCTCTACGCGCAACAATATAGGCGGTAAGTAAAGGTACAGTCGCCATCAGATGTATCGTAGCGGGCGAGGTCCTCAAATATTTCTGAGCAACATTAAATTTCAATAAAGCGGACCTGAGCCTGAGCGGAGTGGACGAGGTCCGCTTAGGGCCCGTGTAAAGCGCGCGCCTGTGTGCGTGTTTCGTTTCAACCGATTTGTTCCTAGTTTCCTTACTGCTTTAGCTTATATATATATACTGTGCTTTCAGTAACGGACTCACCTGAATGCACTCCTCTAGAAACTCCAACGTGAGATGCGGCTCGTTGTGCGCCAGCTTCTCGCTCACGGATTTGATGAAGATCGTATTGTTGGAAGGTATGCACAGACCTGCAACAGACAACAGAGTTCAACCATTTCGACAACGACACATACATCAGCACCGCCGGTTCAAAGAGCAACCTTCGTTAAGGTTTAAGTTTAGGTTCAACTTAAGGCATCGCTGTTTTGTTGGAAAACCCATTTTACTCTGTAGTTGAATTCTTAAATTTGATACTAATCTAATTTATCCATATTTTTTATTATTATTTTTTATTACTTTTAATGATAATTTCCATTTAATGACATATTTTTAATTTGTATTTAAATTGAATTGTATTTAATTTTTGATTGTTGACATTTTTATTTTAAACTGACGATTTCAATATAAATTCCTTGACATTTAATTTTAAGTGATAGTGTAATTTTATTTTGTTATGCCTTGTTTATTTTCTATAAAATTGTGTATATTATCTTATATTTGCGTGTCTTGCAAAAAAGGGAATAAATGTCTTCTTTCTTTCTTTCTTTCTTATATTGAATGATCAAATAAACATAAACATCACTACATAGTATAAAACAAAGTCGCTTTCTCTGTCCCTATGTCCCTATATATGCTTACATCTTCAAAACTACACAACGGATTTTGATGCGGTTTTTTTAATAGGAGTGATTCAAGAGGAAGGTTTTTATGTATAATTCTACGCAGACGAAGTCGCGGGCAGAAGCTAGCAAACAATAGTCTGGCGTATGGGTGACGTCTTTTGTATTAGACGTGGCGGCGGAAACTTTAATAAATAGCAGAATACAATTGTCAAGGGACGACCCTCGCGCCGGCAGCTTTCTCGCACAGACTCGCAATTGCGATACAACGCGGGAACGCCTGCGTGACGGGGACCCTAGGTAAGGGTCCAAATTAATTTTATTTTTATAAAGCTCTTTTTAAGTTTATATTTGTATCAATACTATCAAAAATAAAAACAAATTAATTTTTGCAAATTGACCGCCGAGGGCTCTTTTACATGTCTTATTTTTTATTTAGAAACTACCAGCGCATTCGGAAAGACCATCATTGCCAAGAAGAATGCGCCGCAAGAAACTTGACAGAAAGTCATTTTTTCAAAATAAAACACATTAAGCTACTACAATACTCAAATTCTACTTAACCCGTCAAGCGTCCAAGCGACTACAGTAGTCCCTAACTTTTTCGGGCGGGAAATGTCCTAGGAACTGCATTATGCATTCACGCCACTGGCCAGGTCTTCCTCCCTTGGAAGAGCCAGCGACAACTCGATATATATGCTTCTCGCTCTCTCTTTAAGCCTCCCGCCCGAAAAAGTTAGGGACTACTGTAGTCGCTTGGACGCTTGACGGGTTAAATTAAATACATTTATAAAAGGGATGTATAAGGTCCACGAACCTTACATTATATTATTCTATAGTAGAGATGTATAAAGTCTCTACTAGTCAAAGTAAAACAAAGTATGAGAAGAAAGAAAGAGAAAAAAACAACAAAAATAACTTAAGTTCAGTGGAGGTGTAAAACGCCTCCACCGTCAATAAATTGATTGGAGATATCGTCAGTTCTCAAATCGAATCGAAGTCGCGGGCCGAAGCTGGTTCGTACGTACCTGAGGTCTCCAGCAGCTGGCCCTCGATCTTGAGATGGAAGGTGGCGGTGAGCGCGCAGAGCTGGTTGTAGGCCGCCGTGCGCAGGTTGGGGTCGCACGAGCCGAGGTTCAGCAGCGCCATGTTCAGCAGCGTGCCCGGCACGTCCTTGGGGCGTATCTTCTGATGCACGGTAACCGAGTCCTGCTAAATATATAAATACGTTCCATTATTTTTAAAGTACCAAAAAAATAACCACCAAAAGTTTCTGGCGTTTAATCTATACATATAATAAATCGGTAGAAAGTTCGTGTCTGTACATTAAATAAATTCATCAAAAATAGAGTGCTAACGATAAGGGGAGAGTAATAAAACACACATAAGTAGATTTTATAATTTGTGTCTGTGTTCGCTAATCTCTAAAACTGTTGGACCGATTTAAATGAATTTTTGCGTGGTGGCACCTTATACCCCTAGTCAATATTTTAGATACTTTTAATGCCGGAAAATTGAAGAGTTCCCGTGGTACACAATAACTTAAGCATTTAATTAAGTAAAATTGGCGTGCTGACACCTTATATTGCCGCGGTTACATTAAACATACATACATAATTAGTTGAAATTTGGTATACTAGTTTCAGTCCCAGGGACATTGGATAGTTTTCATAGAACAGATAATCTGGTAGTGGAGTTCTGGTGGCCCAGCCTGGACCGTCTCCGAAAGAGAAAACTCTTCATCGGTCGGTTCGATTGACTTGATATTTGGTACACATATGTAAGACTTTAGGTTAGGTTAATCTTTACATACACATACATACTCAAATCACGTCTTTATCCCTTACGGGGTAAACAGAGCCTAAGGCAACAAGACCTACAGGCCACCTTTAGCAAGACACTGCAAGACACTGAGGGCGTATAGGTGGAAAGTGTCATTAAAATAATGACCGGTTGTTAGCCGCATCGCCTATAACATGATTTGCTATAATTTTCGCCCATTCCCTCGATGGCTTGTTACCATCAGCGTGGGAAGAGAAGCAACTGGTACATTCAATATTTTTCTCAAAAATGTCCGTTAAAGTCGTCATTGTTAACTACATATCAGAACAAGAAGTCAATTGTTGCCGGTCAGTCCAAAAAAACATTACTGTCGCGCTAAACTCTCCAGTAATGTTGCATACAAATTCCATTACTGTCTAGTTATTAACTTTTTAAAAATGCAAATCACCATTATAAAATAAAGGCATAAGACTTAAAACACTAAATTAAAAAAAAAAGCTAATACGACAACGTGTTTATCTGTGTCTGAAATAGCTTTAGGTTTTCTGGGTAGAAAAATACTCTCTTCAAATACCATTGATAGAAAAAGTCAGCAAAGCAAAACAATTTTCACTATTTTGTTTTAATTTATTTTTGTTCTTGTTTATTTTCGATTTTTGAGAAAAGCACTATACTTGCCTCGGCCAGAATAGCATTGCTGGCTTCGTATTATTAAACGGACTCGCAAGCTCGTCCGTTCAAACCAATACTCAGCCAGCAATTGCCTACTTCCTGGCCTAGGCAGTAATTCTTTGCTCCCAGACCAGTATGGCAGTACACAGGCACATAACTACGGTAACTTTAAGTACTGACCGGTTGGCTGAGCTCCCAGCGGTTCCGTATGTGGATGATGGACTGCACGATGTTGTCGCAGTCGTTGTGTATGAAGCTGAGCGGCGTCGGCTCGTTCACGATGGACAGGGAGAACTGGTTGTCGTCCACGAGGCACACCTGAAGGAAACCGGCAGCGTTACCTCTACTGAACTTTAATTATTTTTCAACACACTTGCTCGTAAATTGAGTCTTATTGCACTGCATTTAAGCTCATAATTGCGCTTATTACGCACAAGTGCTGTAATATATTACCGCACGAGTGCGGTAATATACATATTTTTTAATCTCAGCAAAAAGTTCAGTTATCTATAGGAACAAGGAATATTTTCGTGAATATTAAACTATTTTAGGGAAAAGATGATAAATAAACATTTAATTTCGACAAATTATTCATTTTTATCTAAAACTGAACATAATTTGCAATCTCAGGCATTGATTAGTTATTTTTTATTATAATTTTAATATTAGGCTGTTTAGGAGTCTGTGTCAGTGTCTTCGTCACGCGCGTGCTAAGTGCACAGCGCGCATGCGCGAGTGCTGCGCGCGGATTGGCGCGGAGAAATAATATCTGCCGCCATTTTTCACTGATATTGTTGATTCAGACTTTGTTATTTTATTACTTCAAAAATTACGAGTTCAAGTAATAAAGAAATGTAGTGTCCGTCGCTGGAAATACTAAAATATGTTCGGACAATGTTCGGACAGTTTTATATCAGTAAGAAATCCAAGATGTTAATTACCAAATGATAAAGTAAAGTTCTAAAGCAGCTCCAGGTATAAGCAATGTCTGGTAGCAAAGGTAAACTAAAGTTCTTAAAGTCCTTTTATTAACTAAATTTTATTTATTTTTCCTCGCTAATGTGTTGAAAAACGTCGTATGCGACGCGTGTGCTTTGGTAATTACACATCTCGGCTCTCTTACCCGCGCTCGCTGTCGCTCGCGCGTACAATACGCCTCGTGTGTAATTACCAACATAGCACACTTGTATCATAATGTACTATTAATTGTTTGTAAAAGTAAAGATATCGATCCGGATTCCTCGTCATTCCGTGATGCGTGCTATACCTAACGTGACCATAAATAAATAAATAAATAAATAAATAATAAATAAATAAATACGTCCCGGTTTGGGCGGGACAGTCCCGGTTTCAGGCAGTCTGTCCCGGTGTCCCCAGCGAAGCCAACTTCGTCCCGGTTTTGCAAGCAGACCCAGCGATAGTTTAAAATTATACGTACACGTATCCAAAAACAAGACCCAATATTTAAAAAAAAATTTGGTCAGTCGACAAATACAAAAATACGACTAGAAGCCACGCCACTACGGGGGGCTTAGTTAGTAAGTCGTGCCAACTTAACTATTTTGTGTTTAGAGCTTTAATTATTTTGTGTTATTCTATCTTCTATACTAATATTATAAAGAGGAAAAATTTGATTGTTTGTTTGCATTGAATAGGCTCCGAAACAACTGGACCGATTTTAAAAATTCTTTTGCCGTTAGAAAACTACATTATCACTGAGTACATAGGCTACTTTTTAACACGGGAAAATACCTATTCCTACGGGAAAATTAATTTATCGCGGGCGAAGCTGCGGACGGAAGGCTAGGTCTTTATAAAAGTAAAGCTATGGCCGGGAATTGGACCCGGATCCTCGTCATTCCGTGACGCGTGCTATACCCCTACACCACCCATAGCAGGCGGGTAAGCTTTCGATTTTTTTTAAGCGTGTAGGTCAAAGGGAAATCAAAATAGTGATGGGTTGATAGCATCGCCTATAACATGATTCCTAAAATCGCCCATTCCCTCGAAGGGCTTTTACCATCTGCGCGGGAAGAAAAGCAACTGGTAAATTCTATCCCCCTTATTCATAAACGCTCTGTAGGCCTCTGCTAACTTAGCAATCGTTTGTCCTTATCTGTCACTTAGACATTCACCTTTCACAGATAAGGACAAACGATTGCTAAGTTAGCAGAAGCCTATAGAGCGTTTATGAATAATGGGGTATGTTTTTTCTGTATTCCCAGACCGGTATGGAAGAAGAAAGTCGCTCTTATATGTTTCTATTCTATTAAGCTGTTTGTTCCATAGTTCGATATTCAAGTCACACTGCGTCTGTCCCTTTCCCCCGCGCCTTTCAACTCCATTCATAACTTGGTACGCACCTCGTCGATTTCAGACGCATAGTAAACATCGTTCAGTAGAACCGGTAATCCTAAAACTTTGGTTTTCTCAACTGACGTTATTTGCAACGCCGTAGGTCCGACCTGTAAACGAAAACATAATATTAAACACACATACACACACAAATCACGTGTTTATCCTTTACGGGGTAGACAGAGCCTGAGGTAACAGAAAGGCCATGTTTATCGTGATTATGGGCGTATAGGTGGAAAGGGGAATCAAAATAATGATGGGTTGCTAGCCGCATCGCCTATAATAATAATAATATTGACACCAATTGACCCAGCCCCAAACTATGCAAAGCTTGTTATACGGGCACTAGACAACGGATAAACATACTTATATAGATAAATACATACCTAAATACATTATTAAACATCCAAAACACGAGAACAAACATTCATATTTTTCATACAAATATCTGCCCCGACCGGGGATCGAACCCGGGACCTCAAGCTTCATAGTAAGGTTCTCTAACCACCAGACGCGTTCATCCCTTACAGGCATAAAAGCAGTGCTTGTAAGCATACGTAAATGTGCCCGACACGCTTCGTACCAATACGGATTTTGTTGGCATCCTCTGTCAAAATCCCTTGCACGCCCCTGCTAACCACTAGGCTATACATTACCTCGATAGCAACTTTTGTTGCTCCACCTCGACGTAGTCGCTGAGCCGGGTGTAACCACACCCATTGCCAACCGTCAATGATGACTCATTATATTATAACATACCTCGATGGCAACTTTAGTGTCTTTGAGTGACCCGGTAACTTTTGTTGCTCGGCTTCGACGTAGTCGCTCAGTCGGACGTGGTTGAACGAACACTCACTGTATTATAACGTACCTTGATGGGAACTTTAGTGTCTTTAAGTGACCAGGTAACTTTTGTTGCTCAGCATCGACGTAGTCGCTCAGTCGGGCGTGGTTGAACGAACACTAATTGTATTATAACGTACCTTGATGGCAACTTTAGTGTCTTTAAGTGACCAGGTAACTTTTGTAGCTCAGCATCGACGTAGTCGCTCAGTCGGGCGTGGTTGAACGAAGACTCTTTGTATTATAACTTACCTTGATGGCAACTTTAGTGTCCTAGTGTGACCTGGCAACTATTGTTGCTCTACGTCGACATAGTCGCTCATCCGGGTGTGGTGTTCAACTAAAGTCATTGTATTGCGACGTACCTTGATAGCAACTTTAGTGTCCTTGTGCGACAGTTTGAGCGCGTTGCTGAACACTTTAAGGTCCTCCTCCAGCGCCAGCGTGGCTCCCGGCAACTTTTGTTGCTCCGCCTCGACGTAGTCGCTCAGTCGGGTGTGGTTGTCAATGAAGATCAACTTGCGGTTGCCCTGCGAATAGTAAAATAACATATAGGACCTGTTTCCCCACTCTCTGTTATCTCAGATAACTGACAGTTAAGATAACTGGAACTTGACAGATTGATGAAACTGGCCCTAAATCGGGTAATCAATCATACGTAAATCACTACATAGTCACTACATAGTATAAAACAAAGTCACTTTCTCTGTCCTCATGTCCCTATGTCCCTATGTCCCTTTGTATGCTTATATCTTCAAAACTACGCAACGGATTTCGATGCGGTTTTTTTAATAGATAAGAGTGATTCAAGAGGAAGGTTTTTATGTATAATTCTACGCAGACGAAGTCGCGGGCAGAAGCTAGTAGAAAAATAATTTAATTATTTGCCAAAAATGCCTAATATCATTCTGGAAGAGCTGATAGTCTTCAAACTGCTGGACCGATTTTTACCAAACATGGCTAGAAACCACCGCAAGGAAACTGGCTTTCGAACGAAAAAACGCTACAATGCCACAGACACACAAACACACAGACATTGCCGTCAAACTTATAACACCTCTTGTAAGAAAGTTAATAGAAAGTTTCTGGAGGCCTGGAATAATGCAAGATCTGACTCACCAAAATCGACGAGCTGATGGTTTCCTGGGGGCCCCCGTCTGTATCTCCATAGGTCACTGGCTGAACTAGTCAGGGATTTTAACACTGCGGTGCTAATGAAAGTTTTCAGGTGAAAATATATTGAAAGAAAGGGATCGTTTTCTAGTAACGTGCGTGCCGCCATTCGAAGTTGCTAATAAGAGCCTCTCAAGACTGTCGCAGGGGGGCAGCACTATCGCGTCGCTTCGTTCGGAAATCAGATATACACCATTCCAGTAACAATTTTGAAATATGACGTTTAGAAATGAGAAATAAAATTGTATGTGCTAAACGATGCGAAAGGTATAAAAAAAAAACTAATTTAAATGTAGGAAAGTACGGAACATGCCGCCGGCCTTAAAATAAGTGAATTATTTTAACTAATATTAAACCTAAGTAGTATACTAATAGACACCTAAGACTCTTAGTCTATAGGCAATGGACAAATTTTTACGATAGGTCTTTTCGTGTAAAAATTACCCATGCGTAGCGTAACTACACGGGTAACACCATCGGCACCCGGGTGCAGCTCGTGCACACGCGCGAGGCGCCACTGCAGGGGCGGCAGGCCGTCGTCGCGCACCACCACCACAGAGCCCTCCGACACCGGGGACTCGCCTTCATCGCGGAACCATCGGCCACGCTGTTGTAATTGGGAAAGATATTCGGTGCTCCACCGCTTCCAGAAATGACGAACAGCCTGCTGTATGACCTGCCAGCGTTGAAGACGGCTGGGTCGTTCATCACTGAAGTCATACTCGGGCAACGCGGTCAATGGCTCCCCGACGAGGAAATGCGCGGGTGTGAGCGGCAACGGATCACTTGGATCATTGCTTAAGACGCAAAGTGGTCGAGAGTTGAGCACTGACTCAATCTGACACAGGATAGTGTTGAACTCGTCATAAGTAAGGGTCTGTGTTCCTATCACACGATAAAGATGTGTTTTAAGATTTTTTACGCAAGATTCCCAAATCCCACCAAAGTGACTTGCGTAAGCTGGATTGAAATGCCAGGTTATTCCGGAGTCCATTAATTTTTTATTAAGTTCGAGCTGAGTAGCGTCTGTCTTTAAAAAATCAAAAAGTTCCTTAAGATATCTATCACACCCAACAAAGTTACGACCGCAGTCTGAATATATGTCTGAGCAAAGTCCCCGTCGGGACACGAAACGTCTTAATGTGTTTAGAAAAGCTTCGGTGGATAAATCTGGAACTAACTCCAAGTGACACGCCTTTGTGGACATGCAAACCATAACAGCAACGTAGGCTTTGAAAAGTTTTGAGTTACGAAAATTGCTCGACTTTAATTGGAAATAACCAGCGAAATCTACCCCGACGTGTAAGAAGGGGCGCAACGATCTTACCCGCGCTGCGGGAAGAGCCGCCATCTGGGGTTGTGGAGCGGGGCGAGGCCGCGCTCGGAAACACTGTACGCAGCGGCGGGTGCGCATGCGTACCGCGTCGCGTGCGGACAGGATCCAATACTCTTGGGAAAGAATGAATTGCAATGTCTGCGGCCCTACGTGTAGATTGACCCTATGATAGTGATCAATTATTAAGCTCGTTAAATGATGTCCTTTCGGGAGTAAAATTTGATGCTTCGCGTTGTATGATGTATAAGCTCGATCAATCCTGCCGCCGACCCTGAGAAGACCCCCACTGTCGACGAAGGGTTTCAGTTTTTGTAAACGATCTGAACAATTTTTATTAGATTTTATTTTTGAAAGGTCATCCGAAAATTGCTCACTTTGAACAAGAGAGATTAGACGCGAAAGTGCGCGCTTAGATTCGTGGACTGTTATATGTTTAGAATAATTTTTAAGTTTGCGACATTTTTCTATGAAGCGGAAAGTGTAGGAAACCACACGTAAAAGTTTAGAAAGTGATGAAAATCTAGAAATAAATTCTGTATCAGTCTTATCTGTACTGTTCACTGTCGACACGAGAACGTTACTTCGTTTCTCTTCGTCTGTAATGAAATCAAGGTTAGATACGGGCCACTCGGCCTCAGGACGTTTAAGCCAAGAGGGACCGTAGAACCAAAGCTCCTGGTCGAGTTCAGACGGTAAGACTCCGCGCGATGCTGGGTCTGCAGGATTATCTGCTGAGCGTACATGGCGCCACCGAGATGCCGGGACGCGACTCGTTACTTCCGTAATCCGATTTGACACAAACGTACGCCATTCGTGCGACGAAGATCGTAACCAGGCCAAAGTGATCGATGAATCACTCCACGCATAGACATCGCTATTTGAAATCACACCCGAAAAGGTACTCAGTACTGTCTCAATCAGTTTTGAGAGAAGTACAGCCCCACACAGCTCCAAGCGAGGTATTGAAATGCGTTTTAAAGGCGCTACCTTAGTTTTTGCCAGAACAAGATGGACATGAATATTGTCGTGTATGTCCGTGACGCGTACGTATACTGTCCCAGAGAACCCCTTTTCAGAGGCGTCCGAAAAGCCATGGACTTGTATACACCTGCTCTCGGGAAAGGCATGACGCGGAATAGAAATTGATTCAAGCAAGGGCAACTCAGAAATGAAATTAAACCAATCGTCAGAGATTGATTTCGGTGGGGTTTCGTCCCACGATATTCCCGAGATCCAAAGCCGTTGAATTAAGTGTTTCGCAAACAGTGTTATTGGAGAAAGAAGACCAAGCGGGTCAAAAATTTTAGAAATCTCCGCCAGTATGATCCTTTTTGAACAAGTCGCAGGACTTGGTTTGACCTCATAACTGAAAGTATCTGATTTAGGAAACCACTTAAGGCCTAATACTTTGACCGAAGTGTCACCATCCAGGTTGGAAATCGCTAACGCTTCGTTAGGCTCCGCATTAGAAGTCACAGAAGACATTAACTCTGGACGGTTACTTGTCCATTTTCTGAGGTCGAAAGACCCCGTCTGGCACAAAGAAATAAGCTCTTGTTGAAGAAGCAACGCTTCATCAAGCGAACTCGTACCTGAAATGACGTCATCGACGAAGACATCTGAAAGTAAAATCTTAGAAGCCTTAGGAAAAGAAGCACTTTCGTCAATAGCGAGTTGACGAAGGGTTCGTAAGGCAAGAAAAGGAGAAGACGCGACTCCGAACGTCACTGTGCATAATCGAAATTCCTGAACAGGCATGTCAGAACTGGTGCGCCAGAGGATACGCTGATAATCACGGTCTTCTGATCGCAGGGAAATGAAACGGTACATCATCTTGATATCTGCAGTAAATACCACTTTGTGCAAACGAAATTTAAGAAGAACCTGCACGATATCTTGGTGCAATTTTGGTCCAATGAGAAGATTATCGTTTAGGGAACGACCGTTTGTGGTTTTGCATGAGGCATCAAATACCACACGGACCTTAGTTGTGGTACTAGAAGATTTAACCACACAGTGGTGAGGAATATAATAGGGCTTCGACGAGGGTGTCAAAGACTCATCAACGAGCTCCATATGACCGAGGTCAATGTACTCTTGGAGACATTTAACATAGTCTGACTTCAAATCAGCATTGCGTTCAAGCCTCTGTTCCAGCTTGATTAAACGCGAAAGAGCAATGTCACGTGACTCGCCCAGGGGAGGGGCGTCTGGCTTAAAAGGAAGAGCAACGATAAATTTGCCGGTTTCATCTCTTGAATGAGTTTGGACGAAAATGGACTCGCACCTAGCCTCGTCTGGCGTAAGCGGTTTCACTTCCGGTACGGATTCTAATTCCCAGAACCTTTGAAGGTCGATATCACTTTGACAGGAATTGAAACTGGCATGTAACTGAAATTTCGTGTCCCTAGCAGGAACCCGACCATTCAGTAAATAGCCGAAAATGCTATTCATAGCGACTGGAGTCCCAGGAGGTCCGACTACGTTGTCCTGAAGCAACACACTGCCCGTGTAATCTGATCCTAACAACAGTTCTACTGGACGCGAAGAGCGGAGCTCGGGGTCCGCGAGGGTCAGATTCTGCAAATGCGGAAGTTTTTCAACCGAAAAGTTGACATTGGGCACGTAGCTTGTAATTTTAGGCAAAATATGCGCTTCGATTAACAGCTTGGGCTCGACTTTACCACGAGGCGTCACCTCGACCACGACGTAACCACGGGATTTTTCGTCCTTGTCACCTATTCCTGTAACGGTTAAGTCACACGCAGCATGAAAACGACGTAAATTTAGACGCTGAACACATGACTCTGCAATAAGAGTAGCCTGAGAACCCTGGTCTACCAGAACCCGCACGGGGACAGGCGCGCAGGGCGGCGGCGCGGGCGCCGCCGAGCGGACGTCCACGACAGCCGTGGTGAGTAAAACGTTGCACGGCGTGCGAGCGCGCGTGCCGCAGTGCGTCATGCTAGGCGGCGCAGCGGCGGCGGCGGCGGCGGCGGCGGCGGCCTCAGCGACCGGGGGCGCCGGGAGTGAACCCGAGCGCGCCGCTTGCCCGTTTTCGTGTAACGAGGAATGATGACGTTGCGAACAAACTTTACACGTAAATCTCGAAAAACAATTTTTAATGTCGTGTCCGACGTGAAGACAGTTGATACACACGTTGTTTTCACTGATGAAAGTCTTACGATCATTAATTGATTGTTTAAGAAAATCTTCACATTTATTTAAAACGTGTGAAACCGATTTGCAATAAATGCATACTTTATTCGACTTCGGCGAACCATTATTAGTCGAAGACTCTACGTTAAATTGCACCGACCGCGGCGGGTTATGTTTCGTAGAAACATTAGAAAATGTGCGAGTACGCGCGGGCGAGTTTGCATATTCCGACTGCGCGCGAGAGAAAGATTGCCGCGGAGACGGCGGCGAGCGGCGCGCCGGCGCGGGCGCGGCGGCGGCCGGGCGCGGGCAGCCGGGGGCGCCGCCGGCCGTGCCCAGCATCACCTCGTGAGCGGCCAGCTCGCGCCTTAGGAACTCGAGTAGTTCCTTATAATCGGGCATCTCCGAAGAAGACGACAAGGAGAGTTCAAAACGTCGACGAATGTTGGGAGACATTTTTCGTAACAAAATATTCAGAAGAATAAAACTCCATTCCGAAATAGGCAGACTTAAGGCACTGAGTGCCGTCAAGTTTTCTTGAAAAACATTTAAAAGATTACGTAAACCAACGTAGGTATTTTTATCAGTAAGAGGTTCCAGGTCTAAAATATTGTCTAAATGTTTCGTAGCAATGATCCGTTTATTCTCGTACCTATTGCTTAATATCGTTAAAGCGATGTTATAATTCGCGTCTGTAATGGGAAGAGACTTTATCAGGTTGTATGGTTCGCCTTTCAACGTTAGCAACAAGTACCTAAACTTCTGCACATCTGAAAGGTCAACATTGTCATGGACAAGCGATTTAAACAAATCGTAGTACGCTGCCCACTCAGTGGGCTGCCCACTAAATGACGGCAACGGTAGCGGAGGCAAGTTCAACCCGCGGGAACTGTGAGACACGACGTTGTCTTTATTATCATTGCCGACCTGACTACTGCGGCGCTGCAGAATCTTGTAGGTGTCGGCAGCCACTTGCACCTGATAGTATAAATCATCGAACTTATCGCGGAAAGACAGCTGTTCCTCTTTAGAAAAGCTATTATTTTTAGCTAAAGATTTTTCAATCTTAACCTGTACCTTAAGAAACTCTTTTTTAATTGAGCATAATTCTTTAATTCTACAACGAAATTGCATTTCATCTGATTCGGAACATTCTGCCATTTTTTGTAACGTATTCAATTGAATTTCTCGCTCGAAATATAATTGTTCGATCTCCATCGTGTGGGAAATCTAATAAAGAAACGTGAACAAAATGTGTTTGTTTGTTGAAAATATTATTACGCCGTAATACGTAATTATGTATAACTAGTATGGTCGCAATACGTACCTATACGTAAATTATTTTAGTGACGAAATATTTGCGTCACAAAATGGAAAGAAAAGAAATTTGAAACTCGAACAGAACTAATATTATAATAAAATTATTTACCACGTAGTGCGTAACTAGAAGTAATACTGAAAAGAACACTTATTCTTATTATTATAATATTGATATTAATGGTATTAAGCACGAAAATGCAACAATACCGAAATACGCAAGTAAAGTCAGGCGTCGCGCTTATACGCTAGACTTGGCGCCGTGGTGGCGGGCGACGAGCGGCGAGCGACTTATGCCTACCGCACGGTTATTGAAATAAAAAGTGCAAAATGAGAATTACGATGTAAAACTCGGAAATACTAATTTAATCGTTTACCTCACCACTTATTATAAGTGTAAGGTGGAATCACAGTAACTAAATCGGCACTTTTTCCTTAGTAAATCACACACTTGAAGACGGCAGCACGTCGGTACTTTCCAGAAAATGTTATCGTACTTGTAAATTAACTATGTAATATAATTGAAACTATTAGCACACACAATATATCGAGCCAATCCGGTTCGTAGGAACAACTATTTATGTAAGAAAGTTAATAGAAAGTTTCTGGAGGCCTGGAATAATGCAAGATCTGACTCACCAAAATCGACGAGCTGATGGTTTCCTGGGGGCCCCCGTCTGTATCTCCATAGGTCACTGGCTGAACTAGTCAGGGATTTTAACACTGCGGTGCTAATGAAAGTTTTCAGGTGAAAATATATTGAAAGAAAGGGATCGTTTTCTAGTAACGTGCGTGCCGCCATTCGAAGTTGCTAATAAGAGCCTCTCAAGACTGTCGCAGGGGGGCAGCACTATCGCGTCGCTTCGTTCGGAAATCAGATATACACCATTCCAGTAACAATTTTGAAATATGACGTTTAGAAATGAGAAATAAAATTGTATGTGCTAAACGATGCGAAAGGTATAAAAAAAAAACTAATTTAAATGTAGGAAAGTACGGAACACCTCTTTTGGCGTGGGTAGTTAGTACAAACAGAGTGGTACCTACCCTCAAAGGAGCCAATATGGCCTCGTGGAACTTAGTGTACTCGCGCACCCAGCTGTTGCAGTTATATATATAGCACGCATGTATGTTTATGTAGGCGACGTCTGGCAACACTGTGAACCACTTCTGGAGGAAGTCCGTCCTGTAATAATAGAGAAAATGTTTTTTTTTTAAACACAAATCCATAGTAACATTATAAACACAGCAACATTATGGTTGCCTGGTAGAGGTCGCTCTGTAGCGATAAGGCCGCCTATTGTTAACTTGTAATATTCTGTATACCTTTTTTCTGTGGTGTTCAATAAAGAGTTATTGTATTGTATTGTATTGTAAATGCGTGTACTTCCATACTGGTTATATACATACATACATATACATATCACGTCTATATCCCTTACGGGGTAGACAGGGCCTATGGTAACAAGACCTAAAGGCCACGGTTAGCATAATTGTGAGCATATATGTGGAAAGGGGAATCATAATAGTAATGGGTTGCTAGCCGCATCGCCTATAACATGATTCCTAAGATTTTAGCCCAGTCCCCTCGATGGGCTTTTACTATCAGCGCGGGAAGAGAAGCAACTGGTAAATTCTATGTTATTTCTTTACCCCCAGACCAGTAGGCTTATTACCTAACTCGCTCGCAATCGCCATCGTGTTCATTTTGACAGTTCACGTATGCGCTGACAATTGGCATCGGAATCAGCCAGCTGTCACATTCATACAAGAACTGTCAAAATGAACACGATGGCGATTGCGAGCGAGTTAGGCAATAAGCCTACTGCATGGAGCATATACGTACTTACCTGAATCTGTTGTCAGAGTTGGTGTGTGTGAAGTCGACGATTAGTTCAAAAGGCTGCTGGCAGAACGGTTTGAGCGTCAGGATCACGTGGTATATCAGCAGGTCTGCGTTCACTTCGCCTATCCTGAAAGAGACAGCTAACTTAATGTGTAAAGCAGACTTGTGGCTGTGTGCCGTACACTCAAACAACAAAAACAAAGTAAGTATTTTTGCTTTGCCGCCTTTTTCTATCAATGGCATTTGAAGAGAGTATTTTTCTACCCAGAACATCTAAAGCTATTTCAGACACAGATAAACACGTTGTCGTACTAGCTTTTTTTTAATTTGGTGTTTTAAGTCTTGTGCCTTTATTTTTTACTAGCCTTCCGTCCGCAGCTTCGCCCGCGATAAATTAATTTTCCCGTAGAAAAAGGTATTTTCTTGCGGTAAAAAGTAGCCTATGTCACTCAGTGATAATGTAGCTTTCTAACGGCAAAAGAATTTTTGAAATCGGTCCAGTAGTTTCGGAGCCTATTCAATTCAAACAAACAAACAATAAAATCTTTCCTCTTTATAATATTAGTATAGATAATGGTGATTTGCATTTTTAATAAGTTAATAACATTACTAGAGAGTTTAGCGTTACAATAATGTTATTTTTTTTTTAGTTTTGGACTGACCGGCAACAATTAACTTCCTGTTCTGATATGTAGTTAACAATGACGACTTTAACGGACATTTTTGAGAGAACTCACTTGTATCTTCTCGATATGAAGTAGAACACCGGATTGCCAATCTTACTGGTGCCCGCCTGGTAGAATATGTTTAAACTCTTGATGCTCTTAAACTCTTCCTTCTCATGCATGTTGTGCTTCACTATGAACTCCTCGAAGTTGGTCGATGACATGTCTATAGAAGACCAGCGGGCGTAAGACGAGAAGAGTAGGCCTGACGTTCTGTAATGGAATATTGGTTAAGTCAAGGTGTCAAAGAAGCAGTGGCAGCCTTCGGACCACTGTCCGAGTTGTTTGAGAGGCCATTCAAGCACCCCGACTTAAATGTACATATGTGTATGTATATACACAAATCACGTCTGTATCCATTTAGGGGTAGACAGAGCCTAAGTTAACAAGACCTACAGGCTACGTTTAGCATGACTGTGGGCATATGGTTGGAAAGGGGAATCAAAATAGTGATGGATTGCTAGCTGCATCGCCTATAATGATGCCTGATTTTCGCACATTCCCTCGATAGGCTTTTACCGTCTGCGCGGGAAGAGAAGCCACTGGTACATTCTATGTTTTGTCTATGCTCCCAGACCAACATGGAAGTAAAGCTTAAATTTCGTTTTTGAAAATATTTGTTTCTTACATATTAGTAGCTTAAGGTAGAAATACCTACAAATTAAATTTCTAATTGTCTCTGAAAATTAGAACATAGAAAAATCCGAAAAGTAAAGCTATGGCTGGGAATCGAACCCGGATCCTCGTCATTCCGTGACGCGTGCTGTACCCTTACACCACCCATAGCAGGTGGGTAAGCCTTCGATTTTTTCTATCTGTTACTAGCTGTCATGTGACCTTGTTACTATGCGAATTTTCGTCGCCAAGCGTCATCTGTTTCAATGATGTGTCTGTACGACACAATTACAAACTCCCGTGGAACATCTACTGCTCACCAGGGACGAGAAGGCGCTGTTTTTCAAATGATAGGTATTATCAAATGAATCAAGAATTTTTATTTCTTGATTTTTATGTGTAAACGGTTTTACTGTTAGAAATTAAATTTCTAAATGTCAATGAAAATTAGAACACAGAAAAATCCGAAAATTACCTAAAAATTAAAAAATGTGTACTTACGATTCCACGGGTTTATGTTCCGGCGGTCCCAAATACGCCAACAAAGTTGCCATCTAAAAAATAATAATAAACAATTTGTAACTTGTAACTTTAACACTCTTTGTCGCACCCCAGTTCAGTGATCCTCTCTACTCAACTCACCTTGTCAAAAGGCCGCCTCCCAACCGCCTTGTGATCCCTACTGCAGGAGAGATAGTCCCCGATCCGCTCCTGATGATTCCACAGCAGGCGATGCAACGCGACGACGTTCGCGTCGCTTATAAACGAGAGATTGTGCGAGGTCTGGTCAACGCTCTCGCAGTCCGAAGCTATCTGGATGAAGAACCTGTAAAGAAGATAAATATGTATGCCACATATTTACATACATGTCTCTGCTCTGTCTACTCCTTAAGGGATATAGGCGTGATAAAGGCCTGTAGACAGAAGACCTAAAGGCCACGTTTAGCATGATTGTGGGAGAAACTGGTGAAGGGAATCAAAATAGTGATGGGTTGCTAACCGCTGTGGGCGATGGGTTACTTCCATGCTGGTCAGGTAGCAAACAAAAACTGTTAAAATGTTTAAATTGTTTGAAAAAATGTTTAAATTGTCTCACTAACGTCCTGCTTCGAAATGCGTCCTCAAAAATTCATTGACTTTACTACTTTCACCATGTTCTACACTATCTTGGAGGACACATCGTACAAGTAAATATATTGCTCAGTGACTGAGTTATTATATTATAACTTGCCATGTTTAAATTGACTCACTTGCTTCCGGCTTCGAAATGCGTCCTAAAGAATTCATTGATTCCACTACTTTCATCATATTCTACAGTATCTTGGAGGATACATCGTACAAGTAACATTACATTGCTCGGTAACTGAGTTACCAACTCAGTAGCGATCGCCTTAATACCGTAATGTACGAGTAACTCGACCACGTTTAAACTGACTTACTTGCGTCCAGTTTCCAAGTGAACCCTCAAGAACTCATACGCTCCACTGCCTTTACTTGTAGGATAAATATACTAGTATACATTGCTCGGTAACTGAGTTACCATGTCACTAGCGATCGTCCCAACGGCTCAATGTAATGCGACCACGTTTATTGACTCACTTGCGTCCAGCCTCGAAGTGGGCCCTCAGGAAGTCGTTGAAAGGCAGCATGTGCTGTTCCTTGGAGAACTCGACGTGGTTCGCTATGTTCTGGAGTATCTTGGACATGAGCATCAGGCCGCGCTTGACCTGCGCCGGAACAGGACGGCTGACTATACCCATCTCTTGCGGGGACACTGGCATGTAAAGAACAAAGGTGGAATTAAAGAATAAGTTTTTTTAATGTTTTTTTAACTCCGACTCAATAACAGTAAATAAAAAAAAAAACTAAATGTCGGCGATTAACAGTCTTATTTGGTACATGGGTTAGACACAGTCCCATCTCACTGACCTATAGCCGGGTTGATGAATCTCAGGAACAGTACAGTGCCGACGGCTCCGACGCTCGTCTGGGGGAACTGCGCGAACCGCTTGCTCAATACCTGGTGTAAACAACAGACAACTGGCTATAGAGAAAGTCAGAACAAGGAATTCTACTATAGACCGTCCGCAACGCAACCACAACGATCAAAATGCTCCTTTAGTCGTTCCACATAACGACCGCGGTCGTTGTGGTCGCGGCGAAAACGTCACTTATGACGTCATGACTTACGCTCACGCGAAGCTCACGACGACCCATTTAAAAAGGTGGGTCGAAGTGAGCGTTGAGAAAATTAGCGGTATTTTCAAAACTCAAAGTATCAAAAATGGCGACCGTGAAACTGACGTTATTTCATGCGGTACGAGATATTTTAGTAGAAGTGAATGTTTCTGTTAATTAAACACACCACTAATATTAAATATAAAAAAATAAATTATAATTTTTTTCAATATAAATCGATTTAAACAATAATTAATTAAGTTTATTTTCAAGGCTTACAGGTTATAACCTAACCTCTTAAATCTTTTGCTTTCTTTTTACTAACTCGCCATTTGTATTATTGACCTCGACGCTCAAAACGCTCTATAATCCATTCCACTTGAGTTTACGACAGTAACGCTCACAAGCAAGTGGAACGGGAAAAACTGCGGTCGTGAGCGCGATCGTTGTGAACGCTTAGTGGAACGCACCCTAAATGAGTGCTCGCCCGCGCGGGTACAGGGGCGCGGGGGGCGACGACAAAGGGGAGCGAGAGAGGTGCGGGCGACCCGATGGATGAATGTGACGATGTGAGTAAGTACGTTTGTTCCTTCTTCGCGCCGAAACTATTTGACAGATTTGGATAAACGATGGATTTGCAACGGAAACAGCTGGTACCCTACATTAATACATAGAAATAGGTTAAGGCGGTTGCTCTTCCATACAAACCTTCCGTGCAGCTGCATTTCGTCCACAGGCTTAATTTCAATGCGGTTTTTTGAGGATAGTTAGCTATGGATATATTGTCTGCGCAAATTACAAAACAGAGTGCATTTATCATACCTAAATTGCAGTATGATGCAGTAAATTTCGATGCATTTTACAATAGTGTGAGTAGCTAGTGTCAAATAAAACATGTTGTAAAAACCAATCGGCTATTTCGAGCTGTCACGTGACCTCCAATCTGGCTCAGTGGTCGTGACTTAAAGGACTGAATGGTTAGAGACCAAGTTCGAATCTCGAGGCCGTGAACGATTCTTTTTTAATTTTATAAACATTGTTTTTAATAACTTACTTACTTAGCAATACTATCTCGATGAGATTTAGAAAACTTTATGGTAAATTCAATATTTTTCTTGTCAAATCAAACCAAAGAAAGTACTACCTAAGTGGTTTTTAAACAACCACAAGCTTACCCTAGTTAGATTTTACTGTTTACGATAAATGGTCTATACCATCAATTAGTTGAAAATAAAATGTACACTTGTGATGGTAAACTTATTCTAGCCAAGATTTTTTTTTAAACTAACACATAGTTTCGTATTTTTTTTTGTATAACCTTGTAGCAGTGAGGCATCGCCAATTTGAATGGTTTAGCGGGTGGCATTGCCAGTCCTAAACTTGGCAAAGCTTTCATGCCTAGTAAGTTCTCTAGTATTAGGATCACGTGCTTATTAATTTGGCATAGATGGTGGCGCCCCCCAGTCATATTGCCGCCTTAAAAACACGTTTTGCCTTATATATTTAAAAAAAAGTACTTGACCACAGAAAGTTAAAAATAAAAAAGGCTTCCAGTTAATTTTGCACTAATGCTTCTCACGAGAATCGAACCCTAACCCTCTGCATCAAATCACGGCCATATACCACGGCAATGATTCGTGAAATCCGACAAGTGCTAAATACAAAATAGGCCGAGTAAATAGGTTTTCTCAATTGCAGAACAATTAAAAAAAAACATGCGAGTCAAAAACCTGGCTGGTTAGACAGGTAATAAAAAAAACAATGATATGAATTGTCATAAACTAATGGTTGACAGAACATGGTGTCTCAAAATAAAAATAATCTATTCATTTTATTCGTAATTAATTGAAGTCAAAGGAAGGAAGTAAAAGACGTTACAAGCTACGATATTGGACGCAGCGTAGACATTTATTTGTACGTACAGGTATGTACTTATCAATTAATCATAATAAATTTTGCTAAGATACAACATTCCAACGTTTGTGTGATTGGTACAAATTATTTTTGTAAACGCAATTGAAGTGCTCAGTCCTGGTGTCTGCATGTAATCAAATCTTGCAAGTGAATTTTGACCCATTTCTAATTGATCACATTGACGTGAAATCTGGCATAAGTCTGATGACAATACAGTAATCTTGAAGTGAAATTCTGGTGACCCAGCCAGGGTCGCTTCCGCAGTTGGAAACTCATCAACAGAAAGAGTAATAACTAACCATACATTACGCTTACATCTAATTATAACTCTTAGAACTTAGAGGAATCTTTAGTGCTCGAATCGAACTTGCTATTGATCAGCTTTTTTAGGGTTCCGTACCCAAAGGGTGAAAACGGGACTCTATTACTAAGATTCCACTGTCCATCTGTATGTGTATATGTGTTTGTCTGTCCGTCTGTCTGTCACCAAGCTGTATCTCGTGAACCGTGATAAAGTAAATTTTCACAGATGATGTATTTCTGTGGCCGCTATACAGATACTAAAACAGAATATTTTTGTCAATCTGTCTATGTAAGTAACCAATGGAGGAGCTTATGTATTACTAAGTTCACGCTGTATCGTGGTTTATTTTATGGCCACATTGTTCAAATCCGTCCGTCTATATCTGTCTATCTGTCCGTCTGTCCTAACTTTATAGCTTTTTTTACCCATATTACGTAGCTATATTTTTTCCATTTAGGAGCCACTGTCCGTCTGTCTGTCCGTCTGTCTGTTTGTCACCAAGCTGTATCTTATGAACCGTGATATGGCTATCAGCTATCATGCTTGTCTGGCGACAGTTCACAAATGACGTTTCTTTGTGGCCGCTCTAACATCAAATACTAAAAACAGAATATTTTTGTCTGTCTAAGTATGTAAGTTACCGATATAAAATGACCTCACACAGCCTACAATTTGCTTAGTTGGCAGGGCTTTGCTAACACTGGATTTCATATTTACTTGCCGAATTTGGACGAAACTCTTGGTACGAGAGTCCGACTCGCACTTGGCCAGGTGAAAAGAACTATTGTTAGAAGCACATATATTTTGTAGGTCCGTCCGTTTGTCGGCCTATCTTTCCGTCTGTCCAGTCTTCTGGGCCATTTTGCGACAATTTATTTATCAGTGGCTTTTATATTTTTAGCTTTTTTATGTTTAGATAATTCTGTTTTTTTAACTTCTTTTGTGATAAATAAAAAAATTCTTTAAATATTTCTGACTGTCTGTCTTTTTGTCTGTGCGTCCGATCATCCATCCGGCAGTCCATCCATCCGTACGTCTATCTGTCTGCCTGCCTGTCTGTATGTATGTATGTTTGTCTGTCTGTCAGTTTGTCTGTTTGTCCAACTATCAATCCGGCGGTCCATCCGTTGGTTTGTCTGTCTGTTTGTCTATGCTTCCGACCATCCGTCCGTCCGTCTGTCCGTCCGTCCGTCCGTCTGCTTGTTAACCTGTACGTCCAATCATCCGTCCGTTTGTCTTTCTGTTTGTCCGTCTGCCTGTCGCTAATAGTATGATTATAAAATAAAATCATCTGCCGCGTCGTTTTGTCTGTCTGTGTGTTAGTTCTAGAGCCCACGACCAAAACCATGTCTCATAGCAATACGGCAAAAACCCTATAAAATCGTTAGATTGTATGATTCTGAACCCGACTAGGTGTGTAGTAACGGTCGAAAGTGTAGCAACAGCGTGGGAGGCCATTTCTGCTGTGTCAAAAAAAAAGGCAGTCGGTATTATAGCAATACGTCTGATAGTGAAAATGTACATAGATTTTATAATTGTATTACGAAAAAGTTTGCTTTCAGACATTTTGCGCGTAGCATATAGCCTGAGCGCATTTTTGAAAATGTCAACAAATTTAGCCGACCTGTATCATAGCAATACGGATAATTTTTTTTTAAACTTTTCGTATTGCTGCCAGGATTACCAAAAACCTGTTTTCAGACACTTTAAGTGTAGCATATACTCCCAAAAACGAAAATAACGTTTCGGAGTCGCCTAGCCGACGCCTCTGTTAAATGTTTTTTTAAATTTACAGCCTTCATAGATATTCAAGAATCGGGTAAATTCTTTGTTAATTATCATCTAATAAATTCAGGGTCGCAACGTATTCATTGGTTTGTAACAGAGAATTCAAGATGCCTCAATACGATTTTTATCGAGTATCGAAAAGTTGTCTGATAGAGAAGGTGCTACACTTAATTTGTCTGATATAAATTTTTTGCACATGTGGACAACTTATTTTATCATGTCCAACAATTTTCAGACATATTGCTATGATACCGATCGGTAAAATTTGTTAACATTTTCAAAACGGTCTCAAAATTTAATGCGTTCACATTTCCGTCTGAAAATTGTTTTGTTCGCATCAAATAACCAAAATTTACTAATAAAAAAGATTTTCAGACGTATTGCTATGAGACATTTTTTTTGTCTCATTTTTAATTTTTTTAAGTGATTTTACGGGTTTGCGCTACACCACTACCGTCTGAAAAATATGTTTCCGGTATCTCAGAACTATCATTCAACTACAGTCTGCAAATCAGACATATTGCTATGATGCAGTTCGGTAAAATTCTTTGACAATTTTGAAAATTCGGTCAGATCAAACGCTACGCGGAAAATGTCTGATATTGGTATTTTCGAGTTCAGGATAATCGTATCTATCGATTTGATGCGGTTTTGGCCGTATTGCTATGAGACAAAAATTTTGGTCGTGGGCTCTCGTACTATGTTTATTTACTATAAACTCAAAACTTTTGGACGGATTTTCATGCGGTTTTCAACAATAAATATAATGTTATTATATACAGGGTGGTCCAAAGACTGACGTCTAAAAAAAAATTTACATGCCTCACATCCGGGGCTATCCGAATATACCCCATGCATGTTGGCCGATTTTTGTAGTTTTCGAGTAATTAATTTTTAATGATTTTTTCAAGAATTTTCGGGCCGAGCAGTTTATCATCATGTAACTTTTTTGGTTACGTTTTTCTGAGTGTTTATAAAGTGGGGATAAATTTGTATAATCTTTGAATTTAACTTGCGGAAGTTTATGTGGTCTGTTTATGTTTGTGAGTGTCAGTATGTATGTTTGTTGGTTTCCTATGTTGTGAACAGATTTTTATTTAAATTGTTTTATTTTTATTTTGCGAGTGAGATAGCATTCAATTGGTCTATGTTAATCATCTTAACTAGTATAAATGTGCAAAACAAGTATTTTTGTATCCAGAAAACGTTCGAATTGAGTTTAATTCTTAGTGAAATATCATGTCATAGTATGCAAGCCTAAAAAATATCTATTTATCCTTAATTTTTCAGATTCACATTGGATTCGGAAGGTAATTTTTGTGCATTAACAGGAAATAAGTGAATCATACATCCATTGGACGCGAGATTTTACTTGCTATTATTGTGCAAGAAGAGCAAGAACTTTATTGCTGGTGTGATGACAAAAAAATTGGTTGGGTCTAAAAACACTGATTTTTATTGATTTAATTTGTAATAACGTTACGAGGTAAAAACCTCGTTATGCTTTACTGAGTATGTATGTATACATATCTATATATGCACAGGAGACCCAAAAACTGTCATAGAAAAACCTAAGAAAGTCTTAATTACAGTATTGGGAAGTAAAATTCTTGATTTAATCGATATGGTCTGTTTTCGTTTCATCCAAACTATCAATATATGTTCTAACATGCTGGTCTGGGAGTAAAGAAAACTTAGAATGTACCAGTTGCTTCTCTTCCCGCGCAGATGGTAAAAGCCCATCGAGGAAATGGGCGAAAATCTTAGGAATCATGTTATAGGCGATGTGGCTAGCAATCCATCACTATTTTGATTCCTCTCTTCCATCTATACGCTCAAAATCACGCTAAATGTGGCCTTTAGGTCTTGTTACCTTAGGCTCTGTCTACCCCGTAAAGGATAAAGACGTGATATGTATGTATGTATGTATCCATAGTGCGGTGTTGCAAAATTTTGTAACCCCTATTACCACTCTAATTGGTTAATTACTTTATGTTACTAGGGAAATTATCAAGACCGTGAATTTCCAGATGTCCAACAGCGGAGATTTGTCAACCCTGTTCTGAAGACTTGAAGACTTTGAGTCCGTCTTTCATGTTCCCATTACCTATGATCGGCAGAAAGAAGGAAAAGGAAACTGTATGATACAGAATGATATTAATATCACCGTCCAAGTTTTAGGTTGACCTAGGTATCATATGCAACCGTATAGGTACCGTAAGTCGCGGGTTCATGGTGGATGCAAGCCACTTCCAACCGAGGCAACTGGAGTTCTATGGGCGGTATCTGAAGGCCTATATCCAACAGTGGACGTCACACACCTGATATGATGAGGATGATAATGATGACAGGTATCATTTAATGATACCATTTGCAATATTTTAACACTAAACTTAAAAATAATGCTTGTATTCGTCGTGTTGTTTCTTTTGACGGTGATAAAAAAAGTCAGCCTATATAATTCTAAGTACTAAAATAAGTTATGATTGTTCTTGTATGCATGTAAAAAAATATTTTTGTGAACAATAAATAAGTGGCAAATTTCCATTACATGCAATTCAGTTATGAATTGAGTATGTTGCGTGATCTACAAACTACAATTTCGTGACATCCTTTGATAATTTAATAAATATTTTGAGTTTCGTATCGAGATACTCGTGTATTTGGAAAGGCTTGTATTTTTCGTCTTATTTTCTAGGTGATAACTACACTGTATATACTACACAAGGAATAAAGACGTGTTTTATGTGTGTATGTACAGTCAGCGTTATATAGTAAGTAGAAGTCAAGACCTTCATTTACTTGGAAACACCCAAAATGGTCATTAACAGTGACTCAACCAAAGCGGTCAAATTGTTCGGGACATCCATCGTGCACAAATATACTGGAGCACGCACATCGCCAAATACTTAGTAACATTCAAGCCAACATTAGTACCGTAACATCCAAACCGCCACTGGTAGCGTAGTAGTAGTAGCCGAAGTATCCAAAAGTATGGAACGTACTAGAAAACTGAGCTTTATTTTAAATGGTATAAGATTTAATCTCGTGTCAAGTAAAAAATAAATAAACACGTCATAAGATTCAATATGGCCTGACGTGTTTTTGATTCTAGCGAAGCTCATCTCTTGACGTTGACAATCACCGAGAAGAGTACTAACTTGTCATTGATCGTCTCATCTCTTTCATTTGGAGCCTGACGCCTGGTATAGAAAACATCTAATCATTACAATATAATGTTCTTGACTTTGAAGTGTGTAGTTATGTCAATGTTTCCTTTTAAATACCCTGATAATAATGGCCTGAATTTTGCCAATATCATTGATTACATACATCATAAAAGAGTTTTCATTTAAAAAAGTATTAACTTTTATTTAAAAAATATCGAGGTTTTTTTAAACTATCAGTGCTTTGATAAATCAACCCTTTGTGCGCATACCACGTGTTGCGTGGCGTATTGGCCTAGCTATTGTGGGATCTTATCTAACGCCTATAATAAACTAGACGGTCAGCATTTGAACTGCAAGCTAGCTGCAAATCGACTGTGCAGTTTGTTTGCAGTCTACCCGTAGCCCACCTAATTTGTCCACCCAGAAAACCACTGAAATTTCAATACCCAGAAAAAGGAGCTCCGCCCAGGAGCGGAGCTCTGTCAAAAACCAGGTGGCCAAACTGCAGGTGGATCATGGTTACAGACCGAAAAAAATATCTAGAGAGTTTCGTAGTTTAGCACGTCTCTGTTCCCTGTTTCACTGGTCAACACGCGTATAGTACAGGCGCTATTGATGCACGACGCTAGCTAAATTCTATGTCATTTTTATGCACACGATTTGGGCCTAAATGTATGACGCTTTTCTTCTGGGCCTACTCTATATTATGGACTACTAGTTGTGCCATTAGGAATTTCACTCCACCGTAAGATTGACGGCGGGGTTCCTATTTCTATTCGGTTTGCCCTTCGGGCATTTGAAGATGCCTAATGAACCTAACCTAATTTTACTATCTCTAATGAGAATTTTTATTTTTATAAGCCCGAAATTCCTATTGGCACAACCAGTTGTGCATATAGAGTTTGTCCATGCGCTGATATAATTCGCGTCGAGCTGCAATTTTTATTTTTCACGTGTGGACTAGACACCGTGAGAATCTGCTTTATCCCACTGTTGGTAACGCTACTCAAAACCATCGATGAATGAAGTTCGACTTTTGTGGAAGTAAGTAAGTATCAGTAAGTAAAAGTGAGTTCAGATGGATTCAATTTGTTTTGGAGTTGTCATTATTTATTTGTCGTGCCTACCTATTGCAAAGTCATCATAATTATCTAATACTAGTTATCTAATATTATTTTTCCTTTTATGCGATGTACCATGAATTAGTGATATGAATTATGATGACATAACATAGAAAGGCAGGTCGCAACTCCGGAACAAATATCTAACCGAAAACCACCTGTCTAGCTCACCTGGGTGGACCACGGGCAATTTTTCTTGCCAATGGTCCACTTCAGTACACCTAGGTGAACCATGGGCACTTTTTGGGCCATGACCCATAGTCATTTGCCCGTGGTTCACCTAGGTGTTCTGAGGTGCAATATCTGCAAGAAAATGTGCCCGTGGTCCACCCAGGTGAACTAGACAGGTGGCCCACGACCGATGACTATCGAAATCCCTAGCCAAAAAGCAGTCAGACGTAGTCCCTACGCGCTATGCGTTATTATTTAATTTCCTTTATGTGATCCTATACTCCAATGCATTTTGGTGAAAGGAAAGGATCCGAATGGCTAGCACGAATGACTTCGTCTCATTGTTGTAGGCAGGCTGATTCTCAAGTTACCTGTTCACGAAAGCCTATGACGCGAAACGACAATACCTATAGTACAGCGCTAGTTGTTTAGATGCCCCAGACGAAACGTTTGTAATGCAATGCATAGGAGTATTAATAAAATGTCAGACGATGGTGATGATGATGTCTCTACGTGTGAGCGAATATCAGATATGAATCGCGGGTTCCTACATACTAAATACTACTCAAAGACATTTCAAGATACTAGCAATGACGGCATATGAATTCGCCGCTAGAGGCGTTATTGTAACTTGAGGTATTATAAATAAACGTAAAATTAGTACTACCTACAAGTTGCATATTCCGGCTTTACTTTAAATGTAAAGTAAGTAACAATGGTTTCCGAATATTTTCGCAGACATACGACAGGTTTATTAAAATGTTAAAAGAAAAGCTATGAAAAGTAGGAGCCAAACTAAGAAGGCAAATAAAATGACAGCTAATTTAGAGGATAAACGGGACTGTGCAACACTGTGGGTAATAAATAGCTTGCTATTAAAGATAAATTAAAAGAAATCCTGAATAATCTGATATGATATACCTTACTCTACAGTGGCGCCAACTAGTGAGTACAAATACGATAGCCCTCTATCTAACAAAGTACAAAAAAATACTCCCTAATATTCAAAAAGGGTTGAAGGTGGCATTGATTCACATGTTTGCATCTGCTAGACTCATATATAATATTATTCTGTATTTGTAACTAGCCGAGCTGGCAAAAAATATTCCGCCTTAAAGTCAGTTTTTGTCAGAGATGGCGCTGTATACGAAAATATAAAGAGTTTTTTTTTTTGCATTTTTCATATTTATGATAAGATATTTGGCTATTCGAGGAAGAGAGAAAGCTAACAAATCAAAAATCATAAAAATCCGTGCAGCCATTCCAAAGTTATAAATGGTTGAAATAATACGATTTAAGTTTTGTACGTAATAGATTTGTAAAATTTCTGGTAAAAGTAAAGTTGATATAAAAACGTAAATATGACGTGAAAAATTACGCTAACAGCTTAGCAAGGTGTTGCAATATTTTTCCGCCAGTTGCCGCCTCCTATTTGCATGTGTGTGTAAGACTAGTATCTGTATAGGGCCGTTAGTGACACCAGCGTTTGTGCAGCTATTCTCCGAATTGGTGCATTGTTACCTTCTGAGTGTAGTCTCAAAAAATCGGCCGTATTAAACTGTGTGCGCAAATCAATTGATAATCTATAAGTGTTCTAAGAATCTTCTAAAAACTACAAAAAACACACATCATTGATTACAGCGCCATCTAGCGGGACTTCTTCAATGAGCTAACGCGAGCATCCGCCTTAATATGTTAAAAATAGCTTATTCTGCGCGGACGAAGTCACGGGCAGAAGCTAGTAAATACAATATTTTTTTGACCGACTTCAAAAAACGCGGTTTTCACGGTTATTTGAGAACGCCCGAATTTATTTACCGAACTATATATTGATTTGAAATTTCTATGGATACTTTTCACTTTTTGAATATAGTTCTACATGCATACCAGTAGCGTGGCGTCTATAGAACTCGATTCCCACTGGCTTGCCTATTTTAAGGCAATTGGACACTTTATTGTGCAGAATTAGAGGAAAAGGCTAGTTAAATTTCCTTCGGCATTCTTTCTGATATACACACATAAATAACGTCTTTATCCCTTATGGGGTAAACAGAGCCTAAGGTAGGCCTAAATTCCACGTTTAGCATGATTGTGGGCGTATAGGTGGAAGCGGAAATCAATATAGTGATGGGTGGCCAGCCAAATCGACTATGACATGATACCTAAGATTTTCGCCAATTTCCTCGACGGACATTTACCATCTGCGCAAGAAGATAAGCAACTGGTACATTTTATGTTTTTTCTTTGCTCCCAGACCAGCGTTAATTTTCCTCACAATAATTTAAAGTACACCTCAGCTGGAACGGCGATTACTGGCCTCGTATTAGACGGACTCGCTGGCGCTCGGCCTTGTAACACTACTCGTCCAGCAAAATGAACTCGTAGCCTCACCTGATACAGACAGTGGCACATGCTCCGCAGTTGTGGCGGGAACTTGTCAGCCGAATTGACTATCCTGTTGAACACCTCCTTGGTGAGGTCTATGAGGTTCGAGCGGTTGATCTCTATGTCCTGAGACGGCTCCAATCTGCAAGAGTTTTGAAATATGTCAATTTATAATTAAAAAAACCCCCCACGCAAAAAGACTAACCCCCTTATTCATAAACGCTCTATAGGCCTCTGCTAACTTAGCAATCGTTTGTCCTTATCTGTGAAAGGTAAATGTCAAAGTGACAGATAAGCACAAACGATTGCTAAGTTAGCAGAGGCCTATAGAGCGTTTATGAATAAGGGGGTTAGGCCCTGTTTCTCCAGCCTCTGTTAAGTTCCAGTTATCTTTAGCGTCAGTTAGCTTGCGCTTGAGGGGGGCTGGGGGGGGGGGGGGGGGGGGGTTTGCTTTGCTTATTTTTGATGACATGGTGGGTGGGTGGGGTCGATATGGCGATTACGTCAGCAGTTATGACTTACTATTTTACACAAATGGCAACCCACAAATTGTTGATGCTTGAAAACAAAACACATGTCGGGATTCCCCACAAATAATGAATACGTTATAGGCACTCGCTTAGAAGCGAGTGGGGGAATTACCGCGCGCCACTCATTTCTCACTCACACACACTCACACTCATTCGACGACCGGATAGCCTAGTGGTTAGTGACCCTGACTATGAAGCTGGAGGTCCTGGGTTCGAATCCCGGTAGGGGCAGACAGTTGTATGATGAATACGAATGTTTGTGCCCGAGTCATGGATGTTGTATGTATTTAAGTATGTATTTATCTACATTATATAAGTATGTTTATCCGTTGCCTGGTACCCATAGTACAAGCTTTGCTTAGTTTGGGGCTGGGTCAATTGGTGTAATTTGTTCCAAGATATTTATTTATTTATTATTTATTTACTTGTCGCTTGTCTAAATTTCTTCCGTCAATCTATTGTTGTGTTTCGATTCGAACTGCTGCTCACGAATCAATAAAAAACAGAATACATTCAAAGAAAAATGCATATAGGTACCAATGATTACGTAAGCATAGGGGGGGGGGGGGGGGTTATTTATATATTTCTAAACGACACTGAAAACTAGAACACAGAAAAATCCGAAAAGTAAAGTTATGGCCGGGAATAGAACCCGGTTCCTCGTCATTCCGTGACGCGTGCTATACACCTACACCACCCACGGCAGGTGGGTAAGCCTTCGAATTTTTCTATCCGCTACTAGCTGTCACGTGACCTTGTTACTATGCCAATTTTTATCGCTAAGCGTCATCTGTTTGAATAATGTGTCTGTTCGACACAATTACAAACTTATAACATCTTAAAAATAACATAACATAATAATTTGCTAATTACACTGGCTGCCCTAATAACGCGAGAACACGAGCACTGCTTTCTTACCTGGCGGGATCAGCTTCGAAGCTGAGCTCCGGCTGGTCGGCCGCCTGGTCCAGCAGCGCGGTCACCAGGGGCTCGAGTAACGCCTGGAGGTAGCAATACCCATATATCTTGAAGCAGAACGCCATTATCTTGCTGCCCAGCGAGTTGCCACGGAAGAGGGTCTGCATGCAATCCGATACCTGGAGAAATTTTGACAAACATAATTTTTTTTTTCTGTAAACACATACATACACAAATCACGTCTTTATCCCTTACGGGGTAGACAGAGCCTAAGGTAACAATACCTACAGGCCACGTTTAGCAAGACACTGAGGGCGTATTTACATTTTCATTTATTTTTGTTGTTGTTTTATTTTCGATTTTTGAGAAAATCACTATACTTGCCTCGGCCAGAATAGCATTGCTGGCTTCGTATTATTAAACGGGCTCGCAAGCTCGTCCGTTCAAACCAATACTCAGCCAGCGATTGCCTGCTTCCTTGCCTAGACAGTAATTTACTTTTCTCAAAAATGTCCGTTAAAGTCGTCATTGTTAACTACATATCAGAACAGGAAGTTAATTGTTGCCGGCCAGTCCAAAATTAAAAAAAAAAAAACATTACTGTCGCGCTAAACTCGACAGTAATGTTGCATACAAATTCCATTACTGTCTAGTTATTAACTTTTTAAAAATGCAAATCACCATTATTAAAGAAAGGCACAAGACCTAAAACATCAAATAATAAAAAAAAAAAAGCTAGTACGACAACGTGTTTATCTGTGTCTGAAATAGCTTTAGGTGTTCTGGGTAGAAAAATACACTCTTCAAATGCCATTGATAGAAAAAGACGGCAAAGCAAAACAATTTTCACTATTTTATTTTCATTTACTTTTGTTGTTGTTACATTTTCAATTTTTGAGAAAAGCACTATACTTGCCTCGGCCAGAATAGCATTGCTGGCTTCGTATTATTAAACGGGCTCGCAAGCTCGTCCGTTCAAACCAATACTCAGCCAGCGATTGCCTACTTCCTGGCCTAGACAGTAATTTACTATTCTTTGCTCCCAGACCATGGAAGGATACATACCTCGACCTCGCGGTAGAATATGTTCCACAGCAGCGGCGCCAGCAAGTGCTTCGCGTCGAACAGCGTCACGAACACGCGCGCCAGCTCGTCCATTTGCGACGTGCTCACGACGTTAGCCAGCGCCATAGCTATTGGCAACTCGCCCTGCAACAATAAAATGTTGTGACTACGGGAAGATACGGTGTAGTTTTTTTAGAGTAAATAAAAAAAAAACCGGTCAAGTGCGAGTCGGACTCGCGCACCGAGGGTTCCGTATCATTATCTATAAATATATAAAACCAGTGTAAGCAGAGCCCTGCTCCAAAGCAAAATGTACGCAGTGTGGGGTCACTGCTATATACAGACATACATACACATTTACGGTTTTCGCAATTATTCTTTAATCTGTGCTATAAGACCTACCTTCATACCAAATTTCAAAATTCTGCGTTCACGGGAACTACCTTGTAGGTTTTGATTCCCTTGAGAGTTGAAAATTTGCGGAAATTTGCGGCATAAACGGCTGTATCTTTTGATTGCGTTGGCTTAGAAGTTTGATTTTTTCACAGCTTCAAGGGACAGTAGACCTGAGTAATTGATATAAATTTCAGCTTCATACCTCCACGCGTTCCTGAGAAAAAGGGTCTTGACAGACGGACGGACGGACAGACGGACAACAAAGTGATCCTATAAGGGTTCCGTTTTTTCCTTTTGAGGTACGGAACCCTAAAAAACGACTTATAGTTCATAAAACGACCCTTAAAAGTAATGATCATCGACCACCCCTCACTCTCCGATAAACTCGATCCTCTTGCTCTCCGCAGAGACCTTGGCTCCCTTTGCGTGTTTTATAAGTTCTACAACGGGGAATGCTCTCAGGAACTCTTTGACCTCATTCCAGCTGCGGGGTTCCATTACAAATCTACCCGTCGTAAGCGCTCATTCCATCGACATCATGTTGATGAATGGCAGTCTTCGGCGGTGCGGTTTAATCGATCTTTTTTGCCACGAACTTGCAAAATCTGGAACGAGCTTCCCGCTGAGGTCTTCCCATCGAGTTACGACCTGGGTGCCTTTAAGAGGCGAGCGTACAATTTTCTGCAGGGCCGACAACGCACTGGCATCGCGTAAAGCGCTGCGGGTGTCTATGGACAGTGGTGATCATTTACCATCAGGTGACCCACTAGTTCGTTTGTCTGGCCTCTCTAACATAAAAAAAAAATGAACAAAAAATATTCACCTTGCTACTCCGCTACTCACATGTAAGATAACGAAGCCTGTGCGAAATATATGTTTATCATGCAACCCCTCCCTCCACTACTGCCACATAAAACACAATCCCATAAACTTAATTATCCCTTACACCACGCAAACACTGACGCGTTTTGCCTCAGATGTCAAAGCGAGAGACAAAGACAAACGATCTGTCTTACCTTATCCGATATCATAGTGACCAGCTGTACGAGCTGCTCAAACCGGTCCGCCAGCACCGTCTCAGCCAGGGTGTCGAACTCGGTGCCCTGCTGCAGTATCTTCGTCAGCACCTCCATGAAGGCAGCGCGGGTCTGCAAGTCGCGGTGGTAGCCCAGGTCTGGGGAAGTACCAATTTATAAGTACCAGTTCACAAGTACCGGTTTGTAAGTACCAGTTTACAAGTACCGGTTTGCGAGTACCAATTTATAAGTGCCGGTTTGTAAGTACCAGTTTACAAGTACTGTTTTGTGAGTACTAATAAATAAGTACCGGTTTGTAAGTACCAGTTTACAAGTACCGGTTTGTGAGTACCGGTTTGTGAGTACCGGTTTGTGAGTACCGGTTTGTAAGTACCAGTTTGTAAGTACCGGTTTGTGAGTACCAGTTTGTAAGTAACAACTTACCAATACTATGCATCAGTCCCGAGTCTATGTTAGCGCTGAGCAGGTTCGACATGGCTTGTATGGTCGCGTTGCGTAAAGTTTCCAGCCGGCCGGGGCCTTCCGCCATTTCCACTTCGTTGCAATCGTTGAGAAGATTCATGAACAGCGTGAAGTATCTGAAAGACACGGTACTTTGTTTTAAGCCCTGACTTGCAAGAAATATGGCTCCTGGTTAGTTCAACGCCCCACTCAACATAACGTTGGCGCCGCAATGTTATGTTGAGTGCAGTCCCTCTCTTTCTCTCGTTCACTCACTCCCTCACTCATACTCTCGTTCTGGCTAACTCTCTAATTTCATCTCACTCTATCATAATATCTCACTCTCTCGCATTCTATCATATATCGCATTTTATGATTTGTTTTATTTGTTTTTGTATTTAGATATGTACGCTCTATTGTGGCTTTCATCTGGAATTTTAAACTCACACTTTATCGGTCCCTCGTTTAATGCTCCTCTCATCTACTCAAAGATTAACTGGTAGATATCCCTTATAGGGATAAGTTCGCCTTTGTGCATATATGTTACTTTTTTGTGAATTGCATCTGTTTCTTTATATTTGTACAGTAAAACATTTACTTACTATGTAACTCAGTCTCATTCTATCTCACTCCACCTCACTCTCTTATTCTATCTCACTCTCTCACTGAACTCACGTCTGGCTATCCACCCGTAGTGTATACTGACTTGAGGAACAGCTGGCTCTTGGCCTCCATGAGGTCCCCGCGGTCGGACTCCTCGGGCTGCAGCGGCAGGCCCTTCAGCAGCGCAGCCACCGCCTCCATGCACGCCTGGTCCAGCTCTCTGCAGCACACCAAGTATCTGCGTACACGGACGCTGTAGCTCAACCGAGCGCCACACAAGTCTACAACCAGAACAGTGCTCAGATCTGTTCTTTTCTCCACTCCATCGCGGTTGCCTGGTAGAGTATGCAGCATTTCAGTTCAATCGGATGAAGATATACTTGAAAATTGAGTCGCAAGATACAACCCGGACAAACATACATACATACGTTGCAAGTTAATTAAAGCTCGTAAATGTAAAGTCGGTCTAATGCATAGTAAAATGCTTCCATGCTGGTCTGGAAGCAAAGAAAAACCGGTCAAGTGCGAGTCGGACTCGCGCACCGAGGGTTCCGTATCATTATCTATAAATATCTTTAAACCAGTGTAAGCAGAGCCCTGCTCCAAAGCAAAATGTACGCAGTGTGGGGTTACTTTATATTGGTCACTGCTATATACAGACATACATACACATTTACGGTTTTCGCAATTATTCTTTAATCTGTGCTATAAGACCTACCTTCATACCAAATTTCAAGATTCTGCGTTCACGGGAAGTACCTTGTAGGTTTTGATTCCCTTGAGAGTTGAAAATTTGCGGAAATTTGCGGCATAAACGGCTGTATCTTTTGATTGCTTTGGCTTAGAAGTTTGATTTTTTCACAGCTTCAAGGGACAGTAGACCTGAGTAATTGATATAAATTTCAGCTTCATACCTCCACGCGTTCCTGAGAAAAAGGGTCTTGACAGACGGACGGACAGACGGACAACAAAGTGATCCTATAAGGGTTCCGTTTTTTCCTTTTGAGGTACGGAACCCTAAAAACTTAGAATGTACCAGTTGCTTCTCTTCCCGCGCCGATGGTAAAAGCCCGTCGATGGGTTAGTCTTAGGAATCATCTCTATTTTGATTTCCTTTTCCAGCTATACGCCCTTAAATCATGCTAAACGTGGCCTTAAGGTTTTGTTACCTTAGGCTTTGTCTACCCCGTAAGGGATAAAGACGTGATATATGTATGTATCTAAATGTAAAAAAATACAAAAAAGACCATCTTAAAGTATGTCGATTATGATCGACACTGCGAAATAAAGGGCATTAATTTTTTTTTTTTTTTTTTTTATATGAATAGGAAGGCAAACGAGCAAGTGGGTCACCTGATGGTAAGTGATCACCACTGCCCATAGACACCCGCAACCCCGGAGGGATTGCAGATGCGTTGCCAACCTAGAGGACTAAGATGCAATGCCTCTTGTGCCCGTAATTGCCCCGGCTGTCTTACTCTCCACACCGGAACACAGCAGTGCAAGCACTGCTACTTAGCGGCAGGATTAGCGAGTAAGATGGTGGTAGCGATCCGGACGGACCTTGCACAAGGCCCTACCACCCGCAAAATTAATTGGGTAAATTCTGTCATCTTGTGCATGAATCTTGTAGCTGGCTTTTTTAGGTATGTGTGTGGTGCGAGTCGGGTTACCTCCGCGTGTGGTCAAGAGCTGCGGAACGTTTTTGGATCCGTCCGAGGGGAAGAGCAGTGCTTAGTCCGGTGCACCCTGGGCATCGGTTAATGATTTCCTGACAGAGTCTGAGAGATATCATTATCCGTTGGCTAAGAGCCCGACAGGGGGAGGGGTCTTTTGACCGTGTTCTACCGTACAACGTTGCCGACGTTGTCACAAGATTTTTGGTTACTGTATTTATTACTTTGACATTGGCGAAGTCATCGCATCGATCGATGGAGCCATATAAAAAAAAGAAGATGTCCTGCCCACTGACCTTCGACCCAGTCTTGGCCACCACTCTGTGACCGCCTTCGACCATCTGTCGTTCCGCCTTGCCAAGTGCATCGCCAGCTGTGATATCCCAGTGCCGACATGCACAAATCTAGTCCGTTTCCGACTTCGGAATTGGGGATGTGGTCAAGGGAGATGCCCAACATAGCTCGCTCCGTAACTTAACTCAGATTAACCTAGATACCTGGATATAAAACAAACGGTCACCGGCGGGGTAGGGCGGGGAATCCGGAACCCGCACTCAACGGTGCCGTTACCATCTGCCTCACCCCGGGGCGGCCAGTGGGCACAGCGGTGACACCATAGTGCTGGAGGGAGCGTGTGTGTTTTTAGACGGTAGGCCTCTCCCCTCCTTCCACAGGGAAGCAGCGGCGAGCTGGAGAGCCCGTCATACCCCCGTTGCTGCCCCGAGCGCGGGAATGCATAAAGCGCATTTTCCACACGTAAAAAAAAAAAATACCTGGATATGGAGGAGGCGTCAGCTCGCAACGGTGGCGCTATCTGGTGGCTCGTGCCGAGGACCCAGTCCGTAACGTACTCCACCATCTTGTTGCGAAACTTCATCTCCTGTTAAGCAAACATAACTTGGCATAGATAAAAAAAAAATGACACTGAAAATTAGGACAGAAAAAAATCCAAAAAGTAAAGCTACGGCCGGGAATCGAACCCGGATCCTCGTCATTCCGTGACGCGTGCTATATACACCACCCGTAGCAGGTGGGTAGTCTTCGAATTTTTCTACCTGTTACTAGCTGTCACGTGACCTTGTTACTATGCAAATTTTTGTCGCTAAGCGTCATCTGTTTGAATGTGTCTGTACGACACAATTACAAACTCCCACTGACATGACCACTGACATTTAGAAATTTAATTTCTAACGGTAAAACCGAAAATGTAAAACATAAAATCAAGAAATAAAATTTCTTGATTCATTTGATTGTACTGAAATTGGCATTGTTCATTTTTTTTAGTATGCTCCAATTCGAAAACCATTTCGAGGAAAACCATCAATTATCCGATTTATCTTGTCCGATTTCAAAAATACTTTATGATTGCAGATATTTTTGTAAAAGTACTTTGAACCTTTGTTTGACCGAACGACCCGGTTTTTAGACAGAATCCAGCATCGAATGTTTGCCACAAAAATGAAAAAAAAAAGTTTTGCTACAGCAACTGTCATGTGTCACTGTCAAATCGACAAAACCATAGACAAAGCCGTTTTTTTATAGCCAGCCGAACGAAGGCGATTGGGATTCTGTCTAAATTCACGAATTATCAAACAGCGAAAAAATATTTATTATTAATTAACAAAGCTACGTAAAAGCATAATATTCAAATTAGTTGCTTGAAATAGTCCATTTTATCAAATAAAGGTGTTAAAAGCACAGCTTAAAAAAAATGAACAATGCCAATTGTGCATACTTGTGTAAGTCTGATGACAATACAGTAGGTAGTGAAATTCTGGTCACCCGGCCAAAGTCTCAGCAGGAGACGGCGTGGCCAAGCCCTCTCGTGCTCTCATTGTAAGGCCTGTGCTCAGCAGTGGGAGGCATATAGCCCGGAGATGATGACGATGATTTACTACCTGTCTGAACGCCAGATCGTCCCTCCGCCGCATCATGGCTTCCACGACTTGGCAGAGCTTCGTTTTGATATGCACCGAGAGCACTGTCATGTCGAGATGCCGCACGTATCTGATGGGAAACAAACACCTGAATTATAAAAACACACACACACACACACAAATCACGTGTTTATCCCTTACGGGGTAGACAGAGCCTAAGGGGCCATTCAAGTACAAAAAACAGAATCCATTAAAAGAATGAATATAGGTACCAATGGTTACGTAAGCATGGGAAGGGGGGTAAGAGGTTTGCTTACTTTTGCTGACAAGGGAAGGGGGGGGGGGTAAATAATTGTAAAAAAGTAAGCAAACCTCTTACCCCCCCTCCTATGCTTACGTAATCATTGGTACCTACATGCATTTTTCTTTTAACGGATTCTGTTTTTTATTGATTCGTGAGCAGCAGTTCGAATCGAAACTGCTGACGTAATCACCATATCGACCCCCCACCCACCATGTCATCAAAAATAAGCAAAGCAAACACCCCCCCGCTCTCCTCAAGCGCTTACGTAATACTTGAACGCCCCCTAAGGTAACAGGTACCTACAGGCCACATTTAGCAAGATTGTAGGCGTATAGGTGGAAAATGGAATCAAAATAGTGATGGTATAGCCGCTCAGAAATGACGGCATAGCGCTCAGAGTTATTTTATGATAACAGCCTTCTGAGCTTCATTCACGCTGGTTCATTTCCCATGTTTTTTTGTCCATGGGCTTGTAGTCTATATGTCCAGCAGTGGACTAATATAGGCTGATGATGATGATGCCAAAAATATAAACACAAGGTGTTAGGGGCGTCCATTAATTACGTGAGGTATTTAGGGGGGGGGGGGAGGGGGTCGGGCCGAATCTTACTAAATCTCACTTGGGGGAGAGGGGGTCTTGGCAAATATCACATAATTTTATTTTAGCAGATAATGGTGTAAAATTGTGTGAAAATTAAGTTAAATTAAAGTTGAATGAAAATAAAAAACATATCTTGATTAAAATATGACAAAATCTGACACAAATATATTTGTCGTATTTGTGCGAAATTGTGTTATCTTTACTAATATTATAAAGAGGAAAGATTTGTACCTATTTTTGTATGTTTGTATGTTTGTAATGAATAGGCTCAAAAAGTACTGGGCCGATCTGGATGAAATTTGGAACATAGATAGATTATAGTCTGGAATAACACATAGGCTACTTTTTATCCCGGAAAATTGCGTGATTCCCGCGGGATAGCGATAAACGAATTCTACGCAGATGAAGTTGCGGGCAACTGCTAGTGTTTTTAATAAATCCAATACTTTTATACCCAAAATACACGTTTTGAAAAATCACACGTGAGATTAGGGTAGGGGGGAGGGGGTCGAGAAAAATCTTACGACATCTCACCAAGGGGGCAGGGGGGGTCAAAAAATCCTTAAAAATGCCTCACGTAATTAATGAATCACATGCCGCTTCTACTTTTTTTTTTCTACACTCACCTAACTATAGCAAGCATGAGTCCTTCTATAGACGTGGTGCTGAGATGCTCCACCGGCTGCCCGGACTTCTTGTTGTCCAATATGCTCTTCATTATAAAGATCGTGTGCTCGACAAATTGCGTGTTTATGTCTGTCAGCATCACCTGTAAATACAATACACATACATGCATAAATCACGTCTTTATCCCTTACGGGGTAGACAGAGCCTAAGGTACTTGTTACCTTCAGACCACGTATAGCATGATGGAAAGGGGAATCAAAACAGTGATTTTCGCACAATCCCTCGATGGGCTTTTACCATCTGCGCGGGACGCGAAGCAGCTGGTGCATTCTATGTTTTTTCTTTGCTCCCAGACCAGCATGGAAGAAAATAAGATGAAGTTATAAAAGCAAAAATCTCACGCGGATTAGCGAAAATACATAGAATGCACCAGTTGCTTCGCGTCCCGCGCAGATGGTAAAAGCCCATCGAGAGAATGCGCGGAAATCATAGGAATAATAATTGGCGATGCGGCTAGCAACCCATCACTATTTTAATTCCCCTTTCCACCTACTTATATACGCCTACAATCTTGCTAAACGTGGCCTAAATATCTTGTTACCTTAGGCTCTGTCTACCCCGTAAGGGATATAGACATGATTTTTTTTAAAGATTCATACATACATACAGTCACCCCTCTCTCCCATAGGGGTAGGCAGAGACTACTTTGTCCCACTTGCTACGATTCTGACATACCTCTTTCGCTTCATCCACATTCATCAATCTCTTCATGCATGCATTTAAAAAGACTTTTTATTGGAAGTGGAACAAAGTAGTCTCTGCCTACTCCTGTGGGAAAGAGGCGTGACGGTATGTATGTATGTATTGTTTTTATAAGGGTTCTGTTTTTCCTCAAGAGGTACGGAACATAAAAAAACATCACTAACCTGCTGTTGTTGGTCAAAGAACTTATCAATGATAGCTTTGATCTGATCAAACAGTATAGGGTAGAGTGCTGGCGACATCTCGTGGCCGACCAGCTCTTTGACGTGGCTCTGTATCTGCTGGCCGAAGCGCTCGTTGCTGCACAGCAGCAGCCGGAGCAGTTGCCCGATGAATCTGGAGACGGGTTGAGTATGACCGAGTGGAGCGAGCAGTGGCGTAACTATACCATCTGGGGCACGTGGCAAATTCTTTTGATGGGGCCCTATCAGTAAAAATCGTCACGTTGTACTCAGTTTAATTTTAATATTTTTGAACTCGCGGGCTCTTGGGCCGGGGCCCTCTTGGGTCGGGGGCCACTGGCATTTTGCCAGTCCTGCCACCCTATTGTTACGCCACTGGGAGCGAGTGGTAGTTATAAACCATATTGCAAATAAAAAGGGCATACAAATTTTTTCATGCCACGAAGGAACGTGGTTTTTTGGTCTTGTTACCTTAGGCTCTGTCAATCTTAGGGATAGACGTGATTTATGTATATATGTATGAAGAACTGCAACAGTGTTATTTAATTTTTTCAGCATATTTTTTTTTTTTATTATTTGGAACTTTTACTACATAAAGGAGAGAGTTGACTGAAATATTTAAACTTATTTTTTCGACAAAATAAGTAATTTAATAAAAAATCTAAATAAAAAGTGTCCGTTCTCTTTACAAAGCGGTTTAGTTAGGAGCACAATCATGTTAAACGAGGCCTTTAGGTTTTGTTACCTTAGGCTCTGGCTACCCAGTAACGGATAAATACGTAATTTACGTATGTATATACTTACTGCGTTACAGGACAGTACTGAACTTCTTGTGAACTGTTCGCCAGCACATTGTACTTTCTTGAATCTGCAATCACAATATGTATACATATAGTAATCTATACATATAATAAATCAGTAGAAAGTTTGTGTCTGTACATTAAGAATAACAATCAGGGAAGAGTAATAAAACACAAAAAAGTAGATTTTACCATTTTTGTCTGTCTGTCTGTCTGTATGTATGTGTTCATCTACCTATGTCTGTGTTCGCTAATCTCCAAAACTGTTGGACCGATATAAATGAAATTTTGCGTGGTGATACTGGTCAATATTTTAGATACTTTTAATACCAGAAAATTAAAGAGTTCCCGTGGGATAATTACAAAACTATAACTTATGCAGCTTAGTACACAACTTAAGCATCTAATTAAGTAAAATTGGCGTGCTGACACCTTATATGCCGCGGTTACATTAAACTAGAGTTGCCACGAATAGTGATTTGGCCGAATACCGAATATTCGGCAACGCTGTCGGCCGAAGCGCCGAATATTCGGCGGCCGAATATTCGGCACAAAATACGTGCTTGTCTATAGGCTGATCCTTACAAGTGGTGGTCAGCAAACGAAAAACAACACCCAATTCTCTCGAAATTTGCTAAAGTTTATCTTTCTTCTCTTGGGAGTAGCGTGTATGCGACGAAAAGCATAATCGTTTGCTACCAACAAATGCTAAAAAGCTTGTTTTTATCCATCAAAACTTAACACTGATCAATTTTACTTACTAAAGTATTGTAATTTGGTAATGCACACATATAATCTTGAGTAATATGACGTGTCTTTTTTTCATAATTCGGTATTCGGTATTCGGCCGAATAGTACGTATTATTCGGCCGAATACCGAATACCAAAAAATGGGCCGAATAGGCCGAATACCGAATAGTAGCCGAATATTCGTGACATCTCTACATTAAACATACATACATTAGTAGTTGAAATTTGGTATACAGTTAGTTTCAGTCCCAGGGACGAACAAAGGATAGTTTTTATCCCAGAAAACAGCATAGTTCCCGCAGGATAGCGATAAGCGAATTCTGCGCGGAGTCGCGGGCAACAGCTAGTTTACTAATAAATAAATACCGGGCGTGTAGATGTGGAACTTGCATCTCTCTTTTACCTATGGTGTTGAAAAGAGACGGCTACTGACCGTGAGCGTGGATGTGCGACCAGACCGTGGAGGGCCGACGTTGAAGGCAGACCCCGCCCAACGCGCAGAGAAAAGAGGTTATGTTCGCCCACTCCTGAATCTGCATCTGAAGTCAACAAAGGTTTTCGTACTTAGCGACCAAAATTCAAATAATAACAAGGTCACGTGACAGCTAGTAACTGGTAGAAAAATTCGAAGGCTTACCCACCTGCTATGGGTGGTGTAGGGGTATAGCACGCGTTACGGAATGACGAGGATCCGGGTTCGACCAGCCATAGCTTTACTTTTCGGAAATTTCTGTTCTAATTTTGAGTGTCGTTTAAAAATTTAATAAAGGTTTTGTCTAATTATATTTGGATGCGTTATTCTACTGCAGTGATGTAGCTGTCAGACTGTACATACCGGGTGGGAACGCAACCATGGACCTTCCCGAAAATGGAGTGTTAAGGTCTCATCATCATCTCCAGCCTTTATACATCCCACTGCTGGGCCCAGGCGTCTCAGAACGAGACGGCTTCGGCTATAGTCCCAAAATAAAGCCGAATAAAAAAAATAATAAAGAAATAAAGGATAAAAAAAAATAAAAAAAAAATTAATTATTAATCCATCCCTAATATAAATACTCCTTTCATTCACTCAAAGGTTGACTGGAAGAGATCCCTTAAAGGGATAAGTCCGCCTTTGTGCATGTATCTCAATGTTTGTCAATTGTATTTGTCTTGTTTATTTTGCACAATAAAGAGTTTACATACATACATATATACATTATATTAATTATTATTATTATTCTGTATATTTATTTGTATCTCAAGTTAGTTATTATTATTATTATAGTTCCAACGCGGGCCAAGTGCGGATTGGGAACTTCACACACGTGTGTGCTGGTTTCCTCACGACGTTTTCCTTCACCGTAAAGCTCATGGTATATTTCAAATGTGATTTTGCGCATAAATTTCGAAAAACTCAGAGATGCGAGCCCGGGATTCGAACCCACGACCTTCTGTTTCAAAGACCATAGGTTAAACCACTAGGCTACAACGGATCTGTTTTTCGACATAGCTTGAAGAGTATATACGTTGAAGTGGCAATGGGCAGGCCACAACGCTCATAGAACAGACAACCGTTGGGGGAGATAAGTTCTCGAGTGGCGACCACGAACCGGAAGACACAGTGTTGGCAAGCCTCCCGCTAGGTGGACCGGCATCGTTAATCTAGAAGCCAAAGGCATTGGAGCTTCTAGGTACCTAACCGTTGCTAGATTATGTAGTTATTCCCCGTTTAGTGGTCATCCACAAGTTTCGGAATCCCCCTAATTTCGAATTTACCCCAATGCACTGTAGCGACCCTAGCGCCACCTAGTTGGCCTCTACATAACTACTTCAACACACGAGTAGCCAGCGCCAGTTCTAATGACAGCTGTCACATCGTTCTACATCCCGCTAACGAAGTCTTCGTCACTTCCAACTCTCTTCCTTCGGACTTCGGTCCCCAGGCATAACATCTGCCTGGAGAGAGATCTCTCTATTGTGGCACTCCACAGCACTATATTATGGTACCTCGAAGTCGTGCTCGCTGCTGCTGTGGTGCGAGACCCGCCGCTTGGCGACCGCGCGGTGCAGAGCCTCCATCTGGCAGTCGTCCACCTTCTCCCCCTGGCCCTTGGGGAACTTCTGCAGCAGCTTGCATATGGAATCCCTGGCGATAAACATATTTATACAACTGGCTCTGTGAACTCTCTTTGGACCGGGGTAGACAGAGTCTAAGGTGACAAGAAGACTACGTTTAGCATGATTGTGGGCGTATGGATGGAAAGGGGAATCAAAACAGTGATGGGTTGCTAGCCACATCATCACTACATAGTATAAAACAAAGTCGCTTTCTCTGTCCCTATGTCCCTATGTATGCTTATATCTTGAAAACTACACAACGGATTTTGATGCGGTTTTTTTTAATAGATAGAGTGATTCAAGAGGAAGGTTTTAATGTATAATTCTACGCAGACGAAGTCACGGGCAGAAGCTAGTCGCTTATAAAACATAATCCCTAAGATTTTCGCCCAATCCCTCGATGGCCTTTTACCGTCTGCGCGGGAAGAGAAGCAACTGGTACATTTTATGTTTTTTCTTTGCTTCCAGACCAGCATGGAAGTAAAAACTAAATTTAAAAAAAAGGAAAAAATCTATGTAAGGGTGTTTACCACACCAATCGATCGATGGTAGAATGGAACAGTCGACGTCAATCGATAGTCGATATCACACTAATCGATCGTTATCGATCGATGATCGATCGATTGGTGTGCGATCACACTAAAGTGTTCTAAAACTATTCTGAAATATTACAGCAGATGGTTCCAATAGTTCGATTAAAAATTCAAGTCAATCGGAACAACCGTTGAAGAGTTCCCTCCTGCGGAGACCATCCTGGCTGGGTCACCAGAACTCCACTACCAGATTATTGTATTGTCATCCGACTTACTCAAGTATGCAGAATTTCAGCTCAATCGGTTGAAGATATCTGCTTCAAAATTGAGTCGCAAGATTCCACCCGGACAAACATACATACATACTTACGTTGCAAGTTAAATAAGACGAAGTATATATTATTGTTATAAATAAACATTAAATGGTCCTTCGAACCGGATATGAACCAACCTATGGATAGTAGAGACTCACCAACATCGGAAGGTCTCCTCCCACACAGGCTGCACACCGTTCACACAGTGCTCGATCTTCCGCAGAAGAGCCATGATACGTTGCTGAAGAGCAGCAGAACCTGTCACAAACGCTATTAGTAGACCGATTGTACACGACACGAACATAACACCCTTGACATCATAATTACACAAACGAATAATGATGCTCGACATGTTTCGGACTAGTTCGTAGTCCTTCTTGGAGCGCTCACCCCAGCAGCGAAACGAACACTGCGCGCCAGCGCTCTGCTCGCGCGGCTACTTGACGCAACTGACAGCGGCGCACATCTACCCTCGTTTTCATCATTTTTATTAATGTCAAAAGTAGGGCAGCACACAACGCTGTACACGTCACTTCATGAGGAAGGACCACTGAATGTGGCATGGACGAGGGCACCCTCGAACACTTATTTTTTCACTGCTCCAAAATTGTTACTCCCTTATATGACCTTCTCCCCCCCAAATATCCTCGCCCTGTTAATTTGAACTTCCTTCTTGCACTAGCTCACACCCCCCTTATAAAAGTATTATGTAAATTTATTAAAATTAACAAATTATTCTTTTTTTTTAATATTAAAACCGACAAACGGGCATGCGATGCACCTGATGGTTAGTGATCATCGCCGCCCATGGACAACTACAGCACCAATGGGACTGCTAGCGCGTTGCCGGCCTTGCAAGAAATGGTACACTCGCCTCTTAAAGGTACCCATGTTATAGCCAGTTGGAAAAACCCCAGCCGCCAGCCCATTCCAAATTTTGCACGTACGGGGCAAGAAAGACCGCTTAAATCGCACGGTGTTGGAGCACCAACTGTCGAGGTGATGTTGGTGGAAACTACTTTTGCGTCGAGTAGTACGGTGATGGAACTTGGCAGCTGGGATAAGGTTAAAAAGTTCAAGTTCTTGTAGGTAGTCTAACAAAATCAATGTATGTGTTGTCTGGTTTAGATTCTCAGCTGAGTTCCGCTACCGTACATCAAAGCAACCGAACAACGGTTAAATAAATAACGACACTGTCTTCTTCAACCTCGACATTGGCGGAATCATCGACAGTATCGATGGCACTATTTCTTTTTAAAAATTGAGGAAGGACCACGAACTAGTCCGAAACATGTCGAGCATCTCTCGACTATTATACGCGAGTTAAACGTTTGTATGATTATGATGGATACGTTAGCTTCATGTTGAAACTTAACATTTATACACTACGAGTTATTTATCAATACAAGCTTGTTTGCTGACTGTACTTGCATTGTCATCCGTCCTACATATGTGTACCAAATTTCAAGTCAATCGGACTAACCGTTGAAGAGTTCCCTCCTGCGGAGACGGTCCTGGCTGGGCCACCAGAATTTCACTACCAGATTGTTGCATTGCCACTGGACTGACATATACAAGTAAGCCAAATTTCACTTCCGACCATAGACACGGACGGGAAAATGAATAAAAAGTATATAATTTTCTATTTACATACTTACTATGAATGTTTTTGTAAGAACAACCCCTCCCCATGTCCTGACTCGCTGCTTGAAACGCAAAGAAACAACATCAGAAAAAAAAACACCGCATCGAAATCGGTCCATTCGTTTGAGAGTTACGATGACACAGACAGAGACACACACACAGACAATGCCGTCAAACTTATAACACGACAGTTAAAAATACTCAACGGGAGTGCAGCTGTTTTTAACCACTGACGAAAAAAGAGGGGTGTTATAGGTTTGACGTCAATGTTTCTCTCTTTCTCTCTATATTTCTGTCTGTCTGTCTTGTGTGTATCTGTAGTGTGTGCGTGTGTGTGTGTGTGTGTGTGTGTGTGTGTGTGTGTGTGTGTGTGTGTGTGAGTGTGTGTGTGTGTATATCCGTGCATCGTAGCGTAAGAATATCAGTTCTTTTTCAAAATCATTTAAGGCATCTTTAGCATAAAATTGAATTAGTAACCAAAATGTGTGTGTGTGTGTATCTACGCATCGTAGCGACGATTAATTATTGCATTGGACACATTGATACACTAAAAACGTAGAACACAACGGACGCACGTTTGAAACTTTCATTAGATTTCTGTGAAATCGTAAAAAAAAACCCACCAAAAATGCGATGTTACCAGCTCTATTATTATTATTCAAAATAATACACCAGCAGCTCTTTGAGCTGATACGTGTACCTATCACTGCACTTGTGTTCTCGGACTTTTTAAATGAATGTCTAGCTAGTCTATATTTAAAACTGTTAACTGAAGGTGCACTTATCACAAGTTCGGGTAGTGCGTTCCACGATATCACTACATAGTATAAAACAAAGTCGCTTTCTCTGTCCCTATGTCCCTATGTATGCTTATATCTTCAAAACTACACAACGCATTTTGATGCGGTTTTTTTTAATAGATAGTGATTCAAAAGCAAAGTTTTTATGTATAATTCTACGCAGACGAAGTCGCGGGCAGAAGCTAGTATAGGAATAAATAAATGCTCTCTCTTACCAGTTGTGAGCACAGTGCTCGTGTGAGCTATCTCCTGGAACACCGCGTAGTTCGGCAACAGGCACTGCGTGGTTATCTCATCGGAGCCGCATCTTATATCGGCCTCCTGGCACAGCAGGGCGAAGCAGGACATGGCAACGAGCACCACATCAGTGTCTATCGACCACATGCACATGAAAAACACCACCTGGAAATAGTTTGCAGTTGTTACTTCCATGCTGGTCTGGGAGCAGAGAAAAAAACATAGAATGTACCAGTTGCTTCTCTACCCGCGCTGATGGTAAAATCTCATCGAGGGAAGGTACAAAAATCTTAGGAATCATGTTATAGGCGATGCGGCTAGCGACCCATTACTATTTCGATTCCATTTTCCATCTATACGCTCACAATCATGCTAAACGTGGCCTTAAGGTTTACTTACCTTAGGCTCCGTCTACTCCGTAAGGGATAAAGACGTGATGTATGTATGTATCGCATTTTCAGTGATAGTTTACTAATGTGACCACCCCCCTATAAACTCAAACATCACATTCGCCCGCTCCCGCTTCAGCTCACCTCCAGTTTTATATGCGCCTGCTTGCATATAGGTATTTGGCTTCCAACGTTAGCATATTCCTTATGCTTCGCCAGGAACTCGTTCCTGCATGTCAGTATGTCTCTCAACCAGCGCAGTACTTCCCTATAGTTGCCAATCTGTCGCTGTATCAACTTCTGGCTTATATTGTATAGAATTTGAGAGCTGTGAACGAAAAAATTTTAGTTATTTTCTTACACTACACGGAAGGTAAACGAGCAAGTGGGTTACGCGATGGTAAGTAGCCGTTAGAGATGCGTCGCCAGCCTAAAGGTATAAGCTTGCTGACTGTACTTGCATTGTCATCCGTCCTGCATATCTGAACCAAATTTCAAGTCAATCGGACCAACCGTTGAAGAGTTCCCCGCGGAGACGGTCCTGGCTGGACCACCAGAATTCCACTACCAGATTATTGTATTGTCATCCGACTTACACAAGTATGCAAAGTTTCAGCTCAATCGGATGAAGATATCTGCTTCAAAATTGAGTCACAAGATTCCACCCGGACAAACATACATACATACGTTGCAAGTTAATATAAAGCTTGTAAATGTAAAAATATACAAAAAGACCATCTTAAAGTATGTCGATTATAATCGACACTGCGAAATAAAGGGTTATTAGTTGGGTAAATTCTGTCTATCTGTCATCTTGTGCATGAATCTTGTAGCTGGCTTCTTAGGTATGTGTGTATGTGTCTATTTATATCTCCATCTATACTAATATTATAAAGAGGAAAGATTTGTACCTATTTTTGTATGTTTGTAATGAATAGGCTCAAAAAGTACTTGCGGGCAACTGCTAGTTTATAATAAACTTCGTCTGCGTAGAATTCGTTTATCGCTATCCCGCGGGAATCGCGCAATTTTCCGGGATAAAAAGTAGCCTATGTGTTATTCCAGACTATAATCTATCTATGTTCCAAATTTCATCCAGATCGGCCCAGTACTTTTTGAGCCTATTCATTACAAACATACAAACATACAAAAATAGGTACAAATCTTTCCTCTTTATAATATTAGTATAGATGTGTGTTTCATGTATAATGTATTACGTATTTCAGTACTTAGTATATTAATATATATTCTAAATTGCACCACCTGCTCAGATCAGTAGGCTTATTACCTAACTCGCTCGCAATCGCCATCGTGTTCATTTTGACAGTTCACGTATGGGCTGACAATTGGCATCGGAATCAGCTAGCTGCCACATTCATACAAGAACTGTCAAAATGAACACGATGGCGATTGCGAGCGAGTTAGTTTATAAGCCTACTTGTTCTTTTCTCCAGTCCATTATGGTTGCCTGGTAGAGATCGCTCTTGTTGTTACCTTGTAATATTCTGCATACATTTTCTGTTTTGGTTGTTATATGTGGTGTTCAATAAAGAGTTATTTTATTTTTTCTTTATATGAATAGGAAGGCAAATGAGCAGGTGGGTCACCTGATGGTAAGTGATCACCACTGCCCATAGACACCCGCAACCCCGGAGGGATTGCAGATGCGTTGCCAACCTAGAGGACTAAGATGAATGGCCTCTTGTGCCCGTAATTTCCCCGGCTGTCTTACTCTCCACACCGGAACACAGCAGTGCTTGCACTGCTACTTAGCGGCAGGATTAGCGAGTAAGATGGTGGTAGACGGACCTTGCACAAGGCCCTACCACCCGCAAACCCGCGTATTGTATTGTATTGTAAATTCAAATAGAATCCTCAACGACGAACCTTATATCCCAAAACGTGTTCAATGGCGCTTCAGGGTTCCACATATGGACCCTATCAGGTCTGTGCAGCGCCAGCAGGGCGTCCATGGCTTCCTGTGATATTTCGCCCATACCAGTCTGGTGGACCAGAGAGACCAGCCCATTGATGAGCTCTGTTGTCGAAGACTGGATCTCCATGCCAGAGCGGCCCGGGTTCTGTATACGTACGTATATTACATACATACATACACATATCACGCCTTTATCCCTTACGAGGTAGACAGAGCCTAAGGTAACAAAAGCTTAAGGCCACATTTAGCATGATTAAGGGCGTATAGGTGGAAAGGGAAATCAAAATAGATGGGTCGGTGATGGGTTGCTTAGCCGCACTCATAAAATGGTAAAAGCCCATCGAGGGAATGGGCGAAAATCATAGGAATCATGATATAGGCGATGCGGCTAGCAACCTATTACTATTTTGATTTCATTTTCCATCTATACCTAGCCCCACAATCTTGCTAAACGTGGACTGTAAGTCTTGTTACTTTAGGCCCTGTCTACCCCGTAAGGGATAAGGACGTGATTTGTGTTGTGTATGTAGTGGAGGGAAGATTACATGAAAAACATATATATTAGGCACAGGCTTGGTTATCTTGCACGTGAGTAGCGGAGTAGCAAGGTAAATATTTTTTGTTCATTAACTAGTTAAATACTTACGCTCAACATAAGCATGGGATCGGCGTGTATGAGTTTGACCATACAAAGCAACAGGTTTCTATACGCGGGCATTTCTTCAGACTTGTTGAACTTCGCTTGCACCTCCTTGGACTTGAGCGAGCGAGATATCATCCTCAGAGGAGTGTGGACTATGTAACCCTGTTCAAGAACACATTCAATATAAATTTCTGTCAAACAAGCTTTTTTGCTGACTGTACTTGCATTGTCATCCGTCCTACATATGTGTACCAAATTTCAAGTCAATCGGACCAACCGTTGAAGAGTACCCTCCTACGGAGACGACCCTGGCTGGGTCACCAGAACTCCACTACCAGATTATTGTATTGTCATCAGACTTACTCAAGCATGCAAAATTTCAGCTCAATCGGTTGAAGATATCTGCTTCAAAATTGAGTCGCAAGTTTCCACACGGACAAACATCCTTACATACATACATTGCAAGTTAAATCATCATCATCATCACCATCAGCCTGAAGAAGTCCACTGCTGGACATAGGCCTCCCCCTTCGCACACCAAAATGTGACTCGCCACCTGCAACCGGTTTCCCGCAACTTCCACGATGCCGGTCCACCTAGTGGGAGACCTGCCAACACTGCGTCTTCCGGTTCGTGGTCGCCACTCGAGAACTTTCCTCCCCAAGTTGTCTGTTCCACGAGCGATGTGGCCTGGCCATTGCCACTTCAACGTACAAACTCTTCGAGCTACGTCAGTGACTCTAGTTCTTCGGCGAATCTCCGTATTCCGGATTCTGTCGCGCAAAGAAACTCCGAACTAACAGCCTAGTGGTTAGTGACCCTGACTATGAAGCTAGAGGTCCTGGGTTCGAATCCCGGTTGGGGCAGACAATTGTATGATGAATACGAATGTTTGTGTCCGAGCCATGGATGTTGTATGTATTTAAGTATGCATTTATCTACACTATATAAGTATGTTTATCCGTTGCCTGGTACCCATAGTACAAGCCTTGCTTAGTTTGGGGCTGAGTCAATTGGCATTGCTCATTTTTTTTAGTATGCTCCAATTCGAAAACCATTTCGAGGAAAACCATCAATTATCCGATTTATCTTGTCCGATTTCAAAAATACTTTATGATTGCAGATATTTTTGTAAAAGTACTTTGAACCTTTGTTTGACCGAACGACCGGGTTTTTAGACAGAATCCAGCATCGAATGTTTGCCACAAAAATGAAAAAAAAAGTTTGGCTATGGCAACTGTCACGTGTCACTGTCAAATCTAACAAAACCATAGACAAAGCAGTTTTTTTTTATAGCCAGCCGAACGAAGGCGATTGGGATTCTGTCTAAATTCACGAATTATCAAAAAGCGAAAAAATATTTATTACTAATTAACAAAGCTACGTAAAAGCATAATATTCAAATTAGTTGCTTGAAATAGTCCATTTTATCAAATAAAGGTGTTAAAAGCACAGCTTAAAAAAAATGAACAATGCCAATTGGTGTAATTTGTCCCAATATATTTATTTATTATTTATTTATTTAACTCTCTCCATAGCTCGTTGAGCGACTCTGAGCCTCACCAAAAGACCAGCAGTCAAGGACCACGTCTCAGAGCCATAAGTCAACACTGGCAAGTTAAACAAAAGCTTGTAATTAGGGTTAGTGGTTGTGGTAAGTAGATATGTTGTGCCGGTTCTGGACCAGCGGCGGCGGTGGTGAGGTGAGCGAATATAGTCTCTATGTGGTAGTATGGAGAGTGGTCGGGTTGATAAGGTGTCAGGAGGTTTCGTGATTGGTTGAACGCGAGTGTGACGTCACGCTCAACAAGCGCTGTGATTGGTCGAAGTCATAGTGACGCGTGCGCAAGGTCGCGCGCTTTTTCAAAATAGTAGTTTCCGCCTGCTGCGGTTAGCATCATTTCCGGAAGTTGCGGTTGATAACACATAATTGGATGCTATTTATGACGTCAGCGTGTGTGTATGTGTGTGTGTGATGCGATCGCATCGCAGTGCGGCTATGAAAATACCTCTCACACCCAATGATGTATGGAGATGTGATTTTATTAACTGCAAAATCTAACCTTGTTTGTACTATCAGCAACGCATGTCACCATCATCATGTCACCTAGTGGCCTCACAAGCGAAGGCTCGTGGGTTCGAGCCCGGGTGTAATACGGAACAGCTTTGAGACACCCTGATGTACCCAAGCCCTTTAGAAAGATTTTGCCCAGCAGTGGGAACGTATAGGCTGGTGTTTGGTACCTGTGTAGCCTTGTTCAGTGTGTCCGTGAACATTGCTCTCAGCTCGGCTGCCCGCGGATAGAGCAGTTCTATTTGCGGCCACCAGGGGAGACGCGGTTGCTTTATTATCCTGAAAAAAAAAGAAATCAGTAAAGCTATACATGTGGACATAGTTTCGTTCTGGGGGCACGGCAGTGCCCGATATCAGGCTGCCCCGGTTGTAGGAGTTTGACGGGTTGACCACTCACCTGAGCACTGATACGTTGAGTGGTGTCTCACCTGAGCAACGATAGGAGAGTGGCGACTTACCTGAGCAACGATAAGTTGAGTGGCGACTCACCTGAGCCACGATAAGTTGAATGGCGTCTCACCTGACCAACGATAAGGTGAGTGGCGTCTCACCTGAGCAACGATAGGTAGAGTGGCGTCTCACCTGAGCAACGATAGGTAGAGTGGCGTCTCACCTGAGCAACGATAGGTAGAGTGGCGTCTCACCTGAGCAACGATAGGTAGAGTGGCGTCTCACCTGAGCAGCGATAAGTTGAGTGGCGACTCACCTGAGCCACGATAAGTTGAGTGGCGACTCACCTGAGCCACGATAAGTTGAGTGGCGTCTCACCTGAGCAACGATAAGCTGAGTGGCGACACACCTGAGCAACGATAGGTTGAGTGGCGACTCACCTGAGCAACGATAGTGGCGTCTCATCTGAGCAATGATAAGTTAAGCGGCGTCGCACCTGAACAATGATAAGTTGAGTGGCGACTCACCTGAGTAATGAATTAACGATGACGTAGTGATACGATATGTGCGTGTTGAGGTTCAGACACACTTTGAGAGCGTCGTTGCTATGCGGCATGATGCGGAACAGTGAGACGAAGCAGTCCGTCATCAGGTCCAGCTCCGAGTAGCCCGACATCAGGCTGCCCCGGATGTAGGACTTCGATGGATTGAAAAGGAGGGACTGGAAAAAAAACAAGTAAATTGATTATTTTAAAAGAAATATTACGACAATTCCTATAATCTGATGTACCTAGTGTCAATATCACGACTAGGACGACCACTAAAACTCAAATGCGACCAGCAGTTTTTTCATTTATATTTAAACTAGCGACCCGCCCCGGCTTCGCACGGTATATTATGCATGTATTATACATATAAACCTTCCTCTTGAATCACTCTATCTATTAAAAAAACCGCATCGAAATCCGTTGTGTGGTTTTGAAGATATAAGCATACATATGGACACGGGGACAGAAAAAGCGACTTTATTTTATACTATGTATTGATTGTATTTTATTAATGAGGGGTAAAAACAAAACCCTATTACTAATATTATAGACTTCGCTGTCCGTCCGTCCGTCAGTCTGTCACCAGGCTGTATCTCATGAACCGTGATACTTGACAATTGAAATTTCTACAGACGATGTATCTCTGTGGCCGCTATAACAACAAATACTAAAAACAGAATAAAATAAATGTAAGTATTTAATGTTTCACTTAATATTTTATTTTGTAAATTCTATTATGGATGCAAGCCTGGAATAAAATCATTTCATTTTCAATTCATTTTCATTTCATTTTCATTTCGTTCATTAAAGGGGCTGCCATACAAGACACGATTTTTTTGCCGTTCAACAAACTAAACCACCAGCGGGTGCCGGGTGGTGACCGACCTTGAGATCATTGATGACGGACTTGACCAGGCTGAAGGTGACGTTGCCGCTGTCAGCTATGTTCAGGTACGTGGACGCCTTGCACAGCTTCACGCAGGTGACTGCCGCCGCTTCTGTCATCTGCTTGGAGTTGTTCTGCGGACCTGTGGTGATACATCGTTGTTAGAAAAAGCGATCAGCCTGGAAAGTAGCCAATTGCTGGATGAATACATACATACATATATCACGTCTTTATCCCTTACGGGGTAGACAGAGCCTAAGGTAAGGTAACAAAGCTTAAGGCCACGTTTAGCATGATTAAGCGCGTATAGGTGGAAAGGGAAATCAAAATAGTGATGGATACCACCTAAGTGGCGAGGAAGTTTAGTGCAAAATTATTCAAATTCAAATTCAAATTATTTATTAAAATAATCAATTGTACAAATAAATTAAAAATGGTTAGTAAGCACTATATTATGTCTATCTATGTATTAGTAAGTAATTTTAGTAAAATTTATTTTCGTTTCCTCTCAATGTTTGAGAAAAACATTATATCCGCCTCAGCTGGACGAGCAATTGCTGGATTCGTAACTTTAAAAAACACTCACCTGCGGTTCGTGTTTTTAAAAAAGTTACTCATCAAGTTAGTCTTCCATGGTGGTCTGGGAGTAATGAAAAAACATAGAATTTACCAGTTGCTCCTCTTCCCGCACAGTTGGTAAAAGCCCATCGATGGAATGGGCGAGTCTTATGAATCACGTTATAGCCTATACGGCTAGCAACCCACCACTATTTTGATTCCCTTTTCCACCTATACGCTTACAATCATGCTAAACGTGGCCTTTAAGTCTTGTTAACTTAGGCTCCGTCTACCCCGTAAGGGATAAAGACGTGATTCATGTTTGTACCAGTGGCGTGGCGTCCATAGAACTCGATTCCCGCCGGCTTGCGCAGAATTGGAGGTAAAAGCTAATTAAATGCCTATCGGCTTTTTTTTTTCGGCGTGAAAATGCGTTATGCATACGACCGCGCCGTGGGGACGGCACGGAAGTTATGTGGGACTCTCCTCCCCGGCCCCCCTCCCTAGTGGAAGGAGGCGGGGGAGGCATACCCACTAAAAACCCGCCGGTATTCCCACTCTGCCATTGGGGTGGTGCCGCGGGAGCATAAGGGTGTCACCGCGTAAAATGCCTATCGGCTTGCCTTCTGATATACATAACGCCACGCCACTGAATGTGTGTGTGTCTGTGTGTAAAGGGATACTCACTGAGCCCTCTCTTCACGGAGTCTATGAAATGTTTCTTCTTGGTGTGCCGCGGACTGCATGGCGCCCCGCTATCGGCGTTCACAATTTCTTCTAATACTTTCTGCAATAAATAATAATAAATTTGAATGAGACTTAAAAATAGCTCAAATTCAAATTAATTTATTTGCCAAAACATAAGTAATTACATATATCGGGGGCCCTATTTTAGAAAGCACATCACTCGAAAGTGGTATAAATCAGCTTATATCTCCAAAACTACAGCTCTAATCAAAGTTTTGACTAGTTCACAAGATTAATGAGAGCTGTGATTGTCTTCTAAGCTACTCGTATTTCAAATTCAGTACAATTTTTCACCACTTTCGAGCGGAATTTCTATATATGTGCTTTCAAAAATCGGGCCTCTTATACGTATTTTTAGGACCACTATGTTGCGCCATGAGGCATGCATTTTTCGATTTTAATTTGCATTACATATTATATCTACATGCAAATTTACAGCCTTTCCGCTTAATAATCTTGGATAAAGCAATATGCTTTTTCGAATAAAAAGTTAAATAATTTTTTTTTTAATTCAGGCTGGTCAGAAACTCTTATAATTTTAGGCAATTTCAATTTTTAAATGGCTCTGAAAATTAGAACACAGAAAAATCCGAAAAGTAAAGCTATGGCCGGGGATCGAACCCGGATCCTCGTCATTCCGTGACGCGTGCTATACCCCTACACCACCCATAGCAGGTGGGTAATCTTCGAATTTTTCTACCTGCTACTAGATGTCACGTGACCTTGTTACTATGCGAATATTTTCTTTTTCATTTTCATCATTCCAAAAGCACTATTACGAAATAAAGCTGTTCCAACTCGCGATTGCCCGGTTTTTAACTTACAGGATTCAGGACTAGCAGCATGATCTGCAGAGGCCACATGGCGACCCTGGACTTCTTGTTGTCCGAGAAGCTGTCCTGAAGAATGTCGAAGAGGGTGTCGCAACACTTGCTGAGCTCTTCGTTAGGCCGGCATTGGACTTCAGCGAATTCCTAAAAAAAAAAAAGATTTTGTCAAAAAACCCATTTTGAATACAAGCTTTTGTGTTGAATTTCGAAATCAGTCGGACCAACCGTTGAAGAGTTCCCTCCTGCGGAGACGGCCCTGGCTGTGTCACCAGAATTCTACTACCAGATTATTGTATTGTCATTCGACTTGCACAAGTATGCAAAATTTCAGCTCAATCGGTTGGGGTTCGAGTCGGGATACCTCCGCGTGTGGTCAAGAGCTGCGGTTCGTTTTTGGATCCGTCCGAGGGGAAGAGCAGTGCTCGGTCCGGTGCACCCTGGGCATCGGTTAATGATTTCCTAGCAGATTCTGAGGGATATCATTATCCGTTGGCTAAGAGCCCGACAGGGGAGGGTCTTTTGACCGTGTTCTACCGTACAACGTTGCCGACATTTTTGTCACAAGAGAAGCTCAATCGGTTGAAGATATCTGCTTCGAAATTGAGTTGCAAGATTCCACTCGGACAAACATACATACAGTAGCCATCAGATGCGTGGTAGCGGGCGAGGTCTTCAAATATTTCGGAGCAACATTAAATTTCAATAAATCCGTTACACTAGATAAGATTAATAACTCCGACTCGCACTTGACTGGTTTTTACCCAAAGGGTAAAAACGGGACCCTGTAACTAAGACTTCCATGCTGGTCTGGGAGCAAAGAAACAACATAGAATGTACCAGTTGCTTCTCTTCCCGCGCAGATGGTAAAAGCTGCTGTGTTCCGGTGTGGAGAGTAAGACAGCCGGGGAAATAACGGGCACAAGAGGCATTTCATCTTAGTCCTCTAGGTTGGCAACGCATCTGCAATCCCTCCGGGGTTGCGGGTGTATATGGGCAGTGGTGATCACTTACCATCAGGTGACCCACTTGCTCGTTTGCCTTCCTATTCATATAAAAAAAAATATAGGGAATGGGCGAAAATCATAGGAATCATGTTATAGGCGATGCGGTTAGCAACCCATCACTATTTTGATCACCACTTTCCACCTCTACGCCCTCAGTGTCTTGCTAAACGTGGCCTGCAGGTCTTGTTACCTTAGGCTCTGTCTACCCCGTAAGGGATGAAGACGTGATTTGTGTGTGTGTGTGTGTGTGTAAAAATGGGACCCTGTAACTAAGACTTCCATGCTGGTCTGGGAGCAAAGAAAAAACATAGAATGTACCAGTTGCTTCTCTTCCCGCGCAAATGGTAAAAACCCATCTACGGAATGGGGGAAAATCATAGGAATCATGTTATTGGCGATGCGGCTAGCAACCCATGACTATTTTGATTCCACTTTCCACCTCTACGCCCTCAGTGTCTTGCTAAACGTGGCCTGCAGGTCTTGTTACCTTAGGCTCTGTCTACCCCGTAAGGGATACAGACGTGATTTGTGTGTATTATGTGTATTGCCTTCTAGGTCATTTACCTGTGGGTATGTATCCATCCAGTTCCATATTGCTTTCTCTAGTGATGACACCAACACAATGTGTGCTGATTTTCTTAATAACTTAAACTTCTGTATAGATTCTGCAACAAAAAACAAGTTAAAAATAAGCTTCTGTCAAAACAAACATATCTACCGTAAAAAGTTGTGAGATCCATGTAATACAAAGTCGGTTAATTTATTCAGTCCCTACTAAAGAGACCTCCTGTCTTAAGTTACTACGTAATTAGCTAACCTAACAACATATAATGCCCATATCAAAATTAAAAATCGTTTACGTTATAAATAAATAAATTGACTTGGCATTCGCATTAACCCATCAATTTAATATAATCTGTATTACTTGTGAGAAAAATTGTGTTTTATACATATTATAATCTAAATTTATTCTAGAAAACTAAGGAACACGATAAAAATGTCTAGTCAGACAGTCAAGGTCACACTATCGCCGCTTTACGGTTTAAAAATCGCGCATTCGACGAATAAATAAATACACGTGATATATTACTACTAGACTCCCCCCCCCACCCCTCTTGTGATATTTCGTGATTTTTGCCGAACCCCTCCCCCCCTTTCGGAGCCTCGCGTGATTAATGGACTGCCCCTAAGAGTGAATGCAATCGTGTCGTTTGTAAATTAATTTCTGGTTTACAATGTTATGTTGGCTGACCTGTGAGCAGCCGTATAAGCCGGAGTATGTCCACATTGATGTGCTGAATTAACTCTATGTCTGTATAGTCGGGGTTCTCTTCTGAACTGGAAGCGAGTTCCTGAAAAAAAAAACTTTGTGAGTTGATTCGAAATATTTTTTTGCATTTAGCTACGTAACTCAAACCCAACCCTCACACATATCACTATAACTACATAGTATAAAACAAAGTCGCTTTCTCTGTCCCCATGTCCCTATGTCCCTATGTCCCTTTGTATGCTTATATCTTCAAAACTACACAACGGATTTTGATGCGGTTTTTTTTAATAGATAGAGTGATTCAAGAGGTAGGTTTTTATGTTTGATTCTACGCAGACGAAGTATAATAAATCAGTAGAAAGTTCGTGTCTATCTATACATTAAATAAATTCATTAAAAATAGTGCTAACGATTAGAAGGAAGAGTAATAAAGCACAAAAAAGTAATTTCATAATTTTTGTCTGTATGTATGTATGTATGTATGTATGCATGTATGTATGTATGTATGTATGAATGTGTTCATTTACCTATGTCTGTGTTCGCTAATCTCCAAAACTATTGGACCGATTTAAATGAAATTTTGCGTGGTGTTACCTCATATTGCCGCGGTTACATTAAACATACATACATAATTAGTTGAGGTTAGGTTAGTTTTAGTCCCAGGGACGGACATAGGATAGTTTTTATCCCAGAAAACAGCATAGTTCCCGCGGGATAGCGATAAGCGAATTCTACGCAAGTCGCGGGTAAAAGCTAGTTTTTGCCTGCTGACCTCAGGTCAGCGCGAACTGCACCTTGCTCGCGAGCTGACGCAGCAACGTGTTGCAGCAACACACATACCTGCAGCCGGGCGCTTATCCTGTTAAACACCGCGTTGAAGAAGTTGAGGCTCAGCGCGAACAGCACCTTGCTCGCGAGCTGACGCAGCAACGTGTTGCAGCAACACACATACCTGCAGCCGGGCGCTTATTCTGTTGAACACCGCGTTGAAGAAGTTGAGGCTCAGCGCGAACAGCACCTTGCTCGCGAGCTGACGCAGCAACGTGTTGCAGCAACACACATACCTGCAGCCGGGCGCTTATTCTGTTGAACACCGCGTTGAAGAAGTTGAGGCTCAGCGCGAACAGCACCTTGCTCGCGAGCTGACGCAGCAACGTGTTGCAGCAACACACACATACCTGCAGCCGGGCGCTTATCCTGTTGAACACCGCGTTGAAGAAGTTGAGGCTCAGCGCGAACAGCACCTTGCTCGCGAGCTGACGCAGCAACGTGTTGCAGCAACACACATACCTGCAGCCGGGCGCTTATCCTGTTGAACACCGCGTTGAAGAAGTTGAGGCTCAGCGCGAACAGCACCTTGCTCGCGAGCTGACGCAGCAACGTGTTGCAGCAACACACATACCTGCAGCCGGGCGCTTATCCTGTTGAACACCGCGTTGAAGAAGTTGAGGCTCAGCGCGAACAGCACCTTGCTCGCGAGCTGACGCAGCAACGTGTTGCAGCAACACACATACCTGCAGCCGGGCGCTTATCCTGTTGAACACCGCGTTGAAGAAGTTGAGGCTCAGCGCGAACAGCACCTTGCTCGCGAGCTGACGCAGCAACGTGTTGCTGCTCGTGTTCTCGTTCCGCATGTCTGCAACGTGTAACAGCAATAACATATAAGAAGTCAATCGTAAGAGTGTGCGAGCGAGTGTGGTTGAGTGTGTGTATATGTAGCGGTGGGATGTATGTGGGGTAAGATGTGTGTTGGGTAGGATGTGTGTGGGGTAGGATGTGTGTGGGGTAGGATGTGGATGGGGTAGGATGAGTGTGTGGGGTAGGATGTGTGTGTGGGGTAGGATGAGTGTGTGGGGTAGGATGTGTGTGGGGTAGAATGTGTGTGGGGTAGGATGTGTGTGGGGTAGGATGTGTGTGGGGTAGGATGTGTGTGGGGTAGGATGTGTGTGGGGTAGGATGTGTGTGGGGTAGGATGTGTGTGGGGTAGGATGTGTCTGGGGTAGGATGTGTGTGGGGTAGGATGTGTGTGGGGTAGGATGTGTGATGTAGGTGTGGGGGTGTGTGTTTGTGTGTCTGTGGAGATGGATGTTTGTGGGGTTGAATGTAGGCGTGGGTGTAACGTTAGCGTGCGCGCTCACCTATGAACTGGCAGACCTCGCGCAGCAGTATCTTCACGTTCATGTTCTCGTCGTATTTGGTGGTGTCCTTCGCGTTGGGCGAGCTCAGGCATATCTCCAGCGTGTCCAGGACTATCACCAAGCTGTCGCTGTAGCTCTTCTCCTGGTCCGTGTTAGGTCGATTGACACTGGATATGGTAGGTTGGTACTGTGGAATAAAATAAAATATTTATACAAGGTGGCCTTTAGGTGTTGTTACCTTAGGCTCTGGGGGGCGTTCAAGTATTACGTAACGCAATTTGGGGGGGGGAGGGGGGGGGGGGGTACCGTAAAACGTTACGATGCGTTACAGAGGCGGGGGGGGGGGGGGGGGGTGTCTTTCTTACAACACGTTACGCAACGTTTTCTTTTTTTTAATTAAAAAACATGGAATTAAAACTGCCAAGTTAACAAACTACGCATGTATTGCGGGTTGAACATCTTTTGTGTTATTTAATATTATTACCGCCAAGGCGATTAAAACTATAACAAGGATATTATAGCGACTTTCTTGTACTTTGCGCAACATAAATTTTGCCACTTTTGGGTAAAAATGGTCACTTGAGTGTTACGTAACGTTTATATGGGGGGGGGGGGGGGGTGTACAGAAAAACGTTATGGCGCGTTACAAGGGGGGGGAGGGAGGGTCAAAAATCTTCAATAATTGCGTTACGTAATACTTGAACGCTCCCCTGGCTGCCCCGCCCGTAAGGGATAAAGACGTGACTTATGCATGTATGGATGAGTAGCGAGTCGACGTAACAACTCCATTCCCACCGAGTTTCTTCATCAAACTTCGCTCCCTCATTCTTTCTTCATGGAAGGTTAGGGTAGGAAGAAGATAGGCAAATGCTTAAGTGTTTTTTTCCCTCGGGTTTTCTAACGGAAACTTTCACGTAACGCCACTGGTATGTACGTATGTTCCGATATAAGCATACTCCATGCTGGTCTGGGAGTAAAGAAAAAACATAGAATGTACCAGTTGCTTCTTCCCGCGCAGATGGTAGAAGCCCATCGAGGGAAGAATCATATCATATCACTATTTTGATTCCTATTCCATCTATACGCCCACAGCAATGCTAAACGTGGCCTTGTCTTGTTACCTTAGGCTCTGTCTACCACGTATGGGATAAAACAAACGTGATTAATATATCGAGGGCTGCGTGGTTAAACCCGATAAGTCGATTTAACATTCCATAGTAATATTGACAACTGTCAAATACGTTTGACCACTCAGCCCTCGATATATGTATGTATGTCTGTAACAAGCTAGCTAAGGCACCAGCTCGTGAATGATTTTATCGCTATCCCGCGGGAACTTACAGTTTTTCGAAAATACAATAGGGACATCTTTCTAGTATCCTACGTGTGATCCCACACTACAATCAGCATATCCGTGTGCGAAATTTCATCGAATTCTATTCAGTCGTTCCGGCGTGAAAGAACCTCAAACATCCATACATTTTCACATATATTCGTATTTACTCTTAGAAGTAAGAAAAAAAAAATAGAATTAAATCAAACAGAAGATTAAAGTTTTAATTATTTATATTACTGGTCAGCAAGCCACCGAACAAAAAAACAGGCTGCATACCGAACAGTAGTCGAACATTCGTGGCATCTCTATTTCTAAGCTAAGCCAATCAAATCGACAGCAATTTATGAACTAATATATCATTTCAAGAGACAACATGTGCTTGAACAAAAATAACGGTAAAAAATTCAAACTCTACAATCATGCAAAAAGTGCCATGGATGGCTGTGATTACTTACTATTGCATGCCCCGCTTGCTCGCTTACTCTCTATAATTAAAAAAATTCAATAAATAGATCAATACATGAAAAACAATCGAAACAAATTGGATCATTCCAACCTAACCACAGTATACACCCGTAGGTAATCTTCAAATAACATTAAAAAAGTACATGTAAAAAGATACAAGTACACGACGCAGTCGACGCGTCAGTGTTTATATATATTATATATATAGTGTGTATACGTATATATATTATATAAGAGGGGGCAAACGAGCAGACGGGTCACCTGATGGAAAGTAATCACCATCGCCCAGGGACACCTGCAAGACTTGGGGAATCACAGGTGCGTTGCCGGCCCTTTCAAGAACAGGAAGGCTCGCTTTTTAAAGCCCCCAGATAACGTCAACGTGAGTTTATTTAAGGAAATTAACACCCCTAATAATACTCTTAATTAAATGTAACTAATTAATTTAAAACAGGCCTTACTAGCTGCGACAGCGCTAACTAAACAAAAAGCGTTTCAATTTTACAAAAATTAAATCGACAACCCTAACGCGCTATTGGAGCGTAGGTATTTCAAAAAATAAGCCTAGCTTCCATACTGCTCTAATTATTTACTGTGTCACTACGCATACGCAGCGGTGTAGTCGCTCCTTTAAAGCGGAACTATACACCAAATAATGACATTTACAAGTATGTGATACAAGTAAGGCGCATACAGATTGGTGTAACGTATGAATGAACCAGCGTTCTACCTTTCATGGCATATACATGCATTTGATTTCAGGGGCCGGTGTGAAAACACCAATCGAAAGTGGTGAAAAATTGTGCTGAATTTAAAATACGAGTAGCATAGAAGCCAATCACAGCTCTCATTAATATTGTGAACTAGTCAAAACTTTGATTAGAGCTGTAGTTTTGAAGATACTTGCAATATATGTCAGTACGTTTGTCCGGGTGGAATCTTGCGACTCAATTTCGAAGCAGATATCTTCAACCGATTGAGCTGAAATTTTGCAGACTCAAGTAGGAATGTCAGGATTGTAGCAAATGGAACAAAGTTGTTTCTGCCCAGTGGCGTAACTATAGGCTAGCAGGGGTGGCAAAATGCCAGGGGCCCCTAGCTCTACGGGGCCCGAACTGGCTTGGTTCAGAGCACAGAAGGGACGCTGATGCACATCTTTATATTGAGGAAGGAGCCCCATCTGACGAATTTGCCGCGGGCCCCAGACATTATAGTTTCGCCACTGTTTCTGCCTACCTCTGCGGGAGAGACGCGTGGCAGCATGTATTTGTGTAGGTATTATCGGTTACGTACCAACTCATTGACCCTCTGCAAGATCTTGGTGAGACCAGCAATGACCAGCGAGAACCTATGCCGGCTGATCTGCACCAGGCAAGCCTTGCACTGCTCCTCGTTGATCCGGGAGTGCAGGTTCTGTGCACCCGTCTTGTATGGAAGCTGTAAGAGGGTAAAATACGGAAAAAAATTAAAAACCCTCACTAGATGTATCAATACAATACAATGACTCTTTATTTTTGTACTGATTTGTGGTGTTCAATAAAGAGTATTTATATTGTATTGTATTTTATTGTATTGAGCACCATATTTAACAACCAAAACAGAAAAATGGTATACAGAATAACAAGGTAACAATAGCCGGCCTTATTGCTACAGAGTGATCTCTACCAGGCAACCATAAATAATAATTTTGACGAACCATAGATAATAAACTTGCTTTTAAGTAAAAAACAAAAGCCCAAGAGACATCCAATGAGTGCACTTAAGCCTCGTAAAAATATTAAATAGACAAATTAAAAAAAGTAAAAAAAAGTTGGCATAGATGAATTTAAGTGGATATAAAAATGTTTGTATAGGGAAATAAAAAAACAGAGAGTGGTGTTCAGTACAAAGGCTTCAACATAAGAAGAGTTGACAGTGACAACAGTGTCATAAGCATATTATAAAACAATACTAATAATAATATAATAATAACATTACTGGCAGATTATTGAACAAGACGTCCACCTACTTGCCGTGTCTTACCCAACCTCGACATTGGCAGAATCATCAAAAAGTTGATGGAGCCACTTCTTCCTAAATTTGAATTGAATAATAACATTTTTAATAGTAATATTTTTTTTCTGTTTTGGTTGTTATATGTGGTGTTCAATAAAGAATTATTGTATTGTATTGTATTGTATACTCTTTAAAATATAAAGAGACTAGCTATTGCCCATGACTCCATCTGTGATGAATTCGCTTAACACTATCTCGTGGAAACTATGCTATTTTCCGGGATAAAAACTATCCTATTTCCTTCCCTGGGACTGTAACTATCTCTGTACTAAATTTCAATAAAATCAGTTTAGCCATTTTGCCATGAAAGAGCAACAAACATCCAAACTTACAAACTGTCACCTTTATAATATAAGTAAGATTGCTTTCACACTCTTTCACACTCCAACAGGCATCTAACAAGTTCATCCATTTAAAGCTATGTTGGCCCAGCCAGACACACTTCTCTTTCAAATATATAATACCACTTTTTTTTTAATATTTAAAAATTATTTATTTCAAGATCAAAATTCCATAGAATCACAGCATCAAAGGTTAACAATTGTAACACAACTGGAATGAAAATAAAGTTATATAATTTTGTTCCGTTTACTTCCTAATAAAATAAAATAAATATAAAAAATTGGTTCACTAAACAAAATAACCTACATACATGGCTCAATTTAAATAAATTAATGTATTACACATTGAAATAAAACTTAAAGGTGGCACTAACTTGCGATAAATAAGTCTTGGTTTAAAAAATTCAGACTCGAAAACTACTTTCAATTCTGCGCAGTCTAATAAAAATACTCATTAATAATACAAAACGGTGATATTTTATATCTTAGATTTAATTTGGAGAGTATTTGATCCATAAAATAAAACTTGTTTAATGCGCAAAATGTTTTGACGAAATTTCGAACACCGATCAATACCCAATTAATTATAGCATATTCTTATATCGCAATTTCACCGGAAGACTAAGGGCATTAATTCAGAGCTGACGCAAGCAACTCCCACTGAAAATTATACATTTAAACACAGATATATGCAAAAAATATACCGAAGGGTGGGTCTTCCTGTTGAACAATCGTTTAATTTAACAAGTAAGTATCGGCTTACCTGCTCTTCGAATCTGGCTATCAGCGAATTCGCCCATTCTCCAGGTTTCTGTGTGCCCATTTTATGTAAATAATTGTATATTTTTATGTAAATAATTCGTAAACAATGTGCACTGTAAAGGATTCCATACTCGATGTACTAAACGAAACGAACTAGGTTTTGTATTGAATTTATCCAGCGGTTGTGACAGCAGGATGGCAGATATTCTTTTGGTAAGATAAAAAGAAATAGCGATAATTGAAACACCTAGAAATTAGTGTTACCATAATTTTTTTTTATTGTTTATTATTATAGACAGAAATGTAAATTGGTTGTTTTGTTTAATTTTCATAAATTATTTCAACAGTTATATAGAGTTAAAAACTAAATTTAAGGAATTCATTTCTGTAAGCAATGTAACGGCGACGATTTTAGCTGTCAAAACAATAGTCGATAATAATTTTCGTTCAAAAACTTTGAATTTATCGGACATTGTTTCAAGAAAAAACTGTTATTCATTCCATATTAATATTAAGTCACATGAATGCTGATTAATATTAATTACTAATCTCATAATTTTTCTCAGAGAACTACGGATAACTTGTTAAATGCAATTACAATTACATTTATGTATTTCTCACTAGGCTGTATAATTATATTATCTTTGCCCAGCTTATCTCTCCTTACAGTCTGGTGATAAAAAAAAAGTATTGTAAAAAATAAAAATACCTATCATTCGTTCGTTCAACTTTATTGTTTTTGCGAAAGACTTTCTTATTAGAGTGATAATTTAATTAATTGGTGCTTCACTTACTACTAACAAGATGATGGTGAGATTCACATGTTTGTTAATAGATTTACAATTGTTTATTTACTTGTTATTTCGACAATATTTTGGGGGCGTCGCCGCTTGGTTTTCAACTATTTCACGAAGTTTTAATCTAAATACTGACAAGTCTTTATCATTACGGCGTGTAACACAAATGATTCATTATCATTATACTTATACCCTACGATACAGCTACGTTGATGTCCTTCTTCTTCGCGTTTTTCCATAAAAAAATATTCTGACGTGGATGTGTGCATTTTATGAGTTTTCATTGTTTTCAAGGTTGTTTACCGCGCTATGTCTGTTTGATACCGTTAATTACACTCACGTTTCGCTAATTAACACTGTTATTACTTAATTAGCTGAGCCTAGCTGCTGAAAAGTAGGTATTTCCGCATCAAGAGACGTTCATAGTCACTTCGGCGTGGTAGGCGGTGTCTCTTATAAGAAATATCTTGTGATTTTTGTGTAAAATGCTGAAATGTGTGGCATTTAGCGTGCCTTTGGTATGTTTTCTGAATTAGTTTAAAAGTGATGATAATAAACTTCTGATATCAATACAATCCAGCAACGATCTTACTGACGTAACTTACAGATTACAGAATTACTACCTATAACAATTATAAACTCAATTTTACTGAGACAGCATCTCCTAAGCCGGATACAATGTGGCCAAACACACTGTCCACCTTATTAAATCTAAGAGTGCAACCATTACGATTTGGTCTAAAAAACCTATTAATGTGGGACCTGATAATACTGGCCTCCATTTCATTTGTATAATAAGTTGTCCAGTCTAAGACCTTACAGTCTATTCTTTAGTTCCTGTTACCCTCAGTTTGAATGTAGAGCTTCTATCAGTTCTTTCCACCGATTCCAATCTTGGGCAGTTCGGGTCACCTCCCATCCCATTCCCAGCATACCCATCTGCTCCACCGAACGTTGTTAAGTCAATTTAAGATGCGACCACACCGGTGCATAAAAGATGTTGATGGTGCTTTTAAGCAACAAAATGTATGAAAAACCGGTAGAAAACATGATGCCTACGATACGTCACTGCGAATACGCAGCGGTGTGGTCGCTCCTTAAGTGTTCATATTCAATTCAATCCAACATGTTACTTACGCTAACAATACAATGATGCAATGCAATGATGTTCCAGGACTGTGTGGAAGAGACCAACCACGATCCCCTCTCGGCCCCAACCATGTCGGTACAGTCTCCGGCTGCAGGTGACTCCGCGGAGAAGAAGAAGCCCAGCGAAAATGTGTCTTTGGCTGATAACAGCTTGTTGGTGAGTATATAAACAGTGATCAGATCCAGGATGGAAATTCCCGTGATTTAAGTTCTTTATCTTAACATGGATGTGACCTACAATCCCACGAGTCTCTTTGTTACTTACCTTTGTAGAGTTTCAAAATGATACTGAAAATTAGAACAGAAACTGCTACAAGTGCTACTGCTACAGGTGGTGTAGGGGTATAGCACGCGTCACGGAATAACGAGGATCCTTTCAGATTTTTATGCGTTCTAATTTTCAGTGTTGTTTAGATTTAACACAGAAAAGTCCGAAATGTAAAATTATGCCCAGGACTCGTGCTATACCACTACACCACCCATAGCAGGTAAAACCTGCTAACTGGTTACTTGCTATGGGTAGTGTAGTTGTTGAACCTAAACCCAATTGAATGAAGTTTACTTTTGCGTTGAAGTAATGAATGGTTATATTTATATAGGTTGTTGACGTTGAACCTACAGTGCTGATATGTCTTTTTTTTTATCTAAAATTTTTGCTAGGCTTGAGTACACCAATGGTGACTATGTTAGACTTATGGGAAACCACAGGTACCTATTTCAAACTCTGCCTTGGCCAGAGTCCGAAGCTCTGGAGCCAAAGGCGTGTCTTACAAATTTATATAATAGTACTGCGTCATCTGACAAAGGGTGACTCGGGATAAAATTAATACCACCATTAGATATGTGTCATTGGCGTCCACATTCCGGCTGTTATTGTCTTATCTTATCCTAATGCTTCAATAAACAGTTCTAGTCAGTACCTATCGGCATTAATTAGTTCAAGTTATTTTATGTTGTTACTCTTTCATGCCACAGCGGCATGAAATTTAGAACACAGATTATAGTTTGGAATAACATAGGCACACAGAGGCGCGGACAACAGCTACTATAGTTCAATACATACATACCGACGCGCCTCTTTCCCACAGGGGTAGGCAAAGACTACTCTTTTTTAGGGTTCCGTACCTCAAAAGGAAAAAACGGAACCCTTATAGGATCACTTTGTTGTCCGTCTGTCCGTCCGTCCGTCCGTCTGTCAAGACCCTTTTTCTCAGGAACGCGTGGAGGTATGAAGCTGAAATTTAAATCAATTACTCAGGTCTACTGTCCCTTGAAGCTGTGAAAAAATCAAACTTCTAAGCCAACGCAATCAAAAGATACAGCCGTTTATGCCGCAAATTTCCGCAAATTTTCAACTCTCAAGGGAATCAAAACCTACAAGGTAGTTCCCGTAAACGCAGAATCTTGAAATTTGGTATGAAGGTAGGTCTTATAGCCCAGATTAAAGAATAATTGCGAAAACCGTAAATGTCTATGTATGTCTGTATATAGCAGTGACCAATATAAAGTAACCCCACACTGCGTACATTTTGCTTTGGAGCAGGGCTCTGCTTACACTGGTTTTAGATATTTATAGATAATGATACGGAACCCTCGGTGCGCGAGTCCGACTCGCACTTGACCGGTTTTTTTTTTGTGGCTTTCACCCTTGCTTTATTTTGGCAAGGCGAATTTCGCCAATGTCGACGTAGTGACATTACACGTGAGGAGATTGTTCGGTTTAATTTGTCCACTTGCTACGATTTTGACATGCTTCTTTCGCTTCATCCACATTTTGTGTCGTGCAGACACATCATACAAACAGATGACGCTTAGCGACAAAAATTCGCATAGTAACAAAAAAGGTCACGTGACAGTTAGTAACAGGGAGAAAAATTCGGAGACTACCCACCTGCTATGGGTGGTGTAGGTGTAGGGGTATAGCACGGGTCACGGAATGACGAGGATCCGGGTTCGATTACCGGCCATAGCTTTACTTTTCGGATTTTTCTGTGTGTTCTAATTTTCACTGACATTTAGAAATTTCATCCACATTCATCAATCTCTTCTTACATGCTTGTTATAGTTCAAATGATGATGATTTATCTGCTTTTCACAGGTAGACATATCGGATGCTCTCAGCGAGAAGGAGAAAGTAAAATTCACGGTCCACACGAAGACAACGTTGCCGGAATTCCAGAAAGCAGAGTTCCTTGTGGTACGACAGCACGAGGAGTTTGTTTGGCTCCACGACAGATACGAGGAGAATGAGCAGTATGCTGGCTATATTGTGAGTAGTGATTATTTTCTCTACAGGGGAATCTATTTTTAGGAACCATGGCATCGATTGTAGATGACAATAAATGAATATGAATATGAAAAAAAAGATTTAATAAAAATAGTTTTTTTTTTGACGTCTGCTTTTCTCTGCCAAGTTTATCTCACGATGTTTGTTTTTTTTTTGTACAGATAACAGTAAATAAGGTTAGATGTTGAATAGGTAATGGTAATGAATATATACTCGATAGAAAAAAAAACCGGGCCACTTTTCATACAAGTTTCTATGGGAGGCACAAGTCTTAGGAATCATGTTTTAGGCGATGCGGCTAGCAACCCATCACTATTTTGATTCCCTTTCCACCTATACGCCCTTAATCATGCTAAACGTGGCCTTAAGGTTTTGTTACCTTAGGCTCTGTCTAAAAACAGACAAACAGTCCAAGAACAGACAGGAGACGGCTGCTCAGCAAGCGAACGACCGCTCCACGTTCCCATAGACTGTAATTAGCCGTAAATAGGATAAGACAACATGAAACAACACCTTAAATTTATATAAACTTATTTTGCACACACAATAACAAGCACACAGCACACACTACATGACACCTATATAGATCTTTTAGACACACATAAGTAGACTGTAAGTAGCTGACACACCCACAAGCCGGACACACCACCGACCTGTGGAAATACTGTAACAAAGAACTAGGGAAATAAACATCTTCTTATCTCTTATCTTATCTTATCTACCCCGTAACGGATAAAGACGTGATATATGTATGTATGTATGTCGTCTAATAAATCGATAAACACCGGCTGCACGCACGAAAGAGAGTCACGCTGTCGCGTTCTGCGTGACGTCAGAGCTAATAGTTTTCATCAATCTTTCTTTGTGACGTTGTCACGTAAAACAATCTCTTTTAGTTTTTGAATTTTCCCTACTGATCCATTTTGATTGATGATTCTGTATATCTGGATTTGTATGTGTTTTTTGCATTGGAGCAAAATGCACATAACGTAAAAATCCGTAACCAATAGCTTTCTAAATGTCAGTGAAAATTAGAACACATAGAAAAATCCGAAAAGTAAAGCTATGGCCGGGAATCGAACCCGGATCCTCGTCATTCCGTGACGCGTGCTATACCCCTACACCACCCATAGCAGGTGGGTAGTCTCCGAATTTTTCTACCTGTTACTAACTGCCACGTGACCTACTATGCGAATTTTTGTCGCTAAGCGTCATCGGTTTGAATGATGTGTCGGTACGATACAATTACAAACTCCCATGGAACATCTACTGCTCACCAGGGACGAGAGAAGGCGCTGTTTTTCAAATGATAGGTACTATCAAATGAATCATGAAATTTTATTTCTCGATTTTTATGTTTTACTTCATACTTTACTTCATTTTTTTATAGCAATAGCGCATGCATTTTGTGAAACAGGTGGAAGACACAAAGCAATAAGTTCATTACGCGCATGTCTCCCGTATGTTTATCCTATCCCGGAAAATTGCGTAGTTCCTGCGGGATGAATTGTTTACAGACGGAGTCGCGGGCAACAGCGGGGTCCGGAATAATTGTAGCCACCTTTTATACCAGCTTTTACGTGATGTCAGATCCCGCCGGCGCCTCCGCGGCCCGACTTCGACGCGTCGCGGGAGAAGCTGCAGCGGCTCGGGGAGGGGGAGGGCGCGCTCACAAGGGAAGAGTTCCTGAAGATGAAGGAGGAGCTGGAAGAGTGAGTCTAACAAATAGTACATTATGATACAAGTGTGCTATGTTGGTAATTACACACGAGGCGTATTGTACGCGCGAGCGCTAGCGAGCGCGGGTAAGAGAGCCGAGATGTGTAATTACCAAAGCACACGCGTCGCATACGACGTTTTTCAACACATTTGCGAGGAAAAATAAATAAAATTTAGTTAATAAAAGGACTTTAAGAACTTTAGTTTACCTTTGTTACCAGACATTGCTTACCTGGAGCTGCTTTAGAACTTCTTTATCATTTGGTACCTAATTAACACCTTGGATTTCTTAGTGATATAACTGTCCGAACATTGTCCGAACATATTTTAGTATTTCCAGCGACGGACACTACATTTCTTTATTACTTGAACTAGTAATTTTTAAAGTAATAAAATAAAGCCTGAATCAACAATATCAGTGAAAAATGGCGGCAGATATTATTTCTCCGCGCCAATGCGCACGCAGCACTCGCGCATGCGCGCTGTGCACTTAGCACGCGCGTGACGAAGACACTGACAACAGGCTGCTAAACAGCCTAATATTAAAATTATTATAAAATAATTAATCAATGTCTTAAATATGCAAATTATGGTCCCTTTTTAGATAAAAATGAATAATTTGTCGAAATTAAATGTTTATTTATCATCTTTAAACTAAAATAGTTTAATATTCACGAAAATATTCCTTGTTCCTATTGATACTGAACCGTTTGCTGAGATTAAAAAAAAGTTTATATTACCGCACTCGTGCGGTAATATTATTACAACACTTGTGCGTAATAAGCTGTATTATGAGTTTAAATGCGGTGCAATAAAACTCAATTTACGAGCAACTGTGTTGAAAAATATGTAAACATACACATATCATATCTATATGCCGGAGCCTATAGCATCAAGGTATAGGCCACGTTTAGCAAGTTATAGGCAAGGTATAGGTGGAAAGTGGAATCAAAATAATGGAGTTGCTAGCCGCATCGCCTACAACATGATGCCTAAATATTTCGCCCATTCCCTCGATGGGCTTTTACCCTGCGCGGGACGAGAAGCAACTGTTATCCTTACTAATATTATAAATGCGAATGTAACTCTGTCTGTCTGTCTGTCTGTCTGTTACCTTTTCACGCTTAAACCGCTGGGCCGATTTAGTTGAAATTTGGTATACAGATAGTTTGAGTCCCGGGAAAGGACATAGGATAGTTTTTATCCCGGAAAATTGCATAGTTCCCGCGGGATAGCACAGCCCAAACCACTGGAACTTTTCAAATTTAAGGCGGAACAAAGTTCGCCGGGTCAGCTAGTATTCTATGTTTTTCATTTGCTCCCAGACCAGCATGACAGTTGTATTTCTTCCTCTTATATATCTATGTGTATTGAATGGGTGTAAATAAATCTATCTCTCTCTCTCTCTCTCACACCCAATCTCTCTCCCTCTCTCATTTGTTATTCACTCCACATAAAGTGTACCAAAAATCAAGTCAATTGGGCAAACCGTTGGTCAATTTGGTTGGTCGGCCATAGCTTTACTTTTCGGTTTTTTTTATGTGTTCTAATTTTCAGTGTTGTTTACAAATTTTATTTGGACCACCACTGTTTCGCTACTTAATTATTATTTTGTCATTCAATTATTACACTAATATTATAAAGAGGCAAGATTTGTTTGTTCACATTCTGTAAAGATTTTCCCCCTTATTCATAAACGCTCTAAAGGCTTCTGCTAACTTAGCAATCGTTTGTCCTTCTTTTTTAATATGGCCCCATCGATCGATGCGATGATTTAGCTAATGTCAAAGCAGTAAATACAGTATTAAAAAAATCTTGTGACAAAAATGTCGGCAACCTTGTACGGTAGATCACGGTCAAAAAACCCCTCCCCCCTGTCGGGGTCTTAGCCAACGGATATAAAGCCAGAATCTGCCAGTAAATCATTCACCGATGCCCAGGGTGCATCGGATCAAGCACTGCCGCAGCTCTTGACCACACGCGGAGGTAACCCGACTCGCACCCCTCTCGTTTGTCATTATCTGTGAAAGGTAAATGTCAAAGTGACACATAAAGACAAACGATTGCTAACGTATTGATGTCTTCCAGCGAATACCTGGCAACGTTCAAGAAGACTGTGGCGATGCACGAGGTGTTCCTGCAGCGGCTGGCGGCGCATCCGGTGTTCAGGAACGACTCCCACCTGCGCGTGTTCCTGGAGTACGAGCAGGACCTGTGCGCGAAGCCGAAGGGCCGCATGGACCTCATAGGGGGACTGGTGAGTGATGAGTGTTAGGGCCATAGACAGCTGACTGTTTCTTTTTTTTTTCAAGTATAACCTCTTTAGCGGCGTTGAGCACTTTTTGGGGTGGGTAAAAAATGTTAAAACTCGTGTCAGGTAAGACGGGGGGAGAGTTAAAGCACCAGGATCGCAGCTCCTCTAAGAGCTTATTTTGAAACACGAATGAAGCTAGAGTCGCGTTCGATTTTTGAAGTGTTTTTTTGTTGAGTCGCGTAGAAAAAGTACCAGGACATCAACACGTTGTTAGAGGTTTGTTCAATATGTAGAGTGTTGGAGGTATTGTGTTCCGAGCCCATTTGTATGTTTTGTTGAGTCGCGGAGAAAAAGTACTAGGACATCAGCGCGTTGTTAGAGGTCTGTCCGTATCACTACATAGTATAAAACAAAGTCGGTTTCTCTGTCCCTATGTCCCTATGTCCCTATGTCCCTATGTATGCTTATATCTTCAAAACCACACAACGGATTTTGATGCGGTTTTTTTTAATAGATGGAGTGATTCAAGAGGAAGGTTTTTATGTATAATTCTACGCAGACGAAGTGGCGGGCAGAAGCTAGTAGATAATAAATAATAATACGTACGTTGATTTCGTCTTTCACTCATAGGCTACGTTTAGCCTAGTGGTATAAGGTGTGGAAAAACAGTGCGTTCGCTCGGGCGACCGCGGTTCAAATCTCGTGTAGAAAAAGTTTTTTTCTTTTTCTTTTTTTGAAGAGCGTTGTGCACTTTTTTGGTATGTTTTTTTTGCGCGAGTGTGCGTGCGTGTGTGTATTTTTCTCTTCTGCCGGCACTTTTAAATTTTAACTTTACATACATACATACATACATACCGTCACACCTCTTTCCCACAGGGGTAGGCAGAGACTACTTTATTCCAATTGCTACGATCCGGACATATTTCTTTCGCTTCATCCACAGTCATCAATCTCTTCATACATGCTCGTCGGTTTCGGGTACTCCTGACCTGACCTTTTTTCCAAAACGTCTCCTATTTGGTCTCGGAACGTCTAATATTCAAATTAAGAATTCAAGAAGGAGTCTACAGTACGTGTGAGGAGCTGACAGGTCTTGTCTCTTCAGGTACGCTCAATGACGACGACCACTGACGAGATCTACCTCGGTGCGACCGTCCGCGACGTGAACGACTTCTTCGAGCAGGAGACGTCCTTCCTCCAGGAGTACTACTCGCATCTGAAGGAGGCCGTGGCCAGGGTCGACAGGATGACCACCAAGCATAAAGGTAGTTAAAACTAATGTTTATATTAGAGATGGGCCGAGTACTCGTTTGATACTCGGTACTCTGCGTACTCGGCGGGTTTTTTGATACTCGTACTCGGCCGAATAACTCGGTTATTAGATAACGAGTAACGAGTATACATATTTTGTTTAAGAAAAGCAATATATTTATATTTATTTACTATGACGCGCAACGTGACGTGTTTGTTTGCAAACAATCAAGTGACTAGTAGTTGAAAGGCGTGGGCGGGGTGAGGGGTGTATCAACGCGAGCCGACGTCTTGACCGGCGCAAACCTGTTTGTACTTGTTTACGCGCACGAAATGCGAATTTGATTGAACCGAGTTACTCGGCCGAGTACTCGGTTGAAAAAAAATTGAGCCGAGTAAAACTCGGTACTCGTTACTCGGCAAAAGTGTTACTCGGCGCATCTCTAGTTTATATCTATACTAATATTATAAAGAGGAAAGATTTGTACCTATTTTTGTATGTTTGTATGTTTGTAATGAATAGGCTCAAAAAGTACTGGGCCGATCTGGATGAAATTTGGAACATAGATAGATTATAGTCTGGAATAACACATAGGCTACTTTTATCCCGGAAAATTGCGTGATTCCCGCGGGATAGCGATAAACGTATTCTACGCAGACGAAGTTGCGGGCAACTGCTAGTTTAAGAGATAGAGACGTGATGTATGTATCCTACTAATATTATAAATGCGAAAGTTTGTGAGTGAGGATGGATGGATGTGACATTGTGTGTATGTTTGTTCCTTCTTCGCGCTGAAACGACTGGACGGATTTGGATCAAATTAGGAACGAAGACAGCTGGTACCCTAGATTAAAACATAGGCTACTTTTATCCTGGAAAATTGCATAGTTCCCGCGGGATAGCGATAAACCTGTCAAAGATAGCTGCCTAGAGTCGCAACGTAAATAATTATTGCAGAATATACTATCATCAGTTCTTAAGTCTTATCCTACGCGGACAAAGTCGCAGGCAGAACCTAGTCCTACTAATATTATAAACGCGAAAGTTTGTAAGTATGGATGGATGGATGTTACTCTTTCACGCCCGAACGGCTGGACAGATCTGGATGAAATTTGGAATACATACACACACATACATACATACACAAATCACGTCTTTATCCCTTACGGGGTAGACAGAGCCAAAGGTAACAAGACCTACGGGCCACGTTTACCAAGACACTGGGCGTATAGGTGGAAAGTGGAATCAAAATAGTGATGGGTTGCTAGCCGCATCGCCACAGAATTCCCATGATTTTCGTCCATTCCCTCGATTTGAAATATAGATAGATTATAGTCTGGAATAACACATAGGCTACTTTTTATCCCGTAAAATTGCGTGATTCCTGCGGGATAGCGATAAACGAATTCTATGCAGACGAAAATGCGGGCAACAGCTAGTGTACTGTAATTTAGTCAACTGCCATCTTTAAGAGTCGGTTTAATCTCCGCCTATTGTCTACTTTGTTCTTTGTTTCTGTATTGTTTTGTACTGATTTGTGGTGTTCAATAAAGAGTACTTGTATTGTATTGTATTGTAATCTGTCTTGTTTCGTCAGAGGTGGCAGACGCCCACATCAAGCTGTCGTCCTGCATCACGCAGCTGGCCACCAGGGAGCAGTCCAACACGGAGAGGTTCCTCACGAGGACGGCGGAGACCTTCGACAAGTGCCGGGTGAGTGCACAGGTGCTAAGCCCTGCAGCGGAGTCGCTGGGGCAAGCAGCGCGTAGAATATACATACATCACTACATAGTCACTACATAGTATAAAACAAAGTCGCTTTCTCTGTCCCTATGTCCCTATTTCGCTATGTCCCTAAGTCCCTATGTCCCTATGTATGCTTATATCTTCAAAACTACACAACGGATTTTGATGCGGTTTTTTTTATAGATAGAGTGATTCAAGAGCAAGGTTTTTATGTATAACTAGCGACCCGCCCCGGCTTCGCACGGTATATTGTGCATGTACTATACATATAAACCTTCCTCTTGAATCACTCTATCTATTAAAAAAAACCGCATCAAAATCCGTTGTGTAGTTTTGAAGATATAAGCATACATCGGGACATGGGGACAGAAAAAGTGACTTTGTTTTATAATATGTAGTGATTCTACGCAGACGGAAGTCGCGGGCAGAAGCTAGTACATAATAAATCACTGCGTTATCCCTTACGGGGTAGACTGAGCCAAATGTAACAAGACCTGGCCACGTTTAGCATGATTGTGGGCGTATAGGTGGAAAAAGAAATCAAAGTATCGATGGTTTGCTAGCCGCATCGTCTATAGCATGATTCCTAGCAGTGTCGCCCATTCCCACGATGGGCTTTTACCATCTGCGTGGGAAGAGAAGCAACTGCTACATTCTATGTTTTTTCTTTGCCTCCCAGCATGGAGGTATAAATTTATTATTTTTTTTTTTTTTTTTTTTATTGTTTTTTTACATAAATGAGCTTTTAATGAAACATACACATACACAAATCACGTCTTCATCCCTTACGGGGTAGACAGAGCCTAAGGTAACAAGACCTTCATGCCACGTTTAGCAAGACACTGAGGGCGTAGAGGTGGAAAATGGAATCAAAATAGTGATGGGTTGCTAGCCGCATCGCCTATAACATGATTCCTATGATTTTCGCCCATTCCCTCGATGGGTTTTTACCATCTGCGTGGGAAGATTAACAACTGCTACATTCTATGTTTTTTCTTTGCTCCCAAACCAGCATGGAAGTAATGCTTTTAATGAAACGTTTTTAAATATCATGAATATACCCAATTGCAGAAGATCGAGGGTCGGATGGCGTCGGATCAAGACTTGAAGCTCGCTGATACCCTGCGGTACTACATGCGCGACGCTCATGCCGCCAAAGCTGTGCTGGTGCGAAGACTGAGGTAAGCTTTGAGGGTTGGGATAGCTGGTACTCTAGATCAACAAATGGCCTGTTTTTTATCCCGGAAAATTGCATAGTTCCCGCGGGATAGCGATAAACATGTCAAAGCTAGCTGCCTAGAGTCACACACACACACACAAACACTAATCACGTCTTCATCCCTTACGGGGTAGACAGAGCCTAAGGTAACAGGTACCTACAGGCCATATTTAGCAAGATTGCGGGTGTAAAAGTGGAAAAAGGAATCAAAATAGTGATGGGTTGCTAGCCTCATCGCCTATAACATGATTCCTATTATAATCGCCCATTCCCTCGATGGGCTTTACCATCTGCGCGGGTAGAGAAGCAACTGGTACATTCTATGTTTTTCTTTGCTCCCAGATCAGTATAGAAGCAATGCCTAGAGTCGCGACGTTAATAATACATACACATACTCAAATCACGTCTTTATCCCTTACGGGGTAGACAGAGCTTTTTTTTAACGTGTGGAAAATGCGCCTTATGCATTCCCGCGCTCGGGGCAGCAACGGGGGTATAACGGGCTCTCCAGCTCGCCGCTGCCTTCCCTGTGGAAGGAGGGGAGAGGCCTACCGTCTAAAAACACACACGCTCCCTCCTGGCCATGAACTGTGGGCGTTACGGGAGCACTATGGTGTCACCGCTGTGCCCACTGGCCGCCCCGGGGTGAGGCAGATGGCAACGGCACCGTTGAGTGCGGGTTCCGGATTCTCCGCCCTCACGGGGTAGACAGAGCCTAAGGTAACAAAACCTAAAGGCCACATTTAGCATTATTGTAAAAGTAGGTGTAAAAGGGGAATCAAAATAGTGATGGGTTGCAAGCCGCATCACCTATACCATGATTCACAAGATTTTACCTCCCTCGATGGGCTTTTAAGTCGCGAAGTCGCGGGCTGAAGCTAGTATAATGATGTGACTGTTTTTTTTTCAACAGATGCCTTGCAGCTTACGAAGCAGCCAACAGAAATCTGGAAAAGGCGCGAGCTAAGAACAAGGACGTTCACGCTGTGAGTATCACACACGCACACGCACACACACACGCACACGCACACGCACACACACACACACACACACACACACACACAAACACACACGCACACACGAGACTACTTTGTTCCACTTGCTACGATCCTGACATACTTCTTTCGCTTCATCCACATTCATCAATCTCTTCATACATGCTCGTCGGTTTCGGGTACTCCTGACCTGACCTTTTTCCAAAACGTCTCCTATTTGGTCTCGAAACGTCCGTCTAGGCCTTCCCCTCCCAACGTAACCATTCACACTCCCCCTATAGATCTGTTTAGTTAGTCTACTTTCATCCATCCGCTCTACGTGACCAAACCAACTAAGCATACTTTTTTCTATCCTAGTCACTATATCCTCTTTCACACCAGCACGTTACCTTATCACACTATTCCTTATTCTATCTTTCAGTGATACACCTTCCATACTTCAATAATTGAAGTACAATTTAATGTTTTATATTTTACTGAATCAGGCGTTACTTTGCGGAGGTCCATTTCATTGAACAAAAAATATTAACCTTGCTACTCCGCTACTCACGTGAAAGATAGCCAAGCCTGTGTCAAATATATATGTTTTTCATGCAAACCCTCCCTCCACTACTGCCAATAAAACATAAATCCCACAAATTTAATTATCCCTTACACCACACAAACACTGACGCGTTTCGATCCCTATACTGGATCATTATCAAAGTAATTTATATATATTTCACACAGGCGTGGTTTATTTTGCACCTTCCTCTTTGTTACCTGAGTATGGCGAAACTGAAAGGAAAGTTTATTTTATTATTGAATAAATAATTGAAATGGACCTCCGCAAAGTAACGCCTGATTTAATAAAATATTTAAATAACTTTTATAAATAATTCTTGATATCGATGAAATGATGTTTCTGTCACTAGCCAGATTACGGTAGTGTTTTGTTTTGCCATGAAAAATCCGGGCTCTGAATATATTATATCGCTCTGTCTCTTGCGTTACTATATTCTATTCCCCTTATTAATAGACGCTATAGGCTTCTGCTAACTTAGCAATAGTTTGTCCTTATCTGTAAAAGGTAACTGTCAAAGCGACAGATAAGGACAAACGATTGCTAATTTGGTGTAAGAGTCGGGTTACCTCCGCGTGTGGTCAAGAGCTGCGGTTCGTTTTATGATCCGTCCGAGGGGAAGAGCAGCGCTTGGTCCGGTGCACTCTGGGCATCGGTTAATGATTTCCTGGCAGATTCTGAGGGATATCGTTATCCGTTGGCTAAGAGCCCGACAGGGGAGGGTCTTTTGACCGTGTTACCGTACAACGTTGCCGACGTTGTCACAAGATTTTTGGCGAAATAATCGCATCGATCGATGGGGCCATATTAAAAAAAGAAAAATAAGATTGCTAAGTTAGCAGAAGCCTATAGAGAGTTTATGAACAAGGGGGTATACCTATATATGCTATTGTTTGTTTCGTGCCCACTCAGCCGCAGGAGGTCCAAGAGGTATGCACGCTACGCATTTTATATCTAACTGGCGAACTCAGAGTCGTTAATTGACAATTATTTTCCTAACTAGCTGTTGTCCGCGCAGAATTCGCTTATCGCTGCTGTTTTCTGGGATAAAAACTATCCTATGTCCTGGGATAAGTAATTGTATACCTAATTTCAACTAATTATGTATGTATGTTTAATGTAACCGCGGCAATATGAGGTGTCAGCACGCCAATTTTTCTTAATTAGATGCTTAAGTTGTTGTGTACTAAGCTCCAGAAGTTGTTTTAGTTTTTTAACTATCCCACGGGAACTTTAATTTTCCGGGGGATTAAAAGTATCTAAAATATTGACCAGGGATATAAGGTAGCACCACGCAAAATTCCATTTAAATCGGTCCAACAGTTTTGGAGATTATAGTCTTTCCAACCATTTATTTTCTCGATGTCAGATGTAGTTTGATAGTTATAGTGTTGTGACCTAATAAGTAAGTAGATACGATATCGATCCAATTTTATTATATATACGAGTAGTTGAGAAGTATTCAGCTATGGAGCCAATAAAACAACCGACTTGAATGCTAATTTATTACTAAGCGTGCGAAATGGCCGAATGACAGTATGTTTGTAATGAATAAAGTAAAAACTACTGGAAAAACAAAAATATTTCACCATTAAAATGCTACGACATTATTCCGGAGTGACATAGGCTATTTTTTATCCCGGTAAAAAATTACAACGTGTACAAAGTCGCAGGAACACATCTAGTTCAATATATACAATACCGATACAATATCGATATTTCAATCATAACATCACTATTTGCATTTCCATAGAATGTAACTTTATTAAAACGTTTATTGTTTATCGTACTTTAAAAAGATATTACTGCATATCTGGACTCAATTTGTCTTAGATGCATATTATATGGGATCAAGGAACAAAATTAGGCAGTCGTCATATTTTTTATACCCCGCATTTAAAAGTTAATTTTTGCGTAAAAAGCGCAGTTACATTCTACGGGAGCTGTCATCGAGAAAATAAATGATTGGACTGACTATAGTGAACACATCCGTACATAAAAATTATAAAATCTACTTTTTTGTGTTTTATTACTCTTTCCTAATCGTTAGCACTATTTTTGATGAACTTATTTAATGTACAGACACGAACTTTCTACTGATTTGTTATATGTATAGATATAAGTGTATAGATAAAACACTTGAAGAGGCAGAGGTAAATAACGTGTTGTTAGAAATGGAACGTTAAACTCCGTTCGATGACAGATGTCATTACTGCCTCTGTTCCCTGAGCGGTACAATTTAGGGATCTTTAGAAAGCGAGCCTTCCCGTTCCTCAAAGGGCCGGCAATGCACTTGTGATTCCCCAGGTCTTGCAGGTGTCCCTGGGCGACGGCGATGCTTTCCATCAGGTGACCCGTCTGCTCGTTTGCCCCCTCTTATACATATATATATATATATATATAAAAAAAATGCTTTTGTGTTAGTTCACGTCGTGTCGAAATCTAAGTCGTTCGCCGCTGTCTGCGGCTTTTAATTTGATTTTAGTACAAGCTTTATATTAACTTGCAACGTATGTATGTAAGTTTGTCCGGGTGGAATCTTGCGACTCAATTCTGAAGCAGATATCTTCAACCGATTGAGCTGAAATTTTGCACACTTGTGTAAGTCAGATGACAATACAATACTCTGGTAGTAAAATTCTGGTGGTCCAGCCTGGAAAGTCTCCGCAGGAACTCTTCAACGGTTGGTCCGATTGACTTGAAATTTGCTTAACATTATGTAGGACGGTTGACAATGCAAGTACAGTCAGCAAATAAGCTTGTATTTAAAATGGTTTTTTTTAAAGTTTGTAACGTTTGATTTAATAAGAAACAATGTAGACGCTGTATGTTTGTGTGTATAACAGGCTGAACAAGCGCAGGCGGACGCGTGCGCTCGCTTCGAACAGCTCTCTGCCAGAGCGAGAGAGGAACTGATAGACTTCCGTACGCGACGCGTGGCAGCCTTCAAGAAAAGGTACATACATACATATATGACGTCTATATCCCTTACGTGGTAGACAGAGCCTATGGTGACAAGAAAAGGTAAGCTGCCATTTTTAACCCCCGACGCAAAAACGGTATTGGTTTGACGTCGATGTTTGTGTGTCTGTCTGTGGCTCTAAAGCGGATGGAGCGATTTCAGTGTGGTTTTGTTATTCGAAAGCCAGTTTCCTTGTGATGGTTCTTAGCTATGTTTGGTCAAAATCGGTCCATCAGTTTGAGCGCTTTTCCAAAAAAATTAAGGCATTTTTGATATAAAATGTTTTTTTAATTATTTTTTTTATTAAGCTTCTGCCTTGAATCACAAATCTATTAAAAAAAACCGCATCAAAATCCGTTGCGTAGTTTTAAAGATCTAAGCATACATAGGGACAGACAGACAGCGGAAAACGACTGTTTTAAACTGTGTAGTGACTAGCTGTTGCCCGCGGCTTTGCCCCCGTTCTAGTACTTTTTTTTTCAAAATTGTATTTTATACAAACCTTGTCCAAACAGTAACAAACAACTAAAAACAATTATCCGATTCGGTGCAATCGTTTGGAAGTTATGCGCGTACATATATTTTGACGATTCATTTCACTACATAGCATAAAACAAAGTCGCTTTTTCTGTCCCTATGTATGCGTATATCTTCAAAACTACACAACGGATTTTGATGCGGTTTTTTTAATAGATAGAGTGATTCAAGAGGAAGGTTTTTATGTATAATTCTATGCAGACGAAGTCGCGGGCAGAAGCTAGTTTATTTATATAGATTTAACTTTATTCGTCACTCTAATTGGGTATTCCCTCTTTCCAGCCTTATAGATCTAGCGGAGTTGGAGATCAAGCATGCGCGAGCGCAGCAGGAGCTCTTCAGAAAGTCCCTTCAAGTGCTCAAGGAGTGCCAATAGATCTTATTTACACCACAGGTTTCCAAAGGTTCTTGACCCCATTGGCGCTGAGGCGCCCATTCATAAAAGTGACAAGTGACTGACAGGAACTTCATTGCTGACTTTCACAGTAACTTGAGCGTTATAAACTCCTTTGCAAAAAAAACTGCCACTTATTTTGTTTCGATTTTTAGGAAATTACTTAATGAACACAGTTTATTTATTGCTACTCCGCTACTCAAGTAGTCACTTGAGTCACAGTATATATATAAGCTAAAGGAGTAAGGAACCTACGAACAAATCGGTTGAAACGAAACACGCACACAGGCGCGCGCTTTACACGGCCCCTAAGCGGACCTGAGCCTGAGCGGAGTGGACGAGGTCCGCTTAGGGGCCGTGTAAAGCGCGCGCCTGTGTGCGTGTTTCGTTTCAACCGATTTGTTCGTAGTTTCCTTACTGCTTTAGCTTATATATATACTGTGCTTGAGTCACGCGTCACGGAATGACGAGGATCCGGGTTGGATTCCCGGCCATAGCTTTACTTTTCGGATGTATCTGTGTTCTGATTTTCAGTGTCGCTTAGAAATTTATTTTCTAAAGGTAAAACCGTGAAAGTGAACATGAAAAATCAAGAAGTAATTTGTTTGAAGTGATTTCTTGATTCATTTGATAGCTTCTTTATTTAGTTTAGATGAAGATGAAAATGAAAATGAAAATGAAAATTTATTTTTGCAAATTGCCCGCCAAGGGCTCTTTTACATGTCTTTTTTGAAACTACAAGCGCATTAGACCATCGTTGCCAAGAAGAATGCGCCGCAAGAAACTTGGCAGAAAGTCATTTTTTCAAAATAAAATACAGTAAGAATACGATAACCCTGGCAACATTTTTCTGTTCTTCGAAAAGGGGACATAGGTAGGTACTTTTATAATTTTAATTATTTTTTATTGTGTCTACACTAGTGATGTAACGAATGTCATTTTTTAAACTAGACAGTGTCTGGGGCGGGGGTCTTGCTAAGTGGGTTAGCGAATGAAGTTTTGGAACCTATGGTCTATCTGTCGATGTGGAACCCTCGGTGTGCGAGTCCGACTCGCGCTTGGCCGGTTTATTGACTGTTAACATCTGAATTATTTTTATTCTATTTTAATCATTATGTTTTAGCGTAAATGTATTAAGCTCGGGTGACATGTGTAACCCAATTGTATGGTTTCAAAATCTGCTACACTCAGAGTGATTAATTAACATTTAATTGTATAATTGGGTTCCCTATTGTTTGTCATAATTTTATATGCCATAAATGTGTCGTTGGCCATAATTATCATTTGTTATTCGATCGGTTCTCGATTCGGTTTAAATTTAAACTGTTGTGTTTCGATTTAAACTGTTGATTGTATAGGGTTCTTCAGGTTGGCAATTTCAAAGTTCTGAAAACGTTTTGGAGAAAAAAGAGTTATGACAAATGATCATTATGACAATTAAATTATGGCAAATGAAATTCGGGCAAATTTTTGGGAGAATTTAAAGGGGCTAGTTTAATGTCCTCTTTTGTTAATAGGTGTCTCTGAGTGCAGCATTAAGTCTCAAGTAGTGGATACACAGGAGAGTTTGGTAAATTGGTGTGTAAAGGTTAGAAAAATGAAAGGGCCCTGAAGTAAATCTAAAATAACGAAGATATCAAGTTATACTCAAAGGACAGTTAGCTGACTGGATGAAATTCAATATTCGATTTTTGAAGTTCGTTTCCTGATTAATTTGAGTGAGGGGTATGTTATATGAACTTCGAAAATCGAATGTTTGGGCAAAAATTGGAATTTTCAACCGATTCTCGTGAAATTTTGTGAGCAGGTTGCAGCTTCTGGAAATATTGAAAATCTGTTTTTTTATATGAGTATCGAGCAGGCGGGTAACATGTGGGAAAACAATCAACTTTGCCCATAAGTGTCCAAGTGCGTCCTTTGAGTATTGTTTTATCTGTTTTATCTCGGATTCTTTTTCACCAGAGCCATTTAATTTTTCCAATCCAGTGCAAAAGTACTGACGAACAAAAATGAACAGTCGCTTCCCATTAAAAAATTTAATGTGACCGTTATTTTTGCTTGCCAATTTAGTATCGGAATATACCGGGTGCGGTTTAAAATACATAAAGTTTAAAATGTATAATGGTTCAAAATACATAATGCATAATGCTAGACGATTTTTTTTGATCGCGTAATCTACAGATTGGTTTAGGTTTAATTTATAACTTAGTTTGGGTATACCCCTTCGGAGGGAATCCGACATACCTCTAGGCAACTCCATGCCTAGGGTATCCCTAAAGATTTCCTCTTTAAAAAAAAAAAATATATAATGACATAAATCACGTCTTTGTTCCCTACGGGGTAGACAGCCTAAGGTAAGAAGTCCTAATGGTCACGTTTAGCATGACTGTGGGCGTATAGGTGGAGAGGGGAATCGAAATACAATACAATACAATACCATCTGCCCGAGAAGAGAAGCGCCTTTAACACTTAACAATCCTATTAAGTAGCCATTTTCGGAGAAAATAATATATGTTTTGAACTTTTTGTATTTTGACATTTGACATTTTAAACTTTGTGTTATAATATAACCCGAATGTACCACATTCCAGATACGATGTTCTGTGAATTTGATACAGGCCCTCCGAGGGTGCTAGGACGGCTAGAAATTGTTGTATAACACTTGTTTTTAAGCAATATTTGTATAGATAGAAGTGTATAGGTAAGAATTAGGAAAGTACAGGCATCAGGCATAACATAAAAAAAAATGTAATAAATAAAGATTGACCCCCCTTATTCATAAAAGCTCTGAAGGCTTATGCTAACTTATTCGTGAACATTTTTTCCATAATTTAAATATTTTGGGTTTTTCTCACTCAGAATCATACAAGAAATAGTGTGTCCCAAATTTAACTATGGAATTTATTTTCCTGTTCGTCACGTATCATACATACCTATATTAAAAAAAGTGACGAACTGGAATGGAAATGGTCATTTTTTTTCTTGTATAAGGATCGATAGGGTAAACGATTCTGAGCAAGAGAAAATGATCATGTGGATTTTTTGGGAAACGCTTTTGTCCTTATCTGTGAAAGGTAAATGTCAAAGTGACAGATAAGGACAAACGATTGCTAAGTTAGCAGAAGCCTACAGGGCGTTTATGAATAAGGGGTTAGTATGCAAGGTGTCTTATTATCAGTCTAGAATGTTACAACAGATGGTTGTCTAGTTTGATTAGACCCGAGAGTGAGAAGAGTCGCATCGCGTTTAAATTGCCCGTCTTTTTCTTACTGTTCGTTCTAGACAGAGACGTACACATTCGCTCTAGGCCAGGGGTGGCGAACCATTTCCGGTGGGCGTGCCATTTTTTCACAAATAAAGTAATATTTGGCTCTGACCTGTCATCAAATACCTTGTTCTTTCAAGAGTGTCTTGTTAGTTTACTATCATATGACCAAATTGCCCGTTTTCCGCCCTATTTTATAATAAAGCCGGGGAAATTACGGGCACAAGAGGCATTTCATCTTAGTCCTCTAGGTTGGCAACGCATCTGCAATCCCTCCGGGGTTGCGGGTGTCTATGGGCAGTGGTGATCACTTACCATCAGGTGACCCACTTGCTCGTTTGCCTTCCTATTCACATAAAAAAAAAGAATCTTAATTTGGTGATTCAATGGACATAAATAAATGTTGCACACTTTTTTATTATTGGCGTGCCCGAATTATTTTGAAGCGTGCCAAAACTGGCAAGTGTGCCATTGGTTCCCCGTCCCTGCTCTAGGCTGTTAAGGTTTTTCATAATAACTTGTTTTAGACATCGACCAATGCAAGGAGACGTTTGTCAAACACAATAATCTGAGAAATATTAACAGCGTACAGTCAAACAAACCTGCAAAAATATTCTGGATTGATTTTATGATACAGTGTACAAATTTATTTAGAACAGGCTTTGTTTTTTAACGTTCGCGGATTCGCCGTTACTTTCTACCCTGTAGGATTATTACCTAACTCGCTTGCAATCGCCATCGTGTTCATTTTGACAGTTCATGTATGGGCTAGACGATTGGCATCGGAATCAGATAGCTGTCACATTCATACAAGAACTGTCAAAATGAACACGATGACGATTGCGAGCGAGTTAGGTAATAAGCCTACAGATCTTATATCGTTTGATAGAAAGAAATGAATGCTAGACTATAGCCTTCGATCATGCAAAGGAAAATACAACGGTCTATGTCGGATGGTCGAATATTTTTTGGTCTAATGTAATGTTTGGTCGGATGATTTTTTTGTCTAAATTGAATTTATATTGAACCATCGAGTGAGGAAAATATTCAATGAACGTGACTTAACCTGTTCTACATAGCCTATGTAAAATATACGAAATATTTTCAGCTAATGGAGTTATTTTAAACCAAACGATCATTCGACCAAACAGTATTAGACTAAAAATTTTTTAGACCATACGAAAGACTAAAAAGTTATTTAAAGTTACTTCGTTTCTTAATTTTTACTCGTACGCCGAATGTAAAGATGTATCTCGTTTATTGTTTAAATTTATTTACGTTAAGAAATATATTGAAACTGAATTTTATACATTTGTTTTTATTAACACAAAACAGTTGCCTGGCTTTACCGCAAGCATCGATCATTTTTTAATAAAGATCAAAAAGTTCTTCTTCTTATTTGTGGCGTATCGAGTCGTTATAGCGACAACTTCGCCAATGTCAATGTAACAAAAACATAATTAAAAATCTTGTGACAAAATGTCGGCAACGTAGTACGGTAATGGTCAAAGACCCCCTCCCCCCTATCGGGCTCTTAGCCAGCGGATAATAATATCCCTCAGAATCTGCCAGGAAATCATTAACCGATGCCCAGGGTGCACCGGACCAAGCACTGCTCTTCCCCCCGGACGGATCCTAAAACGAACCGCTGCTCTTGACCACCACGGAGGTAATCCGAGTCGCACCCCAATCTCCATGTCATGTTAAACTCTTTAATAGTGTCAAAATTAGGACTGGCAAGCTTTATACCAGTTTTAGCAACCAATTCCAGATTTAACCGGTTTAAGTCTTTCCAGGCCTAAGATAAAAAAATCCCAAATGAATTTACGTAAAAGCGAACGTTGTTCTGACGCGTCGTCATGGCAACCAATGTTCACAACAAGGTCTATTTGAAAACAAAACTGCATCGATTGTGGGATACGCACAAAGTGGCCAGTGTTTTTGCGTATCTTTAATTTTAGTTCTGGATTAGAAAAAGGATAACATATTTATAGCTTGGCATCTTTGTAAATATCCACGCTGTTGCTAACGAAAGTGTGTGGGATCCCAATGACCTAAATTAGTAAGTATTCTTTTTTAAGTGTTTTTAAATTGCTATCCTATTCAATAATTAGGCCTGGAAGAAAACATAGCCCAGCAGTAGTAGCAGTCGCCCTGTTCAAACTGTCCAGGGGCCCGATTTTTGAATGCACATACATGTGAAAATATCACTCGAAAGTGCTGAATTTGAAATACGAGTAGCATAGAAGATACTTACGGCTCTCATTAATCTTGTGTACTAGTCAAAAATTTGATCAGAGCTGTAGTTTTGAAGATATAAACAGATTTATACCACTTTCGAGTGATGTGCTTTTAAATCGGGGCCAAGGACCTTTGAAGATATCAATCTGAACATAGCTGTTTGTCGATCGCGAAAGTGCATCAGAGGCCCAATTTTTGAAGACATATCACTCGAAAGTACCCTTCTAAAGTGATAAAAATGTATATTACGACGTAACTACAGCTCGCATTGTCGAGTACATGACAAGAATAATTAGAGCTGCAATTTTCTACTGATGCTTGTATTCGGCACAATTTTTTCGCCACTTTCCCTACCAAGTTTCGAGTGCCGCCCATTCAAAATTCTTATTGAATACTCTAGTCATTTGAAGCCTATAGGTAGGTTCTTATGCAAGGTCCGAATAGATACCACCGTCGTTTTCCTGCCGTGATTGCGCTTTGTTCCGGCGTGGAGAGTAAGACAGCCGGTGGAATTGCTGGCACAAGAAGGTATCTTGGCCCTCCAGGCTGGCAACGCTGGGTGGTTTATGGAGCATGAACAGTGCTGATTTACCATTAGTTAACCCACTTGCTCGTTTGCCAGACTATTGCATAAAAACTACGGTGTTTTCAAAATGTACCGAAAAATCGTCGATGTAAATGTGCATTTGGTGAAAAGATGTTAATTTAAATTGCAAACAGACGCTTCAATTTTATTTCTTCTCCCAAAAAGCTAACTTTCTCAGGAGTGAGGTACCAGGCGAGCATAATCGATGCGATGTTGCTACGGACCTGTTGGTTGCTCTTTCTGTTGCTGGGCGCCGCGCACGCCAAGTGGGTGGAGGGCCGTGTCGACACTAAAGACGTGAGTTATTAGGGGACCAAACTTTCTGTTCGAGTACTTAACTAGGGGGCGATTTTGATTAATAATACCTTTCGAATGTGGTATACGTACTGGACACTACAATATAAATGAGAGTTTTACTTTTCTGCTGTAATTTATTAATTTACTGCTATAATTGTATTTCAAAATCAGTTACTAAGTAACTTTCGGCACTTTCAAAATTCTATTATTAGAGTCTTTTAATGTAACTTAATAACTACGTAACTTATAAGTGTGTTATGCATGGTTATTTTATGTATTTGTGTGTTTCTTTAATTTTATAATTGCACCACCTGCTTCAATTCTTTTTTCGTTCTGGGTTCTAAGACCAGGGGACCGATTTTCGAAAGCACATCACTCGAAAGTGGTATAAATCAGCTTATATCCGCAAAACTACAGCTCTAATCAAAGTTTTGACTACTTCACAAGATTAATCAGAGCTGTGGTTGTCTTCTAAGCTACTCGTATTTCAAATTCAGCATAATTTTTCACCACTTTCGAGTGGTATTTTCGCACATGTGCTTTCAAAAAACGTGCACCAGCGCTGGCTGTAAGGCCTGCAAATGCTGAGTTGGGACCATTTTGTGACAGACTATGTACAGTTTGACAACAAAAATAATGCTCCACGATGTAGGTACCTGCGCAGTAGACTAATTTTAGTAGCGCGGGAAATTACGATACACCAATGATAAAATAGAATTCTACGCGCGCTAAACTCTGGCGCTGTTATTGGTCGATCGATTTCGTACCTACATGGCGGCCGGGCCGTGCGCCAATGCCGCCATCTCGTTCATTTACACGTTCATTATTTACACGTTCGGCTACCATCGGAAAACTGGTCTGCGCTTCTCTGCGCAAACGAATACTGCCGATGCGCATTATATTTGTTGTCAAACTGTATCTGTGATTTTTTTTAATTGTTCTTTGTGTTTGTGTTTGTCATAAATAAACTTTTTCTTTCTTTCTTTCTTCTTTAGGTTGCCTTGTTGAGATCACTCTGAACGACCACTGGTGGTTGATTGGCAGGTCAAACTAAATAAAAGCATGTAAAAACTAATTCACAATTTTTTTTTCAGAACTGGGCATTCCTAGCCCGCTTCTGCTTTCTCTCTTTAGATGGCCAGTTCGAGTACCTAATAGAGTACGACCGTGAGATGGGCATGCCTAATCTCCTGCTGTACTACGACGATGATAGCCAGTGGCCTGCGGTGTACCATAGCAGTAAGGTGAGTACCAGTCAAGCGAGTGCCAGGGTATCCCCACGAGAGTGCGCGAGATATTACCCCTCTCTTTCTTGAACAAACGGTAAGAAAAAGACGAGCAGTCTCACAGAAAACGAAAACGTAGAAGTGCGATAAGTCATGTTTTCTCGGGAAACCGGTGTCGCCAAACTCTCACATCGACAGTTTACTCCCTTGAATCTTGGCAATCGTTGATAGCTTTTCAATTATAAACATGTAATATTAGCTTCTGCCCGCGACTTCGTCTGCGTAGAATTATACATAAAAACCTTCCTCTTGAATCACTCTATCTATTAAAAAAACCGCATCAAAATCCGTTGCGTAGTTTTAAAGATATAAGCATACATAGGGACATAAGGACAGAGAAAGCGACTTTATTTTATACTATGTAGTGATGAAGTTCTGAATCGGCATAATAGTTTTGCCATTGCACAATAGATGTTGTTTAAATAAGTGAAACCTGGTGAAACCCTAGTCGTATCCCACTGCGTCCGCCACACTGGATTGGGGCAACGGCGGAGAGTTTTTAGTTTGGGTATACCCCTTGGGGGAGGCCCACATAACCCTAGGCATCCCCGTGCCTAGGGTTATGTGGGGGTAGGGTTATGTTAAAGATCTCCATTTTATGATTGTGATGACTATGCCTGACGCTAACTGCACTATTCTTGCACAGCCTGGTCCATAAGGCATTGCAGGTGCGAAAGAGATAGCAGGATTCCGATGATTAATGTCCGGACTTTGTTTATTTAAAAGTTTATTTAATAGCATACAAAATGAAATAAAAACAAATTAAACTATTAAATTAAAAACGAATTAAAAACGTAACTAAAACTAATCTTAAAATAAAATAATTACAAAAGGATAGTGGCATAGTTTCGCAGACGCTGGCAGCATTCCCCCTTTAGACAGCGATACTAATACGCTGTCCAAGGAAACTGCCAGCTCTGCTGTCACCCGCAGCGTCTGTTAGCCTCTTCGAAATATCTTTGAAGAGGCTAATGGCGCTAGGACCCCACGGACCAAGGGTCTCAATACCGAAAGGGACAAAGTTATATTCGATGCTGAGACCCTATATTTATTTATTTATTTTTGTATATTTTGTATTTCAGACGTGTAAAGAGCGAGAGGCCGTGCTAAACAAGGCCGGACAGAATCAGATCATAAAACTGTCTCACTGGTACCCAGACACAGAATACTCGGGTTGCATAGTTACTAAAGCAAACAAGGAAATGCCAGCTGAGAAAAGGTACCAAGAATAGTTTTAATCGATTCACACACACGAGTTATTTTCTACGAGATTTAGACCGTAGACTTTAACCAACTCACATTATTTCGATGCAGTTGCTTACATCATATACTCAAAATAATACATACATACATATATCACGTCTTTATCCTTTACGTGGTAGACAGAGCCTAAGGTAACAAAGCCTTAAGGCCTCGTTTAGCATGATTGTAGGCGTAAAGGTGGAAAGGGAAATCAAAATAGTGATGGGTTGCTAGCCGCATCGCCTATAACATGATTCCTAATACTTTCGCCCTTTCCCTCGATGGGCTTTTACCATCTGCCCGGGAAGAGAAGCAACTGGTACATTCTTGATATATACCTTCACCATTTCACCTTTTTATCTCTATACTTTGTTACCCGGGTTACGGTTGTTACTTGTTATTGTCATGTATTTACTGTCTATGGTTTGGCGCCATAGTTCTCAGAATAAAAAGATGTCGGCCCCCGCCTTGTACGTGAATCGTGTTTTATTTAATAGTACTAGTTAAAACATGAAAGTGGCTACGAGGAAGGGATAATTTCATTCAGTAGTCGTAAAGTCTTAAAATTAAAGAAGTGAACGTCAAATTATTGAGTCAAACTCCAACAGGAAAATATTGTCGGTGTCGGTCTTGTCTCGGTTGGTTGTTAGTCATGGCGTCCTCATATATTGGTAATATAGCTCCCTTTGACGAAGAGACACAATCATTCAACTCGTGGTACGAGCTATTCGAGGAATATTGTGAATTGAATGGGGTGCTGGAGGAAATGGTTGAGGGCTCAAAGAGAAAGGCTTTGTTTTTGACACTAATTGGGAGTAAGCACTACGATGTGCTGCACACGTCGTGTCTTCCGTCTAAACCAAAAGAAAAGACCTTATCGGAGCTGGGCTCCATATTGGTGGACAGATACAGCCCTCCGGCGCTGAAATCAACATACGCATACATGTTTAACAAATGTGTGCAAGGTGACCGCACAGTGGGACAATTTATACTGTCCTTACAAGAATTAGCGTCAAAATGTGATTTTGGCCAGTACGCTGATCAAGCGTGTGTAAATCAGTTGATTGTAGGAATTAAAAGTCAAGCAACAAGGACAAAGTTGCTCGGAACCCCCGATCTAAATTTTGCTCAAGCCAAGGCAAAGGCTTTGCAGGATGAAGTGGTGACCAAGCAGGCAAATGAGATGTGCCAGGAAGAAGCGATGACTGTCCAACGGGTCCAAAGTAGTGAAATACCTAAAAATCAAGCACAAAGAGTCCGGCCAAAACCTGTACAGTTTAATAACAGGCGCAGTCATCAGTCATCAGTCTCTCAAACTCCATGTCATAGATGTGGACGGTACCACAATCCCCTTACATGTCCAGCAAAGAACTGGCAATGTTATACCTGCCAAAGAATTGGCCACACTTCAAGAGTATGTCGTCTAAACAGGTCATCGAACCAAAGAGTACACTTCAATGAATTGCAGGATGAAGAAAATAATGAAGTGGATTGTATTGTAGATCAACTATGTGACATGAACATTAACACTGTAAATTTCAGGTATGGGTTGAGTCCATGTATTTGCGTATCTTGTGATATTCCATGTGAACCAAACTGTAAGGTGTGTTCTGATATACATTTGTTAGAGGGAAAGTCCAACCACAAACCCCAAAAAGTATTATTGAAAATAAATAACAAAGATTTAGAATTTGAAGTTGATACTGGAGCAGCAATAAGTTTAATTTCATATCCATATTTCCAAAAGCATTTTAGTAATATTCATTTAGAGGCAACAAACATTAAACTTAATTCTGTTTCAGGTCCAATACTAACTAAAGGACAAATATCAGTTAATGTACAGTCAGGCAAGAATGTCAGCAAGAATTTGGTCCTCATTGTATGTGAAAGTAAAAGTCAAAATTTCACACCATTATTGGGCAGGAACTGGCTTGATGTATTATTTCCAGAGTGGAGAAGTACATTAATAAATAATAAAAAAAATGAAAGCCAGAAAAGAGTCCTAAATAATTGTAAGTCAAATTTGTTAACAGCTGATTCACAATCATTAAATGATAGACAATGTTTTTCTTACTCAATAAATAGAAACAAGTCACAGTCAGTAAATGAAAGACAAAACAGGAAATTGCAATTGGGTAACCTGTCACATTGTCCTGAGGTTGTAGACAAGTTAAAAGGAAAATATGCAAATGTTTTTAGTGATGAAAAATCATCCAGTATTAAAGGTTTTGAAGCAAAGTTAAGTCTAAAAGAGAATTCAATTCCGGTGTTTCAAAAACCATATTCATTGCCTTATAATATTGTAGAGACTATATCAGAGTCAATTGATAAATTAGAACAAAATGGAACAATATTTAAAGTCAAACATTCAGAATGGGCTTCACCCTTAGTGCCAGTAAAGAAGAGTAATGGGTCTTACAGACTTTGTGTAGATTTTAAAAAGACTGTCAATCCGAACCTAAAGGTTGATTATTATCCTTTACCAAAAGCTGAGGATGTTTTTGCTACACTATCGGGTGGCAAAGTCTTTACTGTTTTAGATTTGTCAGATGCATACACTCAATTGGTGGCAAGTAAAGAGACTCAGGAATTATTAACTGTTAATACACACAAGGGCTTATATAGATATAAGAGATTAATTTATGGTGTGGCATCAGCACCGGCTATTTTCCAAAATGTCATGGATCAAATATTAGCAGGAATTAAAAACACCTGTTGTTATATTGATGATATTTTAATAAAAGGGAATAATTTTGAAGATTGTCATGCAACTGTAGTCAAAGTCTTAGAAAAATTGAGTAAACACAATGTCCGTGTGAACTTTAATAAATGTGTCTGGTTTTCACCATCTGTAGAATACTTAGGTCATGTAATCTGTGCTGAAGGTAGGAAGCCTAGTCCATCTCTGGTTGAGGCCATTAAAAATGCAAAGACACCTGAAAATGTTAAAGAATTAAGGTCATATTTAGGATTGTTGAATTACTACATTAATTACATTGATAACTTGAGTACATTAGTAAAGCCCTTAAGAGAATTGACTGAAAATAAAACTAAATGGTCTTGGAATCAAGTTCATCAAAATGCATTTGAATTGTCAAAGCAAAGGCTATCAGAAAGTAATGTGCTTGTCCATTATGACCCAACATTGCCAATTGTTGTTTACAGTGATGCTAGCCCAGTAGGTCTTGGTGCAGTGTTGTGTCATATTGTGAAGGATAATTTAACCTCAAAAGTGGTAGAAAGACCTGTAGCCTTTGCATCATGTTCTTTAACCAAGGTTCAACAAGGTTATTCACAACTAGATAGAGAGGCACTTGGGATAGTCTATGCAGTCACAAAGTTTCATAAATATTTATGGGGAAGACATTTTGTTTTAGTAACAGATAATGCTCCCATAAAACACATTTTGCATCCATCAAAAAATGTACCTACCTTAGCAGCTCATAGGTTACAACATTGGGCGTTAATATTAGAAAATTATAACTACAGCCTTGAACACAAAAAAAGTCAACATTTATGTCATGCAGATGCTCTGTCAAGATTACCTATAAAAAAAATTGTTGTAGATATTAATTACAGTGATGTGCTAGGCGAAATACCAATTGATCATGTTTATATTGCTGAAAAGAGTAAGAGTGACCCAGTATTGTCAAAAGTATATAACCTTGTTCAACAAGGTTGGCCAAATTATATCAATGATCAAGCAATCAAACCTTTCTTTAAAATTAGGCATTATTTAACTATATTAGATGGGTGTTTATTGTTTGGATCTCGGTTAATAATACCTCAAGCTTGTCAAAGTCAAGTCTTAAATTTATTGCATGAAGGACATCCTGGGATTGTAAGAACTAAAATGTTAGCTAGATCATTGTTTTGGTGGCCAACAATGTCCAATGATATAGAGTTGAGGTGTCAATCATGTGAACCATGTGCAGTTGTTAATTTCAAACCAAGTAATGTAAAAGTTCCATGGCCACAGAGTAGTGTACCATTTGAGAGAGTACATATAGATTTCTTTGAATTTAAGAAACAACACTTCCTTATTTTCTGTGATTCTTACTCAAAATGGCTTGATGTAAGAATTATGAAACAATGCAATGCAATCAATGTTATAAGAGAATTATATTCCATTTTTGCAATTGTTGGACTGCCAAGTGAACTGGTGTCAGACAATGGACCCCCTTTTGATTCCCATCTTTTTGTGGAATTTTGTGCTAAATTAAATATTAAGTTAACAAAATCCCCTGCTTATCATCCAGAAAGCAATGGATTAGCAGAAAGAAATGTACAGATAGCAAAAAAGGCTTTAAAAAAAATAATTTTCAACAATGAGTTGAATAATGATTTAGGAACTGATTTTAGTTTGCAACTATCAAAATTTTTACTAAATTATAGGAATACACAAACTACAGTAAATTTTAAAACGCCTAACTCTATGTTGATGTCATATTTGCCAAGAACTATGTTGTCAATGTTAAATCCAGTCCATACACCTAAGTCAGTTAAGAGGATACCTACTTATCCCCACTTTTTAGTAAATGACCCTGTATTGGTGAGAAGTGGAACAAATTATCCTGTAAGAGGAAAAGTTGTAAAAGTATTAAGTGCAACACTGTATTTAGTCACAGTTAATGATGTCCTTAAAAAGGTTCATTTAAATCAGTTATGTCATGCTCCACTTCCCAAACATACAGATTCAGTGTCTGGTAATAACCTGACCTCAGCAAATTCCAAGATGTCTATTGGTTTGCAAACTGTACCAACATACAAACCTCTGACAGTTCCAATGAATCCTATTGTTAATCCTGTTAATCCCAACATTAATTGTACCCCTCCTAGGTTTCATAATACTTATACTCTTAGTCCTCCTCGCGCTCCTGTTGTCAGGCATCAATCACCGGTATCTGTACCTGCTCCAAAACCTTGTACTGAATATGTTCTATCACAAACATCCTCTCCAACATCGCCTGTACTATCTCATACTAACACAGGTGAAGATCATTCTCTAACACCTATGCTAAGAAGATCTAAACGAATTGTAAAACAACCTGTTAAACTTAATTTGTAAGGGAAGAGTGTCATGTATTTACTGTCTATGGTTTGGCGCCATAGTTCTCAGAATAAAAAGATGTCGGCCCCCGCCTTGTACGTGAATCGTGTTTTATTTAATAGTACTAGTTAAAACATGAAAGTTATTATGTAATTCAATAAATTCATGTTTTGATACAAATCACGAATTTATCACTGGCGACGAGATTCTATGAACCCATGAATCCATTCGATGTATCAAAGGCTCGCCGGGCGCGGGCAGTGCTGCGCGGTGCACTTACAAAAACGCAAAACTTAATTTCTACCCAGACCAACTTTAACATTGACGAAATCAACGTACGCTTACAATATTTGACAGACAACTTAAACAAATTTCAAGAACTACAATCAAACATTGAGTTGGAAACGGAAGAGGAAAATATTAACAGTGAAGTGGAATACAGACAAGATTTTGAAGAAACAACGATACAATTGAAATTAAAATTACTATCTTACAAAAATAATATTGACTCGCAAGTCTTCTTAAGTACATCAAGTAACGTCAATATTCCTCCTTCCGTAAGTCAATTGCATCCATCTATCCCAAAGTTTCAATTTCAACCGTTCAATGAAAGCGAATCCATGAATAATTTCGTTAAACGTCTGGAACTATATCTTGCTTTGAACAATATATCTGATTCGAAAACGAAGACCTACACGTTTCTATCCACCTTACCGCCTCACCTCCATGAACAGATATATGTGCTATGCTCACCAGAAAACCCCAATCTATGGCAAAAATTTATGGATCAACTATTACAAGGAATTGAAGGAGTACAGTGTTTCTTTGACGATATAATTATACAGGGTATTTCCGAAGACCAATTACTTATTCGCCTTAAACAGGTGTTTCAGAAAATAAAAGATTACAATTTACGGTTAAATAAAGACAAATGCCAATTTTTTCAACGCAGCATAAATTATCTGGGTCACACAATTGACAGCCATGGATTACACAAAAACAAGGAGAAAACACAGGCCCTCATGAATGCAGAACGCCCGTCCAACGTAAGTGAACTACGCACCCTTCTCGGAATGGCTAACTATTACAACCGATTTATACCACACCTTGCCACCATTACAAATCCTTTAAACGAACTATTGCAAAAGGGTGTACAATTTCATTGGTCTGATGAATGCGAAAAGAGTTTTAACGCTATCAAGAACGAAATTTCAGGTGAACGAATTCTTATTCATTTTGATCCTAAAAAGACTCTTGTTTTAGCAACGGATGCTTCGCCCACGGGCCTCGGAGCGGTTCTATCTCATCGACTACACGATGGCTCCGAGAGACCAATAGCATTCGCGTCGAGAAGTCTAACAGCAAGTGAGAAAAAATATAGCCAGATCGACAAAGAGGCTACAGCCATCCACTGGGGCCTAAAGAAATTCTTTCATTATTGCTATGGAAGAAAATTTATTCTAATTACGGATCATAAACCCCTTACAAGCATATTTCACCCACATAAGACACTTCCAGCAATGAGCACCATGCGGCTGTTCCATTATGCACATTTCTTGTCCGGATTCGATTACGATATTGAATATCGCACCTCGGCAGGCAATTCCAACGCCGATTATTTATCAAGATTTCCATCAGAACGAACATCAGAAAATAAAATAGATCAACATTCGGTTTTCCAAACACAACAAATTAATAACCTGTCAGTAAACATTCAAAATATTGTCAGAGAAACACAGAACGATCCGGAGCTCCAGACGATCCTACACGCCCTACAAACAGGAAGAAGTTTAAGACAATTCGGCTATAGCGATAACGAATTTACATTACAAGACGGCTGTATTCTTAAAGGCATCCGAGTTTCGATCCCCAGAACCTTACGCGAAGCTGTACTCAACGAACTTCACGTCGGGCATCTTGGGATTGTTAAAATGAAGCTTTTGGCACGCAGTTTTATTTATTGGAAGAACATTGATAACGATATCGAAAACAAAGTTAAAACGTGTAGAGCTTGTAGGTTAAAACAAAATGAACCAAAAAAGGAACCAATACACCACTGGGAAGAACCTACTGAACCATGGCAACGCATTCACATTGATTTTGCTGGCCCTATCAATGGAAATCAACTTTTTATAATTATTGATGCTTTTACAAAGTGGGTGGAAATTATACCAACCAAGACCACAACGAGCTCTTGGTGCATCAGCAAACTCAAAGAAATCTTCAGCATATTTGGATTCCCACATATCTTAGTTTCTGATAACGGACGCCAACTGACTTCAAACGAGTTCGAACAATTCCTAAAGAATAACGGCATTTTACACAGAACATCCGCTCCTTACCACCCTGCTTCGAATGGGCAAGCCGAACGTTGCGTACAAACAGTAAAGAAAGCTCTAAGCAGCATGACGTCAAATTCTGGTACTCTATATGATAAATTACACCTGATTAAAACACAGTTAAGGAGGACCCCAAATCAATCCGGTCACAGTGCGTATCAGTTAATGTTCGGAAGAGATATTCGGACCACACTCCATGTCATGCTAGGAGAAAACTTCCCTCGTGCAACAATAGATTACGGCAACTTAGCCATCAGAAAAGTTTTCTCAGAAGGAGACAGAGTCCAAGTGCGCAACTACTTGCACCCACACAAGAAATGGGAGTTCGGTTTCGTGACGGAGAGGCTGGGCCGCCTGCACTACCGCGTGACCACGGACGGGGGCGAGAGCTGGCGCCGCCACGCCGACCAGATGCTGCCCGCCGCCGGGGTCCCTCCGGCTGATTAACGGGGGAGACCTGATATATACCTTCACCATTTCACCTTTTTATCTCTATACTTTGTTACCCGGGTTACGGTTGTTACTTGTTATTATGTAATTCAATAAATTCATGTTTTGATACAAATCACGAATTTATCAATTCTATATCTTTTTTTTGCTCCCAGACCAGCATGGTTACACAGTACATATTTAACTACTATCTGAATTGCTTGGACACCTACAAATTTGTAGTTGTACTGAACCCTCGGTGCGAGAGTCCACATCGTGCTTGGCCGATTTTTTTCAAAAGACTCAGTAATTCCAGAAACATTCTGTGATATTCACGTTTGAAAACTACGACATTGAGCCTCGCATTGGAGGTATATGGGAAGCAAAAGTGAAATGAATGTAACGATCATAATTTACTTTCAGCTCGTCAACAACACCTAAACCGAAAACGAGCAAACCCAAAAACACGACAAACATCACCAGCGAGCCGCACGACACTTCCTACTACGACCAGTTCCTAAAAACTACCACGACGGCAAAAACTACCATTTCCGATACTAATTCCACCAATTTTACAACGTGGTTTGAATTGCTGCCTACCGATGAATTTTCTACTACTGTGGTCCCTGAGGATGAATGGGAGAGCATAGGCCCTGAGTTTAATGAGAGCAAATCGGAAAGCCTTAACGATGTTGAGATGATGTTTGATAATGATAATAATAGTGGGGTAAGTAGGTACAATCTTTTATATAAATTGCTACGTATGTATATTTGTCTGGGTGGAATCTTGCAAGTCAATTTTGAAGCAGATATTCAACCGATTGAGCTGAAATTTTGCGTACCTGAGTTAGTCGGATAATTGACAATACAATAATCTGGTAGTGGAGTTCTGTGGACCCAGCCAGGACCGTCTCCGCAGGAGACACGACAACGGTTAGTCCGGTTTACTTGAAATTTGGTGCATATATGTGGACCGGATGACAATGCAAGTACAGCAAGAAAAAGCAATGCGAAATGGAGTTTTTAACAAAAACTTAAATAATATAACTAGCTTATCGCTATCCCGCAGGAACTTTTCTGAGATAAAAAGTATCCTATGCCCGTCCCTGGGACTGAAACTAACTGTATACCAAATTGCAACTAATTATGTATGTATGTTTAATGTAACCGCGGCAATATAAGGTGTCAGCACGCCAAATTTACTTAATTAGATGCTTAAGTTATTATAGTTTTTAACTATCCCACGGGATCTCTTTAATTTTCCGGGATTAAAAGTATCTAATATATTGACCAGGTATATGGGGTATATGGTAGATATATGAGGTATATGAGCTGATATATGAGGTATACCACTTATACCACCACGCATACATTTAATTTAAACCTGTTCAACAGTTTTGGAGATTAGTGATCACAGGCATAGGTAAATGAACACATACATACAGACAAAAATTACAAAATCTACTTTTTTGTGTCTTATTACTCTTCCCTAATCGTTAGCACTCTATTTTTGATGAATTTATTTAATGTACAGACACGAACTTTCTACTGATTCTACTGATTTATTATATGTATAGATTAAGAATGAAGTGTCAATGGTTCTTGCCAGTTTTAACTTTCCCAATAGCACTCTAAATCATCTGAAATTCGCAGCATAAAATCAAGCGTTCTACCTTCGAGCTTCTAGAGCGGTACCGCCGCCGCCGCCTCAACTCTGAGTCCAGCCAGAATGGGGATACCTCGAAAAGCAATGTGGAGAGGCTGATAGTATCCTGTCATAACTCTCGACGATTCCGTTCAGCGAGGGAGCGTTGGTGGTTTATTGCTATCAGCAACTGTGACAGCCCTAAGGTAACTCCTGGCACAAGAAGTACTCTATCCTAGCCCTCTAGGCAACGCATCTGCAATCTTGTAGTCTTAACCAGTAAGTGGTGGTGTTCGGTTATCATCAGGTGACCCGTTTGTTCATTTGCCTTGTCATAGAAAAAAATTGTGGGCGTAGGTGGAAAGGGGGTTCAAAATAGTGATGGGTTGCTAGTCGCAGCCTATTACGTGATTGAACTGTACTATATTGGTTCGACTACACAAAGTGCTATGAGTGAGTGACGTCACAATGTATATGGCGCCAGCGAAGTTCCTTGACGCGGATGCTTAAATCCAACTTCCAACTCTCTTCCTTCGGACTTCGGCTAGCACGAGAGAGTCGAGAGAGAGATAGACTCATCCCTTTCTAGAACGTACAGTAAGAAAAAGACGGGAAATCTATCTCGCGCGCGACGGGACTTGCGCGCATAACATTTGCCTGGAGATCTCTCTATAGACTACAAGCCCATGGAAAAAAATAACCTGTGAAATGAACCAGCGTGAATAACACTTAGAAGGCTAATTTCTAAATGTCAGTGAAAATTATAACACATAGAAAAATCCGAAAAGTAAAGCTATGGCCGGGAATCGAACCCGGGTCCTCCTCATTCCGTGACGCGTGCTATACCCCTACACCACCCATAGCAGGTGGGTAGGTGGGCAGGTGGGTAATTATAATTCGGAGACTACCCACCTGCTATGGGTGGTGTAGGGGTATAGCACGCGTCACGGAATGACGAGGACCCGGGTTCGATTCCCGGCCATAGCTTTACTTTTCGGATTTTTCTATGTGTTATAATTTTCACTGACATTTAGAAATTAAATTTCTAACGGTAAAACCGAAAAAGTAAAACATAAAAATCAAGAAATAAAAATTTCTTGATTCATTTGATAGTACTTAGAAGGCTGTTACTATATCATAAAATAACTCTGACTCTATGCCGTCATTTCTATTATTTTGTATGCACTAACTTCAGGCACCACCACTTTAGTACGGCACTAGGTTTTTCGATATTTATTTTTAATCATCTATAAGCTATAAAAAAAGCAGTAGGTACATTAATAATTAGTCGTAATTCCTCACTTGTACCTGAGAAATTCCATACCTGTACCGCTCAGAAATGACGGCATAGCGCTCAGAGTTATCACTACATAGTATAAAATAAAGTCGCTTTCTCTGTCCCTTTGTCCCTATGTATGCTTATATCTTCAAAACTACACAACGGATTTTGATGCGGTTTTTTTTAATAGAAAGAAAGAAAAGAAAGAAAATACATTTATTTGACGCATAGGACAACAACAGCCCCAACTAAAAATAAACAAAAAAAAGGAAAAATATCGATTAGTGTGTCGCTGTCCAGCGTCAAAAAGGTTGCGTCAAATAGATAGAGTGATTCAAGAAGAAGGTTTATATGTATAGTACATGCACAATGTACCGTGCGAAGCCGGGGCGGGTCGCTAGTTTTATGATATAGTAATAGCCTTCTAAGCGTTATTCACGCTGGTTCATTTCACGGGTTATTTTTTTCCATGGGCTTGTAGTTTACTATTTTGTATTCCTGAGGTTTACCAACGGCTTCGTTGGTTTCAGGGTTTGGATGTCAAATACAAATTTCTGATGACCAATGGACCGGAAGGAGACTTTTGGCACGAACATTTCTCTGCGGATGAATTTTGTAAGTTGCCACAAAAAAAATATTTCAGCTGTTGAAGACTTCCCTCTGGCGCGACGGTCCTGGCCGGGCTACCAGAATTTCACTTCCACATTGTTCTATTATCACTGGACCTATGCCAAGTTTCACGTCAACCCGACTGGAACCGGTTCTTTAACTTAGAAGATTTGATTTACTGCCATATTTTTGAAAGCACATCACTCGAAGTACCCAACTAGCACACTAGTGGTAATTGCAGCCTATCTTGTAACTTTCGGCTGTAAAATAGCGGCTTAAGGGTTCAAAAAGTAGTTCAAAGTTGCATAACTGCGTCCGTAAAGCTTTTTAGCTTTAGAAGTTACTAAAAGTGCTAGAAGCTGAATCAAATACCACCCTAACCTTCACAATAGTTCACGGTAGAACTCATTAACGTTTACACCTTTACAAGAGAATTACGGAAGCTATTCTACCACTTACAGCTGTATAGTAGTTTCCATTGTAACTTTTATACGCTACTCTACAAAATGGAGTTAATTGCGTACTGTTTGCAACAACTGTACAGGGGTCACAGTAGCCACTATTATACTACTACAAGTTTCATAATAGAAATAATAGACGCTCTTAAGCATACTATAGTTACAAATAAATAATCAGTATTACTAATCCGAAAGTATACTATCCGAAAGTTGATAAATCTATGTATTGCTACAAAACTACAATTCTTTGCAGATGTCCTCCCAGTTCTTCTAGCGTACACCTTCGCCTATGTCCTGGTAATTATTGGCGTGGTGATGTGCAGCGTGGAACTGAAGTCTCGCCACCTCCTGCACGCCACGTACAAGCTGTTCCTGATGTCGGTGGCAGCACAGCACGCTGGCGTGGTGATACAGAGCCTCGCGTATATACGCTACGCTACCAACGGCTTTGGGGGCGAAGGTGCTAAAGTCACTGGTGAGTAAGGTGGAGTAGGGGTGCGGAATCTCACCCAATCTCATGTGGGGTGAAGGGGTCCAAAGTTACTGGCGAGTAAGGGGGCGTTCCCTAATTATGTGAGGTATAGGGTGGGAGTTCGTGCTGAGTCTCAACTAATCTCACTTGGTAAGAGGGGGATGGTAATTACATGAGGCGTTCAGGGGTTGGGGTTGTGCTGAATCTCGCCCAGTCCCTAGTGGGGAGCGGGGAGCCGAGGAGCTTAAGTCACAGCAACCAACGCTAATCCAACGTCCCCACGTCCTCCCCTCTGGGGAGAGGTCTTGGCGATGATAGGTGGTGATTTGCAACGTGGAACTGAAGTCCCGCCACCTCCTGCACGCCACGTACAAGCTGTTCCTGATGTCGGTGGCAGCACAGCACGCTGGCGTGGTGATACAGAGCCTCGCGTATATATACGTTACACTACCAACGGGTTTGGGGGCGAAGGTGCTAAAGTCACTGGTGAGTAAGGGGGAGTAGGGGTGCGGAATCTCACCCGATCCCATGTGGGGTGAAGGGGTCCAAAGTTACTGGCGAGTAAGGGGGCGTTCCCTAATTATGTGAGGTATAGGGAGGGTGGGAGTTCGTGCTGAGTCTCAACTAATCTCACTTGGGAAGAGGGGGTGGTAATTACATGAGGCTTTCAAGGGTTGGGGTTGTGCTGAATCTCGCCCAGTCCCTAGTGGGGAGCGGGGAGCCGAGGAGCTTAAGTCACAGCAACCAACGCTAATCCAACGTCCCCACGTCCTCCCCTCTGGGGAGAGGTCTTGGCGATGATAGGTGGTGATTTGCAACGTGGAACTGAAGTCTCGCCACATCCTTCACGCAACGTACAAGCTGGTTCTGATGTCGGTGGCAGCACAGCACGCTGGCGTGGTGATATAGAGCCTCGCGTATATACGCTACGCTACCAACGGGTTTGGGGGCGAAGGTGCTAAAGTCACTGGTGAGTAAGGGGGAGTACGGGTGCGGAATCTCACCCGATCTCATGTGGGGTGAAGCCTGTGCCAAAGCTACTGGCGAGTAAGGGGGCGTTCCCTAATTATGTGAGGTATAGGGAGGGTGGGAGTTCGTGCTGAGTCTCAACTAATCTCACTTGGTAAGAGGGGGATGGTAATTACATGAGGCGTTCAGAGGTTGAGGTTGTGCTGAATCTCACCCAATCACTTTTGTTTTCTCTCTGCGTTGATTGAATGGGTTTTAAGTACAATGAAGAGGTATACATACATATGTAATTTACGATGCTTTAATTTCCAGGTCAATTCCTCTGTGGCATGTCGGAGACGACCTTCCTTCTGCTTCTGATCCTCATGGCTAAAGGGTACACGATAACGCGAGGTCGACTTAAAGTCGGCTTTACTGTCCGTCTGACTGTCTTCATGTGCTGCTATATTATCACTTATATTGGCCTCTTCGTGTACCAATGCAAGGTAAGCAGCTGGCTAGAAACACCAGCTGTTTCTTCTCTCTCTCTCTCTCTCTCTCTCCCTCTCTCTCTAATTAGACAATGGCGGTACTTTTTTATTACAAGCTTTATATTAACTTGCAAGGTATGTATTTAAGTTTGTCCGGGTGGAATCTTGCGACTCAATTTTGAAGCAGATGTCTTCGTCCGATTGAGCTGAAATCTTGCATACTTGTGTAAGTCGGATGACAATACAGTAATCTGGTAGTAGAATTTTGGTGGTCCGTCTCCGCAGGAGGGAACTCTTTCAACGGTTGGTCCGATTGACTTGAAATTTGGTACACATATGTATAGGACGGATGACAATACAAGTAGGTACAGTAAAAAAAAGTACATACATACATACCTACATACCGTCACGCCTCTTTCCCACAGGGGTAGGCAGAGACTACTTTATTCCACTTGCTACGATCCTGACATATTTCTTTCGCTTCATCCACAGTCATCAATCTCTTCATGCATGCTCGTCGGTTTCGGGTACTCCTGACCTGACCTTTTTCCAAAACGTCTCCTATTTGGTCTCGGAACGTCCGTCTAGGCCTTCCCCTCCCAACGCAACCATTCGTACTCCCCATATAGATCTGTTTAGTTAGTCTACTTTCATCCATCCGCTCTACATGCCCAAACCAACTAAGCATACTTTTTCTATCCTAGTCACTATATCCTCTTTCACACCAGCACGTTCCCTTATCAGACTGTTTCTTATTCTATCTAAAATAAAGTAAAAAAAAGTAGTCAGCAAAAAAGCTACAAATATAAAGAAACCGACATAAATCGCGAAAAAAGACATTAAATATCGAACTTATCCCTATAAGGGATCTCTGCCAGTTAACCTTTGAGTAAATGAGAGGAGCATTAAGCGAGGGACCGACAAAGAGTAAGTTTAAAATATCCATATAGTGAAAGCCACAATAGAGCGTACATCTCAAAATACAACAAACAATTCATAAATAAACTACTAAATATCATTACACACATGCATTCATAAGTGGCGTGGCATCAAGTATATCAGAAGGCAAGCCGAAGCGAATTTAAGTAGCCTTTTCCTCTAATTCTGCACGATAAAAGTGCCCAACTGCCTTAAAATAGGCAAGCCGGTGGGAATCGAGTTCAATGGACACCACGCCACTGGCACACACACATACACACAAATCACATCTTTATCCCTTACAGCAGTGTTTTTCAAACTGTGGGTCGCGACCCCCTGGGGGGTCGCAAAGCCTCGACAAGGGGGTCGCGAGAGGTCGCAGAAACCTCATCAAAAAAAAGTTGCTTTCTATGCAAATGCATAAAGGTGTCGTATTAATTGAATATTTGTAACATAAATAAAATTACTACATGAAGAAGAGGGGGGGGGGGGGGGGGGGGGTCGCGAAACATTTTTTTCATACTAGGGGGTCGTATTGTGAAAAAGTTTGAAAAACATTGCCTTACAGGGTAGACAGAGCCTAAGGTGCCAAGACCTACGCCACGATTAGCAAGATGAGTACACACAATATTTAAGGAGATTTACTTATTTATTTATTTATTTACAAACTAGCTGTTGCCTGCAACTTCGTCTGCATAGAATTCGTTTATCGCTATCCCGCGGGAATTAAGCAATTTCCCGGGATAAAAAGTAGCCTATGTGTTATTTCAGACTATAATCTATCTATGTTCCAAATTTCATCCAGATCTGTCCAGCCGTTCTGGCGTGAAAGAGTAACAAACATCCATCCATACTTACAAACTTTCGCGTTTATAATATTAGTAGGACTAGGTTCTGCCTGCGACTTTGTCCGCGTAGGATAAGACTTAAGAACTTTCACATTTATAATATTAGTAGGATTGCCGTGCTCCCAAGAATATGCTGTACTTCCATGTTTTTCCAGGGCTTCGACCCTGGGGATGTGCTCTATCTATACGAGAGCCCGGCGGGCTACGGGCTGATCTTCCTCCGAGTGTGCGCCTCCTGTGTCTTCGCTTATTCCACTTTCTTCACTGTGAGGAAGTATCCTGAAAAGGTATTACAATACATCGACTAATGTAGTTTTGTACACACACACATACACAAATCACGTCTTTGTCGCTTACGGGGTAGACAGAGCCTAAGGTGACAAGACCTACAGCCTACAGGCCACATTTAGCAACGTTCTGGGCGTATAGGTGGAAAGAAGAACTTCCGGACATTCCCTCGATGGCCTTTTAACATATGCGCGGGAAGAGAAGCAACTGGTACATTCTATGTTATTTAGACCAGCATGGAAGGGATCGAAGTTTCGTACTTATATACATATCAAAGGTTGACTTGAAGATAAGTCCGCCTCTTTTTATGTATCTCAGTGTTTGTCAATTGTATTTCTTTTATGTTTTTTTTGCACAATAATAAGTTTACATAGGTACGTACTTACATACCTATAGATATATAGAATTTAATTTCTAAATGTCTGTGAAAATCAGAACACATAGAAAAATCCGAAAAGTAAAGCTATGGCCGGGAATCGAACCCGGATCCTCGTCATTCCGTGACGCGTGCTATACCACTACACCACCCATAGCAGGTCTATAGAATTTAGTAAAAACCGCCTTCAAAATAGCTGTCACGCTTCTTTCCCACAGGGGTAGGCAGAGATTACTTTGTTCCACTTGCTACGATCCTGACAAGTACCTGTATTTCAGTTGCCGCTATAAAAACAAATCCTAAAAGTACAGAAGAATAAATATTTTTGTCTGTAAATACATACACATACACAAATCACGTCTTTCCCTTACGGCTGACAGAGCCTAAGGATGCCTACAGGCCACACTTAGCAAGATTGTGGGCGTATAGGTGAAAAATTAAATCAAAATGTGATGGGTTGCTAGCCTCATCGCCTATAACATGATTCCTATGATTTTCGCCCATTCCCTCGATGGGCTTTTACCATCTGCGCGGGTAGAGAAGCAACTGGTATATTCTATGTTTTTTCTTTGCTCCCAGACCAGCATGGAAGAAAATGAAATTGTCTGTAAAAAACCAATATAAAATGACCTCGCACTGCATACATTTTGCTTAGGCGCAGAGCTCTGCTAACACTGGATTTATACTAACTTAGCGATGTACAGAACCCCCGGTACGCGAGTCTGACTCAAACTTCAACTTAGTTACTAGCCTTCCGTCCGCAGCTTCGCCCGCGATAAATTAATTTTCCCGCGGTAAAAAGTAGCCTATGTCACTCAGTGATAATGTAGCTTTCTAACGGCAAAAGAATTTTTGAAATCGGTCCAGTAGTTTCGGAGCCTATTCAATTCAAACAAACAAACAATCAAATCTTTCCTCTTTATAATATTAGTATAGACTAACATGCAAAGCGTGTGTGTGTGTGTGTGTGTGTGTGTGTATGTGTGTTTGTGAGGTACGTGGTTTCTGACAGCTTTATGTCTCTTTATTTAATATAATTATTACATACTATCTTATATCTAGGATCTAGGAGCCTATAATCAGCAGGTCTTCAGTTTCAGTGTAATTAATTTTACTTAGCCATGCATTGAGTGCCTCCTTAGTTTATGTAACCAAGTCAAAACTTTGGGCCCGTTTTTTTTTTCAGAACCAGTTCTACTGTCCATTCTTCATCTGTGGCACTCTGTGGTTCTACGCTGGCCCTCTCTTCATTCTTACCGCCAACGCTTATATTGGTAAGATTTCTGTTTGAACATAACATTTATAAACGACACTAAAATTAGAACACAGAAAAATCCGAAAAGTAAAGCTATGGCCAGTCCTCGTCATTCCGTGACGCGTGCTATACCCCTACACCACCCATAGCAGGTGGGTAGTCTTCGAATTTTGCTATCTGTTACTAGCTCTCACGTGACCTTGTTACTATGCGAATTTTTGTAGCCAAGCGTCATCTGTTTGAATGATGTGTCTGTAAGACACTGCTCACCAGGGACGAGAGAAGGCGCTGTTTTTCAAATGATAGTACTATCAAATGAATCAAGAATTTTTACTTCTTGATTTTTATGTTTACTTTTACGGTTTAACCGTTAGAAATTAAAATTCTAAACGACACCGAAAATTTGAACTAATAGAAAATTCCGAAAAGTAAAGCTATGGCCGGGAACATTAATAATTAAAAATTATAAAATAACCTTAAATAAACGGATTAATCTAGTAATCATACGTAATTAAAAAACAATTTAATTTAATGCCAGAAATACCTTACATCGCTTTGGAAATGAGCTGAAACTTCCTGTAGGCTTATGTATGTATGTATGTATGTAAACTCTTTATTGCACATAAAATTTAAAAAAATACAGAAATTCAGACAAAAAAGTACAAAGGCGAACTTATCCCTAAGAAGGGATCTCTTATTGCCTAACTCGCTCGCAATCGCCATCGTGTTCATTTTGACAGTTCATGTTGCGCTGACAATTGGCATCGGAATCAGCTAGCTGTCACATTCACACAAGAACTGTCAAAATGAACACGATGGCGATTGCGACGGGGGCTTATAAAGTACTGCACCTTGCATCTGCAAGCCTTTGGTGTGTCCAAGTTTACTTACCGTCATGTGGCCCACTTACACGTTTGCCACACATATTTATTTATATTGTTAACCACCGTCGCAAAAAGAGGGTAGTTAACAGTTTGACGTCGATGTCTCTCTCTCTCTCTCTGTCTGTGTGTGTGTCCTTGCGGTGGTTCTTAGCCATTTTTGGCAGAAACCGATTTTTTTATGCGTGAGGGTTTTCTAACATTTTTAATTTAATGTTTTATATTTTCAGACAAATGGGTGAGAGAGAGCGTCGTGACCGCCGTCCTGCTCTTCATCACCTTTAACGGGCATATCATGTTTCTGGTGAGTTTAAACGTTACGCCATTGTTTTCGATCTACAAAACCTTATCACTGTCGCAAATGGCGACATGTGTTGCTTGTTGTCGCAACCACTGCGTACCCCGTTTAGAGGGTCGATAGGTTCTGTAAGTATTTTGGCCAAGCGCCAATAGATGGTGCTATCATAATTACACATAAACGGATAACTCGCGTATAAAAAGTCGAGTGATGCTCGACATGTTTCGGACTATTTCGTACCGCCGCGACCGGCGCGAGCGGAATGACAATTCAGTCGGATGAGTTCGTATCAACTCGGCTATTCTCGGAACAAAATACAAACGGAACGCACCTCGTAACTGCCAGCAAAGCCATAGACAATTGGCGCCAAATTTGAACACTTCTACATTCGCATTCGCATTCGCATCCGCGAATGTCAGTAGCAGACATTTGAATTCGCATTCGCATTCGCGAATGTTTAAAAAATGACATTCGTTACATCACTAACGTATAGCGGCTGGATGATGATGACGTTGTTTTCAGTTGCTGACGCTGCCGGTCTTCGCCAACAAGAACTTCCCCTACCATGTTCGCACCACACAAATAGGTATCATGGAGGTAAGTCTTCTTGGATTTTTTTCCCTCGTCGCCAAGTTTAACAACTTGTTATATCACGTCTTTATCCCTTACGGGGTAGACAGACAAGAGCCTAAGCCCTAAGGTAACATCCTTAAGGCCACGTTTAGCATGCTTAAGGGCGTATAGGTGGAAAGGGAAATCAAAAAATAGTGATGGGTTGCTAGCCGCATCGCCTATAACATGATTCCTATGACTTTCGCCCATTCCCTCGCTTTTACCATCTGCGCGGGAACCAAGCAACTGGTTCTGTTTTTTCTTTCCTCCCAGACCAGCATGGAAAATTGCCAAATTGACTTGAATAATATGATTACAGGTGACCGGGAGCTCAGGTTTGGATAGTTTCGGCCACAACGCGTACCCCCCGGGCAATGGTGCAGCGCAGACCGTCATTATACCTCTAACCAGGTAACTTGAGGATTTGAGCGCCATCTAGTGTCGGATAGAAGAACTGTTACGACCAACGGGGAACTAGATTGCTAACGCTTTTCATCCGTTGTCTGCTAGAAAAATCTTCTTCTATTTTTAATATGGCCCCATCGATGCGATGATTTCGCCAATGTCAAAGTCATAAATACAGTATTCAAAAATCTTGTAACAAAAATGTCGGCAACGTTGTACGGTAGAACACGGTCAAACAACCCCCCCCCCCTGTCGGGCTCTTAGCCAACGGTCATATCCCTCGTAGACTGCCAGGAAATCATTAGCCGATACCCAGGGTGCACCGGACCAAGCACTGCTCTTCCCCCCGGACGAATCCTAAAACGAACCGTAGCTCTTGACCACACGCGAAGGTAACCCGACTCACACCCCAATTTTTTTTTTTTACGACAATAAAGACGAAAGAGCAAGTGGGTGACCTGATGGTAAGTGACCACAGCCGCCCATGGATGTGTGCAACACCAGAGGATTGCAGATGTGTTGCCAGTAGAAGTATGTGTATACGTTTGTCCGGGTGGAATCTAGCGAATCAAATTTGAAGCAGACATCTTCAACCGATTGAGCTCAAATTTTGCATACTTGTGTAAGTCGGATGACAATACAATAATTTAGTCGTAGAATTCTGGTGGTTCAACCAGAAACGTCTCCACAGGAGGGAACTCTTCTACAGTTGGTCCTACTGACTTGAATTTTGGTACACCCGTAGGACAGATGAGAGAACTCACTCAAAATTGAATGTTTAACAAACTTTTTCAGACGCACAGAAGAACTAATAGGGAATATGTACAGCCAGTACATGGCATCCGCCCCTCCCCTGGAAACCCCCACTTTGAACGGTGTCAAACGCATCCATTCCCTCTCCCCAAAGAACCAAATGGTCCACCAAGACAGCACAGACACCAACGCATCAGACGACATCAAACCGACGCTCACAAACGAAATATTTACCGTCGAGAACCAAATGTCAAAATTGGAGTTGCCAGAGGAAAAAAAACTGAAAGTGTTGCCGCATGAAACGCTGAATAATCTGCCAAAAACTGTGTTGCCACATGAAAATTTGGTTGAAAGGGAGAAAGAGTTGCCTAGTGTGCTGAGGTCGAGACGGACTATTTTAGAACCTCTGAAGAGGGATGATGTGCCTTCGTGGTCGCTGGCTAAGGGGCCGTGTGTGGTCGCCATGCAGAGGAAAGTGAATGGCGACGTTAACGACATTAAAGAGGGTAAGTGCGAGTCCTTTCGTTTGCCCGAGTTTCATGTGCCATAATCGTTTGTCTTTTTCTGAAACAGTAATTTTTTCTGGGGTCTTTCAAATGGCCATCCTATGAAACTATCATTCTTCATAGCGCGAAGAGTTCTAGGCTTATTACCTAACTCGCTCGCAATCGCCATCGTGTTCACAGTTCTTGTATGAATGTGACAGCTAGCTGATTCCGATGCCAATTGTCAGCCCATACATGAACTGTCGAAATGAACACGATGGCGATTACGAGCGAGTTAGCAATAAGACTACGGGTTCGATTAGTTCTGTGTCGACATGTATGGAACTGTCATCCTTAAACCTTTTTCTTTTTTTTGCTTGTATGCTATGACAGATATTTCAAACGGACCTCTCGATTCCAATGCCAGCTAGCGACAATTTGTCGTTCAAAAACTCTTGAAGAAATCTTTACTTTGATAAAATTTGGATTTGGATTTTTTGTCACTCCTTTTTTTTCATTTTCAAACAGATATTCCCGAAGCCATTACAAACGGTAAGAAAGTGCCACCGGTCCGTAACGGGCTCCAACAGAGTTCCGGGGAGATCTCCACCATACACGAGGGCCGCGAGCAGTCCTACAATCGGACCGTCGACTTGTTCACCGCTGGCAACACTGGATGACAGCTGTCAACAGACTCGGCTCCATAAATGTATATAGATGAAATGTAATTAGCCGGGGCCCGATTTTTGAATTCACGTCACTCGAAAGTGGCATAAATCTGTGTATTACTACAATACTACAGCTCAAAGTAAATTTTCGACTAGTAGATAAGATAAATCAGAGTTGTCATTTTCTACTGAGCTACTCGCATTTCAAATTTACCACAATTTTTCGCTTGTTCCCCGTATATAACTATTTTACATTACCAGTACGTTCTAAGGTAAAATAAAGACTATTTCTAAATTAGATCAGCGGGAGATTGACCCATTGAATTTTTATTACACTCTTAAACAGCAATAAATATCAAAATAAACCTAATTTTACCTTCTCTTGAAGGGTAATTTAAACTCATCCGCCGGTCCGAATTCATGTCGTGAATGCCCCTGTGTGGCAAGAGACCCGACGGTATGACAATGATTCCATGGAGCGTGGGACGTGTGCTAAACCTAAACATGTTTGCGGTTTAGGGGTGGCTCAAGCCCCCCCCCCCCCCCTCCCGCCGCACCTAAACCTAATTTAATCGAAATTAATCACCCTACATTGGTTTTACCCGTGCCGGTTATGTAACTAGGTTATGTACGAGGAACAAGCTCAATTCTTCACTTGTCACCCGCAGAACAAAGAACCTGAAGTAGCCAAAAGATAAGTCTGAAAATTACAGTTGTCTAAATAACTTTGCCATTGCACAACAGATGTCGTTAAAATAATTGCGTTGCAAAATGACAGCTGTATGGATTTAGGTCTACGTGATTGAAAATATTACTGTAACAGCGGAACTCTCGAAAAAATCTGATTCTGGCAGCATCATTCTGCTACTCGAACCGTCAAATTCAATTTGACGTTTGTACCAGGGATGTAACGGAGGTAGTTTTATAGGAACCGAAGGCGGAGTCGGAGTTTTTAAATTTGCTTTATCGGAGTCGGAGACAGGGTCGGATAATTGACGATAGAGTGCACGTAGTGGGAGTCGGGGGGATTCCCCGCGCGACATGTATGAACCTGTTCATAACAGTCGACTCAGGCCGCCGCCGCCGCTATGTTATGCTTCGACCTCCGATTAAAACCTTCGATTTAAAAGTGTCGGAGCCAAAGGCGGAACCGAAGGTGTAATAATAATCGGAAGTTCCGACTTAACGGAACCGGAGTCGAAGCTCCGTAACATCCCTGGTTTGTACATGCGATTTGCGCATAAAGGAAGCACGCGTGTCTCGTTCACACGCCACTTCGACTTTCTGTCTTCTATGTTGTCACCAGTGTGTATGACCAACCAAATGAAAACCTAGGCCACTGTAACTTTGTCGCAATAAGTGATCGGCTTGTTATTTGTGTGTCAGTGTCAAACTCCGACGTTGATTGTGAGAAGGCTACTGTGGCTAGATTCCCTTTGGCTGACTACTTTAAAAAATCGGGCCCCAGGCCTTTCTGCCAAATAGCGTTAAACAAAAGCAGATTAGGAATTTTAACCTTTTCGCCTCCACGTCAAATACAGTCACCCTTACGCCAGACTTCTTTATTGCGATGCCTTAAGTTGAACCTAAATTTGGGTAGATTGAGCGCGTCAGTCTTGCCAAATTTTTCACCGGAGTCTCCACTGGTAAGCATATTTTCAAAAATTATCGTGGAAAATAGACTTTCAGAAGGTTAATGATGGGGTTTTATTGAAATATAAAAAGAAAACAATAAAGAACAGTCAAAACTTAAAAATAACTTAAACCTAGTTAAAACTATTATTAAAGATAAAAAAATTCTCTCAAATTGCCGCCAATGGGGAGGGTGCCCAGAAGGCTGGCAGCATTGCCACGTTGTATGGCAATGCTTATTCGCTGAGCGAAATATTGGCCAGCCCTCTGGTCACGGGAGGCCTCTATGTATAAGGCGGCGAGATATCTTTATAGACACGGCGCGCGCTTGGCCCCCATGGCCCCAGAGTTTCGACTCCAAACGCCTCAAAAATATAGATGCCTCCAAGCGTGCTATACTTTCGGCGTTTGAAGTCCTCCGCTGAGGCCGCAGCAGAGCCAGCAATTCAATTCAATTCAATTTTTGGTAATATAGCTCAATCGATACTATCGATGATTCCGCCAATGTCGAGGTTGAAGAAAAAAGAAAAGAACTTAAAAAGAAACGGCCCGGCATGAAATGACAAATGATGACATTGACGTACGAATGACAGATAACAGTATTTTTTCGCTAAGCAGATGGGCAAAGGAAATCAAGAGTTTCGTGCCACTGATGACGTATGTCCGGTATTTAATAAATTCAATTTAAAAAAAATACGCGACCAAGTTTTAAAATATTCAAATTAATTTCTCAAATTGGCCTAATCACAAAGAAAAAAATATAAAAAATACACTTTTTTTTTCTACCCAAAGGCAATTGAGTGAAGGTTGCTTTTGCATTGAAGTAATGTTTGGACGTTTATAGGTCGTTGGCGTCGAAAAGGTTGAACTCAAGCAGATTAGAAACCTTTAAGAGCCAGAACTGATATATTAGAATGACGTTGTAACAAGTATGTAATGATTCATCCTACTAATATTGATAATGATGGATGGATGTTTGTTACTCTTTCACGCCAGAACGGCTGGACATATTTTGATGAAATTTGGAACATAAATAGATTATAGTCTGGAATAACACGTAGGCTACTTTTTATCCTGGAAAATTGCATAATTCTTGCGGGATAGCGATAAGTCTATGCAGACGAAGTTGCGGGCAACAGCTAGTAAAATTTCGTCTTAAAACTGAGATATGCTGCGATGTCATGTTTCTAATGGTTCGAAAGCAAAGAAAATAATGAATTAAACAAGGTTTTTTTAATCATTCAAAATTGTTGCCATTTATAAGCAAACTAGCTTCTGCCCGCGACTTCGTCTGCGTAGAATTATACATAAAAACCTTCCTCTTGAATCACTCTATCTATTAAAAAAACCGCATCAAAATCCGTTGTGTAGTTTTGAAGATATAAGCATACATAGGGACAGAGAAAGCGACTTTGTTTTATACTATGTAGTGATGATTATGTCAAAACATGATGAGTTTAATTTGTACTCTTTACTGTAGTCCGTTATAATCCATTTAAACGCTTTTGTCAACAAATATGTTCACATAAAATTACAATATAGTAATCATAGCCCAAGCCCTCTCATTCTGAGAGGAGGCCTGTGCCCAGCAGTGGGACGCATATAGTATGATTGTTATAAAATGTCGTGAGGTATCAAGTGTGATCCTTCAAGATTCCGGTGGGTGTGATGCCAATGGGGACTATCGTTTCTTTGCTCACCAGTTGGCGCCACTGGCGACTAAGGTCCAGAGTTACAGCTGTCAAAGGCGACTTTATAAGATCGGCGCCGAAACAAAACTTTAAATCTTGAATCTCATTAAGTTTATCATCACTACATAGTATAAAATAAAGTCGCTTTCTCTGTCCCTATGTCCCTTTGTATGCTTATATCTTCAAAACTACACAGCGGATTTTGATGCGGTTTTTTTAATAGATAGAGTGATTCAAGAGGAAGGTTTTTATGTATAATTCTACGCAGACGAAGTCGCGGGCAGAAGCTAGTTGATTATAAATAACTATCATCATATCAAGCTATGCCGCAATTCCACGAAGGAGATCACTTTTCAACAGGTAAATGAAAGAAATTATAATTTATGTCACGAAGCCCACTGAAACCAGTGAAAAGTGAATGTTATTGGACCTCACGCGACACTAGCGCCTCTAGTGGCAAACACACGCGAGCCCCCATTGCATGCAATGACTGACTGCGCGGGAATCTAGTTGAAACTGGTTTGATCACAAAGACGTTACAATGGATTGCAATGTAAAATAATTATGTGCCTGTACGTAGAATAAGTTGTGTGATACTCACTAATTTAGATAATTTATTTTTAAATTTCTAAACGGCACTCAAAATTAGAACAGAAAAATCCGAAAAGTAAAGCTATGGTCGGGAATCCAACCCGGATCCTCGTCATTCCGTGACGCGTGCTATACCCCTACACCACCCATAGCAGCTGGGTAAGCCTTCGAATTTTTCTATGTACTGTCACTATGATGTGTCTGTAAAACTCCCGTGGAACATCTACTGCTCATCAGGGACGAGAGAAGGCGTTGTTTTTCAAAAGATAGGTACTATCAAATTAATCAAGTAAAAATTCTTCATCCATTTGATAGTAGGGCATTTAAAAAAAAACATGTACCCTTGACTTTTTTTTCCAAAATGATGTCATTTTGGAATTTTCTGAATCAGAATTATTAGCACTACTTATTTTTGTAAAGAAAAAGGTGCCCATTGGTTTTTTGTCAGTTTTGGGACACTATTTTCAAACATATAAAACTGACACGAAAAAGTTGTATGGGAAATTAAGGTAATCTTGTTGGAAAAAGGGTACACGTTTTTTTGATAATGCCCAGTAATTTATTTTTAATTTATTATTAGACGCTACTTGCGGGTGTATGAGTAATTGTTGCTCAGTTTAAGTTGTATTTACACTAGTATATTAGTAATTTAAAAGCAATGTTTTCAGCAATATTCTGATGCGTGTCTAGTCATAATAAATACACGTTTTTCTCGAAAATATATTTTTAATAAATCATCTCATCTCCTGGCTGTATACTTCCCACTGCTGGGCAAAATGAGAGGGCTTGGGCTATAGTTCCCATGCAGGCCCAGTGCGGATTGGGAACTTCACACACCCCATTGAATTGCTGTCGCCACAATCACATATCCAACATTATAGCCCCAATGTCGGATCGCCTTGGTTCAACGTAGTATTAATTACCCATATGCGACAAAGTGTCATGTGTGATAATATAGAGATATAGCGATATATAAGTGTTTTCACATATACTACTATTAACGTTAAACTCACTGCTTGCGCTACCGGCATGCAAATACACCCGAGAGCCACAAAGTGGTAGGATCCTCTCGTTGGACGGGTATATCTGTTGCCAGACGCGATAGCAGTAGCTGGGGCCCGAGGGCCCCATGGTGATCCTCCACCTCCCCTTAGATCAACCCATACCTCCAAGCGAATGCAATGTTCTTTTCGTCTATATCTCAATATTACTACATTTACTTATTAGGTTTTATATGCACTCACCAGATAAAGTGATACCACCTGAACTCTCTGCTTCGCACAAACACTTGATTCTCCCCATCATTCACCCTCCAGATCCCTCCTTCTTTTATAACCTCACTTCCTAACATTCATGCTTCCCTCCTAAATCTACTCTCTCCCTACGTCATACCGTGTGTTGCCAGTAATCAAAGTTGCGTTCAGAAACAGTATAACGAACTCACCAATAATTGTTAATCGCGATCATTCGCGACAATTGCTTCACAAATCTGTGTAGGTTTCCTCGGGATGTTTTCCTTCACTGAAAAGCTCATGGTAAATTTCAAATGTAGTATCGCACATAAATTCTGAAAAGGTGCGAGCCCGGCCTCGAACCCACGACCCTCTACTTGAGAGGTCACAAGTCAAACCACTAGGCTACCACGGCTTTTCTTATAAATACCCTACAAATCCATCTGTTTATTTTCTAGCTAAAACTTGGCAAAAATGGAACAGACCCTTGCCCAGTTTTCCCGACTATACACCCTCTACGCCAGAACAGCTCAAGCGTTGCTGATTAGCGGTAGCATTAGCAATCACTTGACGCTATCATTTATTCCTATCGACATAACATATTTAAATTTAACGGGTACAAATAAAACAAGTACAAATAAATTCATTCTTTAATCTCTTCTCCATATGAACGAAATTAGCTTAACTTAACTGAAACAAATTCATTAATCAGACAAAATAAGCATTTCGAGCAGGGGCCCGATTTTTGAAAGCACATGTGTGAAAATACCACTCGAAAGTAGTGAAAAGTTGTGATGAATTTGAAATACGAGTAGCATAGAAGACAATCGCAGCTCTCGTTAATCTTGTGAACTAGTCAACACTTTGATTAGAGCTGCAGTTTTGAAGATATAAACAGATTTATACTACTTTCGAGTGATGTGCTTTCAAAAATCGGGCCCCAGAATACGAAATGTGACATGGGATAGAATTAAAAAATCGTGTATGTAGATCCAATGACATACGCACTGTACATCAGTGCAAATAAAGAGTTCCTTTTTTGTGCCATAATTTTCTTTGGTGATAATAATCGTTAGTCATAAAGGTCCAATCGATCGATCACGATCGATTAGTGCGGTAGCTTTGGCTGATCGACGGATAAACCAATCGATCGACGTTGTTCTATACCATCGATCGACATCGATCGGTGTGGTAGCGTTGGTCTAATCAAGTAGGAACTAACGATCGACGTCGACTGTACCATTCTATCATCGATCGAAGCAATCGACCGACGACCGATCGATCGGTCTGATAACACCCTTAGTTTGAAATTTCTAAATGACACTGACAACCTTGTTACTATGCGATTTTTTGTCGTTATGCCCTTAGTTTGGTCATGACACATGAAATCGTGCATTATTCAGGCATTTTGGAAATATCATCAGAATGCAGTAGGATATATCAGGTCAGTTTACTGTCAATTCTGAAAAGATACTGTTTCAGAAATAAATCTAACGAAATCTAAATGACTAACCAAAATTATGACCTTCAATTTAATGGAACAAAATATAGACCATGCAAATAACATTACCAACAGAACATAAGCATAGTATATATAAACTAAGGCTACCCTAAAAATAACTTTATAAAAATAAAACTAAAGCTAAAAATTTTAAATTAAAATAAATTTGGACCCTTAGGTAGGGTCCCCGTCACGCATGCGTTCCCGCGTTGTATCGCAATTGAGAGTCTTTGTGCGAGAAAGCTGCCGGCGCGAGGGTCGTCCGTCGCCTCTCTCAGGGTCCAAATTTATTTTAATTTATTTTATTTTGATTGTTGATGAATGGCAGTCTTCGACGGTGCGGTTTAATCGATCTTTTTTGCCACGAACTTGCAAAATCTGGAACGAGCTTCCCGCTGAGGTCTTCCCATTGAGTTACGACCTGGGTGCCTTTAAGAGGCGAGTGTACAATTTTCTGCAGGGCCGACAACGCACTGGCATCGCGTAGAGCGCTGCGGGTGTCTATGGACAGTGGTGATCATTTACCATCAGGTGACCCACTAGTTCGTTTGTCTGGCCTCTATAACATAAAAAAAAAAAAAAATGTAGCCGATTTTTTATTTTTATTAAGTTATTTTTAAGGTAGCCTTAGTTTATATTTTAATCAATACTTTTGTAATCATTTAGAAAATAAAATATATTAGCATAGTATGAATCCAGTAGTAAATCTATCATACAGACAATTACAAGCTAAATTTCGGCTATTGCAAACTTGCCAATTGAGTCATAAACATAATAGTACATTATTACTGCTGGGAAGTAGGGGGTTGACGTCCGAGCGCCAGCGAGGCTGGATATTTGAGGCTGGCAACCCCTTTCCCCGCAGAGTTTAGTGCTTTTCTCAAACATGCAATGAAATGAGAAAGTTTTATTTCCTAGAAAAACTTAAAAGAAAACTGCAAATATGACAAACCTCGTTTATTGTTTTTTTTTTCAATCTTGTATTAGAAATTTATTTTGACTACAATCTTAACACTAATTTAAATTTTTGATTTTGATTGTATTTTTTAACAAATTAAGGGCCGATTTTTCAATCCTCAGATAGGCACGTAACTGACAGATACCCATAGAGTTGTCCGTCGAATAGGGCTTATCTGACGATTGAAAAATCGGGGGTAAATATAATAAATAAATTGTCATAATGTCTGAAAGCGAATGTTGCTTAAAGTTGTTGTTGTTGTTGTTGTTTAAAGTTTTTAGTGGCTGAATGCCAAGATGCTGTGTCACAAACATATGTGGAACGGAAATTAAAAAAGAACACAATTGCCGTCAAAAGTGACACTTCACAAGCCTCACAGCCTGATATAAGGAAAACAACACCAATATTTCACCGGGAGTGCGAGTCGGGTTACCTCCACGTGTGGTCAAGAGCTGCGGTTCGTTTTTGGATCCGTCCGGCGGGAAGAGCAGTGTTGGTCCGGTGCACCCTGGGCGGCTAATGATTTCCTGGCAGTTTCTGAGATATCATTGACCGTTGCCTATGAGCCCGACAGGGGAGGGGGGTCTTTGACCTTTTGTCACAAGACTTCTGAATTATATTTTTGTTACTTTGACATTGGCGAAGTTGTCGTCGCTATAACGACTTGATACGCCACAAATAAGAAGAAGAATATTTCATCGCATGTTTGAGAAAATCATAAGATCATAACGGACTTTTCGCTAGCACTCACAGGCCTTGAGTATTATTTTATGACAGTCTATTCGTCCCACTTCCGAAACTCTAGTCCATCAGGTGGCTTCACTTCCACCTTATCCTTGGCCACCTGGTCCCAGTTCGTGCTCAACACGGTGCCACCCGACTCCACCTGTAAATTAAAAACCACCCTCGCATTAATCTATAGTAATAATAATAATAAAAGCCTTTATTCGCTGACCTTTCCAACTTACTTGCTATTCTTATAAAACAGTAGTATTCTTAAATCTATACTAATATTATAAAGAGGAAAAATTTGATTGTTTGTTTGTTTGAATTGAATAGGCTCCGAAACTACTGGACGGATTTCAAAAATTCTTTTGCCGTTAGAAAGCTACATTATCACTGAATGACATAGGCTACTTTTTACCGCGGGAAAATACTTTTTCCTACGGGAAAATTAATTTATCGCGGGCGAAGCTGCGGACGGAAGGCTAGTCTAGTATAAATTTTCACAGCAAAAATAATAAATTTATTAGCATCCACTTTTGTCAGGTTGTCATTAATCTATATACGTCCCAATGTTGGGCACAGGCCTCCTCTCAGAATGAGAGGGCTTGGGCTATAGTTCCCACGCAAGCCCAGAGCGTATTGGCAACTTCACACACTGAATTTCTTCGCAGATGTGAACATGGTTTCCTCACGATGTTTTCCTTTCACTTTAAATAATAATAAAAAAAAGGAATTTTATGCAACACCTTACATCATTTTTTGAGAAGATACTAATAGGTACAAATCGGTACTAATAGGTTAAAAATAGAAACTTACAAAGCTCTTGTTCATGGCCCGGCGCACTTCGTCAGAGCCTTCCCCATATATCTTCTGGAAGAGGGCATTGAGCGCAGCATCGCCTTCCGGTTTCTCTTCCTCCTCCTTAAAACATGTTTCTGTTCAAATTTCCAATTTGTATACAAGGTTTCTTTGCTGACTGTACTTGCATTGTCATCCAGTACATGTGTACCAAATTTCAAGTCAATCGGACCAACCGTTGAAGAGTTCCCCGCGGAGACGGTCCTGGCTGGACCACCAGAATTCCACTACCAGATTGTTGTATTGCCATCAGACTTACACAAGTATGGAAGATTTCAGATCAATCGCTTGAAGATAGCTTTGGAATTGAGTTGCGAGATTCCACCCAGACAAACATCCAACTAATATTATAAACGCGAAAGTTTGTAAGTATGGTTGGATGTTTGTTACTCTGTCACGCCAGAACGGCTGAACAGATCTGGATGAAATTTGGAACATAGATAGATTATAGTCCGGAATAACACAGGCTACTTTTCATCCCGGAAAATTGCGTAATTCCTGCGGGATAAACGAATTCTATACAGACGAAGTTGCGGGCAACAGCTAGTGCACACATACATTGCAAGTTAAATAAAATTTTGTAAAATATCACATTTCAGCCATTTCGAAAAATATTAAACACACACTCGAAACGTTAGTAACTCAAAGTGCCAGTAACAGTAATTAGGTGAACGTTTTACCATTTTCTTCATTTCCTTTTCTATTTTGTCCCAGTCTTTTTTGAAAAGTTTAGGCGGTTGCGCCGGGCCTGACGCGTCTATGACAGCTGTAAAATACATATAATTTAGGTAGGTTGGGTTAGTTTTTCACGTTAAAATAAAAAAAAACTCAACGCATCACAGCTGAAAAGATTTTGATAAAACATGTTGAAGTACCACTGCTAGAGAACCTGCTTTCAAGCAAAAAAACCGGTCAAGTGTGAGTCGGAGTCGCTCACCGAGGGTTCCTTACAAATTCACCAAGTTGTTATAAAATCCAATGTTAGTAGAGCCCTGCCTCTAAGCAAAATGTAGGCAGTGTGAGGTCATTTTATATTGGTCACTTACATAGACAGAAACAAAAAAATTATTTGTAGATTTCAAAATTCAAAATTTTAGGACAATAGGATACCACATAGGTTTCAGCAGCTCGGTAATTTGTATGGAAACACCTTTTTTTTTAGAGGTACGGAACCATAAGAAAACCCAAATCAATACACCCGTTTAAAAGCTCCATGCTGGTCTGGGAGCAAAGAAAAAACATAGAATGTACCAGTTGCTTCTCTAACCGCGCAGATGGTAAAAGACCATCGAGGGAATGGGCGAAACTTATAGGAATCATGTTATAGGCGATGAGGCTAGCAACCCATCACTATTCTGATTCCATTTCCCACCTATACACACTTAATCTTGCTAATTGTGGCCTGTAGGTACCTGTTACCTTAGGCTCTGTCTACCCCGTAAGGGATAAAGACGTGATTTGTGTATGTATGTACACCATTCAACTTTGTTAAATTCTTAATCTACCAGTGAGAAAGGCGGACCGTTACAAGTAGCAGTCAAGCGCTTGTCGCACTCACCTTGCGGTATCGCCTTGACCTTCGTCTCGGTCGCCTCACCCTCCAACGTGGTCCACCGATGGCCCTCCTTCTTCCGCAGCTTGACTTCTATCTTGGACGGTGAGACGACGTGACTGCTCAGCGATGGGACCACCTCGTGAGCCAGTTCCAGCTCCAGACTGTATTCTGTATCCGTGTTCGGCAGGGGGGCTGACAGCGAGAGCTGTGGGAGTTGAGTTTGGTTAAAGAGGAGTCAGGGTTATCAACTTGTTCTTGTTGATTGTTGCTATTGTTACATTCACTCTTTAATCCGAATTTGGTGAGCAAGTATGCACATACATACATACATAATACATACATAATATCACGTCTTTATCCCTTACGGGGTAGGCAGACCCTAAGGTAACAAAACTTTAAGTCCATGTTTAGCATGATTAAGGGTGGAAACGGAAATCAAAATAGTGATGAGTTGCTAGCCTCATCGCCTATAACATGATTCCTATGATTTTTGCCCATTTGTTTGAGGGGCTTTAAAAACTAAAAACATAATATATCTTAAGGATCACATAGGTGCTATAAGGAAGGAAGAACAGAAGAACTGAGTGGATGTAGAGGCTATGACACTGATGTTATTTCTGCAGACAAAGTTGTGGGCAAAAGCTAGTATAGTTGTTGGCACAGTATACTCACACTGCGATCTCCATAGTGCACCTTCACTTTGTCGGCCGGTGCATTCTTCAGGAGCACTGTGACCACCACCTGTGCCTCCGTTTGGTACCAGTCATGTTTGATCTTCGGTTTTGCCTGTAAAGCATACAATGGTAATGAATCAAAACTTTGTTATTGAAAATTTCACACACCTTCAAGTTTTCTTTCAAGCAAGTAAATTTTAGATGAGAACATTAATGTTTTTAAGAAAAAACCATTTTGAATACTCCATTTTGGTCACTGTGGGAAGACTGTAGTAGTTAATGCCAAAACAGAATTACCACATTTGATGGCTAAGATATATAACTACTATCACAGTAAGTCGTCAAACTTGGCTCCCCCAGGAATTAAATCGTAGATCACCGCCACAAAGAAGTTGACTTGACTACATGATTTGCAATTATTGACCTAATATTAATACTTAGAGTAATTTAAAATAGTTTCAATATACAATATAAACTTATGATATACACGTAATTTAATAATACAATAACAAAACAATACAGAAACAAAGAACAAAGTATACAATAAGATAGTATATAATCGGTATAACGGAATAAAAGAAACATCACGTTAACTTGCGATGTTATACACGATTTTATGCTTACAGTTGATCGAAATTAAGCGCAATACTTACATCTCCGCCTTTATTATCCGTCGTATCAGCCATTTTGCTGGTTTTTGGCGATTTTTAGTAACTTTCCGGTATTTTCAATATCCCTAGAAATTTCTAGCACCGTCGTAGCAACAAAAATAGTTTTCGGGTATTGAATTGAATTTGACTTTGACTGACGTGACAGTGACAGTGACAGATCCAGTTCGACGTTTACAGGTTACGAGTTGCCAGCGTTAATAATATTGAGAAGTGTATTTTCCCAACAGAATTAATTGCGACTCCTGTTTATCGAATCTATTATGAGGCAGAGGCCAAAATGTAGCTGTGTTGATGCAAATTAAAAGAAAATTATGCTTAATAACTAAATATATTTAATAATGAAGACGGGAAAATGATCATGATTGATTTAGCTGCTCGAAAAAAGAGGAGAGCCAAAGAAATATCCTTAAATCGCTTGAACGGAATGGTATTTTACTTTCTTAGTTTACTGCCAATTCCGAACCTCGAAAAGATCAAACCACTACATCCTGCCTGAGATCAAGTAAATGCAAAAATTAAATTAATCAAAATAGCACATACCTACATAAGTTGTAATAAATTACTTCACCAGTTATTTAAGTTGTGGCATATCAGGGCTTATGCCATTGACGAAACCCACACGAATCGGCAGGATAATAAATAAAGTTTAATAAGGCCCGATCGAATGAGACCAACCGTCCACAACAAGCGTTGTTTGGGGCCACAGAAATAGCTGTGAAGCGGGTAACGTTGCCATAGTCCTTTTACTCTAAGTAAGCATTTTCCAATGGTACATAAGTATGTACATAGACAAGTCACGTCTTTATTTCTTACGAGGTAGACAGAGGCTAAGGTTAACATTTAGCGTGATTGTGGGCATATAGGTGGAAAGGGGAGTCAAAAATCAATCATCATCATCGTCATGTCAGCCGAAAGACGTCCACTGCTGGCCTCCCCAAGGCCCTCCACTCGGACCGGTCCTGTGCCTTCCGCATCCACCGCGATTCCGCGATCCTGATCGGGTCGTCGCTCCATCTTGTCGGAGGCCTACCGACAGTTCGTCTCCCGGTCCGCAAACGCCACTCGAGAACCTTTTGACCCCATCGGCCATCGGCCCTGCGAGCAATGTCCCCGCCCACTGCCACTTCAGTTTAGCAACACACACTGGTCAAAGACTTTTCATTTCAAACACTGTGGTAAATTGGACGAAAAGACACAGCGAAGCTTCACCAACGCTGCCCAGCCGAAATTCAATAGTATTTACTATTTTTGTAGGGGTCGTGCACCGCAACTCATGTACACCTACAACACAACAGATACGTTGCCAGCCTATATAGAGGGCTATGATATCTCACGAGCCATTAATAAAATTGTCTTACTCTATACGCGGGAACTCAGCGCAAGCACTGTTGGATTTTCAAGATTTCGAAGAAAGTGTCGCAGCATTCATCTCTCTCTCTCTATCACCCTCTCTCTTTAAGGTATTAAGCTATTCCAATCTGCTAACTGTCTTTTTCCTGTTTTATTCTTTCACCAGCTGCTGCCCGCGACTTCGTCTGCAAAAAATAGTTTTTCGCTATCTTCGGGAACATTGCACTTTTCCGCGATAAAAAGTAACCTATGTGTTAATCTAAGGTATCACCTATCTCCGTTCCAAATTTTATCCAAATCCATTCAGTAGTTTTTACGTGAAAGAGTAACAAACATCCATCCATACTTACAAACTTTCGCGTTTATACTATTAGTACCTATACCTAGGATAAGGCTTCGTCCTTTGTCGATGCTTGCCAAACGGTTGGCGCCAGCATTATAATTTTAAGTATAGTCGCTGACTTAGGGGCTCCAAGTGAGTCATATCGTGCAGGTCGATAGAAAGCAGCGGAATATTCCTTTAAGGCCGCATCGCCAGCAGACCGTCGGGACTTGTCGGGGATGTCGCTTGCGTCACTTCATTACGTCACTACGATGAGAAGGGGTTTACGGAAACAGAACTATGTAAATGTGCCATTTCTATCTTTTATTACAAGCTGTTTATTAACTTGCAACGTATTTGTCCGGGTGGAATCTTGCGACTCAACTTTGAAGCAGATATCTTCATCTGATTGAGCTGAAATTTTGCATACTTGTGTAAGTCAGATGACAGTGCAATAATCGGGTTGTAAAATTCTGGTGGTCTGGTCAGGACTGTCTCCGCAGGTCTCTTCAACGGTTGCTCCGATTGACTTGAAATTTGGTTCACATAAAGGACGGATGGCATTGCAAGTACAGGCAACAAAAAGTACAGTCAGCCAAAAATATTGTTTTTAAAATGAAATTTATAGGTTACGTTATCACTACATAGTAGGTATGAAACAAAGTCGCTTTCTCGGTCCCTATGTCCCTATGTCCCTATGTATGCTTATATCTTCAAAAGTACAGAACGGATTTTGATGCCGTTTTTTTAATAGATAAGAGTGATTCAAGAGGAAGGTTTTTATGTATAATTCTACGCAGATGAAGTCGCGGGCAGAAGCTAGTGTTATACTATAACATACACAAATCACGTCTATATCCTTTACAGGGTTGACAGAGTCTAAATATAACAAGTGATGGCAAGGGGATTCAAAATAGTGATGGATTGTTAGCCTCATCGCTTATGATTATGATGCCAAAGATTTTGTCCATTCTCTCGATGGCCTTTTACCATCTGCGCGAGAAGAGACCAGCATGGAAGCATGGAAGCATGGAAGGCAATTCAATCGATATCTACACTAATATTAAATGCGAAAGTATTTGTCTGTCTGTTACCTCTTCACGTTTAAACCGCTGAGGTGAAATTTACTCCAAAGATGCAATGCTCTATTAGTAATTAATGTAGTTTGCCGCCGACTTTTTTGTAGGCGTATTACAAACAAAATTAAAGTTTTGGAATATTAAGAGAATATTTTGTTGCCGTTTCGATCCGCAAGTGGCGCTGTCAATTTTTCCAAAATACATATTGCTTACCTCCATGCTGGTCTGGGAGCAAAGAACATACATAAAATCTACCAGTCGCTTTTCTTCCCGCGCAGATGGAAAAATAGAAATTGATCGTGGGAATAGGCGAAAATCTCAGGAATCATGTTATAGGCGATGCGGTAATCGACTAGCAAACTAGAAACCCATCACTATTTTGATAGCCCTTTCCACCTATACGCCCACAATTAGCTAAACGTGGCCTTTAGGCTGTCACGTCTACCCCGTGGAGGGCGAGAATTCCCAAACCTGCATTGCACAGGTGCTGCGAAGAGGGAACCCCATCCTGGGGTGGTCGTGGGGCGTCGCGGTGACACCGAGTGCCGTAACGCCGCGCATACGACCGAATAGGGAATCCGTGTGGTTTTTAGTGGGTGCCTGCCGTCGCGGGAGAGCCCCACATACCCCCTGTAACCCCGTACCGCGCGGATGCATAAGGCGCATTTTCCACACCATAAAAAAAAGAAAAAGAAAAAAAAAGAATGGCTAAGGCCCCGTAAGGATGTACCTAATATTCAGACGTTTAAACATGAACGTATTCGACACGTTTCTCCCCACGACGAACGAAACCGAACGAAAACGATATATGCGTTTGGCGTTAGATATTGGGTGATTGTTTATTCGTGTCTAACACTAGAGGCTCAACCCCTTGTAGGGACATGCAACACTTTCATATCATAGTGCAAGTGCACTTGATATGAGCGGTGTAAGCAAATTCCTTGTAGCTGGGTTTAGCGGGACCAAGCGCCCGCTCCGGCAGTCGTTCCCTAACTCTTGTGTAGATCGCAATTTCCTCAGCTCATGTGTAAAACGTATTTACTCAGCTCATTGTATAGACTGTAGTCTCAGCTCACGTTTAGTTCGTATTTAAATAACGCTGTGAAAAGTTAATATAACAAGTATCCGAACTCTGCATTTTATTGACCATCCTTATAGCGCGCCTGGCAGTGAATAGTGGTGACAGTTAATAATAATAATAATAATAATATTCGTTTATTCAAGTAACCATGACTCAATAGTGTTAGTATTCTTAAGACTAGGTTAGTAACAAATTATAAATTTAAATTTTAAGCCAATCCTGTACCATGCCGCCCGATATAGCACAGCAACGGCTCACATACGAGCAGTCAAGTCGGCCGGCAATCATGCTCAGAATGCCGTTGGAGCTCTCCCGCACCCTGCGCACCAGGGACGCACATCTCTTACGCATAGTGGCGTAAAAACAGTCCACTTGTGCTTCCGCAAACATACCCGATGCACTACAGTAGCGAGGTAGCCCCAACAGCACTGAAAGCATTATTATACTGCACTCGGAGGGCATTGTAAGCTTTTTGAGTATATCTAGCCCACAGGCTACTCGTGTAAAATAATGTACAAAAAGCTCGAAATAGTGCAATTTTAATTTTAATAAGGGTTGAGACTGACGACCATAACCCACGCCCACATAACCCCACACCCTAATATGCTAACTCTTTGAACAGTCATACAGGATATGACATGTAAGTCAGTTTGATCGTAACGGGGCGCTTTCTCCGTCTGCATGTTGTTTCATTGCACTTCCGCCCACTAAATACAAGCGACATTAAATTACACGTGACAGTTCTCGTCTAGACATGGGCGAAATCTAAATTTTGTTTTATGTTTCCTGTCGGCCAAGTTTGTATCAGTTATTTAGAACAACTAGCTTCTGCCTGCGACTTCCTCCGTATAGAATTAGACTTACATTAGGCAGCTACGACCTTTGACACGTTTTTCGCTATAACTTTATAATATATGCATGCAATTATCCAGGATGTTCATGTGGATTTTTTTTTGGAAAACGCTCCAATACCTACAGTACAATTTGCAGAAACTTTTTTTTGAGTCGCTGTCAACAAAAAATACAGTCAGAAACTAAAGTCAGTTGACTGACAGTTTAGTTCTAAGTAATTTCCAGGAACTTATTTCGTTTGATTCAGCGACGGTTATGTGAAATCAAGTCCGCGATAAAACGTTACATCAGTATGAATATTCCGTTTAAATTAAAACCGTTGCATTAGGCTTGGTTTGTTTAGTCATCTTTTATAAGCGTCTACCAATTAATTACCACAATCTTATTTATTTACTAGCTTCTGCCCGCGACATCGTCTGCGTAGAATTATACATAAAAAAATCTATTAAAAAAAACCGCATCAAAATCCGTTGTGTAGTTTTGAAGATATAAGCATACATAGGGACATAGGGACAGAGAAAGCGACTTTGTTTTATACTATGTAGTGATGATGATATTTAGTGAAAAATTTCACTGTAACTACCTACATTATGCGGTCCCATGAATCGAATGCCTGCACATTTCGACACAAACCATGTGACAATAACGTACAATAACGGCCTTGCTGTTTTATGCAACTATTGTGCGGATTACGAAATAATTAAAGTCCATAGGGCTGTATAAAATCGTGGGATCATTACCGTTAGTTGACTCAATATTACAAGTTACAAGCTTTTATTCAAGCGTTGGACGGATGACCTTAGGACAGCTGTCAGTGGCTGGATGAGGGAAGCCCAGGATCGCGAAAGTTGGCGCAATATGAAGGAGGCCTACGTGCAGCAGTGGACGGACAATGGCTGTAGATAGATAGATTCAACATGAAATGCATAGGGTGACGGCACCAGTGTTGGACACTTTAAGCTGATAAGGGAGCGGATCAGAATACATAAAGTTTAAAATGTATAATGGATTAAAATACATAATGGTTCAAAATATATAACGCAATTTTCTGTAAAACTATTAGCTAAATGAAATTTTTTGATATCGTAATCTATAGATTGGTTTAGGTTAGGTTAGGTTTGTTTTATAACAATCCTGTTAATTTGTAACTTTCTGAGAAAATCGCATTATATTATAAACCATTATGTATTTTAACCCATTATACATTTTAAACTTTATGTATTTTAATACGTACCCGCTGACAAGCACCAGTAATGGACGAATGATACGGTTTAAAATTGACTGCTGTAAAATAAATGACTATGCCTTAGTGTCTTTTAAATAAGAGTTTATTGTGCATCATTGGGTCGTGTCCATTACTGGTACCGTCACCTGTGTAGTATATAGCAATACTCGCGGTCTATGCCTCCGTGGCGTCGTTCAGGGAGGGCTTGAGGAAGATGTGGTTCACACTATCTCCTTAGATATTGTATGTGTGTACTCATATTGTATTTATTTATTTATTTATTCATTGTCAAGTCATGTACATACATATGAAGGTGTTAACATTGTTCTAAGTCAGTCCATGATAAGTCCATGATAAGTGAGTCCATGATGGTATGTAGTGTGTATGTATGCATGTGTGTAATGATGTTTAGTAGTTTATTTATGAAATGTTTGTTGTATTTTGAGATGTACGCTCTATTGTGGCTTTCACTATATGGATATTTTAAACTCACTCTTTGTCGGTCTCTCGCTTAATGCTCCTCTCATTTACTCAAAGGTTAACTGGTAGAGATCCCTTATAGGGATAAGTTCGCCTTTGTGTATATATTTAAGTTCTTTTTTTGTGATTTGTCTCTGCTTCTTTATATTTGTACAATAAAGCATTTACTTACTTACTTACTTACGCCCTGAGATCTGTGATGGCGTCGCAGTGTTCGATTATTTCCAATCCTACTAATATTATAAACGCGAAAGTTTGTAAGTATGGATGGATGTTTGTTACTCTTTCAAGCCAGAACGGCTGGACGGATCTGAATGAAATTTGGAACATAGATGGTCTGGTATGATTAACACATAAGCTGCTTTTTATCGATAAACAAATTCTATGCAGACGAAGTTGCGGGCAACAGCTAGCGTTGAATATTTGTACGGAACCTTACTTTGCGCGTGGCTCGACTCGCGCTCGGCCGGTTTTGCTTTTGGAGGCTGAAGTCAAAAAAATGCATTAAAGATCGGTTGTTTAAGTTTTTACAAGCTTCAAGATCAGAATCTACGGAGATAAACGACGGAAATAATGAATATTATGTATATTTACAAGTTATTTAATGGAAACTTGTAACAATGTCTAACTTATTATATTTTTTGTTAACAAACTGCAGAAGGAAGAAGTGACATACAGGCCGTGGTTGCGTAACGCATCGCGACGTGTTTCTAATAAGTTTCTGTAAAAAAAAACATTTTTAATACAAGCTTTTTTGCTGACTGTACTTGCATTGTCATCCGTCCTACATATGTGTACCAAATTTCAAGTCAATCTGACCAACCATTGAAGAGTTCCCTGCGGAGACGGTCCTGGCTGGACCACCAGTTTGTGGGATTTATACGTGTTTTATGTGGCAGTAATGGACGGAGGGTTGCATGAAAAACATATATATTTCACACAGGCTTAGTTATCTTGCACGTGAGTAACGGAATAGCAAGGTAAATATTTTTCGTTCATTGAAATGGGGAGTAAGACAGTGTTTTCAAACTTTACAATGATACGACCCCCCTAGTACGAAAAAAATATTTCGCGACCCCCCCTCCCCGTTCTTTTTTTCATATAAGTATTTTATTTATGATACAAAATATTCAACCAATACGACAAATTTATGCATTAGCATAGTTAGCAACGTTTTTTTTAATGAGGTAGTTTTCGCGACCTCTCGCGACCCCCTTATAGAAGCTTTGAGAACCCGCAGGGGGTCGCGACCCACAGTTCGAAAAATACTGGTGTAGGACGTTAAGGATATGATGTTTTCTTGTGTATGCCTGATGACAATCATGAGCGTAGGATGGCCGATTGTGGGAATGAGAATGCGATATTGTGGAGTGGATGAATGGTTAATGTAAATGAGCGGATATAACGATTAGAAGACATTTGCGAATGAACGAAAGGAGTGAATGTCGAAGAGATCAGATTGGGTTGTCTTAGCTTAGGGTGTAGCTGTGTTTCTATTGTGCTTAAATGAATAAATGTCTCTAAAAGTGCTCCAACGTTACTCTGCCAGCCATAGACAATTAGACAGCCAGACCTAGGTAAAACTTTTACACAATCAACATTAAATTTACGATGAAAATGTACGACTACCAACTTAACAAATTATTTCATTAATATGGTTTTTCATGGAACTGAACTGTCTGAACTTAATGCATAGTTGCCAACATAACAAGCAAGATTTTTTAGTAACGTCACTGGCAAGTTGGTAAACGTTATACGATCCCACATACATTATGAACATTGTTAGTTAAATAAAAGCTAATGGAGCTAACAAAATCGTGTTAAGAGCATAGTTACAAAATCGGAAGACATAGTGAAAGGCATAATTTTCCGCGCACCACGACAATATCTGCTAAAGGCCTTAGCTTCTGAGGTAGCGTAATTGTTTCCTACCGGTTCCCAGAGTAATAAGAGTATTGAAAGAATAAATTACCGCGTTTTTCGCTTACGATTGTTTATTTAGAAGTGTTTTTGCAGACAGATTAAGATTGCAGCTTCCATGCTGGTCTGGGAGTAGAGACACAGAATGTACCAGTTGCTTTTCTTCCCGCGTAGATGGTAAAAGGCCATCGAGGGAATGGGCGAAAATCTATAGGCGGAATCATGCTATAGGCGACGCGGCTAACAACCCATTCCTATTTTTGATTCCCCTTTCCACCTATACGCCCACAATTAGGCCTTTAGGTCTTGTTACCTTAGGCTCTGTCTACCCCGTAATGGATAAAAACGTGATTTGTGTGTGTGTTTGTGATTAAGATTGGTTGATGTTAACATGTTACCTCGTTCTCGGTAGCCGGGTAATTTAGGAAACATCTTCGAAGTGTGCCTACCCGTCAGGATCCATTTTTTTTGCGGTGGGAAAATGCGTTATGCATACGACCGCGCCGTGGAGACGGCGCGGAAGTTATGTGGGACTCTCCTCCCCGGCCCCCCTCCCGGAGGCGGGGGAGGCATAACCACTAAAAACCCACCGGTATTCCCTCTTTGCCATTTGGTGAGCCTGATGGTGTCACCGCGTGACCCGTAGGACCCCTAACTTTATAAACGCCACGCGTTTTTGATAATATTAAATTAAAAAAACTAACCTAAAAATTTTAGATACAAGCTGTTTTGATGACTGTACTTGCATTGTCAAATTTCAAATCGATCGGACCAGCCGTTGAAGAGTTTCCTTCTGTGGAGACGGTCCTAGCTGGACCACCAGAATTATACTACCAGATTATTATATTGTCGTCTGACTTATGTCTATGTCTCTTTTCGAGCGATTCAGCTACTTGGCTGCCGGTAGCCAGCGTCGGCTACCGTCGAGTGCTAATCTCCTTTTGGCCTGTCCTCCTTCATCTTCCAAAACTTACTCCAAATCCTTCACAGTGTGCTAGGCTGTGGAATCGGTCACCGACCTCCATCAGGCAGTCTGCCTCCGTGGCGTCGTTCAGGGAAAGCTTGAGGGGGATGTGGCTCACACCATCACACCGGAGATAAGGAACCCTTATAACCGCATATGGTTCACCCGTGCCACGGTGCTACGAACAGATATAGCAAAACTTATAACTACACTCTGCGTTGCGTGAGTGGTCAAAATCTAACTAAACAAACGCAGCGTTAACGCCCGTACATCGATCCGTGTGTTTTCACAACAAAGGCAATACGTGCCCCATTACCACCGAGTGCCGACCCTACGCGTAAGGTCAGCATATTTTCATTGTCCGCTGTTTTGCTGGCCGTATTGTTATTTTAATTACGCCTAATTATGTGACTGTTTCCGTGATATCATTTTAGCCGAATTATCCAAGGATTGTTTTGTTTAATGTGTTTGTGTTTGTACTTAAACATACATATATAGCTCACATCTTTATCTCTTACAAGGTAGACCGAGTTTAAAGAAGGTAACAGAAAGTGACTTGAAACTTTGTACACATATGTAAGAAACAAAAACAAAACAAAACAAAATTTTATTGTTTCCTTTTTTCAAAATAAAATACAGTAAGAATACTTTAATTCTACTTAAATTAAATACATTTATGTGGGATCGTGAGAAGGAAACAAACTTCTAAAGAATTTTAAAATGTTTATTGTAAAAAAATACTGAACTTAAAGTAGTTAAAAATGTAATTCTAGGCAACAGAAAGACATGTGTTCGCTAAGGGCACCCGATCGTATCTCCCACTCTCTAACTCACTCGCTCTCACCATTCACTCCAACGGAAATCTCTTCCAGTCATTCGATCACCTCTCTCGCATCAATTACTCGTCCATAGATTCACCTTCATTCCCACATTTATAAGGGATGTATAAGGTCCCCGAGCCTTAAATTATATTAGTCTATAGTAGAGATGTATAAAGTCTCTACTAGTCAAAGTAAAACAAAGTAGATATGGAAAAAAAGAGAAAAAATACAATAAAAATAATTTAAGTTCAGTGGAGGTGTAAAATACCTTTGTTTTTTTTGTTTTATTTTTGTACACCTATTTAGGACTGGCTGTTGCCCGCAACTTCGTCTGCATAGAATTCGTTTATCGCTATCCCGCAGGAATTACGCAATTTTCCGGGATAAAAAGTAGCCTATGTGTTATTCCAGACTATAACCTATCTATGTTCCAAATTTCATCCAGATCTGTCCAGCCGTTCTAGCGTGAAAGAGTAACAAACATCCAAACATACACACAAACTTTCACATTTATAATATTAGTAGGATGGACGACGAGCCAAGTACAATGAGCAAAAAAAGCTTGAAATTCCAATTATAATAGTTGACAATGGAAACAAACGGGGAAACGTGGCTTTCGCGATGTCCTGCCACTGAACCTGAAACCTCTTTGTTGGAGATTAACATTGTTCTATTCATTATTGCTCACCGCACAATGCACATCACTACATACAAACATACATACATGAATCACGTCTATATCCCTTACGGGGTAGACAGCGCCTAAGGTAACAAAACCGAAAGACCACGTTTAGCATTATTGAGGGTGTATGGATGGAAAGGGGAATCAAAATAGTGATGGGTTGCTAGCCACATCGCCAAATATTTTCGCCCATTCCCTCGATGGGCTCGATGGGATATCTCACAACATTTTAAAGGTACCAATCATGCTATGATTATTGTATTATAAACGTGGCCTTAAGGTTTTGTTACCTTAGGCTCTGTCTACCCCGTAAGGGATAAATACGTGATATATGTGTGTATGTACGTATGTTGTAAAATTAGCCGAAGGCATTTTTCGTCTTTAGTACTTTGTACCACATGTGTGTACTTACAATTAAGTTGATTCTCTAAAAGCATAGCTAATTAGCTATAATGCCCATAACAAAATTGAGTTATTGCGTTATTAGCCAACAGTAGGTATTGTGCGGTAAATTGCACGCTTCCGAACCATAGCAACCAGGGCGGTGTGCCAACCACTTAGCGGATGCCATGGGCCTTAATTATTAGGGTTCCCTGGCTATACATGCATAGTGGATCGACTATTATCAATGGTAAGACCTCGTAGAAGTGGGTTTGTGTTCACTTGCAAGATTTGACCCGAACATACAAGATACAGACAACCAAACATTGAAAGTCCAATAGTTGTTATAATAAGTTGATAAAAAGAATCGATTTTTGATTGTACTTTTGTTGGCCGTACTTGCATTGCCATCCAAATCCAACCTACACATTTGTACCAAATTTCAAGGAAATCCGATCATTAAATTGGGTCAAGTTTGACTTGCAAGATTTGACCCACGCAACAAATAGGACAAGTAAATAAAAGTTTTTGTCAAAAGTTATATTTTGAATACAAGCGTTTTTTGCTGACTGGTCTTCAGTCGGATCAACCGTTGAAGAGTTTTTTCCTGCGGAGACAGTCCTGGCCGAATCGTACTACCATATTATTGTATTGTCACCGAACTTACACAAGTATGCCAAATTTCACGTTAACCTGATCACTGGAAGGGGTCAACTTTGACTTGCAAGATTTGACCCAACCAACAACAAACAGGGCAAGTTAATAAAAACATGTAAAACTACGGCTGGTTAATACGGAACTCTTCTATATCTTCACAATGGTCGTACTTCAAACATTTTCCAGCCTTCATATTAGTCAAGATATAAGTCCCTGAGTTATTATCGCTCTTTTTGGCGTAACATGAAACCTTGTCCACGCTTCATGACTTTGATACGTTTAATGGGAGGTACATTTGATAGAGCGAGGCGGTAATGGCGGTGTGGTATGCAATATGGACCCTTCCATTTTATTGGTCCATTTTAATAGCAAGCTTTTATTTAACTTGCAATATTTGTTTGCATATCTTGTAAGTTCGGGTCAAATCTTGCAAGTCAAATTTGAGTTCCTTCCAGTGATCGGATCGACGTGAAATTTGGCATACTAATGCAAGTCCAGTTATTTATATCACAACATAGTATAAAACAAAGTCCCTTTCCGCTGTCTGTCTGTCCCTATGTATGCTTAGATCTTTAAAACTACGCAACGGATTTTGTTACGGTTTTTTTAATAGATAGAGCGATGCAATAGGAAGGTTTATATGTATTATTCTACGCAGATGAGGTCGCTGGCAGAAGCTAGTCCAAAACATTGAGACAAACTTAAAGAACCGATAGCTCGAAATAATACATACATACACATACACAAATCACCTCTTCATCCCTTATGGGGTAGATAGAGCCTAAGGTAGCAAGACCTACAGGCCACGTTTAGCAAGATTTTGTGTTTATGTGTTGTTGAAATAATAGCTACTTTTTAGCAAAAAAACGTCAAAAATGCGTCTAAATCTCTGTGCATTTTAGCCATAAAGATGTTCTTTACAAATAGCTGAGGCCACTTTCACACTAACAATTGGTTTACGTTGTTTTACAATAAAGTCATCTACACACTGGACAATGTTGACATAAAGCGCGGAGCACAATGGACGCAATTGACCGAATGACTGAATGGATGAATGAACGACACGCTCCGTTCCCATGCGGGTCATACTCGAGGCCTTTTGTTTCTTTGTCGTTGTGAACGAAAAAGTGGCGCTTTTTTGATGTTTCAATTGTAATTTGTTCGACGGAATGTTACATAATTTGAAGATTACTGAAGAGTAGTTGCCTGCTGTTACTTTGAATCATTAGTCACTACGTATTATAAAACTTAAGTAACTTATTTCTACCCGCAGCTTTTTCTGCCACTTATACTAGTCGTATTGACATGAAATTTGGTACACACATGCTGAATGGTCAGTTTTCCGTTGAATGGATTAAAACTGTATGTTAAATTATGTATAAAGAAAGAAAAAGAAAGAAAAAAGTTTATTTATGACAATCACAAAACATCGAATAAAATAAACCACCACCACTACCTATATGGATATGTGGCTTTCACTATATGGATATTTTAAACTCACTCTTTGTTGGTCCCTCGCTTAATGCTCCTCTCATTTACTCATGCTCCTCTCATTTACTCAAAGGTTAACTAGTTGAGATCACTTACAGGGATAAGTTCGCCTCCGTGGATATATTTAATGTGCTTATTTGTATAATAAAGCATTTACTTACTTACTTACTTACTTACTCCCACTTATCAACTATAGCATCCACAATCTTGCCAAACATGGCATGGTCTTGTTACTTTAGGCTTTGTCTACCCTGTAAGGGATAAAGACATGATTTATGTATGTATGTTAAAATAATGCAGTTTTTACTGCACGCTGTTTAATTTTATAATCATTATGTAATCCGTATTTCGTACGGTTTGTGAGCATTATGTTTTCATAATGTTGTTGTAACATGAATTAAGAAAATCATTTCTCTCCAAGTTTCTACCTGACCTTGAGTTACGTAAAGTTATTCAAATCAGTTTTTTTATGTTATTTAACATTAAATAATCAGTCCTGATGTTTTTGCGATGGTATTATTACTAGCTGTTGCTTGAGATTGCGTCTGCGCAGAATTCGCTTATCGCTATAAACACTATCCTCTGTCCTTCAACGGGACTGAAACTACGATGTATACCAAATTCCAAATAAATTACTTTAAGCATCACGTCAACTCGACCACTGTAAGTAGTTCAAATCTGACTTACAACTAACAAGATTTGACCCGAAACTACAAGACACAAATAATCAAACAAGTAAATACAGTGAGTTAAAAAATCATTTTAATACAAGCTTTTGTTGCTGATTGTACTTTTTATTGACAATAAGTACTTGCATGGTCGTCCATTCTACATGTGTTTAAAATTTCAAGACATTCGGACCACTAGAAGTGGGTCAAATTTGACTTGCAAGATTTGACCCATACAAAAATTAATAACAACAAAAAGGTCAAGTTAGGAGTTGACCCGATGACCAATAACTATAGTCCATCACAATCCATTTTAACACTTTTGTAAACATTTATTTATCTGTCTACCCAGATGGATGGATGGATGGATGTTTGTTACTCTTTCACGCCAGAACGGCTGGACAGATCTGGATGAAATTTGGAACATAGATAGTACCTATAGTCTGGAATAACACATAGGTTACTTTTTATCCCGGAAAATTGCGTAATTCCTGCGGGATAGCGATAAACAAATTCTATGCTGACGAAGTTGCGGGCAACAGCTAGTACATCTATAACTCTTCATAAGAAGTGTAGTGCCACTGTTAAGTAAACAATCCATCAGAGGTAAATGACTCAACTTTAATCGCCTGCGCATCGCGCTAATGTTTTTGCCGTCATCGATACAACGCGTTACGCCGCACTCAGAGTTGCTTAAACCGGTAATTAAGCTAATTATTAAGTAATAGCGTTCGCGATAAACTGGTTGAAATTTGACGTGTTTTGATGAAAACGATGTTTTGATTGTTAAAGTCATGTTTTCTTTTTGTTTTGGGGGTTAAAATCATTAGTAGAGATGGATGTCAAATGTCAATGCAAACAGTCATCAAAGGGTACTAAGATTTTTTGACAGAAGCTATTTATTTACCGATTGAGTATATCCTTTTAATATTATAAACTTGCTGCTGCCCGCGGCTTCGTCCGCAAAAAAATAGTTTCTCGCTATCCAGCGGGAGCTATGCAATTTTCCGGGATAAAAAATAGCCTATGTGTCATTGTAGGGTATCAGCTATCTCCGTTCCAAATTTTATCCAAATCTATTCAGTAGTTTTTCCGTGAAAGAGTAACAAACATCCATCCATTCATCCATACTTACAAACTTTCGCGTTTATAATATTAGTAGGATGCGAAAGTTTGTGAGGATGGATGGATGGGTTAATGTGAGTGTATGTTTGTTCCTTCTTCACGCTGAAACGACTAGACAGATTTAGATAAAATTTGGAATGATGATAGCTGGTACCCTAGATTAACGCATAGGCTATTTATCCAGGAAAACTGCATAGTTCCCGCGGGACTATAAGCATGTCAAAAGTCGTAGCTGCCTAGAGTCGCAACGTAAATAATTATTGTTACAAATAATTACAGTGCTTAAGTCTAATTGTACGCGCACAAAGTCGCGGGAAGAAGCTATAGTGCTGTTTATGAGACTAACGCCTCTCCCTAGGCGTGTAATAGTCTATCAATTGAACTCGTGCAAAACTTTTTGTTAATTGCGCAACCGGGATGGTGCGCTTTGTCTTTCACTTACATTCGATTTGATCGGGCCTTGTACAACGAAGTTAGAAATTCGCGCCTTCCCTCTCACTCTTACAGCCATTAATAGGGGAGAGAGGGACGGATGCGAACTTCGGATTTCAAATTTTGAACTAGCCTGCCTGTAATGCAAGCTTTCTGGCGCAACAAACGTCTAGAACGTTCGACAAATGTATCGTTTGACAACTAATCCTTTTCACAAACCTTTATTTTCTGCTAAAATATTAGCTGTTAGAAAAGTTACAAACAAACCAATGTTGAGTAGGTAGAGCAGAAAATGACAGCTCTAAATAATCTAGACAACTAGTCGAAAATTTGATTTGAACTGCAGTTTTGTGGCAATTTACAAAGATTTTTACCACTTGGTATGCTCAAGTGGTGTACTTCCGAAGATCGGGGCTCTTACTTTTAAACATGCTTGCATTTTCGTGGGCCGTATTAATGCCAACTGTACATAAATAAAACGTCAGATATTATGCAAAAAGTAAGCAAGGACATCTAGTTTTGTTGCTTCTGAGAAATTTCGGTCACAAGGAAATTTGACGATGAAATTAGTCATAGTATGCATATGAATGCAAAACGGAGGAATTATTCAATAGAGTGCTAATACGGCTGTCCGATTCCGCAACACGTTTGTGTTTTGGGTATCCGATCGTTTGACCAAACGTTTGAAAAATTGTTCGACAGACAATTTGTTTGACAAGCCTGAATATCTGCAAAACAGTGAACATAAAAAATGCGTAGCCTACGTTATTGGGTACCTTAAGATTAGATTTATTTTGAAATTTCCAAAAGTCAATATGTTAGCAGATAATAAAGAGTTGTTGTCAAATGAATCGTTTGTCAAACGATACATTTGTCAAACATTTTTCGGTCAAATCTTAGTGAATATTTTTTATTGTTTCACAGGGACAAAGCCGTGGGTAGAAGCGAGTTAACAAGGAGGTCTCTCTTCATTCATCATTATTCGTCATTTTAACGCATTTGTAAACAAACTAATTTAATCTAAATCACAATCAGTCATTGTATGCAATTAGCATCACACCCACCGGAATGTTCATACATACATACATAAATCACGCCTTTATCCTTTACGGGGTAGACAGAGCCTAAGGTAACAAAACCGAAAGACCACGTTTAGCGTTATTGTGGGTGTATGGATGGAAAGGGGAATCAAAATAATGATGGGTTGCTAGCCACATCGCCAAATATTTTCGCCCATTCCCTCGATGGGCTCGATGGGATATCTCACAACATTTTAAAGATACCAATCATGCTATAAATAAATTATTGTATTATACTAATTTTTACATGAGCTTGGGGGGACCTGTTTGTTTACAAAAGTGTCAAAATGGATTGGTATGGAGTATAGTATAGTATAGCTGATATTTTTAACTGTCTTTGTCTTTGTCACAAACAGATAATTGTCTGTGTGGGTGTCTGTCTCAAAATGACGTCGTAACTCGAACGCATAAAGCGATTTCAATTTGCAATGTCATTTTTCAAATTCACGAAGTAATGCTACTAATATGTATTGTAAAATGAGAAACTTTGTGAGTATGTATGGATGTATGTTAGTCTTTCAAGGCAGAACTGCTGAACAGATTTGAATAAATTTGACACAGAGATAGATCGTCTGGAATAACTCATAGGTTAATTTTATCTCAGAATTTATGTAGTATGTAAAAAACTGATTGTCTGCAAAGTCGGTTTACGAACGATAGTTTTACGTGATAACATCATAAAGAAACATATTCGAACTACTCTGACGTCACGCGAGAAGATCGTGCTTCTCTATCGCTTGTTCCGCGCTCTCGCTTGCACACTCTGACGTCACGCGGAACGTAACGCAATGAGTCATGCTTTTACGTGAGTGAAGCCGGCGTTCATCGATTTATAAGACGTTATCACGTTGATAAATAAATGTACGTGAGTATCTCTCAAGAACATAAGAAGTACTTTTTTTATAAATAAATACGACAGCCAAGATAATTCAAGTCGTAACATTAAAAAAAACTACGATTTTGAATACCTAGTACTGGCCCGAATAAGGCGCTTAAAAACCAAAGACTCGAATTTGGAACTGAGCGCATTCCAATTTACGGTTATTCGGGAGTCTTGATTCCCTAAACGCGTTTCCAAAGCGCGCTACACGCCAATTTGCACCGCACAACAAAACAAAACCCACTCATCCAGCCTGTTTCACACACAAATTAGCTATCCACAACAATAACCATATTTCGACACAGACAACCCTGAGGCGTCCCGCGTCCATCTTGGCCGCTCACTCCCGCCATTGGCGAGCGCTTAAAACCGCGCGAAAATCAAATTCCGAACTCAGTCGACTGGCGCGACGAACGCGGAGCTGTCACTTTGAAGCCGCGCGCTTTGTTTTTTTTTCTAAACCGGCACTCGTAAGGTGTTGTTCCACAAATCCACAATGAAGGTTTTATTTGTTGTCGCCGTTTTCGCTCTGGCCTTTGCGGAGGAGAAAGAAGAGGAGAGACCGAAGACCTTCAGGCGGTTGATACCGGCTGACGTTCTAAGAGGTCAGTCACTGTGAATGAAAGAGTGAACGGTAAAAGTGTTTGCTTTCGCTTGACAGTAAAAAAGATTGCGACGGATTGAATCTTTTTTGAAGTCGGTTAAAAATGCGAAAAAACATAGGAACAATTTTATTTTGATCACAAAACGTAATAAAACTGTAGAGAGAATAACGTCTGTACATTAACCTGTGTGAGAGGTGCTAGAAACATAGAAAAAATTTCAATGTTTTTTTTATTTATCTTTTTGTTTTGCTACGTTGATTTGAAAACTACTGCATGAACTTTCATGACCTTTTCACGCTTTTGGGCTTAAACAAAATTAACACAAAAAGTTTAAAAACAATCCACGCAACAGTACTAGCCACTAGCCCCAGTGAGAAGCAAATATAGTACAGGATAAAACAAATGAATCTCATAAATTGTCCAAATCAGCTATAAGAAGTTATGTTTGTGTCGAATATTCTAGAAAAGTGATTGTGTTCAAGGAGAAAGGAATCGAAGCGAGTCCAACTAGATCCAAGATAGAGATGCAATAGTGCTTCAAAGTCTTTGTTCCAAAATTGTTTTAAGCTTGTATTTGACCCGTTTATTGTTTTTGGGTCAAAACTTGCAAGTCAAATTTGACCGACTTGTAGTGGTCAAGTTGCTTTGAAATTTAGTATTAAGTATTAAGCTTGTATTACAAATGTAATTATCAACAAAAACTTATTTTTGAAATGAGTAAATTAGCAAGTTTGCATTTCTAAAATTTGATTTTTTATACTAGTTTTTTAGCTGACTGTACTTGCATTGTCATCTGTCCTACAAATGTGTATCAAATTTCAAGGTAATCCGACCACTAGAAGCGAGTCAAATTCGGCTTGCAAGATTTGACCCAAACAACAACAAACAAAATAAAATACAAGCTTAAAATCAAAGCGTAAAACATCACAATTATCATAAAATGGGCACAGTAAAAAGTATAGTATATTATTTTAAGTATGATTGAATAACAAACAGACCGATAAATAACATGTTTTCTGATACTAAAGTATTAAGGAAGTTAAGTATTAAGTACGTGCATTATTCAGTTTGTACATTCATTAAATAACAAAAGAAAGTGCGGTAACCGCCGATTATGTCATTAATAATTACAAGCTATTATTACATAGTTCGCGTGCTGGATGCTCTCGATACAATATTAAAAGACCTAACCTAAAAATTCCATTTTAGATACAATATTTTTTGTTGACTGTACTTTTTGTTGACTGTACTTGCATTGCTATTCGTCCTACATATGCGTACCAAATTTCAAGCCAATCGGACCAACCGTTTAAGAGTTACCTCCTGCGGAGACGGTCCTGGCTGGACTGACTTACTTCAGTGGTTTAAGCGTGGAAGCGTAACAGACGGACAGACAGAGTTACTTTCGCATTTATAACATTACTAGCTTCTGCCCGCGACTTCATCCGCGTAGAATTAGATTTAATAACTGATGTTGATAGTATATTCTGCAAAACATATTTACGTTGCGAGTAGCAGCTGCGACCTTTGACATATTTATCGCTATCCCGTGGGAACTGGGAATTTTCCGGGATAAAAAGTAGCCTATGTTTTAATCTAGGGTACCAGCTATCTTCGTTCCAAATTTTATCTAAATCCGTCTAGTCGTTTCAGCGTGAAGAGGGAACAAACATGCACAGCTCATCACAAACTTTCGCATTTATAATATTAGTAGGATAGATTTTTGAAAGCACATCACTCCAAAGTACCACTCGAAAGTAGTATAAATCAGCTTATATCTCCAAAACTACAGCTCTAACCAAAGCTTTGACTAGTTCACAAGATTAATGAGAGCTGTGATTGTCTTCTATGCTACTCGTATTTCAAATTCAGTACAATTTATCACCACTTTCGAGTGGTATTTTCACACGCGTGCTTTCAAAAATCGGGCATTAGGTCTCTCTTAGATTTTGTCTATGGTAGGTTGTCCACACAGGTACCTATTCTATACCATCTTGGCTTGGTTAGGTTACAGTGCTGCTGTGCCCTCAATACGTTATTCATAACGAGCTCGAATGACATTAATATTGGTCTCCACAGCTGTAATTCATTAGCCCTGTGAGCATTAATGTACTGAGTCTTAGGTCTTGAGACGAATTCAAGACATATATTTTTTAAATTTCGCTTTCAATAAGCGCATTTCTGTTAACTGTACTTGTGTCGTCATCCATCCTGGATGTATGTACCAAATTTCAAGCAAATCCAACCAATAGAATTTAACCATCGCAAAGAACCTGGCACGAACGAAACCGCATCGATATCGGTCCATCCGTTTGAGAGCTAAGATGCCACAGACACACACATACAGACATACAGACATCGACGTCAAATTCATAATAACCCTCGGTCCGATTATTGCCTCGTGGCAAGATATCTCGGCACTCGTGAAGTAATGACATACTTTCCGCACTAGCATCGAAGTAGATTCTTCCCGAGTTTGTAATTTAAACAGTATTGTCACTTGTCAGCGACTATTGTCGAGTTGGTGAAATAGCACCCAAGTCTTACACACATAGAATACCAGGTAAACCCCATCTGAATCATCTAACTGAGATAATTACGTATATAGTACACAGTAAACAGTGGAAAGATCCCCTATTGATCTGTCTGGTTTAATTAGCAGGCATGGTTTTTCCAAGTGTACTCGTAATATGGAATTCGTAGACACTATTACTTCTGAAACCTTTTATATACCAGTTCTGAGTCTTCCATGCTGGTCTGGGAGCAAAGAAAAAACATAGAATGTACCAGTAAAAGCCTATCGAGGGAATGGGCGAAAATTTTAGGAATCATTTTATAGGCGATGCGTCTAGCAACCTATCAATTATACTAAACGTGGCCTAGGTCTTATTACCTTAGGCCCTGTCTAGCCCGTAAGGGATTAAGACGTGATTTATCTATGTTTGTATGTATGTATTGAGACTGAACTGACTGATAATGTGTAGTGAATTGAAGCTAGGGAGTTGAAATTCGGCCGAGATGCATTGAGTGTAACAAAGCTTTAAGAAAGTTTTTCGAATTTCCCACGAGATACGAATCTAGTGTGTTTTATTCCGTCACTACGAAGACTGAAACTACTTAGGTTTTCTGCTTTCAAACGCAGCAAATACCCTATAGCCCTTGGACACAGTTTCATAGTTTTTTTTAGGGAGGATTCCCTCATCTATGGACGACCGGATAGCCTAGTGGTTAGTGACCCTGACTATGAAGCTAGAGGTCCCGGGTTCGAATCCCGGTAGGGGCAGACTTGTATGATGAATACGAATGTTTGTGCCCGAGTTATGGATGTTGAATGTATTTCATTATGTATTTATCTACATAATATAAGTATGTTTATCCGTTGCCTGGTACCCATAGTACAAGCTTTGCTTAGTTTGGGGCTGGGTCAATTGGTGTAATTTGTCCCAAGATATTTATTATTTATTTATCTTGTCAAATCTGTGCATACCTACATCTACTTTAGTATTCCATTTTGTTTAATTTATTAGTATTTATACAACGGACGGATGCCTTACTTGTTGAGGTAAACAGGACAGACAGACAGACGGAAACATACATCCCTGTTTTTCGACAAGAATATTAAATTACACGTAAATATTCATAACTAGCAGTTGCCCGCAACTTCGTCTGCGTAGAATTCGTTTATCGCTATCCCGCGGAAATCACGCAATTTTCCGGGATAACAAGTAGCCTATGTGTTATTCCAGATCCAGACTATAATCTATCTATATTCCAAATTTCATCCAGATCGGCCCAGTACTTTTTGAGCCTATTCATTACAAACATACAAACATACAAAAATAGGTTCAAATCTTTCTTCTTTATAATATTAGTATAGACAAATTAAACGGCTTGTTCCTAACCAATTTTAACGATAATTAAGTTTCTGACAAAAACGTCATTTTTAGTACACGCTGTTTTTGCATTGTCATCATGCATGTGTACTTGTTCCAAGTCAACTTGTTCCTTGTGTGAACTTGTTGCAAGTCAATCAAGTTTGACTTGCAAGATTTGACCCAAAACGGCGGGTTTGCGTTTTGCGGGTGGTAGGGCCTTGGATCGCTACCACCACCTTACTCGCTAATCCTGCCGCTAAGTAGCACTGCTGTGTTCCGGTGTGGAGAGTAAAACAGCCGGGGAAATTACGGGCACAAGAGGCCATTCATCGTAGTCCTCTAGGTTGGCATGGCAACGCATCTTCAATCCCTCCGGGGTTGCGGGTGTCTATGGGCAGTGGTGATCACTTATCAGGTGACCCATCTGCTCGTTTGCCTTCCTATTCATCATTCAGCTTGTAGTTTGTAATTGTGTCGTACAGACACATCATTCAAACAGATGACGCTTAGCGACAAAAATTCGCATAGTAACAAGGTCACGTGACAACTAGTAACAGGTAGAAAAATAAGAAGACTACCCACCTTCTATGGGTGGTGTAGGGGTATAGCACGCGTCACGGAATGACGAGGATCCGGGTTCGATTCCCGGCCATAGCTTTACTTTTCGGATTTTTATGTGTTCTAATTTTCAGTGACATGTATAAATTTAGCTTGTAGCAACTCCTAAAACTGAAATCTGCGCAAACGAAGTAATTTCAGTAAATACTGGCTTTACACACGGGCACATTTAGAACCATGTCTAATTCGAAATCAACCGGCGCAGTTCCCTTGTTACGGAACATTGTTGCTAACATCCGCTATTGCGACATGGTTCCATAACTGGGCGAGTAGCCATTATTGCACATAGCTTTAGTAATGACAGAGCGTACAAGCCAGAAATTAATTGAGATTTTAAGAGATCCTAACACACACACACACACAAATCATGTCTTTATCCCTTACGGGGTAGACAGAGCCTAAGGTAACAATACTTACAGGCCACGTTTAGCTAGACACTGAGGGCGTAGAGGTGAAAAGTGGAATCAAAATAGTGATGGGTTGTTAGCCGTATCGCCTATAACATGATTCTTATGATTTTAGCCCATTCCCTCGATGGGTTTTTGCCATTTGCGGGAAGAAAAGCAACTGGTACATTCTATGTTTTTTATTTGCTCCCGACCAGCATGGAAGTATCCAGATCCTAACAGTTTTACTCAAATATTACCCCCTTCCATCTTTATGCCCACAATCATGCTAAGCGTGGCTTCTAGGCCTTCTTACCCTAGGATCTGTCTACCCCGTAAGGGATAAAGTCGTGACTGATATGTATGTATGTATGTACGTTTGATAGGATGGATGGACGGATGTGACGACGTGAGTGTGTATGTTTGTTCCTTCTTCACGCTGAAACGGCTAGATGGATTTGGCTAAAATTTTAAATGGAGATAGCTGGTAACCTAGATTAAAACATAGGCTACTTTTTATCCCGGAAATCGTTCCCGCGGGATAGCGATAAACATGTCAAAAGTAGCTGCCGGAGTCGCAACGTAAATAGTTTCTGCAGAACTAGCTGTTGCCCGCAACCTCATCTGCATAGAATTCGTTTGTCTATATCCCGCGGGAATTGCACCATTTTCCGGGATAAAAAGTAGCCAATGTGTTATTCCAGACTATAATCTATCTATGTTCCAAATTTCATCCAGATTCGTCCAGCCGTTCTGGCGTGAAAGAGTAACAAACATCCATCCATCCATACTTACAAACTTTCGCGTTTATAATATTAGTAGGATACTAGCTTCTGCACGCGACTTTGTCTGCGTAGAATTATACATAAAAACCTTCCTCTTGAATCACTCTATCTATTAAAAAAAACCGCATCAAAACCCGTTGTGTAGTTTTGAAGATATAAGCATACATAGGGACATAGGGACAGAGAAAGCGACTTTGTTTTATATACGTACTATATGTATCTAGTGATTAATCAAAAGACAATAAAATTGTTTGTTACAAAAACAATCATAGCAAATGATGTAGTTAATTAAATCAAATAAATATCCGATTAAACGGGTTCCTTAGTACATTGCGATATTATGGCAAATATAATCATTATAACCGGTTTTTAATTGTTAATGCAGTGTTACTAGATTGCCCATTAACATACCGAATAAGTTGACGACAAAATAAGCTGAACGCTTTTGTACTTGCAACAAGTTGTCTCAGTCATACCTTGCAAGCAGGGCCGGATCTACCATATGGCTTGTTGGGCTTCAGCCCAGGGCCCCGTGGATTCAAGGGGCCCCCAGCTAAGTCAAGACAAAGTCAAAAATAGACGATAATGCGAAAAAATCCACAATTTTATTAAATTAAACAGATCGTAAAGTTTGCAGCATCAAATATTTTAATGTCTTATTTTTTGCTTATACTTTGAGTTATTAGGTGGGCCCGAAAGTAGTATTAGCCCAGGGCCCCCTAAACTCATGGTCCGGCCCTGCTTGCAAGTCAGATTTGACTCACTACTAATTATGGAGAACTGGCTTCTGCCCGCGACTTCGTCTGCGTAGAATTATACAAAACCTGAGTCTTCCATCGCTCTATCTATTAAAAAAAACCAACAGCTAGTAATAAACTAATTTTGATCCTAAAACTTGACTTCCATGCTGGTCTGGGAGCAAAAAAACCATAGAATGTTCCAGTTGCTTCTCTTCGCGGGTAGATGGGCGAAAATCATAGGAATCATGTTATAGGCGATGCGGCTAGCAACCCATTACTATTTTGATTCCATTTTCCATCTATACATAGCCCCACAATTTTGCTAAAAGTGGCCTGTAGGTCTTGTCCCCTTAGGCTCTGTCTACCCTGTAAGGGATTAAGACGTGATTTGTGTGTGTGTGATCCTAGAAAATTGCATTGTTCTCGCGGGATAACGTTAAAGGAACTCTTCGTCACAGCCGCGGTCGCAGTCTTCTATACCAATATTATAAAGAGGAAAAATTTGATTGTTTGTTTGTTTGTTTGTTTGCATTGAATAGGCTCCGAAACTACTGGACCGATTTCAAAAATTCTTTTGCCGTTATAAAACTACATTATCACTGAGTGACATAGGCTACTTTTTACCGCGGGAAAATACTTTTTCACCTCACTTGCTCGAAAAGGCTGTCTTTCTCCATCAATATCTGCGTGGAAAAGTGCTTTTTCCCCGCTTGCGTGGAAAAGGTTTTTGAAATTCGAACGTGACGATGACCACCATTGCCCACCTACTCATATACTCAGAAATTAGAACTTTGAACTTCGTATGATGTCGTCTCGCTTATACGAATAGTACTTAATTAGGTGAATGAGAAGGACGGAATAATACGAACTTCAAATGTCGAACTTGTTATCAGACCCCTAACTTTTTCATCCGATAAAAAAAAACATAATGTCACGTTCAGAAACGCGATCCGGTATCCAGTATTAATTTATTTTAAAATCCGTTACTTCCTAAGTTATTTTCAAGATTTGCTAACTTTCGTTGCTAAAAGAAAAAACGATATTGGTTTTTATTAATTATTGTAATTTGTGGTTAGCCACAAAAATAGCAACCAAGCAGGAAAAAACAGATATTATGATGCAAATTCAGAACGCGCCCCATTTTTTTAAATTCAGTCTAGTTAGTGCGATTTTTTAACTTTCTTTTTAAAAATATATCTATGATTAGAAAAAAAATTAAAGTTTTTAGAGATTGCTCGTCGGGAAACCGAAAAGTTGACCAAAATTGTTGTTTGGTTTATGATAAAACAGTATAGTACACAAGAAATTAATGTGATAGAACAATCAGAAAAAACAGTTTTACTTATTAGATTATTAGACTAGGCTGTATGGGCTTAGATCCTTTTACCTTTTTTATTTAGAAGAAAAAGAATAAAAAAACTGATTTACTATTAGACTGTTTTTCTTTCATCCACCATTTTTCTCGCTGTAGTGAGGTGAAAAATTGTGTGTTTCGCTCGGCAGCAAAGTTGTTTAGTATCTCGTGCCTTGAAACCCTCGCGACGCTCAGGATTCTTCTTTTGAACCACTCGCTTCGCTCGTGGTTCAATCATAGAATCCTTCGCTTGCTCGGGTTTCAATTCAGGCACTCGCGCCAAACAAACACTTTGCAGCCTTGCATAACAAATAACTATTTCCTACGGGAAAATTAATTTATCGCGGGCGAAGCTGCGGACAGAAGGCTAGTGTTTAATAAAAATCTATCGAATTATTAAAACTACCGCAATTTTATAAAACAGCTACCGTTAAGTTTTAATTTGAGTCAACATTTATGACATCTAATTTATGCATTTAGTTTGATAGAAAAATGTTCGTTTTTATCGCCATTTGGACGTTTACTTTTGGGGCATCACTTCCTTTGATAACTTTGATATGTGCGAAGTACTTCATCTAATACAGTTTTCGGGTATATTGGCATAGATTTTGTTACATGCTTTTACTTCGTTCAACTTGCTATTGTTTGTATGTATAATTCTTTATTGTACATAAAACACATTCAATATTACAGGTAATGAGAAAAACAGAAATACAAAGGCGAACTTATCCCTTAAAGGGAGCTCTTCCAGCCAATCTTCGAACGATTGACAGGACAACTGAAACCAGAGAGGAAGTAGACATACTAAAAAGCTAAAAGAGCAAAGACCCTAACTTAACCAAAACAAATAAAGCATTAAAATAATAATAATAAGAATACACCTAATAATATAACCATAATATAAAGTCAAAAACCATTTTGAAGTCGATTACCAACTAAAAAAAGAGGCTAATTCTTTTTTAAAGCAGTTAGATCGCTTATGCACCACTTTTTAACATAAATCAATGACCCCATACCAATTTTGATCCAATTTTTTGCCGATCATAGCACACACCGTTAGATGTAGACACATTATTTTGCAACATAATAATCATGGCACAACATACAGGGTGAAATCAAAATCGATAATCGAAAAATATTGTTTCGACAACAGAGTGAAGACCGGTGAGTCCTCTAGCATCACATCTGCAATCCTCTAGTGTTGCAGGGGTCTATGGTGGTGTTCACTGATTACCTATGACTACGGTTATGTTTCATTTTTAGTTACACATAAGTCGGGTTCTGTCTATTTATTGCTTTGTTTACGTAAAAGTTTATGGATTATGTAGTACATTTTATCTGTGTACCGTTTCGCGAGTCACAGACGATTCTGGCTGAAAATCAGTGCTGCAGTCTAACACCTCAGCGTAATGCTGAGCCAGCGACCGTTTCACTTTTGCGAAGACACACACAACGCTGATGATTTATTTTTATATTTCTTGATTATTTTCTATTTTAAACTGTGTATATTCTTTTATATTTGTGTGTCTTGCAAAAAGGAATAAATGTCTTCTTTCTTTCTTTCTTTTTACCAAGTGACCCAATCGCTAGTTTTCTTTCCTTGTATAAAAAATCAGTATCAGTAAAAGTTTTCCAAGAAAATTTATTGTAATTTTATGACATTTCCACTCTGTCTGTGGTTTCCTGTCTGGTTCCATGTTACACTTACGAAGCTTTATCTAAAACCCCGTTTTTATTCACAACTTAAAATTCATCCTGTATATTGTGTATAAAATTAACGGGTGGTCAGGTTTGAATGCAACCTTCTTTGGGAGTCGTTGAACCACTCTCAAAACGATGACCTCGCCTCAACGTCGACTTTTTGACCATAAATACTGGCCATAAACGAGAAAGGTCGATTGAAGACCTTTTACGCTGTGAAAAGTTAATGGCATGGCCGTAATTCACTGTCAAAGTTTAAAAAAAGAACTGTTGCATCTATACCAGTACTAAAAATCTTCATTTTTACGTCGTTTTCTATATAAATAACCAATATGAAATGACCTCACGCTGGTTACATTTTGTTTAGAAAACAGGGCTCTACTAACACTGGATTTGATGTTCACTTACACTTCAGTAGTTTCCATACTTACAAACTCTCGCGTTTATAATATTAGTAGGATAGTAGGATGCATAAATATTACAGTTAGCGAAAAAGCTTGCACTTTTCAACAAACAGTTTTTAATATGGAATTTATTAATACACAAACTATTAAAAACGAAATAACAATAAAGAACACTAAAACTAGAAGCTGATTTAAAGTAAAGTATGTTAAAAATGATTAAAAACTAACTTAAAAAATGCCCACTGTTTCGTACCAGGTTCAAAGGTTCCCATTATGCTGGCCGCGTTGCCTCTTTGAACTGAAATGGCAACCCTTTGAACCAGCCACGAACCAGAGCGGGGGTCGCAGCCCCTACCTCTCAGTCTGCGGCCCAGCTCCCTGAATAGCTTCTTAATTAAAACTGATAAAGATTGATGGAGATCTTGACATTTGTAGCTTGAACATAAACTAATAAATCCACGCCAGCATCCAGACAAATATACCATTTAGCATTCAATTGACATTTTCTAAACCGCAACCAATCGCCGTGAAATGGCAAAAACATTTCCTGGTGTCCTTAAGAACGTAACAAGAGATTTTATAACGCGGTGACAAGAAAATAAAGAGCGTGACTCACTACGCTACTTTGCTGCCGATTGCTATAATTGTACATCGACGATTTTTTGGTTTTTGGTCAACTCTGGTGACGATAAACTTAATGATAGGATTAGGTTCAAACTAGCAGATACCTACACTCATGTCAAAGTAACGTTCAAACAACGTTCAGCGCTAACAATGATTCCTAAGATTTTAGCCAAATCACCTCGATGAGCTTTTACCATCTGCGCGGGCAGAGAAGCAACTGGTACATTTTATGTTATTTCTTTGCTCCTAGACCAGTATGGAAGTACTCATACACACGTTGCAAGTTAAATAAAATCTAGTAAAATCCAGTTTAGACTTGAAATGGGCTTTAAAATTTACTTGCTATTCGTTCTACATATATGTGTAAAAATTCCAATTCAATCGAACCACTAGAACTCCACCACTGTAAAGTCTTCCGACTTATTTAAGAATACGAAATTTCAGCTCAATCGGTTGAAGATATCTGCTTCAAAATTGAGTTGCAAGATTCTACCCGGACAAACATGCATTGCAAGTTAAATAAAAGCTTCTACAAAGCATAGCTAGCGGTAGTGTACCGCCTTAGCTACCCACTCATTTATTACTATGCAGTTAAAGTGAATGTCCAGACCTTGACGGAATCTAGAACGGTCTATATGCATTAATTTATACACACTTGCGAGTGGCATTAGATATAAGAGCTCAATCAACATGGTATAATAAGGATATCATTTTTGCAAGCTTTTATTGCAAGCTTATTGTTTTTCATGCTGGTGTGGGAGCAAAGGAAAAACATAGAATGTACCAGTTGGTAAAAGCCCATCGAGGTAATGGGCGAAAGTAGGAATCATGTTAGAGGCGATGCGGCTAGCAACCCATCACTATTTTGATTCCAATTTCCACCTATAGGTCCACAATCATGCTTAACGTGGCCTTTTAGGTCTTGTTACCTTGGGCTCTGTCTACCCCGTAAGGGATAAAGACCTGACTTGTGTAATGTGTGTTCTTGTTTTTACTTGCCGTGTAGGTACCTATAATTGTTGGTGTGGGTCAAATCTTGCAATTGAAGTCGGAATAGCTTGTGGTCCTCGGTTTGCTTTGAAATTTGGTACACATAATGTAGAATGTATGAAATTGTAAGTACAGTCAGCAAAAATTACAATTGTAAATTAGAAATAACCTAACCTAACCTAAAAATCATGCAAAAAAAAATTGCTGCTGCCCACGACTTCGTCTGAAAAAAAAAATAGTTTCTCGCTATCCCGCGGGAACTATGAAATTTTCCGGGATAAAAAATAGCCTACGTGTTAATCTAGGGTATCAGCTATCTCCGTTCCAAATTTTATCCAAATCCATTCAGTAGTTTTTACGTGAAAGAGTAACAAACATCCAGAGTAACAAACATCCAGCCATCCTTACAAACTTTCGCGTTTATAATTTTTGTAGGATAGACGACAATGCAAGTAGTAAGCCAAATTGCTTTAAAATTAATTCTTCAACTTTTTTTTACGCTTATCTTATCTTATCTTAGTCTAGGGGTCCCTACGGATACACTTCGACCCATTCGTGGATCTTTTGTGTAATTACCCCTCCTTCGCACTATTCCATCGATTTTACCACCTCATTTATGAATTGGGTGATGATTGGGCGTAGTGGTAGTGCCTTGAAATCTCCTGGTTCAGGGTATTTGATGCCGATGAGTTTCATTCTTAGTCTGGCGAGGGCATCACAGTCGCACATAATGTGTTTCATTGTTTCAACCTCTTCGCCGCATATTCTACAATCATTTGTTTTTACGCTTTGATTTAATTTACGTCTCAAACAAGACTTTGTCGTAGGTCATTGTGCCTTACATAATAAGTACCAAAACATTTTAAACATCAGGCCATCGGTAACGGTTGAGTGGTAACCGAGGAAAGTGAAATCGCCACCGGTAAGGCACACGGCAGGAGAAAGTGTCTAGATCGCGCTAACTGGGGCGGCCCGATAACCCGTCGTTTGGTAACGTATTACACAATACGCCCCCTGAAAAGGTTATCATTATTACAAGTTATTACAAGCTTTAAATTAACTTATGTATGTATGTAAGTATGTTTGTCCGGGTGGAATCTTGCGACTCAATTTTGAAGCAGATATCTTCAACCGATTGAGCTGAAATTTTGCATACTTGTGTAAGTCGAATGACAATACAATAATCTGGTAGTGGAGTTCTGAGTGGTGACCCAGGCAGGACCTCTCCGTAGGAGGGAACTCTTCAACGGTTGGTCTGATTGGCTTGAAATTTGGTACACATAATAATATGTAGGATGGGTGACAATGCGTATAGTAGCAAAAAAAAAACTTTTATTAAAAACTAGCTTCTGCCCGCGACTTCGTCTGCGTAGAATTATACATAAAAACCTTCCTCTTGAATCACACTATCTATTAATAAAAACCGCATCAAAATCCGTTGTGTAGTTTTGAAGATATAAGCATACATAGGGACATAGGGACATAGGGACAGAGAAAGCGACTTTGTTTTATACTATGTAGTGATGATGAATTTTTTGTCAAAAAAAGTTTGATACAAAAATTGCAACATTCCCGAACAAACATACATTGCAAGTTGAATAAAAGGTAAAACCGCGCCAAACATTTGCAGGGATTCAGTATGCTTAGTGTAAGTTTTCGGTCACAAAATACGTCTCGAACGCGTTTGCGTTAAAATATCCGATATGAGAACAGTTTGTTGCCGTTTCGATCCGCAAGTGGCGCTGCCAATTATTCCATAGAAATTGAGACGTTTACGTGAACGCGTTCGAGACGTTTTTATATGCGAAAACTTACACTAGAGGCTCAGTTTGTTGCCGTTTCGATCCGCAAGTGGCGCTGCCAATTATTCCATAGTAATTAAGACGTTTACGTGAACGCGTTCGAGACGTTTTTATATGCGAAAACTTACACTAGAGGCTCAGTTTGTTGCCGTTTCGATCCGCAAGTGGCGCTGCCAATTATTCCATAGAAATTGAGACGTTTACGTGAACGCGTTCGAGACGTTTTTATATGCGAAAACTTACACTAGAGGCTCAGTTTGTTGCCGTTTCGATCCGCAAGTGGCGCTGCCAATTATTCCATAGAAATTGAGACGTTTACATGAACGCGTTCGAGACGTTTTTATATGCGAAAACTTACACTAGAGGCTCAGTTTGTTGCCGTTTCGATCCGCAAGTGGCGCTGCCAATTATTCCATAGTAATTGAGACGTTTACGTGAACGCGTTCGAGACGTTTTTATATGCGAAAACTTACACTAGAGGCTCAGTTTGTTGCCGTTTCGATCCGCAAGTGGCGCTGCCAATTATTCCATAGAAATTGAGACGTTTACGTGAACGCGTTCGAGACGTTTTTATATGCGAAAACTTACACTAGAGGCTCAGTTTGTTGCCGTTTCGATCCGCAAGTGGCGCTGCCAATTATTCCATAGTAATTAAGACGTTTACGTGAACGCGTTCGAGACGTTTTTATATGCGAAAACTTACACTAGAGGCTCAGTTTGTTGCCGTTTCGATCCGCAAGTGGCGCTGCCAATTATTCCATAGTAATTAAAACGTTTACGTGAACGCATTCGAGACGTTTTTATATGCGAAAACTTACACTAGAGGCTCAGTTTGTTGCCGTTTCGATCCGCAAGTGGCGCCGCTCAGTTTAAACCACCGGTGTGTTGCCAGTGTAAAAGCTGCTTATTATGTAGGTCATTCATGTATTGTGATCAGGCTAAGCTGTCACTGATCGGGCCAGGGTCGCTCGTGTCTAGACTATTGTGTCAAACGCGTAACAAATCGCATTGGTGTCGTAACCGAACTGTAGCATACGATTAGTGTGTTGCCATGTTAGATAATTATTATTTTAGCCAAGTATTACGTTTTTTAAAAGCTTTATATTAACTTGCATTCTGATCTGGGAGTAAAGAAAAACAGAATGTACCAGTTGCTTCTCTACCCGCGCAGATGGTAAACGCCCATCGAGGGAATGAGCAAAATTCTTAGGAATCACGTCATAGGCGATGCGGCTAGCAACCCATCACTATTTTGATTCCCCTTTTAACCTATACGCCTCCAATCATGCTAAACGTGGCCTTTAGGTCTTGTTACCTCAGGCTCTGTCTACCCCGTAAGGGATAAAGACGTGAGTTGTGTATGTGGCATGTGACGGTAATTGTCGAAAGTTTTGGAAAAAGTCAAGCCTGGGATACAAATTTGAATTATGCGCGGACAAAGACGCGGGCAACAGATAGTATATGTATATAGTTACAGTCGGAAACAGATAGTGTTTCTTGGAGTCGACCTCGCTTCTAAGTTAACAACTTTCCCGCAACTTTCTTGTCTTGTCTTTCTTATTGTCAAACACAAATAATTTTCCACGGCCACTTGTTAGTTGTATCGGCTATTAGCTGACAGCAGCGAAGCCTAAAGGAATTCTAGTAATCAATGATCGAATACTTCCATGCTGGACTGGGAGCAAAGAAAACACATAGAATGTACCAGTTGCTTCTCTTCCCGCGCAAATGGTAAAAACCCATCGAGGGAATGGGTGAAAATCATAGGAATCATGTTATAGGCGATGCGGCTAGCAATTCATCGCTATTTTGATTCCACTTTCCACCTCTACGCCCTCAGTGTCTTGCTAAACGTGGCCCGTAGGTCTTGCTACCTTAGGCTCTGTCTACCCCATAAGGAATAAAGACGTGATTTGTGTATGTAGGTATGTGTATGATCGAATATCCGGACGCTTGTTTTGCCCAATATTGAGTTAACTGTGGCCAGCGACTCTCTTATCGCTATCCCGCAAAAACTATTCAATGTACCGAGATAAAAAGTATTCAATGTTGTAATCTAGGGTACCAACTACATCCGTTCCAAATTTGATCCAAATCTTATCTCTCGTTTCAGCGAGAAGAAGGAACAAACACATACACTCAGTCACTCACAAACTTTCGCATTTATAATACTAGCTTCTGCCCGCGACTTGGTCCGCGTAGAATTAGACTTAAATTAGGCAGCTACGACTACCTTTGACATGTTTATCGCTATTCCGTGGGAACAATGCAATTTTCCGGGATAATAAGTATCCTATGATTTAATTTAGGGTACTAACTACATCCGTTCCAAATTTTATCCCATTCCGTTTAGACGTTTCAGCGTAACACTCACAAACTTTCACACTATGGTTGCCTGGTAGAGATCGCTCTGTAGCGATAAGGCCGCCTATTGTTACCTTGTAATATTCTGTATACCTTTTTTCTGTTTTGGTTGTTATATGTGGTGTTCAATAAAGAGTTATTGTATTGTATTGTATTGTATTAGTAACTAAAGATACCAGTTTGCTTGATCTTTTCTTCCAACTCAGGCAGCCGACTTGGTAGCTTCAAACCCTCCGCGAACTACCTCGAGACTTATACCCTCTTCTCTCTCCAGACTTCCCCGGAATGTGCTTCGCGTCAACCCGCTGTGCCACCGTCGAGCCTGGCAACACCTGGGACCTGGCACCCTTCTGTGGCCGCAGCACGTGCGTGGTCAGCGAAGACACGCCGCCCCGCCTCCTGGAGCTGGTTGAGGACTGCGGCCCCCTGCCTCTTGCCAACCCCAAGTGCAAGTTAGACACCGGTAAGTGACATCTAGTCAAAACGAAGTATACTACCTTATGTAGCCCATCAACCCTTTCCCACCCCGCCTCTTGGAGCTTGTTGAGGACTGCGGTCCCCTGCCTCTTGCCAAATCCCAAATGCGAGCTAGACACAGTAAAGCGACATCTAGTAGCTACAAACTAAACTATCTTATGTAGTCCTACCTATTAAAGGAGGTTGAAGACTTCTGCCTACTACCTCCCTGCCTCTTGCTAACCCCAAGTGAGCGCTGGACGCTGGTAAGTGACATCTAGTAGCAATGAAGTGAACTTATCTTATGTAGCCTCAGCTAGTGGATCTGGTTTAGGACTGCGATCCTCTGCGTCTTGCCAACTATAAGTGCAAATTATACACTAGTAAGTAGCGACATCCAGTAGAGAGGAAGTGAACTAACTTACGTAGGCTCTTTGTTCTCGTGTGGAAGGCAAAGGGAAACTCCCACACTGTTTCTCTAGAATCTCGTCAATGATTCAGGTCCTCAAATATGATAAGCGCGTAAAAACGCGGGTAAAAAAGTAGCGTAGTCAAAAAAATCATACATACTTAAATCACGTCTCTTCCCTTTCTTCTTATCCCTTCAAAGAAAACATTACGTCAAACTTTTCTTTTCTTTCCAGACAAGACCAACAAGACCGCTCCCTTCCCTGGCTGCTGTCCAATCTTCACCTGCGAGGACGGCGCCAAGTTGGAGTACCCTGAACTCCCCACCCCCGCTCCAGAAGAGGAGAAAAAGGAGGAGGCGAAGGAGGAGAAGCCAAAAGCCTAAATACAAAAACAAACACACCTAATATGAACGTAACTAACTACAGACCAGTCAGGAACGTAGAAAAGCCTCCTTTGACCATTTCTTAACTGCCAGATATTTTCACGCGTGACACCAAAATTTCAAGTCTGAGATATAAGTACACCTTGATGTGGTGGGTCACCAAACAGCAAAACCAGACCAGAACTGATAACTCAGGGCCTGACCATGACGTCTTAATGCGTATCATTCCGATTCTTTAGCTGTCATTTGACACTTCTTGTTTGGATCTGACAGCGATCGATCATGACGTCATGGTAAGACCCCTGTTAGAGGGAAACTTACAAGTTAGGTGCATATATTTCGGACGAGCTACTGCGTGAATGGGACAATTTCGTATTTAACATGTTGGGTGACTATAATTTGTTGTAAAATTTACTCTGGCAGAATAGAATGGCCACCTTGATATGCTTCATTGCATACGCAGCCAATTGTCGTAGAAAGTAAGAAAATGTGTAAAAGTACGCGTTAATTCGTAAATAACTGGTATGATGTATCAGTGCGTAGCAACACGCAATATGTTATGTCAAATACACACATGATATTGATCAGTTGCGAAATCAATATGGTTTTTTTTAACTAATAAATATTAACTTATTTCAAATGTAAATAACATCATAAGTAACGAACTGATTTTGATAAAAAAATACCAGAACAAAGTTTAAAGTCTAATTTATCTAGTGTTAGAAAAAATATTGAAATCGGTTCACATTTGGCAAAGATATATTTATATTTCGAAGTCATATAACAACAAACTATTCAGCCTTTGTAAATTGAACTGGCCAATTGTATTGTGTTACTTTCATTTTATGAGTGTGTTTAATTCCTATACGTGTGGGGAAGGATTGGTCTCAAAATTGTATACCAAATTATAATTTGTATTTTTTGTATGCTTCTTGCATGTCACAAATGAACGCAGAATTGACGATTATATTGAAGATCAGATTGGCTTTATTGAAGAATAATAATGTAGTTAGTTATTTTTTAACTGTGATGAATTCATTTGGTGTAATAAAATTTTAGCATTAGTCATTTTTCATTATAATAGTGTGATTCAAAACAGTCCGTTCACAAATGCCGTGACAATGGACTATTCCGAAAGCTACTTCCTATTTCCTGTCTTTTATACAATTTCTAAAGCGAAATCTGTGTCGGAGAATTGGGTGTTGAATAAGTTTACATTGACGATTTTTTTTATGTCATCTTTTTAGAAGTTTTTTTTTTATTTGAATACCTGCCAAGTGTTTGATATATTGATACTTAACATAAGTGAAAAAAATTCAATAAAAAATACAATATTTCTAGTAAACGTTTTTTATTTCACCCTTGAGTTTTTTCAAGTCAAGTGCCACTGTTATAATTTTACAGGCATTTAAACGCACATGTGCGTCGTGAGGCACCTAAAGAAGTCTCGGGTTTGGCAGCTGGCAGTGAATGCGATATATGGATGGTGTAGAATGCAGCATACATAACGAAATTTTTTTTAAAATATTTTGTTATTAGGTACATGCATACATACATAAATCACGTCTTTATGCCCTACGGGGTAGACAGGGCCTAAGGTAACAAGACCTAAAGGCCACGTGTAGCATGATTGTGGGCGTATAGGTGGAAAGGGGAATCAAAATAGTGATGGCTTGCCAACAGCATCGCCTACAACATGATTCCTAACACTTTCGCCACAGTATATATATAAGCTAAAGCAGTAAGGAAACTACGAACAAATCGGTTGAAACGAAACACGCACACAGGCGCGCGCTTTACATGGCCCCTAAGCGGACCTGAGCCTGAGCGGAGTGGACGAGGTCCGCTTAGGGGCCGTGTAAAGCGCGCGCCTGTGTGCGTGTTTCGTTTCGACCGATTTGTTCGTAGTTTCCTTACTGCTTTAGCTTATATATATACTGTGCTTTCGCTAACTCGATTTTCCCTCGATGGACTTTTACCATCAGCGCGGGAAGAGAAGCAACTGGTACATTCTAAGTTTAGGTAGGTAGGATTTGGAAAAGGAAACACATGGTTAACTCAATATTTTATATTGGAATAATCTCAATAAATACGGTATGATTGTCAACACGTCGCAATGGGTGTACCATACATCTAATTTAATTAAAATTTAACTAATAAAATTCGTGATTACGTTAAAAAATAATGTGTACCATTGAAGACGTTACATTTTCATTGTTCAACAGATAAAAAAACACATACATAGTTTTTTTAAACGTAACAATCTATAAATACGTTTTTTAACCCTCTATATCTAAACATCGACTCCTTACCGTTACATTGATAATACATATTTTAAAAAGTTATTATTTTTTATCTATACGATCAATTAATCAACTATATTGTTAAAATCACAATTGTCCTAATTATATAACATTTAATATAATTATTAATATTGCACAAAATAGACACCGACCGCGATTAATAATACGTTTGAGCCGAATTTGATGATTTAATAATTTCCAATTAAAATCATTACCTTCTTTGTTAATAAATCATTACCATTTCATGAACAAAACTTAGCTATTTCTAACTTCAACAGCATATCTACAATAAAACATTACTCGTGTTAACAGTTTATTGACAACCGTAATATTAGGTTTTCCATACGCGTTATTTTTTTGCGGTGAGACCATTAATTTCTTTGGTACTTGCTTCTATCGTCTTTAAACTGTAAGTTGACCGTGCTAAGTGCAAATCTCAGGAACAGCTGAACCAATTTTATAAGTGTTTGTTGATAGTCTCAGAAGTTCCTTTTCATATTTTTTAAAGGTAATTTATTGTACCAGGAAGGTAAACGATTTCATTGAAAATTCAACGAACATTGCTGAAGCAATTCACAAACAAAATGGCGTTCGTCCTTTTTAAAATTCGGCAGAAGCGTGACCGCTGATGCAAAGACTAACATACATTGGTCAATCGTTGAGTCATCCCCGGTCATGAAACTCTAAACACTGCCGGTTACAATCCAGTGATACTAGTAAATGTTATACACAAAGCAACACCGATCATGGCGATGATAATAGAACAAAATGAAATCATCTCTTATATAGTGCGCGAAAATATGTACTCTTTTAAATAACTCTCATGAAAATACGTCCATTTGAAATGTACATCAGAAATTATTGATATGTTCTAAATGTTGTACATCGAAATGCTTAATAAAGTGTTCGCTGATCTGTTTATTTGATAAAACAAGAGGTAGTACAATCGGAAGTTAAAATTATCTATTTCTTTAAACATTAATATCTAACTATGCAAAACATGTTAGATGAGCCAACCTCGATATGGCAATGCATGGATAGTTGTCACATTTTGAAGTGTCCTACATTACCCAATATTAAGATGCTGTCTCGTCGTTTTGACGAAACCCCAACGAACAAGACGAAATCTCTCTCGAACGTTCCTACGTTGTCAACGTTGTAGTTTGTACAGGGCAATCCAAAATCGAACAACTACAAACTCATCTATTTTTATGTACATTTATAGAATAGTTCCTCTCATTTTGACCTTTCATTTATACTTACAATATTTTTTTAAAACTTTTTATGCCCCTATCGTTATCAAGATATGCCGAAATGAATTGTACATCGACGACATACTAGATTGCATTAAATGCAGAGTTGAGAATTTCACGAAGTCAGAAAGGGATGCATATAGTTAGCACTATGAAATTGATATGTCTGTCCCTTTCAACCGTATTAAATTTTTCCCAACACTATCTTTAATGATCGCATAAGTATGTTGACGATTGCACGAGCTAAGCATAGCGCCGCACTAAATTATACTATAAAGTACATAGCAAAAATAATTAAAAAGCTATAGAAGTGGTTTCGGAGTCCAAAATACATCTACACCATAAACACGATAGTCAAAAATATATAGTTTTAGCTAATATTTGATATATATGTGGTTTTATGTATTTCACAACAGCGCTACTTGTTTCTTTAATTTAGATTCGTATATTTATAATTTCACTGACAGAAATTGAAAGATTATGCTGATGGAAATGATGAGACAGGTAATGATTTCTTCTGCATAACTTATAAGTGCCGAATTGGCCTTTATTGTGACAAATTCAATGTTTTGTTAACCTTGGTATGTTTGTTGAAAAATGTAAAAAAAAAACAATTTTTGCTGGCAGCATTAACTTACTAATTAAAAGTTTTTATTTAATTTGACCTATTTCTTTTTTTGTTAAGATCAAATCTTGCAAGTAAAATTTAACCCGCTTTGATGACAATGCAAGTACAGTGAACTAAAAGTAATTCTAACAAAAACTTATTTTTATACTGCAATCATTACCATTTCCTATATTGTGAAGGATTGAAGGTAATGAGTGAAGAGTTAGTGTTTTTGTAACCAAAAGTCAACTCCGTCGCCTAATAAGGCAGCGACTCGGTTGCACAAAATACTTGATTCCCTTGCGAAACTCGTTGCGTATAGACCAAATAAGTAGGAATTATGACGATCGGGAAACGTGTTTTAAGCCTGTATTCAAACTGACGCAATCGCAACAAACGTGACAACAAACCAAATAAAAATGACACTTTATTTCAACAATGCACACAGGATGTCACAAAAAGAAAGTCATTTTGGAATGCTAAGTTTCGGGTGGATCAACTATTTTTACAAGCTTCATTTTAACTTGCAGCGTATGTTTGTCCGGGTGGAATCTTGCGACTCAATTTTGAAGCAGATATTCAACCGATTGAGCTGAGTTTTTGCAGAGTCGAGTAAGTCAGGTGGCAATACAATAATCTGGTAGTAGAGTTCTGGTGACCCAGCCAGGATCGCCTTCGCAGGAGGGAACTCTTCAACGGTTGGTCCGATTGACTTGATATTTGGTACACATATGTAGGACGGATGACAATGCAAGTACAGTCAGCAATTTTTTTTTGTTGTTACTTTTTAGCGAGGGGACGAAATTAGTACAGTTTGTTAGAATGTTGTGTCACACTGTACTAACATGTTTAGTAGTTGTCGAATTATGGAAGTGGCTTAAAACTACCGATAAAATGCGAGTTTGGCCAATTTTAGTCCTATAGCTTTCTAAACTGACAAAGGAAAACCTACTAATATTATAAATGTGAAAGTAACTCTGTCTGTCTGTCTGTCTGTTCCCTCTTCACGCTAAAACCCCTGACCCGATTTAGTTGAAATTTGGTACCCAGATAATTTCAGTCCCAGCGAAGGACATAGTATAGTTTTTATCCCGAAAAATAGCATAGTTCCCGTAGGACTAGTACATACATAAATAAATCACGTCTTTATCCCTTACGGGTAAGAGCTTAAGGTACCAAGACCCAAAGGTCATAGTTAGCATGGCTGTGGGCGTATAGGTGGAAAGGGGAATCAATATATATTCAAGTTTGTTAATATTTTGATGTCAATACAGTGGCGTAACTGTCTGGGGCCTGTGGCTAATTTATAAGGAGCCTTTCGCAACAGAAAGACGTGCTTCATCTTCTCGTGCTCGAGGCCCAGCTAATTCGGGGCTTTATGGGGCCCGTGGCATTTTGTCTATCTGCTACCCTATTGTTACGCCACCCATGGCTTTTTAAATATAGGATTTCTACGTAAATAAAAAATAGTGGTCACGACTGGAACGGTTGGACCAATTCTTTTTTTTAACATTCGTTGGAAGTCTTAGAATGGTAAAGTATTACAGGACAAAGTAGCGGTAATGAACAAAATTTAACAAAAGTTTTTAAATTATCATTACCTGGTTCCCCTGCTAAATAATATTAGACATTTTTGTGACAGCCTGTATACAAATAAAAAAAAAACTTTCACTGCCGCCCGTCAAACTTAATTGTTGGTGCCACAAACGCCTATACGCGTTCTCTGGAACCTAATTATACAGATTCGACAAATTAAAACCTTCGATATTTTTAACACCCGACGCAAAAATATATTAAGAGTTTGACCATCGGTGGCACTGTAGCTTCTAAACGGGTGAATCGATTTGGATGTATTTTTATAAGCAAGTTTTTTAGGGGCAGTTTTAAGAAATGTTTTATTACAACTATTTACACGTTTCTCAGTGATACGATTTCAAAGATCCTGCAGTCTAAAGCTATGCACCTATATGCGTTGCCAGCAGAAAACGCTTTAGGTATATTTAATAAAATTATATTTCTAAACAATACTGATAACTAGAACACAGAAATTTGATTATTTGATAGAATTAAAAAATGCCAATAAAATTTTTAGATGATCCTTACGCTTCGAAGGGGATGATTTAGCTTAGACTATCTTAAAAGACGTTCTACTGGATTTAATCTTAACCAGATTGGCATTCTTGTTCTAAAATCGGATTTCGAAGCTCAGAGAATGTCCTATAATACAAAAAAATGTGTCCCTAACAGTGGCGTCACCCTAACAAATCAATTTCGCCGATCATCTTTACGAAACTCATCTATCGTTCGTTTTCATTCGCCACTTTAAGGCAGTTTGTGCGCCGGGTTTACCTCGCGAACATTTTCACAGACACGCCACTGACCTAACATACGGAATGTATGTTTGTATTTAATTTGTAACAGATCTCGCAACTAATGTACAAACATTCAACTGTCTATATCTATTACAACAAACTACTGCAGCGACACACAGTCCTGACTTTGAATATAAAAAAAACGTCGAAAAATGTTACAATCAGATTAAAGAACCAAAACCAACAGTAGGCAGTAGCAGAACAGTAAATCAAGCGACAACTTTATTGGAGTTTAAATTTTCGCACAGAAGTATATTGAAAATTATTAGTATAATATTATTATTATTCTGAGGCCTGTGCCCAGTAGTCGGACGTTAAATAGGCTGATGATGATGATATTAAAAATGTCACCACTATTTAAAAAGGAAAATTTACTGTCAGTTTTGTTAGAAGTTCTTTGTCAAAACTGTGACGCAGTTGTGACTCATAACACGAGTGTGACAAATGACACAAACACTTGTAAATTTCTACTGACCTCACATTCGTTTGTCATTAACCGTCACTTTGACATTTTTTGACAGACAAAACATTGTTTTTATTGTGTCAGGTTTATAAGTTTTATCAATAACAGGATACGAACAATCTCCTCACGTGTGTAATGTCACTACGTCGACATTGGCGAAATACGCCTTGCTAAAGTAACGCAAGGGTGAAAGCCACAAAAAAAAAACTGGATATGTTTTTAAACTATCTGCCTAAGGTTTGGTTTTGACTTGACTTGGTCATTCACGTAGTCATCGTTCATTGACGTCACGCGTTTTGTTAATGTTCCTCACCCCTTTTTTGTGGCAGTTCAGAAGATCATCCGCTTACTTTCCTAAAGGAAGGAGAAGCTTCCAAAACAAGATCACTTTTTTAATTAAATATTTTTTACCAACTTTTGCTCTTGCCTGATTTTAGAAAAAAATCCACTGCACTTTATTTTTTGAGCTTACGGCCCCTTTTGTAATTATTAGACTTTTTAAATTACCTATCTCGTTTCTTTTGAGCGCCTGAAGTAAAATTAATAGCAAAAATCTTCAACAATGATTTGGCTATTGAAAAACAAAAGGCTTACCTATCCAGGACTGGTTGCCACTGCACGGTATTCGGGTACAACTATATATGCTACGTTTTCTATAAAATCCTTTATAAATGTATACAATATTTCGAATTTTGATGACACCTTTACGTACGATCCTTTATTTCAACACCGATCAACTACAGAATGTAAAGCATTAACATGTAACAACAAGCATTTAATTTTATCTTTAATCCTTTAAATACAAGTACTTTGTTATTTAAAAAAATCACGCATTACATTACAATACATACACACAAGTCGAATCGAAATAATATTACTAACCCGACTACTGTCAATCACTCACTTGTTGAACCAAAGCCTCTAGTGTAAGCTTTCGCATATAAAATAAAAACGTCTCAATTACTATGGAAACATCGGCAGCGCCACTTGCGGATTGAAACGGCAACAAACTCTTCTCATAGTATTTGACATTTGCGTTTGAGACGTACTTTGTAACCGAAAACCTACACTAAGCATACTGACACTTTGCGGAGTTCATACCTTTCTACTCCGCGCATACTTAATTTTTCACGGACACTGTAAAACTGTTAGGTTATTTTTTAACTTCAGGCCACCATCTGCCACAGTCAACAATATTATATTCAGTATTGCAAAATATTTGTTTATACGCTTTCTGGGCTTACATAAATATAATGTTGAAATCTCAGCTGTTACCTGATAAACAAAAGAAAACGAATCGAGTACCGCGCTCTTTAGAAAACTTTATTTGCCGATTTGATGCCTTCTAAGCCACAGATGTAATATACATTTTTCATACAATAAAATGTCTTAGTTGCCACTAGCGCATTTAACATTTTTTTAATAATTGTTGACTATTTTTTTTTAAACTGGCTTCATTATTTGTGCTTAAGTTTGCAATTCTAATTGGTAAGACATGCTCTTACATATAAAATTCAAAGTTTTTCTGTAGTCGGGTAACTGTCAATTTCCAAATAACATTACTCGCTCTATCTCACCTAGAATTGACCAACTGTTACTCGTTCGTCCTATGTTTTATATTACTAATCGTTAATTTAGAATTTCTGTTACAAAAAGCATACTTACAAATTATATCAAGCAAACATTCTAACACACTCTCTAAAAATATTGCAGTTTCGCAAATGTATTTTATTGATCGTTAACAATTTGGCAGTCAATTTAAAGATATTCCCCATATTCATAAATGCTTGTTTTCATGCCTATTTAGCATTATTTTGCCTTTACATGTCACTTTAACATTTACTTCTTCCAGACACACATTTTGCTAGACCAAGTTCGCTTTTCTTTATGAATACGGGGGTTAGTAAATTATTCAACCGGTTTACTGTTTAAATTTAAAACATGTTCAAGTTTTTAAAATCTTTTAGAGTCATTCTTTACTGTCGTATTATCATTAACCTCTCCATTGCAGTTATGTGAATAAATGTGAACAAGAATCACAGAATTGTGTACGTGATTCAAAATAGAAACTGACAGGCTTTTTCGAATTCAAAATTGCGGAAGGCGACGACAAGACAGAAGGAATAACTCTTTTTGTAATTTATTTTAAAACATTTGTTATATTGAGCAAGAATTTTCGTTATTTCATTTTTTTTAATCTCGTGTATTTAAGTTTTAAATGAAATGGAAATTATTTAAAATTAGACGAATAACGCGTAGATTGTAAAAATAAGAGCTACTTCCCTTTGTGCGATGCGAACTCGACATTTTTCGTATATTTTCTACATTATAACAATAAATTTATATCTCTAACAATTTATCCAATTCTTAACATTGATTGATCAACTTTGAAGTTTAATGAAACGTCATACAGCTCGTATGAGAAGAGGAAGTCAATTGGAGACTTTAGTTTCAAGTGATTCAAGAGATGCGCGGAAAATGTAGCCATACAGTCAAATGCAAAAATAAGCTTGAAAATCGACCACCAGACGAAATTTTAAAACTTTTTGATTTTATGTGATTAAAAAAAATAAAAGAATTAGCAGGAATTTCTTCTAGGTTATTGACAATACATATCACACGAATCAATTTATGATTATTCTCAACATCTCAACCATATTTTACTGTTATTTTCTGTGTGCTGTGTTCATTTCTTGCAAAGCAAAGCCAATACACAGCGACTTCAGCAGCGTTCTATTTTTGCCTTTGACTTTTGAAATTGCGAAGTAGTTTCAATTTTTTAAACAATTGAAACGCAAGGTAAAGTGAACTGCACAGCGTCAATATAGATTTCAGAACGGATTTTCTTCCGTTTCATTTTAACTCCTCAGTCTTATGACGTTTGTATTTAACTGCTGACGAGACTTCACAATGCTTGGCATGCTGACGGTACAGCCACAGTGTAATACAGTAAGTGATCTACGAACAAATCGTACAAGCCAACTCTAGTGACACTGAGTGAAAATTTTCGCGAGCTGTGAAATTAGTTTAGAATCTTTCTGTTGTTTGAATTTGACTGTTAAGTCAACGTCAAAAGTAGATCATTTTAGAAGCTTGTCGCTGTGACAACTATGACTCATTCAACTGTCCGTGTATCGTGTATCTTACTACGACAAAGCACTAAAGTGATGAGCTACTTTAACGTTGACTATACATAGAATACATTGTGCTATAGACTATCAATTAAATATGATCCAAAATGACAGTTGAAATATTAGGTTCAATCGCTGACAATTCTTATGCAAAAGCGAGAAAGTTCAAGACATTTCAAAGATTTAGTTCTAAGATTTTAAGTTATCAACAGAAGTCAGAGCCCCCAAGTCTGCGTAAGTTTTTCCGTGTCCCAAAGTAGTATCACAGTTAGCGCCATCTACAAGTTATGAAGTGAACTTAACCGCCAAACTCAGTGAACCTCTAAAAGGGGTGGCAGACAGTCGAGCTATTGGCTCTGTGCGCGACAGTAGCGCCATCTCGTAAACGCAACATTAGGGGCGTTTGTCAAATAGTGAATGATAAGTCTTAAGTATAACATAGAAAGACAATAAATAATAATTTTAGAGGTATTTGTTATAAACAATAATAGGAATAATGGATGTTATTATAAAAACCGATTTAGAGAGTGTAAAACACAAAATAAGTTTCCCTCCAAACTAGGCTAAAAGGAAATAAATGTTTTAGCAGAACACGTAAGGAATGTAGACGAACTAAGATTAAATTCCAAATGATATTTATTACGAGCCAACATAATTCGCACATTTCTGCCACGGCAGGCGCTGTGATCGTTCCTATCCCCCAACATACACTTCGCACGTTCCCAAATCGTGAGAAATCAGTTTGCGAACTCACTCGCCCGTCTGTCACCCCTTTAAAGTTAAACGCCACAGTATTCCAATAGATGGCGTCACCTGTCGTACTCATGCGTCACCAGCATAATGAGACCCCGGAATAAACAATAAACAAAAATCAGCAGTGACGTGAACATTGAACTCTATTTCCTAACAAATTCAGTCAGATTTTACATGAAACTAATCTGAAACGTCTCTTGGTTATCTGTGAGTCTGTCAGCAGTTATTCCTTTTACTTTAACTTATTCCGGCTTGAGACGGTGCCATTGAACGATGGTCTGCCGCGGCTTTGTGATCATGTCTTGCCAATGTTTGGTCTCCGTAGCTCCTGAACCGTTCTTGCCTGGAAAAGAACAGTACAATATCAATGACGGCAAGTGATTACCACCATCCGTAGATACCCGTAATACCAGAGGAGTGCAAATGTGTTGTCAGCCTAGAGCGTAAAGGTAAATCATGCGCCAGTAATATCACCGGTTGCCAACGCCAGAACACAGCAGCGCCAGCTACTGCTTACCGGCAGGGATAGCTAATAGGACTGTGGAGGTCCTTCCATAATATTTACTTTTGAATTTTCAAACGAACTAATTAACTTTCAAATAATCTTGGTAGTTCTGCTATACGCTACTAGATGGCGCTAGGAGTCCTAACTCACCAGCTAGCAGTATCCGTCCGATGAGCTCGTTCCTGCCGATGTTGTCGAAGTCCATGACCTGCACGTCGAGCGAGCATTCTCGAATCTTCTCCCACGGCACGTTGAAGGAGAAGGCGTCGTTGAAGACGGGATTGAGGGTGCATTTAAAGATGGCCGTCTTGCGTTTCTCTATACGCTTGTCGCCAAACTGAAGCCACACTTTTACGTAGGGGTCTGGAAGAAAAAGCCGTGAAACGGGATGAGTAGGGACAAAATTGGAGTACAAACTTAGATATTTTTTTTTCATATGTGACCAGATGATTTTCACTACATAGCATAAAATAAAGTCGCTTTTTCTGTCCCCGTGTCCCGATGTATGCTTATATCTTCAAAACTACACAACGGGTTTTCATGCGGTTTTTTTTAATAGATAGAGTGATTCAAGAGGAAGGATTTTTTAATTATTTTATTTTAAGTTTGGTTTATTTTAGTTTTTTACACACACAAATCAGTCTAAGGTAATAATACCTAATCAGTCTAAGGTAACAAGACCTACAGGCCACGTTTAGCAAGATTGTGGGGCTAGGTATGGGAAATGGAATCCAAATAGTGATGAATTGCTAGCCGCATCGCCTATGACATGATTCCTATGATTTTCGCCCACTCCCTCGATGGGCCTTTACCATCTGCCCGGGAAGAGAAGCAACTGGTACATTTTTTCTTTGCTCCTAGACCAGCATGGAAGTTTTTTAATTCGTTTTTAATTTAATAGTTTAATTTGTTTTAATTCCATTTTGTATCCCATTTAGTGTTATTATAGCAACACTTGAAAAATTCCCTTCATTATTCTAGAGGGACAAAAGCGTGGCAAGAAACAAATTAAAACGTAATGATCTCGAAGAATTTAAACGATTTTTCAAGATGACATTTCAAGCCTTTCTGCCGAAAGTATCATCATTGCGCCTACCTTCTAACTTTTTCATTAAAGTTGAGTTTTCTTTTGAAGTAAAGGGAAGTTTGATAGTTAATAAATAGACACTAACCTAGTTCTTTTCAATAATCAAAAAGTTCTTGTCAAAAATGTCATTTTTAATACATACATACATCACGTCTTTATCCCTTACGGGGTAGATAGAGCCCAAGGTAAGAACACCCAAAGACCACGTTAAGCATGATTGTGGGCGTATGGATGGAAAGGTGAAGGTGAAGATGGAAACGATGGGCTTTTACTTTTACGCGGGTCGAGAAGCAACTGACACATTCTATGTTTTTCCTTTGCTCCCCGACCAGCATGGAAGACTTGTAATTGGAAAAGCTTGTAATTATGACAAGTTTAGTTACTCTGCTGCTTAGGACAATAGTCTGGCTGCTTATAAATCCAACGTCAGCGCGAAGTTCCTGTTGCAATCTACCTTATTTTATGGTAGCAACACTAAATTGGCATTGTTCATTTTTTTTAAGCTGTGCTTTTAACACCTTTATTTGATAAAATGGACTATTTCAAGCAACTAATTTGAATATTATGCTTTTACGTAGCTTTGTTAATTAATAATAAATATTTTTTCGCTGTTTGATAATTCGTGAATTTAGGCAGAATCCCAATCGCCTTCGTTCGGCTGGCTATAAAAAAACGGCCTTGTCTATGGTTTTGTTAGATTTGACAGTGACACGTGACAGTTGCCGTAGCCAAACTTTTTTTTTCATTTTTGTGGCAAACATTCGATGCTGGATTCTGTCTAAAAACCCGGTCGTTCGGTCAAACAAAGGTTCAAAGTACTTTTACAAAAATATCTGCAATCATAAAGTATTTTTGAAATCGGACAAGATAAATCGGATAATTGATGGTTTTCCTCGAAATGATTTTCGAATTGGAGGATACTAAAAAAAATGAACAATGCCAATTGTATGTATTTTTTTGACTATGGCGACTCTCGCCCTTGTCTGCCGACAATATACGAAGAAACGCACCATCCAGTTTTTTATTTATTAAAATAAAGAACCACGCAGCATCAGAACCCCAAACCAGTGATTTGTTAAGTTCCAGTTAATTAAAAGGCAGCCTCCATGATTTATGACGCCTTGAGAAATAACGGCACGCAGAAGCGACGAATAATAGAGGAAGCGGTACTCAGTTAACTAACGTCTGGTGGTATCATTGGATAACGTGTTTAATACGTTACAAGCTGTTTGTATATTTAACTAGCGACCCGCCCCGGCTTCCCACGGTATATAATGCATGTATTATACATATAAACCTTCCTCTTGAATCACTCTATCTATGAAAAAAAACCGCATCCAAATCCGTGGTGTGGTTTTGAAGATATAAGCATACATCGGGACACGGGGACAGAAAAAGCGACTTTATTTTATACTAGCGACTCGCCCCGGCTTCGCACGGTATATTATGCATGTATCATACATATAAACCTTTCTCTTGAATCACTCTATCTATTAAAAAAAACCGCGTCCAAATCCGTTGTGTGGTTTTGAAGATATAAGCATACATAGGGACACGGGGACAGAAAAAGCGACTTTATTTTATACTGTGTATTGATGACTATGTAGTGATTTCTAACGGTAAAACCGTAACAGTAAACATAAAAAATCAAGAAGTAATAATTCTTGATGCATTTGATAGTAGCTATCATTTGAAAAACAGCGCCTTCTCTCGTCCCTGGTGAGCAGTTCCAAGGGAGTTTGTGATTGTGTCGTATAGACACATCATTGAAACAGATGACGCTCAGCGACAAAAAATCACATAGTACCAAAGTTACGTGACAGTTAGTAACAGATAGAAAAAATCTAAGGCTTACCCACCTGCTATGGGCGGTGTAGGGGTATAGCACGCGTCACGGAATGACGAGGATCCGGGTTGGATTCCCGGCCATAGCTTTACTTTCAGATTTTTCTGTGTTCCAATTTTCAATGTCGTGAACTAGTGTGGTGTGGAGGAGGATTTTTAAAGACCAGCTCAGTAAGTATCAGCTCACCTGACTTCCCGTTAATGTCCTTCGCCTTGAGGTTTCTTGCCTTGAGCAAGGTCAGCGTCAGAACGCTATTGCTCGGGTGATAGCAGAGCGAGGTGAGGAGCTCCCCGCACTTGTCCTTCGCGGGAGGCTTGAGGGCCTTCCAGAAGGAGGGCTTCTCGCTTAGATCCACCTGAAAGATGGATAGCGCATGTTTATCTAATGGCTTCTATGACATTTTTCTTTCAAAAAAGGAGGAGAGTTTTTAGGTTTCACCTATGACTACGCAAACAGAGGGTCGTGGATTCGACTCCCAGGCAGCACCTTAAAGATTTTCTGATTTTACATGTGGCATTTAATAACTACCATGAGCTTTTCGGTGTGAGAAAACCAACCCGACTAGCACGAGAGTCGAGTCGCGCGAGATACCACTACCCGTCTCTGTCTAGAACGAACAGTAAGAAAGAGACGACAATCTATCTCGTGTGTTGTCGTGCTAAACGTGCAGAATACGCCTGCGAAGCAATTGTTAATACGTGATGTTCCAAAGCCGCACTGGATCCACGTGGGAACTGTAGCTCAAGCCATCTCAGTCTAAGAAGAGGCCTATGCTCAGCAGTGATATATAAGAGCATTATGATGGTGATTTGATGATAGAATCTAGAAACACTCGTATTATTTTCTTCCCAAACTCTCCGACTTAACCTTCGTGACCCAAAGTTTGAAAACTTATTTGGTTCATAATTAGAATGATGTTTTAAACAGTCGTAAATACCTGGGAAAGCTGTGGTAGCCTAGTGGTTTGACCTGTGTTCTCTCAAGCAGAGGGTCGTGGGTTCGAATCCTGGGTTCGCACCTCTGAGTTTTTCCGAATTTATGTGCGAAATTTAATTGGAAATTTGCCACGAGCTTTTCGGTGAAGGAAAACAACGTGTGGAAACCTACACATATCTGCGAAGCAATTCAATGGTGTGCGTTGAGTTCCCAATCCACACTGGGCCCGCGTGGGAACCCAAACCCTCCTATAAATGGAGGAGGCCTATGCGATGAGGCACGCAGAATTACGCGATAAATTATAAAAAAAAAGATTTCTTAATCTACTGAAATTATAGCGAAACGGAATATAAGGGAATAAATACCTGGCAAAGGGGAAGGAACACTTCTCCAATAGAGTCGTCCCTCGAGAAGCGATCATAGTCGAAGACGTGGAGATGCAACACCTGAAATTAAATGGACGTTCACTTTAACGCCTTACATTTCTATGGTTGGACACTTCAACAGGCAAGACGTACGGATCTAAGTAAGTAAGTACTTTCTTCTTCTTTTCTTCTACCTTAGTTAGGTATCTTGTACTCCCTACGAGCTGGTGCCTTTCGCATACAATTACTTCCTGGGGACCGATTTTTGAAAGCACATTACTCGAAAGTGGTAAATCAGCTTATATCTCCAAAACTAAAAGTTTTGTCTAGTTCACAGGATTAATGAGAGCTGTGATTGTCTCCAAGTTACTCGTATTTCAAATTCAGCGCAATTTTTCACCACTTTCGAGTGGTATTTTCACACGTGCTTTCAAAAATCGGGCCCCTGCCACTCAGTACTTCGATGTCGCCTTTTCCGTTAAGACATTTTATAAACTTGCTTTATCCATGTAACCTATGAATAATCTTAGTTAGTTTCTTTTATTCTTTTGATCAAACTAACCAATACCTGTTTTCCATAATCATTTTCAACTTTATATAGTTTGACGGAAGCTTCTCAAGTGACGACCACCTACCGAAAAACCCTCACAACACGTTGACCTGTTGGCTTATTACCTAACTCGCTTGCAATCGCCATCGTAGCTAGCTGATTCCGATGCCAATTGTCAGCCCATACGTGAACTGTCAAAATGAACACGATGGCGATTATGAGCGAGTTAGGTAAAAAGCCTACTTGCTAAGGGCGCGGGAATACGCTGGATGTCACGCAAAACTGGTATTTATTACGGTCTTTGGGGAAAGCCTATGTTCAGCAGGAGACGTCTTTTGACTCATGATGATGACATCAAAAACCCTAGTGTTTGCGAGCCTGTGTGATGAGTACCTGGCTATACATACCCGGCTCTGCAGCTTCTGTATAGGGAACCCTTCGAAGTAGAAGGTCTCATTCCACCGCGGGTTGAGCGTGCGCCTCTTTATCTTGGTCTCCAGCCGGTGCTTCTTGTCCGGGAGAAGGGTCACGCGCACGTAGGGATCCGATGTTCCACTGAGATCCTTCGCTGGTAGCTCCTTGCCCTGGAAAAGATGAATCGTTTTTTTATAGAAAGAACACTCTAGAAGAATCTAGGACACTCCTAATTTATTTAAACGAGTAGTTTTTTACAAGCTTTTATTTAACTTGAGCTGAACTTTTGGAATACTTGAATAAGTTGGATGACAATACGATAATCTGCTAGTGGACTTCTGGTGACCCAGCCAGGATCGTCTCCGCAGGAAGGAACTCTTCAACGGTTGGTCCGATTGACTCGAAATTTGGTACACATATGTAGGACGGATGACAATGCAAGTGCAGTCAGCAAAAAAGCTTGTATTAAAAATTTCATTAAGACACGCTAACATCTCTGTCATTTGTTATCGTCTCAGATATTTCAGAGCTGAATTAGTATAAATTAGTTGGCATATGTCTACTATTTCTATGAATATAGCTGACTGTGTAAATCTTTTGTCTATAAATACAAGCGATACATTTAGTTTGCACGTGAAAATTGTATGTTTTAAAAATCAACACTCGTTTATACCGAAGCGCGTTGTTATGGTTGGAGTCCTATTTGTTTTAGCCTCTAACTATTCCAATACAAAGTGCAAATAAAACTGGTACAGAGTACATATTAGAATGATGGCTCAGAGAAACACTTAAGCCTTATTCATCACGATTGTTAATGGCTTTACAAGTGTTTCAAGAATAAGTTTGTTTCAAAAAAATCATTTTTAATATAAGCCTGTTTTGCTGACTGTACTTGCATTGTCATTCGCCCTACATGTGTACCAAATTTCAAATCAATTGAAACAACCGTTGAAGAGTTCCCTCCTGCGGAGACGGTCCTGACCGCGCTACCAGTATTCCATTAACAGATTATTGTATTGTCATCGTCAATCGGCTAAAGATATCTGCATCAAAATTCAGTCGCAAGATTCCACCCAGACAAACACATACATACATTGCAAGTTAAATAAACACACACACACAAATCACGAGCCTAAGGTAACAGACCTAAAGGCCATGCTCAGCATGAGTGCGGGTGTATAGGTGGAAAGAGGAATCAAAAGAGTTACAGGTTGCTAGCCGCATCGCCTATAACATGATTCCTAAGAATTTCGCCCATTTTTTCGATGAGTTTTTACCATCTGCGCGGGAAGAGAAGCAACTGGTACATTCTATGTAATAAAGCTTGTAATTATTACCTGTTTTGCGTTTTTTGCCGCTAACTATTATTTACAGACGATGAGAGCATAATCCATTCCTGTGGCCAAACCCTCACCTGTATGATCCTCAAAATGAGCGTGGTGTTCTGGAAGTCGTACTCGAGGGAGAAGTGTATCTGTCCCACGTTCTCCGAGGGTTCCGTGTTGTCGATGTACATGTCCACCAGCGAGATGGACCGGCTCTGAAGGAACGCCATCTGTCAGCATTTAAATCACTTGAAGCGACGCGCTTGCGCCGCTTTGACTACACGACTACCCGCGACAGGCGGCTGGTGGTAAGCGAATTACATTGCTCCGTCAGGACGCTTAGCGTTTATCGGTTACTTGACAAAATGCGCAAGGCATCGGAGCATTGGCAAACGCTCTCACCTCTCGCTTTACCGAAGGTCGTGTATAGTCGTGGATGAGTCATTAGTGCAGTGATAGAAATATTTGTAATGCTTACGTAGTTTCGATGAAAAAAAAATCTAAGTATATCCTCGATTTGCTAGCTTTATGAAAATGTTGATATCAAACAATCCAATGTAACAACTCTCTAAGAAAACAGGGTGTCTCATTGAAATCGGTCGGTATGGGAAAGTCTGAACATATAAGACATACGAAGATCTGTTCTTAGGAACCATGTCGTCGATTTTAATAACAAGAAAGACTGCATTCATACATTAAAAAAAAACCTGTACTCAGCTCGGGAATCGAACCCGGTTGTTCATAGAGCCATTTACTGCTTAAGAACTACACAATCGATATCTAAATAGATTTAGCAAGTTTATTTTTTCAAAACAACCGGGTTCGATTCCCGAGCTGAGTACAGGTTGTTTTAAATGTATGAATGCAGTTTTTCTGGTTATTAAAATCGATGACGGTTCCTAAGAACAGATCTTCGGATGTCTTATAGTTTCAGACTTTCCCATACTGACCGATTTCAATGAGACACCCTGTATAGTTACTACAGCTTCAATGAGCTCCTTATTCTCAGGGAGTTCATTAATTAATTTCACCCAGTAGCAAACACCTTCAAGAAATCATCAAAAACCATTCAAGTTTGAGATGGACCAACCCTAATTCATTCCACTAGGCTGGCATTTTCTATTTGATACACGATTTGACTAATAGTGGAAGCTACTCACTACGGAAAAAAGTGAAGTCTGTATGAAACTTTCTAAATAAAATGTCACAATATTTTTGTCACCAGACTAGATATTTAATTTTTGTAGCAACTCACAATTTTTCACTCACAAAAGTGCTATAAAAATCTGACCCCTGTTTTAGTTACGTTTGAGTAATAAATTGGTAGTTCATTTCTTACTTTTATCCGAAGTTTACGTAAATACGAACCGTAAAACTTGTAACTTTTTAACGACATCCTGTCGCTATTCTAGTTTTAAGTACGAGACCTTCGAGCTTAATTTAAATTCTCCATAAGCTTCTTAACTCAATTATAACTTTGGCAAGGGGCAGCAAAGGGCTCTACACACCAAACCGACCGACATAGGGACGTCCATAAATCACGTGACGATATTTTGGTGATATTTTGTGACATTCTGCATTAGTTACGCGACAAAATCACGTGACATTTTCAAATTTGGAAATATCGCGTGTATGATTTTGCTTCAACTGACTTTTATGGAAAAAATCCGGAAATAAATACACGTGACACTTACTAAAATTTAATACTCTTCGTGTGAAGTTTTGTAATTTTTTTTCTTTTTAAAAATCACGTGATTTTTAGACAGCTTGTGTGGAATACACAGACAGAGAGCGAGTTCCATTGAAATTTTTTGGATTTAAACATAACCCTGCTAATGGTTAAGTACGTTAAATTTACCATAAAATGCCAGCCTTTCGGATTGAATGCGATTATATCTTACCGACTTATAATAATATGTCGGTAAGGTGTCTACGACACACCATGTCGCTACTAACTAAAGTCGCAGTACCTAACGATAAAAAAAATCACGAGTTTAAAAAGAATACCAATACGGGTACTTATTCGTAAAATGTAATAAACACGATTGAAAGCGTAGAAAATGGATGAAATTAAATAGTTTCATACAAAATTACTGCCATAATATGATGTGGAGATGTGCTAAATACATAAAAAAAAAAATAGAAACGCCTTCAAATGTAGCCTATTTCCACCTTTACATTTCATAATAAATTGCATTAATTACGCTACTACAGAAATTTCAAATTAAATTATATTCCGGTAAGCGCTACTTACTTATTTATGTACGTGAAGCGGGTGCCTTAGCAAGTACACTGGAGGCTTTGATAGTTTCTGATACTTTCTCATTAGAAGATACTTATAGAAACTAGCGATACAACCGCGTTTGACACGCTGTTCGCGTCCAAAACGTACGCAAGATTTGACGCACTCTGAGATATTATTAGCAACCTAAAGGCGTTAATAACAACAAGATTTCATTCAATTTTAATATTTATTAATTTACTGTCACTTTTAAATCTCTATGCGTAAGTTAACACGTTATTGCGAATAATTAAACGCCTGTCAAAGTTCAATAGCAATCGCTTACGCCCGCGCTTACAGTTTTACAATGAATCTGGAATATTTCATCGCGGTTTGGTTTAACTGTGCACCCCTGTAGTAGAATTTCAGGATGTTTTATTGTGGTTGTTATTTTTTAACCCCCGACGAAAAAGAGGGGTAAGTTTAACGTCAATGTCTGTGTGTGTCTGTGTTTGGTAAAAATCGGTCCAGCAGTTCGAAGAGTATCAGCTTTTTTCCAGCACGATGTAAGGCGTTTTAGACATAAAATTGACTTATTTTTCATTTCATCAGTTTTTGTTGTGTGGCATCAGTGTGGCTTGTAAATTTTTAATTTAATGTTATTTTCCGTGCTAAGGTCGTTGTTCAAAACGTATAGCGTCAAGGGATTGAGTTAATTTTGTGTCAACAATGTCAATGAAAAGTTTAACGGGAATAATTCTTATACACCTCGTATTGAGACTTTTCGTGCAATATTTTGATGAAATGACCCGTTATTTTTTTTCGTCGGTGTAACTATCCAACTAAGAGCTGAGTAATTCTCAAAAAAAAGCCTTCGCCTCAACTTTTTTCATATACGAATTGCATGCTGTTTCCATTCAGAATCTCAAGCCCTTCCATCCCCCTGAAGAGAAAAGATGTCCCGATATTTTCATACACTTTTTATGTTCTTCCTTTTCGTTGCGCCATACAAAGTGTATGAAAAATAGTAACAAAATACAAAAATATTTGTTTCAACAAAAAAAAAACGTGATTCTGAGTAGGAACGACATAAAATTGTTTAGGAAATATAAAAATACATAAAAGTGGCATTTTTTTGAGAAATGCTCAGCTAGTCAAAGGATTTTTACCTTGTGTAGTCTAGTCTGAATTATGTCACTAAACTGTAATAACTTTGTAAACTAGGTGTTCGCAGAAGACATGGAAATGCACTACATTCAGCCTTTATGCTCTTGAAAAACAATTTTAAGTTAAGTTCATAAAATTTACGCAACGTATCTCAAATAAATGTTTTGTAAAACACAACCTTTTTTTATTGGCTGTACTAGTTGTTGATTGTACTTGCAGAGTCATTTATCTTTTTTATAGATTCTACAAGTAAGTCAAATTTTACTTGCAACTTTGACTAGAACAAAGACGACTGTGCAAATTAAACAAAAGCTTGTAAAATGTATTTCAAATTCGTTCAGACGTTACAATATTTCTATTTCACTTTGATTTTGCATTCTTTGTTCAATCCGAGCGCATTTGAATGTCTTTCTTGCAAAATATTTTCATCAGTCGTATCTAAATAACGATTCGATTACTTTTCTCACCAATTGTAAAAAGTATGTGTTAAAAAATATTTTGCTTTTTTTAATATTTGTACATTTCCACGCGATCGAGTTTCTCGTCTCAGAAAAAAACAATGCATTCCTACGTTCCAAATTTAACCAGCAATTTTTTCACCAACTTTTTCCGAATAAACTTGAATAAATTCATATCATCCGAACCAAAATATCGAGAAAGAAAAGAATCGAGAAACAAAGTTTCAAACTTCGAATTATTCAACGGTCAATCGAGTGTTCGAATAACTTATGGTTCTATCCTGACCTCGTATCGTGTTCAAGTTGCGACTTTTAAACAGTAAATCTAATAAAACCAAAGAACTAGAAATAACGGCGCCTACAAATTTCATATTAGTACAAGCTATTTTTTTACTGTACCAAATTTCAAGTTAATCAAACCACTGGAGTCGAGTAAAATTTAACTTGCAAGATTTGACACAAACAACAAAGAGGTCAAATTAATAAAAAGCTTATAAAACATGGATTGCAATTAAAGCTATATCCTCAAAAATAGGAAAGTAATCAATGTGAAAATTAGTGGGTACCTACTTCTAATTATAGCTAGGTATCATTCAGTTAATATGCAACTATGTGTTACATTTGTCAATTGGCATTATTTAAATAACTATTTAAACTAAATCTAGAATGGAAGTAATTCGTTTGAGCAACTTTTAGTTCTTAATTTATAACGATATCATGAAAGAAGTAACAATGAAATTGATTATTTTAAATCATTGATTAATTCATCACCTCAAATTTAAATCATTGATTAATTAATCACCTCAATTTTAAATCATTGATTAATTCATCATTCTCACTTTTTAAATTCATTGTTTCTTCTCCATTATGTCGTTGATTAATTTGTAACGCTATAAAAATCTATGCTCTAGAAATATACTTATGTGATCTATTTCTAAATCTATTTTTAGCCTAAAAAGGATGTGAAAGAAAACGTGAAATAAAACCCAAAGAAAAATCATCAAAATTGCATCGTGACTTAAAAAAGAGAACACCAGTTTTAAATTGGCGATATGAAATTAAAATTTAATTATTTCAAAGCAATTTGGGATGTGCGACTATTTTTATTTGGTTGATCAAAACTATTTGAAGCCGGTGAACTATTTTTAAGCGATATCACTTTATTTTAAGCGTTAAATTTTGAGGCGATTCACTCCGCCACTTTCATACAAAATCATGCCAAATTTCTGTTCTAAATATAGCACAAATTAACTTCTGCATATTATTTTCAAAAATTAGAGACGATATATTGCATTTATGTCATTGATTAAGTATTTACGAGCGATTAAATTAATCAGTTAATTCAATCGTACAAAATAAGGTTTACGTGATGTTTTAAATCGTGTCAATATATACAGAATTAAGTCACTGTCTTGTATTTTTTTTATTTAATTATTGCACGCAAACATCCACAAAATTTTCAATATTCAATTAAAAACAAATTAGCCTTGCAATTAATTACCAAACGAACTATTTTAAGCGTGAAACGCTTCGTTCGTTCTGAATCAAGGTGAATATATTTTTTTTAAAGTTTGCAAAATTTTGTATGAAACAGCTGGAGTATTCGCTTCATCGCTTTAAGAGAAATATCAAAAGTGTTAAAAGCGATTCAAAACCACAAGCGATTTGCTATTTATTGACAATCTCTTGTCTATTCATTTCGGATACAACCTCTTCTACCTACCATATGCGAAGGAGTTAGCATGGAAAAAGAATCCATAGTTTAGAAAAATCCCAGAAGAAAAAACACAAAGAAGTTCTTTAAATAAAAATTCTAGACACTACACATTTTACTCTTAGATTCCACAAAACGTTATGTATTATGTTTTTATGCCACTGAAGTGAAGTCGTGTATGGATGTTGGTATGAAATATGTTTATTTTTCATGATTGTCCAATGATCGTGTATGCATATGGATTTAGCTTCAACTGTTTACGTTATGGTTAGCCTGTTTTAAGTTACATCTTGTTTTTTCCTTTGTAGCATGTCTTTTGTTGAGGTACGTATTAAAATGCATAAAGTTACAAATGTATAACGGATTAAAATACATAATGGTTCAAAATATATAAGGCGATTTACTCAGAAAATTGCAAATTGTTATAAGCTAAACCTAACCTAACATAAACCAATCTATAGATCACTATATCAAAAAAGTTCATCTAGCTAATAGTTTCACAGAAAATTGCATTATAAATAATAAATATCTTGGGACAAATTACACCAATTGACCCAGCCCCAAACTAAGCAAAGCTTGTACTATGGGTACCAGGCAACGGATAAACATACTTATATAATGTAGATAAATACATACAACATCCATGACTCGGGCACAAACATTCGTATTCATCATACAACTGTATGCCCCTGCCGGGATTCGAACCCAGGACCTCTAGCTTCATAGTCAGGGTCACTAACCACTAGGTTATCTGATCGTCAAAATATATATTTTGAACCATTATACATTTTAAACTTTATATATTCTGATCCGCACCCCTTTTGTTGGTTATTTCAGTTTTTGTCCCTTTTATGCCTGATAGCGTTTGACTACAATCAAAATACACGGGGTAGATAGAGTCCAGTGTTACAAGACCTAAAGGCCATGTTTACCGTTATTGTCGGCGTATAGGTGGAAAGGAAAACAAATTAGTGATGGGATGCTAGCCGCATCGCGTACAACATGATTCAGATTTTAGCCCACTCCCTCGATGGGCTTTTACAATCCGTTCCAAAACCGTTAGTGTCTATCTTCACTATCACTACAAACATAGTATAAAACAAAGTCGCTTTCTATGTCCCTATGTCCCTATGTCCCTATGTATGCTTATATCTTCAAAACTACACAACGGATTTTGATGCGGTTTTTTTAATAGATAGAGTGATTCAAGAGGAAGGTTTTTATGTATAATTCTACGCAGACGAAGTCGCGGGCAGAAGCTAGTTATACTATGTAGTGATGTTCTCACAGGCCAGAATGGAAAACTATTAGTATATATCTACATGTATATTTATTTATCTTTTTAGCTGACTGTACTTGCATTGTCATCTGTCTTACACACGTGTACCAAATTTCAAGTCAATCGGACCAACCGTTGAAGAGTTTCCTCCTGCGGATACAATCCTGGCTGGGTCACCAGAATTCCACGGCCAGATAATTGTATTGTCGTCCGACTTACTCAAGTCCGCCAAATTTCAGCTCAATCGGTTGCAGCTATCTGCTTCAAAATTGAGTCGCAAGATTCCACCCGGACAAACATGCATACCTTGCAAGTTAACAAAAAGCTTGTAAAACAGGTGGAAATACTTACGTCATCCTCCAATGTTACATAACCTAATGTGACCATCATAACCTTTCAACGGAAGCTATTTCTTGGCGCGTCTTTTTACCCATACATAATTCATCAGGCTCAATAAAAGGGTTAAATGGATAGAAAGAGAAGAGAAAGTCACTTTTTTCAACACAATGCTTCGAGGCTGCGGTCACAGTACTCGGATATTGTCAGTAAACGAGCCAACACTTTTTACAAGCTTTATGTTAACTTGCAACGTATTGTACGTAAGAATGTTTGTCCGGGTGGAATCTTGCGACTCAATTTTGAAGCAGATATCTTCATCCGATTGAGCTGAAATTTTGCATACTTGTGTAAGTCATATGACATTATAATAATCTGGTAGTAAAATTTTGGTTGTCTAGCCAGGACCGTCTTCGCAGGAGGGAACTCTTCAACGGTTGGTCCGATTGACTTGAAATTTGGTTCACGTATATAGGACGGATGACAATGCAAGTACAGTCAGCAAAAAAGCTTGCGCACAAACCAAGTATCTTGTGTGTGTTACAGATAGATATCAATCACGTCCTATTCATATAAAAAAAAATATATAAAAAAAAAAAAACGTCTTTATCCCTTATGGAGTAGACAAAGCCTAGGGTAACACGTATAGCGTGATCGAGGGTGTATAGATGGAAAGGGAAATCAAAATAATAATGGGCTGCTAGCTGCATATGCTATGACTTGATTCCTATGATTTTCAGCCGTTCCCTCACTTATTTAGAAATTGGAAATTAATTAGTTCTGTTATCCTACTTCCTACTAATATTATAAACGCGAAAGTTTGTAAGTATGGATGGATGTTTGTTACTCTTTCACGTAAAAACTGCTGAATGGATTTGGATAAAATTTGGAACGGAGATAGTTGGTACCCTAGATTAACACATAGGCTATTTTTTATCCCGGAGAATTGCATAGCTCCCGCGGGATAGCGAAAGACTAATGATTTGTAGACGAAGTCGCGGGCAGCAGCTAGTCTACCATACTTCAATGTTAAATCTGTGTACTGTGGCAACTGTCACCAGCATATAGGCCGCCTGTCCGCTCACAAGAGTTTTACTACAATAGTGCGAACTATTATAGGAAAAATCTTAAAATAGAACTTATAAAGGCCGACAATATCGAGAGCACCGTGTTGACACTTGATACTCTTTGTCACTTGGATATAATACGTCCTAACCGAGTGTTTTTGGATCCAGTTTCAATTCCCAGTCATATCAACGACGTGTTCTGTAAACGAGTTTCTGGATATGACTAATTGCATTGTTTTTTCGATTAATTTTGACATTATATTAAACTAGCGACCCGCCCCGGCTTCGCACGGTATAATATGCATGTATTATACATATAAACCTATTAGAACCATATATAAAAACTTTCCTTTTGAATCACTCTATCTATTAAAAAAAACCGCATGAAAATCCGTTGTGTGGTTTTGAAGGTATAAGCATACATCGGGACATGAGGACAGAAAAAGCGACTTTATTTTGTACTATGTAGTGATTAACCCTTTATTATTATTTCATTATTTAAGCAGTGACGATCCCTAGCGGAGAATTAATTAAATTGTTGCTTATTGTTTTCGATTTTGTCATTTTTGTAATATTCAATTGATTTGTATTATTTTATTTTATTTAAGTTTACTCTTGACGATTTCAATCTTAATTCTTCTAACTTGACCATGTACAATATGATGTTATTTTTATTGAATGAATAAATAATCTTAATCTAAATCAAAATCTAAGACATATACATATGGTTTTCATTTTAACCCCCAAAGCAAAAAGAGGGGTGTAATAAGTTTGACACAGATCTCTCTCTCTCTCTCTCTCTCTCTCTGTGTGTGTGTGTGTGTGTGTGTGTGTGTGTGTGAGTGTATCGTAGCTCTCATAGGAATGGATCGATTTGATTTTTTTTCATTCGAAAGCCAGTTTCTTTGCGGTAGCTCTTTGCCATGTTTGGTAAAAATCGGTCCAGCAGTTTGAAGAATACCAGCTCGATTTGACGACCGGATAGCCTAGTGGTTAGTGACCCTGACTGTGAAGCTAAAGGCCCTGGGTTCGAATCCCGATAGGGGCAGACAGTTGTATGATGAATACGAATGTTCGTGCCCGAGTCATGGATGTTGTATGTATTTAAGTATGTATTTATCTACGTTATATAAGTATGTTTATCCGTTGCCTGGTACCCATAGTACAAGCTTTGCTTAGTTTGGGGCTGGGTCAATTGGTGTAATTTGTCCCAAGATATTTATTTTATTATTATTTATTTATTTAGGTACGTATGATTACTCGACAAATGCGTGGTTTTTTTTAAATTTTGAATGTAATGTTATGGATTATTGCGAATTAAAACAATCTTCCATGCTGGTCTGGGAGCAAAGAAAAAACAATATACCAGTTGCTTCTCTACCCGCGCAGATGGTAAAAGCCCATCGAGGGATTGGGCGAAAATCTTAGGGATCACGTTATATAGGCGATGTGGCAACCCATCACTGTTTTGATTCCCCTTTCCATCCTCCACAATCTTGCTGATCGTGGTCTTTAGGTCTAGTTACCTTAGGCTCTGTCTACCCCGTGAGGGATAAAGACGTGATTTATGTAAGTATGTAAAGCGATAAATCACAAAACAGGAAACAAACGGATCTTAGAAACGTTTTCGCTAAGTGAAGTCCTAGAGCAGCGCCGCTTAAAGGCCCACCCTTTGTTTGCAACTTCTGTATAGAGCATTGTTGATCATTTGAATAAGCACAAATGTTTGCTTATTAAAGGTAGCTACAGCCTTCAGACAGAAATAGCAAAATGTATACTATGTTTTACAATAAATCCGTAATACATCCTACAGTTTGACAACAAAAATAATGCTCCACGATGTACCTGCGCAGTATACCAATTTTAGTAGCGCGGGAAACTCTGGCGCTGTTATTGGTCGATCGATTTTGTATCAACAATGGCAAAATCGTGTAAGCGGGACAGAGCTAAGAATGCAAAGCAAGCAATACTCTGCCAGTTGCGCTTGCAAATAAAGTTCAATATAGATTATTTACACGCTATCCCGCAGGAATTACGCGGGATAGCGATAAACAATATTAATTTTCCGGGATAAAAGTAGCCTTTGTGTTATTCCAGACTGTAATCTATCTATGTTCCAAATTTCATCCAGATCTGTCCAGCCGTTCTGTGAAAGAGTAACAAACATCCATCCATCCATACATACAAACTTTCGCGTTTATAATATTAGTAGGATGTATGTTTGTACCTACTACAAGTAGAAGCTATTCAAATAGTCAAATTTAACTTGCAAGATTTGACCCGAACATACGACAGCAAGTTTAAACTTATAACTTATTATAAACTAGCTTCTGCCCGCGACTTTGTCTGCGTAGAATTTACATAAAAACCTTCCTCTTGAATCACTCTATTTAAAAAAAACCGCATCAAAATCCGTTGTGTAGTTTTGAAGATATAAGCATGCATAGGGACATAGGGACATAGGGACATGGGGACAGAGAAAGCGACTTTGTTTTATACTATGTAGTGATGATGATGTAAGCTGACTCTCGAACTCTATACCTTCCCTAGTGTGCGTGCTAATTTATTGTGATTGTATGTATGTATGTATGCATGTAAACTCTTTATTGTGCAAAACAAACAAGACAAATACAATTGACAAACACTGAGATACACGCACAAAGGCTTATCACTGATTGTACGAAATTAATTTGGTGGACAATGTCACAAAAGTTGATAACCCTCGTGTGATACCCACAGCTCTGTTATCTTGGTCAATAACGGACTTTGGTGAGCCGACGGGTCGATTCCCATTGTTGCTTCACAAGTGCGGGAATTGGTTTTGCTTAAGCCAATGTGTGATGTCAATTTCGCCTTTTGGATTGGTTCCCAACAGACGGGAATAAGTGAATACACACAATTTAATTTCATTGGAATTGATTTGATTGTTAACAGTTATCGTCAAGCATGGCAACTTTTTTGTCTGTTATTTAAGGTCTTCGCACATTCGACCAACTCCACGCCAATCCGACACCAACTCAACTCACACTCTCGATGAGTAGTCAACTAGTTGATCCACCCAATGGTCACTAGTGGGCAATGCGTTGTCAACGAGTGGACAACGCGGTGTCAACGAGTGGACAACGCGGTGTCAACGAGTGGACAACGCGGTGTCTAACCAAATGGTTGCCCGTCACGCGTCCGTCGCAAACGCATAGTCGTTGCGTGGACAACGTGTGGTCGTTGCGTGGACGACGTGTGGTCGTTGCGTGGACGACGTGTGGTCATTGCGTGACAAACGTGTCGGGGTTGACCTTTAGTGTACGATGCGTAGGCCACTCGTTGTACACTACTTTATAATCATTTTTTGAAATTAAACCTAGAACATATGACACAGGGCTTAAATTTCAATGTCTAGCATAGAGTCGAGTCGCCGTTGAGTTGTTTTAATGTGCCAAGACCTTAAGACTTTCAAATTTCTAAATGTCAGTGAAAATTAGAACACATAGAAAAATCCGAAAAGTAAAGCTATGGCCGGGACTCGAACCCGGATCCTCGTCATTCCGTGACGCGTACTATGCCCCTACACCCATAGCAGGTGGGTAGTCTTCGAATTTTTCTAACTGTTACTTAGATGTCACTTGACCTTTGTTTACTATGCGAATTTTTTGTCGCTAAGCGTCATCTGTTTGAATGATGTGCCTGTACGACACAATTACAAACTCCCGTGGAACATCTACGACTAAATACTTAATAATAAGATTTAATAATATTAAGACTTTTATATTTGCTTAAATTTTTACAAGCTTCCATTTAATTTGCAATAGATTTTTCGGGTCAAATCTTGCAAGTCAAATGGATGACAGTACGAGAACAGGCGGCAAAACAGCCAATATTAAAAATACAATATTAGTTCGGGTCAAATCTTGCAAGTCAAATTTGATCCACTTCTACTTGTCGAATCAACTTGAAATTTAGTACACATGTATTGTGTAGATCGGATGACAATGCAAGTACAGTCAGCAAGAAAGACAATACAAAAATACAGAAACATTACATTATTAGTCAATTAATAAAGGGTGCAAATCGTAGATCACAGATACTTCATCACTACATAGTATAAAACAAAGTCGCTTTCTTTGTCCCTATGTCCCTATGTATGCTTATATCTTCAAAACTACACAACGGATTTTGATGCGGTTTTTTTAATAGATAGAGTGATTCAAGAGGAAGATTTTTATGTATATTCTACGCAGACGAAGTCGCGGGCAGAAGCTAGTTTAAAATAAAGATAACAAATCCAGACATTTAGAGCTTCTTGACAATTCCCATGGACCCAGAAAGACTGACATAATTGTCTAGAATCTTTGAAAACTAACATATTTGTCTGAAGACAAATTGCCTGTCGCGTCTTCTGTCAACGAATTTACAAGTCCAAAATTACTCGTCCAGCTTGCGTCATGAATATTTCATGTACCAATTACATGGCACAAGTTTCGCAACTAAGGAATTATATACTGACGAGGAGAAATAAATAAATAAAAATATTTTTGCTCGTTAGTATATTTTGAGACTGTAATAAACCAGTAATATCTGACTAGCTTCTGCCCGGACTCCGTCTGCGCAATTCGCTTATCGCTATCCCGCGGGAACTATGCCATTTCTTGGGATAAAAACTATCCTATGTCCTTCCCCGGGATTAAAACTATCTGTGTACCAAATTTCAACTAAATCGGTCCAGCGGTTTAGGCGTGAAAAGATAACGGACAGACCGACAGACAGACGGACTGACAGAGTTACTTTCGCATTTATAATATTGTATATTAGGGATATTAGTAGGGATTGAGCTAGGGCACAAAAACTCGATTCCTCGTATAATTATAGACGACTAGCTGTTGCCCGCAACTTCGTCTGCATAGAATTCGTTTATCGCTATCCCGCAGGAATTACGCAATTTTCCGGGATAAAAAGTGGCCTGTGTTATTCCAGACTATAATCTATCTATGTTCCAAATTTCATCCAAATCTGTCTTCCTGTTCTGGCGTGAAAGAGTAACAAACATCCAAACATCCATACTTACAAACTTTCACAAAATAACCCGAGAATATTTAAATGAACAAAAAATATATTCGCTACTCACGTGCAAGATAACCAAGCATGTGTGAAATATACAACGTTGGTTTGCATTTGTAACAGTTGTGCTCATTAAACTTTGATAGTGATCCCGTAGAGGGATCGAAACGCGTCAGTGTTTGTGTGGTGTAAGGGATCATTAAGTTTATGGGATTTATATGGTGTTTTATGTGGCAGTAGTGGAGGGAGAGTTGCATGAAAAACATATATATTACACACAGGCTTGGTTATCTTGCATGTGAGTAGCGGAGTAGCAAGGTAACTTTTTTTGTTATTTGAAATAGACTTCCGCAAAGTAACGCCTGATTCAATAAAATACAAATAATATTTATTTATTCTTTGCTTCGACTAACACAATTTCGACATAATACAAAAGGAAGGAACTGCATAAAATTACCTTCTACGTTCATCAAAATGAAGCCTTCCTTCACAGTGCTAAAGCTTTTCTATAAGCCAGGCTTTATGTAGAATATTGTCATCAATGGAACCACAATTGGAGAAGACATGCAGAATCCGTTAGACTCCAAAGGACTCTAAGGACAAAGGCGTATAAATTATTCAAAGGCTACAACGAATAGTCTGCTTATCACCGCGTTGACGTGATTTAGAAATTCACTGTAACTTAAGTATGAGCTTACTGTATTTTATTTTGAAAAAATGACTTTCTGCCTAGTTTGAGAATTGCGCAATTTCCCGGGATAAAAAGTAGCCTTTGTGTTATTCCAGACTATAATCTATCTATGTTCCAAATTTCATCCAGATCTGTCTAGCCGTTCCGGTGTGAAAGAGTAACAAACATCCAAACATCCATACTCACAAACTTTCACATCATCACTACATAGTATAAAACAAAGTCGCTTTCTCCGTCCCTATGCATGCTTATATCTTCAAAACTACACAACGGATTTTGATGCGGGTTTTTTTAAAAGATAGTGATTCAAGAGGAAGGTTTTTATGTATAATTCTACGCAGACGAAGTTGCGGGCAGAAGCTTGTTTATAATATTAGTAGGATGATGCTCTTTCCGAATGCGCTGGTAGTTTCAAAAATGACATGTAAAAGAGCCCTTGCCGGCCAATTTGCAAAAATAAATTTTAATTTTTTATCGGGCTGAAATGAGGACGCAAAAGCCCGCTGAGCGATCTTTACTAACGATAATATAAAACGAAGTCGCTTTCCGCTGTCTGTCTGTCCCTATGTATGCTTAGATCTTTAAAACTACGCAACGGATTTTGATGCGGTTTTTTTAGATGTTTGGACTTTTGTTGTCCTTTCATAGCAAAACGGCTTATTCGATTCTATTGAAATTTGATACAGTGATAGTCACAGTCTCGGGTATGAACAAAGAACAATTTTTAATCCGGTATAGCGATGAGCTAATTTATCGCAGACGGAGTTGCGAGCAACAGCTAGAGGTACATACATCCAAGCGATCCTACATTTTGCAATGAAGCTTTTCTTATGAAATTTTTGTACCTGTTCCGCATATGGATAGAATAATACATATTTAACACGTAAACTAGGGTACATAGCGCACGTGATCCCCGGCGTGAATTTATACCTAGAATATCCGTAATCGATTGAGCAATTTCATGGTTGATGTGAATTTGATTTATACTATTCCGCGATAAATTTAGTTTGTTCAACGTCAAAAGCGTTTTCCAAAAAAATCCACATGAACATTTTTTCCAGAATTTAAATATTTTAGGTTTTTCTTCCTCAGAATCGTTTACCCTATCGATCAAATTTGACTTGCAAGATTTGACCCACAAAAAACAAACATGGCAAGTTAACAAACAGCAGTCAAAACTATATCGGCAACTGAAAGAAAGAAAGAAGACATTTATTCCTTTTTGCAAGACACACAAATATAAGAGAACTAGCGACCCGCCCCGGCTTCGCACGGTATATTACGCATGTATTATACATATAAACCTTTCTCTTGAATCACTCTAACTATTAAAAAAAACCGCATAAAAATCCGTTGTGTGGTTTTGAAGATATAAGCATACATAGGGACACGGGGACAAAGAAAGCGACTTTGTTTTATACTGTGTAGTGATATACACAATTTTATAGCAAAAAAAAATCAAGAAAAAAACACACAGACATTAAAAATAGATGCTCAGATGTAAGAAAATCAATCGAATCATCATCGTTACACCAAGATATTCAACTCCTCGTAACATTGTAGCTTTATTTTGGAGGCCTCGTTTTGATCCGCGGAGAGAGCACAATTAGCTCGTAACCTAAAGAATTAATTCCAAGAGCTCATTGACTGAGCTAACTAGGAATGAACACAAATGTTAATCACTTAGTACCTACTTCATTTAACGCCGTCTAATTAGAACAAGTGTAGGTTGTAATTACACAAAAGGACAAACAAACTTCTTCTTCTTCTTCTTATTTGTGGCGTATCAAGTCGTTAAAGCGACGACAACTTCGCAAATAATGTCAAAGTAACAAAAATATAATTAAAAAAACTTGTGACAAAATGTCGGCAACGTTGTACGGTAAAGGTCAAAGACTCCCCTCCCCCCCCCCCCCCCCCCTGTCGGGCTCTTAGCCAACAGTCAATGATATCCCTGCCAGGACTTCATTAGCCGATGCTCAGGGTGCACCGGACCAAGCACTGCTCTTCCCCCCGGACGGATCCAAAAACGAACCGCAGCTCTTGACCACACGTGGAGTTATATTTGCCAGAAAGAGACAAAACATTTAGCGACAACAGGTCTGTAAATTTTACAAAGAAGGAGGTTAGTTAGGTGTCAAGTAATAAAATATCTTGAAATGTTTTCGACTCTTTCCCTCTTAAATTATCTTTGTTATTTTGAAAATATCTGACAACCCGATTTATGACTTAGCAAGGGCACTACCGTGCCTCTGTTTTATTAAAAAAACTTTTCCATGAAATAAAACTTGATGGAAAATTCTAAGCTGAAGTAATAACTTAAACAAACAAAATAACCAAGAGTTAGGTTACTGGAAAGTGTAAAAAAATACGTTATTGATGTCGAAAACAGCGCTTAATTTTGTGAAGGAGAAAAGTTTTTTCAGGGGTTAGTTAAATTATAGGTACGGTCGACAATAGAAGAATTTCTTTTCAGGCCGATGCTGTACATGGGAAACGAAATCCAAAGGAAGAGACAAGCTTCCCTTTAGCTTGCAATGTATGTATGAATGTATTTTACAAGCTTTATATTAACTTGCAATGTATGTTTGTCCGGGTGGAATCTTGCGACTCAATTTTGAAGCAGACATCTTCAACCGATTGAGCTGAAATTTTGCATAATTGTATAAGTCGGATGACAATACAACAATCTGGTAGTGAAATTCTAGTGGCCTAGCCAGGATCGTCTCCGCAGGATGGAACTCTTCAACGGTTGGTCCGAAAGACTTTAAAAGTCAGCAAAACAAGGTTGTGTTCAAAATGAATTTTTGACAGGAACTTTTATACACATAAACGGATAACTCACGTATAAAAGTCGAGTGATGCTCGACATGTTTCGGTCTATTTCGTAGTCCTTCTTCCTGGAGTGCTCGCCCCGGCGGCAGCGAAACGAACACTGCGCGCCAGCGCTCTGTTCGCGCGGCTGCTCGACGCAACTGACAGCGGCGCACAACTACCCTCGTTTTCATCGTTTATGTGTAATAATGATTAAGTCTCACGGTAGTTTCATGTTGAAAGGAACTTTTATAGGTGGCTTTTACATGGTGTAAGAAGTTAGAACTCGTAGACAAATTCTGGCACGCTCGAGGATCGACCCCGCGACCTGTCGTTAATGTAATTTCAGTGCAAACTTGAACATACCGTAAACTTTTATTAAATTTCTACCAGGCTATCCCCAACTAGGGGCGTAGGGACGCCAACTGCGCACGGGAAATGAGACCTTAATTACGGCTCGCAAAGTTCAAATTTCATTACGGACGGCACATGAATTTACAATCTTTCTGGTTAGTTCTGAGATCTCGTTGGTAGGAATTATAGTCTTGTTAAGTGAGATAAAATGATAGGGAATTATTTTAAACAGCCTGTATAATAAGTTTTTTTTATAATAATGTGTTAATCCAGTTCATAAACTATGTGTGTACCAAATTTCAAGTCAATCAGACCAACCGTTGAAGAGTTCCCTCCTGCGGAGACGGTCCAAATTATTTTATTGTCATTTGACTTACACAAGTATGCAAAATTTCAGCTCAATCGTATGAAGATATCTGCTTCAAAATTGAGTCGCAAGATTCCACCCGGACAAAGTTACATACATACAAGTTGCAAGTTAATATAAAGCTTGTAATAACTTGTAATGGTAATAGTAAACCCATCGAGGGAATGGGCGAAATGCTTTGGAATCGTGTTATAGGCCACGCGGCTAGCAACCCATCACTATCTTGATTTCCCTTTCCACCTATACGCTCTTAATCATGCTAAAAGTGGCCTTAATGTTTTGTTACCTTAGGCTCTATCCACCCCTTAAGGGATAAAGACGTGATATATGTATGTACTAGCTGCCTCCCGCAAAAATTAGTTTTTTGCTATCCCGCGGGAATTATGCAATTTTCCGGGAAAAAATGGCCTATGTCTTAATCTAGGGTATCAGCTATCTCCGTTCCAAATTGTATCCAAATCCATTAAGTCGTTTTTACGTGAAAGAGTAACAAACATCCACCCATCCATACTTACAAACATTCGCGTTTATAATATTAGTACGAAGTATGTATAGCGAAAGTTAATAAAAAGCTTAAGGATTCTTAAACTAGGTGAGTTTCGACGCTAAACATCGACCGTTATAATTAGTTCTTAGTTACTGTTCAGTTCAAGTGGAGTACAATCAGTACAAATTTACATTCACAACACAATTAGTGCTGATGATATAATTTAGCAGAAAGGCAGAATTATGTTGACTGATTCGACGGTATTTGCCCCTCTGATTGGTGTAGATTGGGGCCTCCACAATCATTGGTAGGAATGTAATACAAACGTTAACAGTGGGTGGACTCCATGCTATAGACCGACTTCTTAGATGAGTCCTCGCGCGGGGGGGGGGGGGGGGGGGGGGGTCGGTCTATATATGCATTACCTATTACGTTATTACAAGCTTTATATTAACTTGCAACTTGTGTGTATGTAACTATTTTTGTACGGGAATCTTGCGGCTCAATTTTGAAGCAGATATCTTCATTCGATTGAGCTGAAATTTTGCATACTTGTGTAAGTCAGATTACAATATGTAGTAGTAAAATTTAGGTGGTCTGGTCAGGACCTACTCCGCAGGAGGGAACTCTTCAACGGTTGGTCCGATTGACTTGAAATTTGGTACACATGGACGGATGACAATGCAAGTACAGTCAACAAAAAGCTTGCATCTAAAATGATTTTTTTAGGTTAGGTTATTGATTTCCCTTTCCACCTAAGTGGCCTTTAAGTCTTATTACCTTAGGCTCTGTCTATGTAAGGGACATAGACATGATTTGGGTACAAAATCTTGTAAAATGGATTCTTGTTTCCATTTATGTCAGACAGTATCAATTCGTAATCATAAACAAGAAGACCGTTATATAAACTCGCTTTAATCTCAATTCTTCGAATCCCTGAAGAAACTTTTCGGAAAACAAATGATGATTCACAATCTACACAAAACGGCGTATTATCTTCAAAAGACAAGTAAATTTTAGCTTTAATTGTGAAGTTCCTAGGGTCTGAATTGGAAGTGTTATTGAAACAGATTGTTACTTTTTGGAATAGGATTCAGATAATTTGAACGAGAGAATACTTGTAAAACAATTCCTTTTAAATGTACGAAACGGTTTTGACAAGTTTGCCAGAGATCAATTTATTAAGTAACAAGGCAAATAACGTTACACGATTCAATACTTCCATACTGGTCTGGGAGCAAAGGAATAACATAGTCTATGTTATTAGTTACCAGTTGCTTCTCTGCCCGCGCAGATGGTAAAAGCCCATCGAGGGAATTGGACGAAAATCTTAGGAATCATTGTTATAGGCGATGCGGCTAGCAACCCGTCACTATTATGATTCCCCTTTCCACCTATACGCCCACAATTATGCTAACCGTGGCCTTTAGGTCGTGTTACCATAGGCTCAGTCTACCCCGTGAGGGATATAGACGTGATACGTGCATTTATGTATGCTTATGTACAAGATTCAATTCTTAAGAAAATGTTATCGAAATATTTGCTGATCAAAATTTCACGATCAAACCATCGTCTTTAAATCTACGCGTAATACAGAATGCTAGACTAATCGGCTCTTTATAAACATCTATAAACGATCGTAATACTTACTTTGCAATTGCTATATGTATTTCATATAAATAGTATAACATTAAATTAACCCCAAGCATTAATGGAGTAGTCATTAATCTTCGAACATCGCTTTGGAAAAGACCTGATATTTTTCAAACTGATAAACCGATTTTTACCAAACATAGCTCATAACCACCGCAAGGAAACTGGCTTTCGGATAAAACAAACCACATTAAAATCAGTGCATCGGCTTAAGAACTATGATGCCACAGGCAGACAGACACACAGAATCATCGACGTCAAAATTATAACACCACTCTTTTTGCGTGGGGGGTTAAATATGACAGTTGTCATTGACGTCACGGCTATCGTTACTGCTAGGGCTGAAACATGCAGATCTTTTCACGAAACTTAAACTAGCCGTGTCTCCAAAACGGGTATAGTATTGTAGCTTAATGCCGAGGCCTGGGAAGTAGGCAATTGCTCTTCCAGTTGAGGCAGATATAAGGTTTTTCTCAAACATTGAGAGGAAATGAAAATAAATTTTGCACTAAACTTCCTCGCAACTTAGGTTTTCGCGTTGCCGCCTTTTTTCTTAAGTCTTTTTTTATGTCATGTCACCGTAAACTATTTGAGACATTGATAAAAACGCTAGACTTGAACAAAACGCGCACTCTTTGGCCATCTTGGCTGTATGACTTTGTTGTTCATTATTCCATATTCGCTTTGACTTTTTAAAAAGTTAAAACAAATGAAGTACACTTCAGCAATCTGATTCATGGTGTGAAAATCGCGCCTGCAATGTAATTCGGCCGTCAACAAGGCCCTTCGTGTTCTGTTACTTAGAACACAATGACGACATTTACGACAATGTTTGAGAAAAGAGTTTCATTAACTATATTACCATCCTCGATTATAAGTGTGAAACGATTCTCATCTCTTCTACCTAAATCATCATGAGTCTTGATAACGATCTTTATTCCGTATCTACTAATTTGCTTCGACCTTCATTGCTGCGGTACAATACTATTGTCACAGAAACCCATTTAAATGGAGCACATTGACAGAAACTTCTGTATCTCCAGGGGTTGTTTATCAAAATATCGAATCTGACCTTTCCTACTGTGTAGGCCTGTGTAATATCAAAACTTTTAAATTACTTATTTCAGCTTAGCGCCTCGAGGAAATTATTTGCCGGCTTAGGACACAAATTGGGCTTTTTATGCCTCAAACTGGGAATTTTGAGCTGACTTTATTGACGACCTAATAATGTAACCGAAAAATGACATTTTTGATTCAAGTTTATTTGATGACTGTACTTGTATTGCCATCCGTCCTACACATGTGTACCAAATTTCAAGTCAATCGGACCAACCGTTGAGTTTCCTCCTGCTTGTCATCCGATTTCCAGCCAAATTCCAGCTCAATCGGTTAAAGATATCTGCTTCAAAATTGAGTTGCAAGATTCCACCCGGATAAACATACTTACAAACGTTGCAAGTCTACACTAATATTATAAAGAGGAAAGATTTTTACCTATTTTTGTATGTTTGTAATGAATAGGCTCAAAAAGTACTGGGCCGATCTGGATGAAATTTGGAACATAGATAGATTATAGTCTGGAATAACACATAGGCTACTTTTTATCCCGGAAAATTGCGTGATTCCCGCGGGATAGCGATAAACGAATTCTATGCAGACGAAGTTGCGGGCAACGGCTAGTTAATAATAAGCTTGTAATATAAACTACCCCTTGTGTAAAGGTTACACAAGGGGTACATCTGGTACGAGTATATTCAAACTTCAGGTGAAGGTAAATTTCAGTAATCAAAATTTATGGGAATGGACGAAAGTCTTAGGAATCATGCGATGCGGCTAGCAACCCATCACTATTTTGATTTCCCTTTCCGCCTATACATCCTTAATCATGCTAAACGTGGCCTTAAGGTTTTGTTACCTTAGGCTCTGTCTACCCCGTAAGGGATAAAGACGTGATATATGTATGTATGTAAGAATGTACGTAAAATTTATGCTCAGAAAAATTAAGTGAAGGTTTTAAAATTAAATGTAATCTCCAAAACCTGCTCCGTCTTTCTTATTTTGCTACGCAAACCTAAATTCTATGGTTCATTCTTTAACATAAAGAACGAAGTTCAAATCATAAAACTTCATAAATGTCAAGTGGTAAAATTGTACTGAGTATTCTCTTCTCTGACTAAACCCTCGCCGACCCAATCGAAGCAGTAGTTTCTGAAAATAAATCTTCAAATAAAACGTTTCCGTCATCATATTGTCCGAATGACACATCCGATTTTTCCGCCCACCTTCGAGAATTACACACAAATATAAGAGTAGTCGTGCGCAAAATATGCCAACGGGCGGTCGAATAAAACCTCAGTGTTATTAGGGTAGTCAAATTCTGTGGCGATCCACAAATATGAAAGGTAATTGATTGTCAACCTTCAACCCTTGGTTCCGTTTAAAAGGATGGCGGGGAATGCGATCATTTGTGGGACGAAAAAGGAGGGTCTAGTTTGCACAGAACTTGAATGGAAACAGGATTTAGATGAAACGTGTGGCATTTCTCACCTTGTGTAAATTTTGCTAGTTAATTAAATTTGGTTCCGAAAATCCGAAACACCATGCTGCGCTCAAAAACACACATAGCTGATGTTGGGAAAAAATCTACGAAGCTTAATTAAGCCTATTGCCAATCGTTCTATACGTGCAATCTGTGGGTCAGCTTTACGCGGCGGGCGTATGGTGCAGCGCGTCCAGTACAATGATGCGTTCAGGACACTGTTTGGACTGCCCCGCTGCAGCGCATCAGCAGTTTGCTGAAGCCAATGTGGATAGTTTTATGCAATTATAAGAAAGCGATGCGCCTCGTTGCTCAGTCGGTTGCGTGACAGTTCCAACAGTGTCCTGCGTACGCTGGGCCGGTGGGACTCCTCGATGATGAGCCGTTGGATGGGGCTGCGTGCTGCCGCAACCGCATGACCATCGTCGACGCCGCTGGGCAGTCGAGTATTACTTTTTTAATTGTCCTACTTACTAATACTATTTGTTATTTTTATTTTTTGTATGTAACTAACATCTATGGATTATGTCCGAAATAAATGGTTATTATTATTATTAACTAGCTGACCCGGCGAACTTTGTTCCGCCTTAAGTTTGAAAAGTGGTTTGGGCTGTACTATCCCGCGGGAACTATGCAATTTTCCGGGATAAAAACTATCCTATGTCCTTTCCCGGGACTCAAACTATCTGTATACCAAACTTCAACTAAATCGGCCCAGCGGTTTAAGCTTGAAAAGGTAACAGACAGACAGACAGACAGACAGAGTTAGGATAGTAAGGATTGGGACTATGTTGGATATGTCTGCCGCATGTACCCACAGTGGTGAGCTCACGCAGCCCACGTGGGTGCCGGAGAATGGCCAGCGACGAGGAGTCAGACTAATAAGTCAAATATCGGATACGGGACGTGTCCTTTCGACGTTTCCGTCGAACCGAGAGTTGTAGAAATTGAAACATTTGCCCAGCAGTAAGACACTTAATCATTTGACTTGGTTGGTTTTGTTAACACAATTTTGATTTGATTGCCTGTTGTCTCAGTGACAGTTTTGCAAAATTGTATTCATCTGCAGAAAGTTGTCTTTAAAAGAACTGGATTTCCCTAAAGGTTTTCACCTTACTTTCGTACAACAGGAGAATTAGTTTCACTATATCTTAATCTTTAATGTTTGTGTTCACCTTACTTATTTTTGATATAACCTTAAAAATATCGTTTTGATCTGGATTAATTTTACATTTACCATACTTACTAGTCTTTGTTTCACCTTATTATTCTGAAACTAAGTTTTTTAATGTATAAGTATGTATGGTTTTATTTCGATCATTGGACAGTCATTGAAAATTAATGTACGACGTAGTATTTTGATTCATATGAGTCTGGATGAAAATGATTCGTGTGTTGGTAAAAATAATCATTTTTGTTGAATACACAAAAGTATTTTTCACGCCACTGCTCGGAAATGTGGCAAAAGATGGTCAGTAATGGGGCCCCAAAACAAAGTATAGTTGTAGGTTGAATGAACAGGCCAACTATGAATTCAAACAGGCCAACAATAACATTGTTGGACAGTTTCAAAGACCAAAGTCGTCCAATCACATCGGCATGCTGATCCCTGATTCCACCAATCAGAACACAATTTGTGATGCTATTACACAAAATCGACCAATCAGAACACGTCGTGTGCTGCATATTAAATTTTTTTCAAGGTTTATCCCATCAGGGAGAGGCAAAGGAAACTAGGTCCATACAGCCACGTCTGACGTAAATTGTTTTGTCTTTAATGTTTAAGTCCTGTCTTAAAGTCAGAGTCGTCAGTCCGTCCTTGTCACGTCATATTAAAATTATAAACGATTATGGGTGTGTTTACTAAGCACTTCGAAGCGCTTTGCTTAATAAAATAGCATAACAAAAAAAGCCTTTGCGTGACTGGCCACTAGAGCGCTCTCGTTTTTTTTTTTTAAAGTAAAATATGGCGGGAGAGTGATACTTTACTGTTGTATTTACGCTCATGTTTTTTATTTCCTCGCAGTAGTCGTGAAAAGCACTATGTAATGTCTCGGCCAAAAGTGCAATAGATGGACTCGTCTCTCTTCGAGGGCCTCACCTGCGGCTCGGCCCTCGAACTCACTCGTCCATCTATTGCTCACTTTCCAGCCTCTACAACAATGTACTATTTCACGCCACTGCTCGGAAATGTGGCAAAAGATGGTCAGTAATGGGGCCCCAAAACAAAGCATAGTTGTAGGTTGAATGAACAGGCCAACTATGAATTCAAACAGGCCAACAATAACATTGTTGGACAGTTTTAAAGACCAAAGTCGTCCAATCACATCGGCATGCTGATCCCTGATTCCACCAATCAGAACACAATTTGTGACGCTATTACACAAAATCGACCAATCAGAACACGTCGTGTGCTGCATATTAAATTTTTTCAAGGTTTATCCCACCAGGGAGAGGCAAAGGAAACTAGGTCCATACAGCCACGTCTGACTTAAATTGTTTTGTCTTTATTGTTTAAGTCCTGTCTTAAGGTCAGAGTGGTCAGTCCGTCCTTGTCACGTCATATTAAAACTATAAGCGATTATGGGTGTGTTTAATAAGCACTTCGAAGCGCTTTGCTTAATAAAATAACATAACAAAAAAAGCCTTTGCGTGACTGGCCACTAGAGCGCTCTCGTTTTTTTTTTAAAGTAAAATATGACGGGAGAGTGAAACTTTACTGTTGTATTTACGCTCATGTTTTTTATTTCCTCGCAGTAGTCGTGAAAAGCACTATGTAATGTCTCGGCCAAAAGTGCAATAGATGGACTCGTCTCTCTTCGAGGGCCTCACCTGCGGCTCGGCCCTCGAACTCACTCGTCCTTCTATTGCTCACTTTCCAGCCTCTACAACAATGTACTATTGGTAAGTGTAAAAAATTTAAACAAAAAATGTAAATCCTGGTAAAAAACACAATTGTTATTAAATACAACAACAACAGTTAACATCGATTAGAAACAGATAAAACAACCTATAATAATTTGCTAAACTACAAGTTAACATCAATACATATCAGTACATAGCATTTGTACTCATAACAATTAATTTATACTGTCACATTTACTATGCGCATACTTACTTCCTGGAGTTCCTAAAATATCAAAAACAACATCATCTAACATTTATAATAATCATTCTTACGATTTTGCTTCTCCTTTTCCTACTTATATGCTTCGAAGTCCTTTCTATTTACTCCCTTCTCTTGTTTTGTTCTTAAACTGCTCCAATATTATTATTACTAGTATTCCCTTATACCCTGATTACAATATTCAACTCCGTTATTAGTTCATCACCTTGAATGTATCTGTCTTAAAATCATCAAAGAGTAAATTTTAGATTTTATTATTTAAACTCTCTGATTCTTCATTATGGTTTCATTAATTCTTCAAAAATGAACCCGTAGTAATATCTATCTTTTATCCAACTCTAAGCTTTCCTTCAAATATTATTTAAATATCATATTTTAAACTCTATTCTCATTCCCCGTTTCTAATTCCTCCACCCCTATTATATCATGCTACTTACTGATCGTTTCTATATTTGGCTCATTTTATTTCAAACTCTCCTATACTTCCCTCTATTTTGGAGATGTTTTCGATATTTTGATGCATCTTACTTCAAACGCTCTTCCCTAATCTATTCCCCCGTTTCTTCCTCCATCCCTAATCATGCTTTACTCTTCATCGTGTCATTGACATATCTTACTTCAAACTCTCCTTTACCCTCTAATTGATTATCATCCTCTACATCTTGTTTATCTACTTTATCGTGCTACTTACAGATGGGTGTGGCGGGTGATCCTGGCCCTTGACATTCTGCAGCTGTTTGTTGTGCGCGGTGGGCGTGCGTTCTCCGGGCGCTGTCGATGCGCTGGCCGCTGCGCCCGCGCTGCTCCCCGCTGGCGACTTGGCACCTGGCGAGCTCGTCGATGTTGTTCTAGAGAAAACGATCCTGTTAGTAATTTGTTGTATCCCTACTAACATTAAAAATGCGAAAGTAACTCTGTCTGTCTGTTACGCTTTCACAGTTAAACCACTGAACCGATTTTAATAAAATTCGGTACAGAAATATTTTCAGTCCGGGGAAGGATGTTAGTTTTTATCCCGGAAAATCACAGTTCCCGCGGGATTGCGATAAGCGAATTCTGTACAGACAGAGTTGGCGGGCAACAGCTAGTAGCTTACGGGGCAGACAGGTATCAAGACGTTAGGGCACGTTTAGCATGATTGTGAGCATATGGGTGGAAAGGAGAATGTAAATTGGGATGGGTTGCTAGCCGCATCTCCTATAACATGGTTCCAATGATTTTCGACCATTCCCTCGATGGCCTTTTACCATCCGCAAGGTAAGAAAAGCAACTGGTACAATTTATGTTTTTCTTTGCTTCCACACCAGCATTGAAGATAATTAGATACTAATTTGTTAGTTCTATGAAACTTATGGCCAGTTTCAGGTATGTATGCTCTCTGTTTTTTTCCAAGAAAGAGACAGAGAGAGCATTACAGCTGACTCTTAAACTACATTGTATCACAAAGCTTTTAGAATGGAAATTACAGTATCATCTACATACATAAATTTATGATAAAAATAACGGGTCACAATTCATACAACTTTGTCGTTGGTGCTTCATACGAATGCAGTCATAACCAGCGGAAAATTCTACAAAATCCAAACCTTAATCTTCAAATTTAAAATGCTCAAGAACATTCAAGTGTTGAGACTTTTGAGAGCGAAAGTATTTTAATGCTACAAAAATCTTGCAAAGGATAACAGTGTGGATGATTATATCAATTGTAGTTCTCTCAGAGAACCCCTATTCAGGGAATAGGGGAGATATAATAAAGTAATACTCACTCAAGTTGTGCTCTGTTGTCCCAGGATGGCCGCACATGGAAAAAAAGAATGGATTTATTAACGCGATCATGACAATGTGTTCACTAAAAACTATTGACTTAACGTCGTAATCAGAGACGTCTGCAATGTTTGTGCATATTTGTTTTATGCGTTTTTACAATTATAATAATATCTCTGAGTGCAACAATTACATTGCTTTTTTGCTTTCGTTCCTTTTAAATAATCTCAAATTAAATTAGAATCCAAACCTCAAGAATTTAGAAAATGAAAAGGCGGATTAGTTAGCTCTTGGATTTTTATTTGAGAAAATTTCTTTATGTCGATGATATCATTTTAGGAGTATTTGGCACTTATTAGTTGTTTGTTAATAGTTAAGTTGTTTATTTTTATTTTTTGTGTTGTGTCCAATTTTGTCAATAAATATATTTCTTTTTTTTCTATACAATGCCATTATTTATCAACTTTACCTTATAAGGTGTTATGAATTATTTGTTAAAATTAAGATGGTGAACGTTTTACAAGCTTTTACTTAACTTGCAAACTTTTGACTCAATTTTTGGAGCAGATGTCTTCAACCGACAGCGTTGTAAATTTGCATACTTGAGTAAATCGAATGACAATACAATTATCTGGTAGTGGAGTTCTGGTGACCCAGCCAGGATCGTCTCCGCAAGAGGAAACTCTTCAAGGGTTGGTCCGATCGACTTGAAATTTGGTACACATAATGTAAGATGGATGACAATGCAAGTACAGTTAGCAGAAAAGCTTGTGTGTATCTAAAATGAAAATTTTAGGTTAGGTTATAATTTCGCATCTCAACCCTAACTCTGCTACATTTGTGAAGTAAGCATTACTCGATATTTGCTCTGCCATCGTTCTCTCAATCGAGGCTGACCTAACACGGTAAAGCTTTTATCGTTTCCCACTGTTAACTTACGGGAACTAATACTGCACGAGTGCACACAACATCGAGTGCTTCTTGGTAACTCAGAAGTGCTTCAGGAAGTGGTTCTTTAATTGGAACTTTAATACACCTTTATAAGTATGACTTTAGTATCAAAGGTCACGATGTAAGTGTTGTACATTTTCGCTTATTTGGTAAATACATACATACATAAATCACGTCTTTATCCCTTACAGGGTAGAGAGCCTAATGTAACAAGACCTAAAGACCACGTTTAGCATGATTGTGAATCAATCTAGGGGAATCAATCGGTTATTTAGATGAAAATTCAATCTGGTTCTTCCCCTTCCTCTTCTACTTTCCCTTTGTTCGAAGTCTTAAACTTTTCAAAGTAATTTTTCCGTTTTTTACTAACTACAATGTCTAAGTACTTAATTAAAACACACACAAAATTGTTTGTCGGCTTCTACATACAAGGAAAGTTTGAGTTTAGTCAATGTTGGGTCCTTAAAATCATTTTGAAATCAAAAACTAAACAGACTATTTCGATTTTGTCTGGGAGCAAAGAAAAAACAGAATTTGCCAGTTGCTTCTCTTCCCGCGCAGATGGTAAAAGCCCATTGAAGGAATGGGTGCAAATCATAGGAATCATGTTATAGTCGATGCGGCTAGCCACCCATCACTATTTTGATTCCATTTTTTGCCATCCATACGCCAATCTTGCTAATCATGGCCTAGCTTTTGCCAGCATAGGTTCTGTCTACCCCGTAAGGGATAAAGACGTGATTTGTGTATGTGTACGTATGTATTTTCTAATCTCTTATTTTACTTAAAGTTACTTTTTTCTGACAATCGAGAGCCATGTTTGGCAAATATTAAGACGTGGATTGATGTGTTCTCGTTTCCCAGTAGCACTACCAATTACATTTTCCATTTCATCTTTGCTATTCGTCGTAGCTACGTCTATATATCGCGGAACACGATCCCAGCTTTAATCGGTCAGTAGCAATAAATACAGCCAAGTGCGAGTCGGGCTTACATACGATGGAATCCTTACCAACGCATGAAATTAATTTCATTTAAAGATTAAATGACAAGAATGCACTAATGCCCCCTCAGTTTTTACAAGCTTACCATCTGCCCGGGAAGAGAAGCAACTGGTATATTCTATGTTTTTTCACCATGGAAGTAATTAATATAAAGATTGTTATAAAAAAACTTAGTTGGGAGTTCTTAAATTTCTAAATGTCAGTGAAAAATAGAACACATTGAAAAATCCGAAAAGTAAAGCTACCTCCTCGTCATTCCGTGACGCGTGCTATACCCCTACGCCACCCATAGCAGGTTTTTGTCGCTAAGCGTCATCTGTGTGAATGATGTGTCTGTACGACACAATTACAAACTCCCGTGGAACATCTACTGTTCACCAGGGACGATAGAAGGCGCTGTTTTTCAAATGATAGGTTAGTACCGTTGATAGTTCAAATGAATCAAGAAGAACTAGAGTTCTTACTTTAGTAGATAGCAAGCCAATGCGTTGCATCTTTTTGGCTTGTTTTGCTAAGAAGCAGAGCAAACGCCAGACGTTTCGTAGTTTCTCCCAGTTTATAATGGTCCAAAGAGAACTTTAATCAACGCCGAATACGTGTCTAGTTCAGAGTTGCTTTGCATTAGGAGTCAGCTATGAACTTCCTAGTTTTCTAAACTAAAATTCCGTTTGCATGTGGAAACATACATACATACATACCGTCGCGCCTCTTTCCCACAGGGGTAGGCAGAGAATACTTTGTGCACTTGCTACGATCCTGACATATTTCTTTCGCTTCATCCACAGTCATCAATCTCTTCATACATGCTCGTCGGTTTCCTCTCCTGACCTGACCTTTTCCCCAAACGTCTCCTATTTGGTCTCGGAACGTCCGTCTAGGCTTTCCCCTCCCAACGCAACCATTCATGTGAAAACAATTACTGTTTATGCTTCAGATCTCCTTCTGGTTTAGCTACACTAGATACAGCTATTATCCTACTAATATTATAAACGCGAAAGTTTTTAAGTATGGATGGATGGATGGATGTTTGTTACTCTTTCACGCCAGAACGGCTGGACGGATCTGGATGAAATTTGGAACATAGGTAGATTATGGTCTGGAATAACTCATAGGCTACTTTTTATCACGGAAAATTGCGTAATTCCTGCGGGATAGCGATAAACGAATTCTATGCAGACGATGTTGCAGGCTTGCCTTTATCAAATTATCCGATATTTCTTTAACCTCCGAACCTTCGATTTTGTCCGATTCTGTCCTAATTTCTCTATGGGTGTGTTCATTTATTTACGAGATGGGAAATATTTATAAGCGAAGGCTCGGCGGGCCGCGGTCCCCGTTACGGCGAATTATGTTCTGTCTTAAGATTTATTTCCGCTGTTTTCATTTGGAGCCCTAAATGATTGTCATTTGTTTGGATTTAAAGCATTATTTATGAGGCCATTGAGGTTTATATCACTTTAATTAAAGAATATGTCAAAACTTTCATGCTGGTCTGGGACAAAGAAAAAGCTTCCCGCGCAGGTGGTAAAAACCCATCGAGGGAATGGGCGAAAATCATAGGATTCATGTTATAGGCGATGCGGCTAGCAACCCATCACTACTTTGATTCCTCGTTTTACCTATACGCCCACAAATAAACGTGGTCTTTATAACTTCGACGACCGGATAGCCTAGTGGTTAGTGACCTTGACTATGAAGCTAGAGGTCCTGGGTTCGAATCCCGGTAGGGGCAGACAGTTGTATGATGAATACGAATGTTTGAGCTTGAGTCATGGATGCTATATGTACCTATTTATCTATATTATATAAGTATGTTTATCCGTTGCCTGGTACCCATAGTACAAGCTTTGCTTAGTTTGGGGCTGAGTCAATTGGTGTAATTTGTCCCAAGATAAAAAAAAAGAGATTGATGGTACTTTCGAGTAATGTGCTTTCAAAAATTGGGCCCCAGGAAGGGTTTTGTCTTGCAGATGGAATTACCTTTCGGTGTTTCATATTTAATGCTGGAAAGCCTCTTAATACGCCGTGAGATTACTCATACAAAATGTACGTAAGGATAAATAAGCTATTATTATGGTTAGTCGGGATGGAGCTACGCCCAAAATATTCTGTCCTAGTTACCAGAACTATCTCATTTATGTTTAATAACTTGGCGAATTTTTGCGGATCCTCGGTGCGTGAATTTGACTGGCACTTGGTTTTTTATTAGATAGATCTAACTTCGAGAAGGTCAATCGTTCAATCCAACTCGGATGGGCAACTCCGTTTAGGAAACTCCGCTATGTATTTTCGTTTGTTGGTACATTCTATGATTTATCTTTGCCAGCATGGAAGCCTGATTCAATAAAATATCTTATTACAAGCTTTTATTTAGGTAACTTGCGATGTTCGTATGTATGTAGGTTACTGCTAGCTGTTGCCCGCAACTTCGTCTGCATCGAATTCGTTTATCGCTATCCCGCAGGAATTACGCGTTTATGTGTTATTCCAGACTATGATCTATCTATGTTCCAAATTTCATCCAGATCTGGCCAGCCGTTCTAGGGTGAAAGAGTAACAAATATCCATCCAACCATACTTACAAACTTTCGCGTTTATAATATTTGTAGTATAGCTGTCAAAATCATAACCCTCCTTTGGCCTTGCCGCAGTCGGGTAATAGTGCCAAAATAACCAGATAATCGCGGTTATCTCGTTTAATAAACTATATTATATTACTCGCCGACCCTCGTTAAAATAATTTCATCCCTAATAAATGTTACTTAGGTCAACTTTTCTCGAGATAGTTTATAAACTATACCACGAATTAGAGCCGAGTGAACTGCGAAATTGCTTTGGAAATTTAAATAAATGAAACTACTTCGTGGAACACATTCGGAGTTCAAACCTTTTTTGGGGTTAAAAGACTGGTAGAATACTTGCGTTAGTAAAATAATCTAACCTAAAAATTTCATTTTAGATACATGCTTTTTTCGGAGCAACCGTTGATGAGTTCTCTCCTGGGGCCCGATTTTTAAAAGCACATGTGTGAAAATACCACTCGAAAGTGGTGAAAAATTGTGCTGAATTTGAAATGAGCTAGTCAAAAATTTTATTAGAGCTGTAGTTTTGAAGATATAAACAGATTTAGGTATACCACTTTCGAGTAATGAGCTTTCAAAAATCGGGCACCTGCTGAGATTATCCTGGCTAGACTACCAGAATTCTACCACCAGATTGTAATCTCATCTGACTTAGACAAGTATGCAAAATTTCAGCTCAATCGGATGAAGATGTCTGCTTCAAAATTGAGTCGCAAGATTCCACTCGGACAAACATACAAACGTTGCACGCTTGTAAGAAAACCGCTTTTAAATCGGTCCATGCTGAGAGCTACATACACAAAGAGACATAGAGGTCTAACTTAGAACTAGTGATGTGCCGGATCATTAAAAATGTATATCCGCGGATACGGATCTGATTACGGATATTAAGTGTCAAGATCCGCGGATAGGGATACGGATCTTTATTTTTTTATTGGATTGGTGTCAGCGCCCGCGACTTTGAAGTGATAGTTGACGTCACGCTCGCCGCAACGTCAGGCAGGACATGTTTCGACTTGCTTTGCGCGGGTAGTACTTATGTCTTGGTTATGGTTTAGTGTGACACTGGGCCGCATAGATAACGTTTGTGTATGGTTTTGATACAAACTTAAAAATAGTTATTTTAATTCTACCTTATCACCTGTAAAAGATCCGTAAAAGATCCGGATGAAAAGTAACGGACACGGATAAGGATACGGATTTTTCCTTTCCCTCGGATATCCGCGGATATGGATACGGATATCCGGAACGTCACTACTTATAACACCCATCTTTTTGCGTCGAGGGTGAAAAACACCTTGTCACTGACTCAGAGATAGCAAAAGCGGTAAAAGAATTCGCAAACGGACGTTTCACTTCCCATTGTCACTACCACAGTAAATAAATGGAGCAGTATGGAAACTAAGGCTTATTTTTTGAAATAAATGCCTACGCTCCAATAGAGCGTTAGGGTTGTCAATTTATGTTTTGCAAAATTGAAAAGCTTTTTGTTTAGTTAGCGCTACACTTAATTAAGAGTATTAGGGTAGGCACCCTTAATTTAAGTAAAAAAGAAACAAACGTTTATTTGGGTTCTACAATAATTAAATAATCGAATAAATGAACACGATTAACTAAAATAGGGTATTTCAAAAAAAACTTCAACAGTTTAAGATTTTTTAATTCGTCTGAAAAATACTTTCGGAAAGCTCTATTATTGAATTTTATGGTATGAAAAATTCTCATCCGAATGAATAGCTTTCTTAAATAAACTATTGGGAAACATGGACACACTACGCAATACGCTCTTGGCATGTTTAAAACGAAAAGATCGCGGACTGACTGGGCGCTCGCAGCAGACGGCCGCTCGTCTCAACGCGGCACTCGCGACTGACGGCACCGCGAGATCCGCTTAGGGGCCTTGTAGAAGCGCGCGTCTGTGTGCGTTCGTTTCGACCGTTATGTTCGTAGTTTCCTCACTGCTTTAGCTTATATATACTGTGTCACTACCGAAGACAGAAGGGCCCAATAAGGGATTTCAAATTGAATTGATTCAGTTGATTTATACGTACGCCAACGTAAGGGACATTTCCCGAGTACACCTAGACATCCTTATCTCGTAAAAACTACCGTTTTCTCGTGCTCACGGTTCAATTGTATAAGGTATTTTTTTGCAAGCTTTTATTTAACTTGCAATGTAAGTATGTATGTATCCTACTAATATTATAAACGCGAAAGTTTGTAAGTATGGATGGATGGATGTTTGTTACTCTTTCACGTGAAAACTACTGAAAGGATTTGGATAAAATTTGGAACGGAGATAGTTGATACCCTAGATTAATACATAGGCTATTTTTTATCCCGGAAAATTGCATAGTTCCCGCGGGATATGTGCTACTCCAGACTTCAAGCTATCTATGTTCCAAATTACATCCAGGTATGTCCAGCCGTTCTGGCGTGAAAGAGTAACAAACATCCATCCATACTAACAAACTTTCGCGTTTATAATATTAGTAGGATTCCAATTAAATCTGTTTAGCAGTTTATGCGTGGAGGGACAGACTAATTCGACATTTATACCACTAGTACTGTAATGGACTTGCCAACTCCACTACAAAACGTTTGACTGTCTGTACATCTCCCGTATTGCAATTACTAACGTGACCCGCGTATCCCGGGTAACGGGGCAGATTTATGCCCTGGCCGAAACCCTTGATATTGCGGGCATATTACCTATTACGTTCGTGATAACATTAAATTAAAATGTCAAAACCACCCACGCATTAATCGAGTAATCAGACGCAAATATAAAGACCCTAACAGGCTTTTTTTGCTGACTGTACTTGCATTGCTATTCGTCCTACATATGTGTACCAAATTTCAAGTCAATCGGACCAACCGTTGAAGAGTTCCCTCCTGCGGAGACGGTCCTGGCTGGACCACCAGAATTCCACTACCAGAATATTATATTGTCACCCGACTTACACGAGTATGCAAAATTTCAGCTCAATCGGTTGAAGATATCTGCTTCAAAATTGAGTCGCAACATTCCATCCGGACAAACATACATAAGTTAAGTTACAAGTTAATAAGAGCTTGTAATTGGAATTGCAATAACAAAAAAACTTGTAAAATGTAAAGCGTTAATAAGTTCCGTCGACGATTTCAGAAGAATATTTTCAGTTATTTGAAACTTATTCTAACGAAGATGTCCCAGCTCAGAGAGAAGTGTATAGAAATATTTTTTCCTTTCAACATCCTTCTAAGTAGCCACTTAATATCCTTGCTTCCTGCATGTAGCGTCAGTAACAATGGCTATTGTATAGGTTCCGACGTTCGCCGCACCGTCACAGTGAATGGAACACGTGGTACTATATACGGACATGATATTGACAGAAAGTGGCAGAACGGGTTGAGAATATGCACGGGAATGTGAGGCGAATTTATTTCCTTTTCTCAAACATTGTCGTAAATGTCGTCATTGTATTCTAAGTAACAAGTAATTAATGAGATTTTTGAAAGCACATTGTGTGAAAATACCACTCGAAAGTGGTGAAAAATTGTGCTGAATTTGAAATACGAGTAGCATAGAAGGCAATCACAGCTCTCATTAATCTTGTGAACTAGTCACAACTTTGATTAGAGCTGTAGTTTTGGAGATATGAGCTGATTTATACCACTTTCGGGTGGTACTTTCGAGTGATGTGCTTTCAAAAATCGGGCCAGTGACTGTTTTTCATTTGTTTTTAGTTTTTTTTTAAGTCAATGAGACTATGGAACAACAATGTCATACAGCCAAGTCGATGGCCGAGGAGTGCGCGTTTTGTTCGAGTCTATCGTTTTTATCGATGTCTCAAATAGCTTACGGTGACAGGTGACATAAAAAAACTTGAGAAAAAAGGCGGGACGTGAAAACCGCCTAAGTTGCGAGGAAGTTTAGTGCAAAATTTATTTTCATTTCCTGTCAATGTTTGAGAAAAACATTATATCCGCCTCAGCTGGAAGATAACCTTAAAAAACACTCATCTGCGGTTCGTATTATGAAAAGAGTTACTCATTCAGCAATTGGCTACTTCCCAGCCCTCGGCTTTAATCTACTATTCTTAGTTTAGTAGTTACAATACAAGCTTTTTTATACTTGCGGTTCGATTGAACATCAAATTTGCCTGTTTGTGCAAGTCTAACGACAGTAGAAGCATTTCGGTGATCCGGTCTGGACCGTCTCCGCAGGAGGGAACTCTTCAACGGTTGGTCCGATTGACTTGGAATTTGGTACAGTTTGACAACAAATATAATGCGCATCGGCAGTATTCGTTTGCGCAGAGAAGCGCAGACCAGTTTCCGATGGTAGCCGAACGTGTAAATAATCTATATTGAACTTTATTTGCAAGCGCAACTGGCAGAGTATTACTTGCTTTGCATTCTTAGCTCTGTCCCGCTTACACGATTTTGCCATTGTTGGTACGAAATCGATCGACCAATAACAGCGCCAGAGTTTCCCGCGCTACTAAAATTGGTCTACTGCGCAGGTACATCGTGAAGCATTATTTTTGCTGTCAAACTGTACACATGTAGGACAGGTGACAATTCAACTACAGTCAGCAAAGAAGCTTGTTTTCGAAATGGAATTTGTAACAAAAACTTGTTGAACATGCCTTAGACGTAGAATGTCCGATAAAGCTCCAATTCATTATACAAATTTAATAATCGCCACATAACAGAGCTGGCATCAGTTAAAAACTAATGAAAGCCACACCTGTCACTTCGTGTCACATGCCTCCTAAATTTAATGTAAATTACAGTCATTTCGCCAGCTTCGAGTAATTAAGCGGCCGAGGCGGAAAACGAGGTAACTCAGCATTTCAGGGTTTGATAAATTAAGTTAGTCGGTTTATTATTGTGATCAAGTTAAATTTTGTAATTGGAATTTGTGTTGCTGTAGATAAACTGTTTGGCGAAAGTTTGTTTGTTTTTAGGAATCAGCTCGAGGGTTTGGAGAATAGTTTTGATAGTTGTTATACGAATGCCGGCAAAATATGTGAAAACTAAAACAGTAAGTACTTATTTGCGGAATAAACACACATACATACATACATACATCAACGGATATGCTTGAAAAATAGTTAAATAACTTTCCACAAAACTGTTTGTCGGTTTTGATTTTTGTAAAAAGTCATTTGACAATAACATTAAATTTCAAAAACCCTAGTAAATAAAAGAATAATATTTTTTATCAAAAATGCCTCACATCAATTGGAAAATGAGCAGACTTGTCGAACTACTTTACCGATTTTTACCAAACATGGCTGAGAACCACCGCAAGGAGACTGGCTTTCGAATGAAAAAAGCCGCATCCAAATTGGTTTATCCGCTTGAGAGCTGCGATGGCACAGACAGATACACACAAACACACAGAGGCATCGAAGTCAATCTTACAACTCCCCTATGTCTGGGGTTAAAAAATACACAAAAACATCTGTAGATTTGTTTTTATTTGTTCTTGGTTTTTTGTTGGTTGTCATAAACTTTTTCTTTCTTTCTTTTTCTTTCATCATCGCGGCTAGAAACGCCTACTTAATCACCATTTTAAATCTGCTGTGATAAAAGGAATAATGGATCTGAATCGTTAACAAATCGTAAACACGCCATCTGGTGACATCAAACGAGAACCATCAAGCCGCATCACTTTAGATAAACAAATCTTATTCATTTGTATGTGATTCTATCACACCAAAACGGCTGAACAGATCTGGATGAAGCTTGGAACATAGATAAATTATAATCTCGAATAACACAGGCTAATATTTATCCCGGAATATTGCATAGTTCTCGCGGGATACCGATAAAAGAATTCTTTGCAAACAAAGTCACGGGCAACAGCTAATCTAAAATGATAAAAACTGCTCAATACGAAAACCGGTTGGGCATTTTTTGAAAATAAATCCACTCACCCTTTTTACCCGACTACGCCAAAGCCAAAGGAGGGTTATGATTTTGATAGGCTAAAAAAGTGTTTTTTTTGACAAATTAAAGGCGTTTTTGTTAGCTTTCATTCAGCCAACTCAATGACAGATTTTTTTCAAATATTTTTTAATTTGTGTATAGAGTATTTATATTGCATAAACACAAAAACTACTGTTGCCTTTAGAACCTTAAAGGCCATGCTTGCAGTTGGCAAAGCGCCTCCACTTTGACAGGCGTTCCGGCAGCTATTCCCACGCTATTCCGTTCGATTCAGATACTTTAATAAAAACCGTTTTTAGGAATTCAATGTTTAAAAAGTAATGACGAAGAGGCTAGTAAGAAATATAAAATCTTAATATTTTAATAGGCTTACATTAATAATAGGTTTATAGTTTTATTACGTCTTGGTACAAGCTAACATTATAAATAACTCTTCACAACAAATTAATAAAAAACAGAAAAGTAAATCGCACTAATACGCAAAAACGAACTTTTCGCACGCATAACAACCACAAAAAGGACACTTTTTTTCTTTCTTTTAACCAGAGATGTTACGGAGCTTCGACTCCGGTTCCGTTAAGTCGGAACTTCCGATTATTATTACACCTTCGGTTCCGACTTCGGTTCCGATACGTTTAAATCGGAGGTTTTAATCGGAGGTCGAAGCATAACATAGCGGCGGCGGCGGCCCGTGTCGACTGTTATGAACAGGTTCATACATGTCGCGCGGGGAATCTCCCCGTCTCCCGCTACGTGCATTCTATCGTCAATTATTTTTTTCACTTGTTGTTAATTTGTTACGCACACGACACGTTCATTCATAGGTTATATATTTGTTTTGATTTTTGCGAATTATTATCAATAAAAGTGATCTGTTTTTGTGTTGGACGATGAAACCAAAATTTGAAGTTAATTCAGATTCGGCAAACTGTAAACTGTGTATGAAGACCTATTCAAGAAAGGGAGGTACGACAACGTCGTTAAAAGGTCATTTGAAGTCTGCCCATGCCACTGAATATGAAGAATTAAGAAAGAAAGAAACTGAAAAAAAAAATACTGTACAGCCTTCGACTTCGACGCCCATTCAGGATGCTAAAAAACAAATTACTTTAAAAGAAACTTTGCTGAAGAATACAAAATGGTGCACTTCTAATGCTAAATCTATGGAAATTGACAAATTGATTTCTGAAATGATTGCTTTGCAAGATCTACCCTTTAATTTCGTGGAAGGTGTAGGATTTCGGCGACTTATGCAGTTTACTGTGCCGAATTATCAATTAAGGGGAAGACATTTTTTTACTGAAAATATTTGTGGTCATTTATATGAAACATTAGCAAAAAAAATTAAGAATTTGCTCACACAATTTGAAAAGATCTCATTTACAACAGACATTTGGACCGAACCAAGTTCGAATGTGTCTTTATTGAGTCTGACAGCGCATGGCATAAATAGAGATTTTAAAAGGCTAAAAGTTATTTTAAAATGCCACACATTTGATGGAAGACATACAGGAGACCTAGTTCTAGAAAAAATTAAGAGTATGTTGATGGAATGGGGCATCATAAAAGAGACGATTCATTGCTTTGTACGCGACTCGGGATCTAATATGATACGAGCAATGAAACTCGGCGACATACCTGATGTCAGTTGCACTGTACATCAGTTGCAACTGTGTGTGCGAACATTGTTAGATTGTGATGAAGAAATTAAAGCCTTATTATCGAAATGCAAAAAAATTTCGACGCATTTTAATCATTCCCAAATAGCTCAGACTGAACTGCATAAAATACAAAAGGAACAACTCAACCAAGAATGTTTGAGTGTAATACAGGAGTGTAGTACGCGCTGGAACAGTACATTTTATATGTTGGAAAGAATGATTAGAATACAGGATTCTCTATGCCTGTACGCATGTAAACACAACATCTCTCAGTTGTCTCCTGAAGAATGGCTGCAGCTTAAAAAAATAGTGACTATACTTCAACCTTTTGAAGAAATTACCCGAAATATGAGTGACAATAACACTTGTATCTCATCAGTAATTCCACTTATACACACACTGAAGTATACATTACACACTGAAGGCAGTAAACAAGACACAAATGAAAAATTTAAAAGTATAATAAAACATACCATCGATCAATTAAATTCCAGATTTGGTGACCTTCAATCAAACAATTTCTTTGCAATAGCAACATATCTAGATCCTCGCTATAAAACAAAATTTTTTAATGAAGTGGTTAAAGAGAAGATTGAAACAGAAATAATGTCACTATTTGATGCAGATACATCTAAAAACGAGGCTGATAATATTGCCGGTCCTGTAGAAAAACGGGCAAGAATGGAATTACCAGCAGAAGCTAGCCATAGTAATGTCCAAACAGTTTTGTCGAATATATTGTTAAGTAGTGATGAAGACGATAATACCACATCTGAAAAATGTGCAGTTTTTGACAAATTTGTTGTAATGAAAAGTATACTAAATGAGTTCAATAAAGAAAAGCGTATAAGTATTAGTGATGATCCGTTATTGTGGTGGAAAGTTAATGGAAATACAAAATTCCAGCCCCTTCAATCAATTGCCCGCCAATATTTGTCGTGTCCACCAGGCTCGGTAGCGAGCGAACAACTTTTTAGTGGCGCTGGCCTAATCTACGACTCGTTAAGAAATAGATTGGACGGAGACAAAGCTTCAAAGCTTTTGTTCGTAAAGTATAATACTCTACTTTTGGAGTCAATTCATTTGATTTAATTTGTTATAAGCTTTTGTTCATTTAATATAATGTAATATGCTACTTTGGGTTTAAAATCGTTTATTTTAATTTCTTGTTTATTTGGAAATATGCAAATATTTTTTCATTGTTTGTTTTATTTTATAATTGAAAATTGAAATAAAAAAAAATGACTAAATAATGTTTTATTTGTCCTTAAATAAAAATTCTCTCTCATGCCACCACTTCTCACCCTGCCTCCGACTCCGACTCCGACTCCGATTCCGACTCCGATAAAGCAAATTTAAAAACTCCGACTCCGACTTCGGTTCCGATAAACTACCTCCGTTACATCCCTGCTTTTAACATACAGCCATACAACCAGACGTACAGATTGGAGACGCATCGCGCTCGCTCTCTAAAAACATCCAAAATAGTACATTTGCGACTTAACCTCTTCTCCCGCTTAGCGTTCACGCCTCCATGTGGCGTCCACGGGGACCACGCGACCTTTTTGCTGAATTAGATAACTGCCCGCGCTTGTTGCGAGGTGCGTAGTTAGGCTCTAAAGACAAAGCTATGTTTCTTCAAGTTTACTCATACTCATACTCATACTCATTTATTCGTAATAATTATAGTTATTACATGTCATTTTTTATCATTATTTTATGTCATTTCATGTCAAGAACAACTCGTGAAATATTTAATATAATCTATACTAATATTATAAAGAGGAAAGATTTGTACCTATTTTTGTATGTTTGTATGTTTGTAATGAATAGGCTCAAAAAGTACTGGGCCGATCTGGATGAAATTTGGAACATAGATAGATTATAGTCTGGAATAACACATAGGCTACTTTTTATCCCGGAAAATTGCGTGATTCCCGCGGGATAGCGATAAACGAATTCTACGCAGACGAAGTTGCGGGCAACTGCTAGTATTTAATAATTATTTTTTATTTAATTAGACTATTAAACAAATTTCCACTTCCATGCTGGTCTGGGAGTAAAGGAAAAACATAGAATGTATCAGTTGCTTCTCGTCCCGCGCAGATGGTAAAAGCCCATCGAGGGAATCGGCGAAATTTTTAGGAATCACGTTATAGGCGATGCGGCTAGCAACCCATCGCTATTTTGATTCCTTTTTCCACATATACGCCTACGATCATGCTAAACGTGGCCTTTAGGTTTTGTTACCTCGGGCTCTGTCTACCCCGTAAGGGATATAGCATATTGTCTACTTAGTTCTTTGATTCTGTATTGTTTTGTACTGATTTGTGGTGTCCAATAAAGAGTATTTGTATTGTATTGTATTGTATTGTGATTTGTGTATGTGTATATTGTGTATGTATGTAAAATTTTCGGGGTTTAGTACCTCAAAAGAAAATAAGTTAATGTTAAATTCGCTGTTGCCCGCAACTTCGTCTGCATAGAATTCGTTTATCGCTATCCCGCAGGAATTACGCAATTTTCCGGGATTTAAAGTAGGCTACATGTTATTCCAGACTATAATATATCTATGTTCCAAATTTCATCCAGATCTTTCCAGCCGTTCTGGCGTGAAAGAGTAACTAACATCCATCCATCCATACTTACAAACTTTCGCGTTTATAATATTAGTAGGATTAGCTTCTGCCCGCAACTTCTTCCGCCTAAAATTAGCAATTGATATGTTTATCGCTATCCCGTGGGAATTATGCAATTTTCTGAGATAAAAAGGTAGCCTAAAATAGCCGGTGATTTTCTCAAGATATTAGTGAAGTTTGCATGAAAATCCGTTCAGCAAATAGGTAAGACAAACAGATAACATTTAATCTATACTAATATTATAAAGAGGAAAGATTTGTACCTATTTTTGTATGTTTGTATGTTTGTAATGAATAGGCTCAAAAAGTACTGGGCCGATCTGGATGAAATTTGGAACATAGATAGATTATAGTCTGGAATAACACATAGGCTACTTTTTATCCCGGAAAATTGCGTGATTCCCGCGGGATAGCGATAAAAGTATTCTACGCAGACGAAGTTGCGGGCAACTGCTAGTTTTTTATAATTTTATTGTTGACTTGAATTAGTAACGTTACAGAGAGTGGTGAGACGCTCTAAGAGTCTGTTCCACCACTGGTTAAGTTCCACTTATCTTAATTGTCAGTTATTTATGATGGCGTCTCTATTTTATAGTAATACTAGCTTCTGCCCGCGACTTCGTCTGCGTAGAATTATACATAAAAACCTTCCTCTTGAATCACGCTATCTACTAAAAAAACCGCATCAAAATCCGTTGTGTAGTTTTGAAGATATAAGCATACATAGGGTCATGGGGACATAGGGACAGAGAAAGTGACTTTAATTTATACTATGTAGTGAAATAGAGGGAATCATAGATAACTAGAACTTAACAGAGAATTGTGAGACAGGCCCCAAGACCTAACTTCTAACCGCTAAACTAAACATCGTTTCGTTAGGGCTGGAGTCGCTTCTGATTGGATTAGCCAACAACCAATCAGCGGCGTCACTAATTAGCCAGCCGTATTGACGCTTTAGCTAATTAGCTACTGAATACTTAAACTGAGGTTAACATAAATGTGTTTTTCTCAAAAATGACCGTTAAAGTCGTTATTGTTAACTACATATCAGAACAGGAAGTTAATTGTTGCCGATCAGTCCAAAATTAAAAAAAAACATTACTGTAGCGCTAAGCTCTCCACTAATGTTGCATATAAATTCCATTACTGTCTAGTTATTAACTTTAAAAAAATGCAAATCACCATTATAAAAAATAAAGGCACAAGACTTAAAACACCAAATTAAAAAAAAGCTACTACGACAACGTGTTTATCTGTGTCTGAAATAGCTTTTTCACGCCACTGCTCAGAAATGTGGCCAAAGATGGTCAGTAATGGGGCCCCAAAACAAAGTATAGTTGTAGGTTGAATGAACAGGCCAACTATGAATTCAAACAGGCCAACAATAACATTTTTGGACAGTTTCAAAGACCAAGTCGTCCAATCATAGAAACTATCCAAAACTTTTATATCGGATTCGGTTACGGTTACGGATATTTTTTTATTTCGGATCCGATAGTTTCGGTTTCGGGTATGGATATCCATAACAACACTGCTTTGCATATTTGTTGCAAATAAAGTTTGTATCTACCTATCTATCTAAGTAATTAACCTCCTCTATGTCCCTTTGTTGTTGTTTGTTTGTTGAAAAATAGCGACCTCGCCGAGTCTCCCTTCCATTTTACCTTCGCATCTAATTCTACTTTGTAATTTTTGAATTTTTGTGAATTTTTTGTGTTGATGAATAAAATTTTCTTCTATTCTATTCTATTTTCTATTCTTTGTCTTTATGAAGTGCACGCGACTGCCTAGTAATTTGGCCAGCTGTTTCAGGTATGGGCACATAGAAGGGCCGGGGCTAGCACACGTCGCGGCCGCTTCAATGAATTCATTACAAGGGTTAACTCTCCAGTCTCCACGTAGCTATTTTTAGAAACCGGCCAAGTACGAGTCAGACTGGCGCATCGAGGGAACCGTACAAATTCCGCAAGTTATTATAAAATCCAGTGTCAGTAGAACCCTGATTCTAAACCATTACGTAGGTAGGCAGTATGACGTCTCACTACACAGTATTAAACAGTCGCTTTCCGTTGTCTGTCGCAACGGAATTTGATGCGCTTTGTTTTTAATAGAAAGAGTGATTCAAGAGGAAGGTTTATATGTATACTAGCTTCTGCCTGCGACGTCGTCTGCGTAGAATTATACATAAAAACCTTCCTCTTGAATCACTCTATCTATTTAAAAAAACCACATCAAAATTCGTTGTGTAGTTTTGAAGATATAAGCATACATAGGGACATAGGGGCATAGGGACAGAGAAAGCGACTTTGTTTTATACTATGTAGTGATGATACACAGACGAAGTCGCGGGCAAAAGCTAGTTTTATTATATTTGATAGATATATGGTTTGCATTACAGTTGTGCTCATTAAACTTTGATCATGATCCCGTAGAGGGATCGAAACGCGTCAGTGTTTGTGTGGTGTAAGGGATAATTAAGTTTGTGGGATTTATGAGTGTTTTATTGGCAGTAGTGGAGGGAGGGATTGCATGAAAAACATGTATATATCACACAGGCTTGGTTATCTTGCAAGTGAGTAGCGGAGTATGAAGGTATAATTTTTTGTTCATTGAAATGGACCTCCGCAAAGTAACGCCTGATTCAATAATCTATTTGTGTCTTTAAAAAAAGGAATAAATGTCTTCTTTCTTTCTTTCATCTTTATCTTATTAAGTGATACTCTAATTGTGTACCTAACTGGATAAGTAAACCACCTATTTCACCGATGGGGCACACTGTGACCCACTTACAGCAACAATTGTGTCCCACGCGTCTCTCGCTGTCATCGCAACGAAGGTTGTATTGTACTACGCTCTTTTGTCTCACTCTGGCGCGACACAATGACATGACAACTGATATATTTAATTTCTACTCCAACGATACGTAGAGCGCGACAAAATACACTTAAAATAAAATAAAAAATAACCTAACCTAAGAATTTCATTTCGGATACAACCTTTTCTGCTGACTGTTTGAGTTGTCGTCCATTGTACATAGTGAACCAAATTTCAAGTCAATCGGACCAACAGTCGAAGAGTTCCCTCCTGCAGAAACGATCCTGGCTGGGTCACAAGAGCTCCACTACCAGATTTTATTGTCATTCGATTTTGTGATTTAAATACTTGCTGGTATTGGATTTACACGCTGTATTAATGAAAATATCTTTTCGATTACGCAATCACCCCCCCTCAAATTATATCAACCGTTGACAAAGGGTGATTTACGCAAAAGAATCTTCAAGGGCGCAGAATTATTACATTCAATCCAATAAACCTAATGCAATGACATTAATTTAGCCTTTTGTGTAATCGGAAGCTGTTTTCTCGAAACTTCCTTTGGGAATCTTGCCGTGATTTTAGCCAAGAATTAGATAGCTATCATGGTAAAGTGAGGATATTTAGTTCATTATAAAACTATTATTACAAGTAAATTTCTAAATGTCAGTGAAAATTAGAACACAGAAAAATCCGAAAAGTAGAGCTATGGCCGGGAATCGAAGCCGGATCCTCGTCATTCCGTGACGCGTGCTATACCCCTACACCACCCATAGCAGGTGGGTAGTCTCCGATTTTTTCTACCTGTTACTAACTGTCACGTGACCTTTGTTACTATGCGATTTTTTGTCGCTAAGCGTCATCTGTTTGAATGATGTCTCTGTACGACACAATTACAAACTCCCGTGGAACATCTACTGCTCACCAGGGACGAGAGAAGGCGCTGTTTTTCAAATGATAGGTACACACATCATTCAAACAGATGACGCTTAGCCATAGCATAGCATAGATGGCCATAGCTTTACTTTTCGGATTTTTCTGTGTTCTAATTTTCACTGACATTTAGAAATTTAATTTCTAACCGAAAAAGTAAAACATAAAAATCAAGAAATAAAATTTCTTGATTCATTTCATAGTATTATTACAAGTTAAAAGTAAGAAGAATAAACAAGAGAAATTTATTGCAATTTTTCCCTCTGCTGTACGTGGCTGTATTTATTCATCCGTTGGGACAATCTGTCTATTTGGGGAACATGGTTTCGCCATTCATAGCGTGATCGATGACATTTCAATGATCTTCATAGCCAATGGTAATAACGATGACGATTAATTCCCAGCGTACGCTATTAGTTTTTACTTACTTCCATGCTGGTCTATAGGTAAGGTAAATAGAATGTACCATGGTAAAAGTCCATCGAGGGAATGAGCGAAATTCTAAGAAATAACGTTATACGCGAGGTAGAAACCCATCACTATTTTGATTTCCCTTTCCACCTTTTTTTACTACGAACTGACCAGTGATTGGCCTCTATCTCACTTGGTGGAAGGTGCAGATGAGGCCAAAGGTGTAACTCACTGGTTCAGTAACAGCCTATTCACTCTAGCCTTGAAGAGCCCCAGATTGTATCTGTCCGGAAATACAGACGATGGGAGCGAATTCCATTCCCTAGCAGTTCGCATTAGGAAGGACGAAGCAAACCGCCTCGTGCGGGTCAATGGTATGTTGACAACAAATGGGTGAAAACGCTCCCCCCGCCTGGAAGACCTATACGCCTACAATCATGCTAAACGTGGCCTTCACGTCTTGTTACCTCAGGCTCTGTCTACCCGGGGTGCGACGTCGGAAACCTCGAGAGCTCTAGCGTTACAGTTCCCTTCTAACAGAGGCTCTTGGCCTCACGGGGGGAAGGGTAACGCTTAGGCCGGTGCACCCTGGGCAACAACGGTTACACGTGATATATGTATGTATTGAAATATTTTATCTTGTTTGCTTTCTAAATAAGTACCTACCACCATATTTGGTCCTGAACGTCTGTGGTTTTTGACCAAAGCCTGTCTGAATGGACAAATTAAAAATAACTCATTGGCAGTAAAAGTTTTACCTAGGTAACGATGGAGTACTTTTAGAGCGACATAAGCCAACAAGTGCTTTTAGAGGGAATAGAAAATATAGACTTATCCAAAGTCTTTTTATGAGTGTTCTTATAGTGGTGCTGGAGATTACATGAATCACAGGAGTAGAAAAAATACTATAACCTTGTCTAGATTTTCGCAGCACTGTTGCAAAACAAGGTGAGATCGAATACTTTATTGTTATCGTAAAATTCTGTACCAATTTCCTTTAAAGGAGGTGCCAAATAATAGCTAATGGTAATTTAAAACGTGCCCCGATTCATTCTTGAAGGAAATTTACATTAAGATTACTTTCTTGAACAGCTAATAATCCTCCTTTCGGGACTCGCCGCAGTCGAGTAAAGAGTTGTTGCTATTATATCCTGCTAACATTATAAATGTGAAAGTTTGTGAGTATGTTTGGATGTTTGTTACTCTTTCACGCCAGAACGGCTAGACAGATCTGGATGAAACTTGGAACATACATAAATTATAGTCTGGAATAACACATAGGCTACTTTTTATCGCGATTACTTTTAATTGCGAAATTCCTGCGGGATAGCGATAAACGAATTCTATGCAGACGAAGTTGCGGGCAACAGCTAGTATTTCATATTAACGTGCCTAACTATTGACTTACAAGTTTGTAAGGAACCCTCGGGAAGCTAGTCCGACTTGCGCTTTGCCGGTTTTTTTCAATGTTGGTAGCAGAGATGTTACGGAGCTTCGACTCCGGTTCCGTTAAGTCGGAACTTCCGATTATTATTACACCTTCGGTTCCGACTTCGGTTCCGATACGTTTAAATCGGAGGTTTTAATCGGAGGTCGAAGCATAACATAGCGGCGGCGGCGGCCCGTGTCGACTGTTATGAACAGGTTCATACATGTCGCGCGGGGAATCTCCCCGTCTCCCGCTACGTGCATTCTATCGTCAATTATTTTTTTCACTTGTTGTTAATTTGTTACGCACACGACACGTTCATTCATAGGTTATATATTTGTTTTGATTTTTGCGAATTATTATCAATAAAAGTGATCTGTTTTTGTGTTGGACGATGAAACCAAAATTTGAAGTTAATTCAGATTCGGCAAACTGTAAACTGTGTATGAAGACCTATTCAAGAAAGGGAGGTACGACAACGTCGTTAAAAGGTCATTTGAAGTCTGCCCATGCCACTGAATATGAAGAATTAAGAAAGAAAGAAACTGAAAAAAAAAATACTGTACAGCCTTCGACTTCGACGCCCATTCAGGATGCTAAAAAACAAATTACTTTAAAAGAAACTTTGCTGAAGAATACAAAATGGTGCACTTCTAATGCTAAATCTATGGAAATTGACAAATTGATTTCTGAAATGATTGCTTTGCAAGATCTACCCTTTAATTTCGTGGAAGGTGTAGGATTTCGGCGACTTATGCAGTTTACTGTGCCGAATTATCAATTAAGGGGAAGACATTTTTTTACTGAAAATATTTGTGGTCATTTATATGAAACATTAGCAAAAAAAATTAAGAATTTGCTCACACAATTTGAAAAGATCTCATTTACAACAGACATTTGGACCGAACCAAGTTCGAATGTGTCTTTATTGAGTCTGACAGCGCATGGCATAAATAGAGATTTTAAAAGGCTAAAAGTTATTTTAAAATGCCACACATTTGATGGAAGACATACAGGAGACCTAGTTCTAGAAAAAATTAAGAGTATGTTGATGGAATGGGGCATCATAAAAGAGACGATTCATTGCTTTGTACGCGACTCGGGATCTAATATGATACGAGCAATGAAACTCGGCGACATACCTGATGTCAGTTGCACTGTACATCAGTTGCAACTGTGTGTGCGAACATTGTTAGATTGTGATGAAGAAATTAAAGCCTTATTATCGAAATGCAAAAAAATTTCGACGCATTTTAATCATTCCCAAATAGCTCAGACTGAACTGCATAAAATACAAAAGGAACAACTCAACCAAGAATGTTTGAGTGTAATACAGGAGTGTAGTACGCGCTGGAACAGTACATTTTATATGTTGGAAAGAATGATTAGAATACAGGATTCTCTATGCCTGTACGCATGTAAACACAACATCTCTCAGTTGTCTCCTGAAGAATGGCTGCAGCTTAAAAAAATAGTGACTATACTTCAACCTTTTGAAGAAATTACCCGAAATATGAGTGACAATAACACTTGTATCTCATCAGTAATTCCACTTATACACACACTGAAGTATACATTACACACTGAAGGCAGTAAACAAGACACAAATGAAAAATTTAAAAGTATAATAAAACATACCATCGATCAATTAAATTCCAGATTTGGTGACCTTCAATCAAACAATTTCTTTGCAATAGCAACATATCTAGATCCTCGCTATAAAACAAAATTTTTTAATGAAGTGGTTAAAGAGAAGATTGAAACAGAAATAATGTCACTATTTGATGCAGATACATCTAAAAACGAGGCTGATAATATTGCCGGTCCTGTAGAAAAACGGGCAAGAATGGAATTACCAGCAGAAGCTAGCCATAGTAATGTCCAAACAGTTTTGTCGAATATATTGTTAAGTAGTGATGAAGACGATAATACCACATCTGAAAAATGTGCAGTTTTTGACAAATTTGTTGTAATGAAAAGTATACTAAATGAGTTCAATAAAGAAAAGCGTATAAGTATTAGTGATGATCCGTTATTGTGGTGGAAAGTTAATGGAAATACAAAATTCCAGCCCCTTCAATCAATTGCCCGCCAATATTTGTCGTGTCCACCAGGCTCGGTAGCGAGCGAACAACTTTTTAGTGGCGCTGGCCTAATCTACGACTCGTTAAGAAATAGATTGGACGGAGACAAAGCTTCAAAGCTTTTGTTCGTAAAGTATAATACTCTACTTTTGGAGTCAATTCATTTGATTTAATTTGTTATAAGCTTTTGTTCATTTAATATAATGTAATATGCTACTTTGGGTTTAAAATCGTTTATTTTAATTTCTTGTTTATTTGGAAATATGCAAATATTTTTTCATTGTTTGTTTTATTTTATAATTGAAAATTGAAATAAAAAAAAATGACTAAATAATGTTTTATTTGTCCTTAAATAAAAATTCTCTCTCATGCCACCACTTCTCACCCTGCCTCCGACTCCGACTCCGACTCCGATTCCGACTCCGATAAAGCAAATTTAAAAACTCCGACTCCGACTTCGGTTCCGATAAACTACCTCCGTTACATCCCTGGTTGGTAGTAAACGCTACCGGCAAGGCTTCCGGTTGCCGGAGTGGGCCGTTCCGTGGCCGGCTTCCGGTTTTTTAGAATTTCCACAAAAGGTTGAATAACCTTTGTAGTTTAACCGACGGGGCAGACAAAAATTCTGTTTTTAACCGATTTTAAAATTATCAATTTTTTCCAAGCTTTTTATTAACTGGCAATTTATGTATGTACTAGCTTCTGTCCGCGACTTCGTCTGCGTAGAATCACTACATAGTGTAAAACAAAGTCGCTTTCTCTGTCCCTATGTCTCTATGTCCCTATGTTCCTATGTCCTTATGTATGCTTATATCTTCAAAACTACTCAACGGATTTTGATACGGTTTTTTTAATGTATAACTATAAAAAAAACATAAAAACCTTCCTCTTGAATCACTCTATCTATTAAAAAAACCCTTTGATACGGGTTCCGTTGAGTAGTTTTGAAGATATACGCATACATAGGGACATAGGGACATAAGGACAGAGAAAGCGACTTTGTTTTATACTATGTAGTGATAGTGATAGTGATGATGTAAGTATGTTTGTCTGGGTGGAATCTTGCAGCAGATAATCTTCAACCGGCAATAGAATAATCTGGTAGTGGAGTTTTGACCCAGCGAGCATCGTCTCCGCAGGAGGGAACTCTTCAACGGTTGGTCCGATTGACTTGAAATTCGGCACACACATGTAGGACGGATGACAATGCAAGTACAGTCAGTAAAAAAAGCTTGTATTAAAAATGACATTTTTGTTACATACATACATAAATAAATCACGTCTTTATCCCTTTACGGGGTAGACAGAGCCTAAGGTAACAAGAGCTAAATGCCACGCTTAGCACGATTGTGGGCGTATAGGTGGAAAGGGGAATCAAAATAGTAATGGGTTGCTAGCCGCATCGCCTATAACATGATTCCTACGCCCATTCCCTCGATGGGCTTTTACCATCTGCGCGGGAGGAGAAGCAACTGGTACATTCTATGTTTTTTCGTTACTCCCAGACCAGCATGGAAGTATTTACGTAAAGTATTTACGTGTAAGTACATTTTTGTTAGAAACTTAATATTTATGAATCAAGTTGGACTTATTTAGCTTTTTGGTTGTCTGGAAGAGATCGCTATTAAGCGATAAGACCGCCTATTGTCTACATTGTTCTTTGTTTCTGTATTGTTTTGTACTGATTTGTGGTGTTCAATAAAGAGTATTTGTATTGTATTGTATTGTATTGTTGGCAAACGAGCATGTGTGACCTGGCGTTAATTGCACACTTCTGTTTGTGTTGTAATTTTGTAATTTTGGATTTTAACTTCCATGCTGGTCTGGGAGCAAGGAAAAAACATAGAATGTACCAGTTGCTTGTCTACCCGCGCAGATGGTAAAAGCCCATCGAGGGAATGGGCGAAAATCATAGGAATCATGTTTTAGGCGACGAGGCTAGCAACCGATCACTATTTTGATTCCATTTTCCACCTATACGCCCACAATCTTGCTAAACGTGGCCTTCAGGTCTTGTTACCTTGGAACCTGTCTACCTCGTATGGGATAAAGACGTGATTTGTGTTTGTATGTATGTATGGATTTAAAATTTAGTCGCCCTCTAAACGCCATACACTTTAAGCTTAGAACATTGTATGATTTTGCAAACACCCCACGCATTAGTCTAGTAATCAAAACCGTAAATTTAAAAATGATACTTTTTTGACAAAAACGGCTTCCATCACTTTGGGAAAGAGCTGATACTCTAACTGCTGGACCAATTTTAACCAAACATGGCTAAGTACCGCTTTTGAAATCAAAAACCGCATCCAAATTGGCCCATCGGCTTGAAAGCTATGATGCCACCGACACATTCCCTTTTTGCGTCGGAGGTTTAAACAACTTGAAAGGTCTTAACAATGAAACAGAACCTCCATGAATTCTGTGGTTACCCGTAAAATAAGTATTTTGGTCACGAATCACGCATTTCGCTTAAATAATACAGCCTTTGTCCCACGGGTAATTTTGGATAATGGGGGCTAATACCGATTCTTGGCTTTTTACGCTTCTCTTAATTCATTCGAGATGTTTTCGAAGGTTTTAGTGATTGTAACCCTACGCTGTACTGGGTGCCGTAACTTTTTTTTTTTATGGTGTGGAAAATGCGCCTTATGCATCCGGGCCGGTACGGGAATACCAGGGGTATCTGGGGCTCTCCCGAGGCGTCAGGCATACCCAGTAAAGAACACACGGATTCCCTAATTTGGCACTATTGTAGGACACCACGGGAGAACTTTCGTGAACCGCGATGCCCTACGGGCCCACCCCGGGATGGGGCTACCTCCCTGCGACACCTGTGCAATGCAGGATTGGGAGCTCCCGCCCTCCCCCGCAGGTGCCGCTGGATTTTTTATAGAGGTTTTCTCCTCACAGTCACTGTTGCGACCCACGGCCTCAGCATTCGGAACGCCAAGGTTACGCGTAGCCACGACAGGCACCCTAAGGCGCCTCCGTCACGGGTGCCGTAACTTTGCCGTAATAGCTTAGTTAGTGACCCTGGTGTAAACTTGAGGTTCTAGAGTCGAATCCCGGTAGGTACAGGCGCTTGTATGATGAATACGAATGTTTTTACTTAATTTGGTACTCGTTACTTTTACTCTTTTCCATGCTGGTTTGGGAGCAAAGAAAAACATAGAATGTACCAGTTGCTTCTTTACCCGCGCAGATGGTAAAAGCCCATCGAGGGAATGGGCGATTATAATAGGAATCATGTTATAGGCGATGAGGCTAGCAATCCATCACTATTTTGATTCGATTTTCCACCTATACGCCCACAATCTTGCTAAACGTGACCTGTAGGTACCTGTTACCTTAGGCTCTGTCTACCCCGTAAGGGATAAAGACGTGATTTGTGTGTTACTTTTACTAGTTTTTGAAGTGAAAACTTCTTTAGCGGCGTTGAGCACTTTTTGGGATGGGTAAAAAATGTTAAACTCGCGTCAGGTTCTGACGGTCACTCGTCCGTCAGGTAAGACGGAGGAGCGTTGCTGCTGGGTCGTTAAAGCGGCGCTGGGCGCATGCTCGAGTGTGCGTGTGTGTAGTTTTCACTTCTGGAGTGCTACCCGTTCTTTTTGAAGTGAAAACTTCTTTAGCGGTGATGAGCACTTTTTGGGATAGACATTTAGAAATTAGATCTGAATGATGATAGTCTGGAATAACATAGGCTACTTTTTATCCCGGAAAATTGCGTAGTTCCTGCGGGATAGCGATAAACGAATTCTATGTAGAAGAAGTTGCGGGCAACAGCTAATGTTTATGTTTTTTCTCAAAAATGTCCGGTAAAGTCGTCATTGTTAACTACATATCAGAACAGGAAGTTAATTGTTGCCGGTCAGTCTAAAATTAAAAACAAAAACATTACTGTAGCGCTAAGCTCTCCAGTAATATTGCATACAAATTCCAATACTGTCTAGTTATTAACTTTTTAAAAATGCAAATCACCATTATAAAAGAAAGGAACAAGACTTAAAACATCAAATTAAAAAAAAAAACTAGTACGACAACGTGTTTATCTGTGTCTGAAATAGCTTTAGGTGTTCTGGGTAGAAAAATACACTCTTCAAATGCCATTGATAGAAAAAGGCGGCAAAGCAAAACAATTTTCACTATTTTATTTTCATTTATTTTTGTTGTTGTTATATTTTCGATTTTTGAGAAAAGCACTATACTTGCCTCGGCCAGAATAGCATTGCTGGCTTCGTATTATTAAACGGACTCGCAAGCTCGTCCGTTCAAACCAATACTCAGCCAGCAATTGCCTACTTCCTGGCCTAGACAGTAATGTACTATTATTGAGCCATCTTTTATTTTGGGTGACGGCTGACGGCTCAGTGACGCTGGTAGCGGGAAAACAGCCTGATTCAAAGCGAAAAACATTGCCATTGTTTTCTTTACAACTTTGCGAGACAATATTCCGGCATTGTGTTTGTGTTGTCATTTCTTTTGTTGTCATCTGTAATCTACACGCCCCATGTAATTTGTACACGTGTATAATTCGTGTATACTTCCATGCTGGTCTGGGAGTAAAGAAAAAACATAGAACGTACCAGTTGCTTCCCTTCCCGCGCAGATGGTAAAAGCCCATCGAGGGAATGGATAAAAAATCGTTAGAATCATGTAATAGGCGATGCGGCTAGCAACCCTTCACTATTTTGATTTCATTTTTCACCTATGCACCCACAATCTTGCTAAATGTGGCCTGTAGGTATCTGTTACCTTAGGCTCTGTCAACCCCGTAAGGGATAAAGACGTGATTTGTGTATGTGTATGTAGAATTTGGAACGTACTTCACGAAAAAAGATGCTTATTGTACAATACCTAAAGGCCACGTTTTTCAAAATTCAAAAATTATTTTTGCGTCTTTGACCGCTAAGCGCTCTTTTACATGTCTTTACATTGAGCTGAGCAGCGTGCACGGAAAAGGAATTGGAATGGAATTTGGATTGGTCTGGGAGCAAAGAAAAAACATAAAATGTACCTCCTGCTCTTCCCGCGCAGATGGTAAAATCCCATCGAGGGAATCGGCGAAAAACTTAACGATCATGTCCTCATGTGATCTTATGTCCTGTCAATCGTTCAAAGGTTAACTGGAAGAGATCCCTTTTAGGGATAAGATCGCCTTTGTGCATGTGTTTTGTCCTGTATTCATCCTTTTCTTGTGTTTTATGTACAATAAAGAGTTAAATACATACATACGTACGTACCAGCTTGAAAGCAATTATTTTCGAAACATGTTTTTTTTCCTGACAGTACTTTATCGACCTCTATTAAGCTATCAAGGAAGACTACTGGAAGCAAAAATTACAATTAAATTTCCTCTAAATCAAACTCTACAACAAAAGGCGTGCAGTCTGATAAAACGACATTTCAGAAATGGCAAACCTTTTTCGTTGAGCGCGAAAAAATAATAAATTAAATTTTCTTCGGTGCCGCTGTCACGACGCGGATGTGGAACTCAAGGCCTCGGTCACTTTGTATCGGCGGCGGGAAAAATTGAAACGAGATCAGGCCATGAAACTTGCGATTAATTTTTTCAAACTGACATTATCATACTTCAGTCGTCGTTGACGTAAACGCGTTCCAGACATTTGTGCCAAATATACAATACAATACAAATACTCTTTATTGAACACCACAATCAGTACAAAACAATACAGAAACAAAGAACAAAGTAGACAATAGGCGGTCTTATCACTTAATAGCGATCTCTTCCAGACAACCAAAAAGCTAAATAAATTGGAGAAAGTTTAATTAGGTGGCAAATATACAAATTAGAAGCTCACAATTATTATCTCTAGCCTCTATGCATCCCACAGCTGGGCACAGGGCTCCTCTCTGACTGAGAGCGCTTATCTTATAATCGTCACGCGGGCACAGTACGGAACGTTAACTTCACACTCACCCTTAAATTTTTTGACAGGTTTGTGCAAGTGTCCTTTCAATGTTATAGTTAACCAAAAAGGTCATTGCAAATTTCAAATGTAATCCTACTAATAAATGCGAAAGTTTGTAGGTATGGATGGATGGATGGATGTTTGGTACTCTTTCACGTCAAAACGGCTGTACAGATCTGGATGAAATTTGAAACATAAATAGGTCTGTAATAATGCAAAGGCTACTGTTTATCTCGGAAAATTGCGTAATTCCCGCGGGATAGCGATAAACGAATTATATGCAGACGAAGTTGCGGGCAACAGCTAGTGTGAGCATAAGTATGCTTTTGCAGTGTTTCGTGGCCCAAACTCACCGATCGACATTCCAGATGACCGCACATTTTGATGGGTATTCATGAAAACGAGCTTTTATGCGACGTTCGGGGAATCAACTTTATTATTTAACATTTTTCCGCTAGAATTAAACATGAACTCGGATAAAAGTTGTACCTTGCTAAAAGGTTGACGACAGCCGAATTGATTTGTACCGAATAAAAAAAAAAAAAAAATTGAAAACCCCATACGCATTAATTGTCTAATACATACAGCTGTCTCGGCGTCCAATATCATTCCTTTGCTTTCGGTGTCGAGACTCTAGGTCCTTGGGGTAAGGGTGCGCTGGAGCTACACAAAGAGCTCAGCAAGAGATTGAGAGAGGCAACAGGCGACTCTTGCGCCGGCAGCCATCTCGCGCAAAGAATCGCAATCGCAGTTCAGCGCGGGAACGCTGCCTGCGTGATGGGCACCCTGCCAAGAGGCTCACCTTTCTTTTACAATTAATTTTAAAGTTTATTTAGTTACTAGCTTCTGCCCGCGACTTCGTCTGCGTAGAATTATACAAAAAACCTTCCTCTTGAATCACTCTATCTATTAAAAAAACCGCATCAAAATCCGTTGTGTAGTTTTGAAGATATAAGCATACATAGGGACATAGGGACATAAGGACAGAGAAAGCGACTTTGTTTTATACTATGTAGTGATGATGTAGTATATTTTATCTGTGTATCGTTTCGTGAGTCACAGACGGTTCTGGCTGAAAATCAGTGCTGCAGTCTAACACCTCAGCGTAATGCTGAGCCAGCGACCGTTTCAATTTTGCGAAGACACACAACGCTGATAATCTATTTTTCATGTCTGTGTTTTTTTTTCTATAAAATTGTGTATATGTGTGTCTTGCAAAAGGGAATAAATGTCTTCTTTCATAACGGTAGAAGACAGTGGCAAAACGAGACGGTAAGACAAGTACGATAGCTTTAATATTAAAGTAATATTATCATATTCATTAACCCCTTTTTAAATTCGGTCCAACAGCTCGATTAGGTTTTTTCTACGCAAAAATAAAAAGCAAAATGTGTAAGCGTTTTTCATAGTCAAATGAGACTAAAGAAAACTTCGTTATGCCACCACAGTCGGTACGAGGTCACAACTTAAAACAAGAACGTCGCCATTTTAGAAAACGCGCCGCGAATCAAAATCAAAAACTTTTACGTCACCCCAGGCTCTCAGTAGCAATTTACCGCCTACACAAACAAACAAAACAAACAAATCACGTCAAGGGCGGATCCAGGGGGGGGGGGTCATGGGGGTCATGACCCCCCCGGAGCTGGTTCCAATGGGCTTATTGTCTAACTCGCTCGCAATCGCCATCGTGTTCATTTTGACAGTTCTTGTATGAATGTGACAGCTAGCTGATTCCGATGCCAATTGTCAGCACATACATGAACTGTCGAAATGCACACGATGGCGATTGCGAGCGAGTTAGGTAATAAGCCTACAGGACTTGTTATCTAGTTCCAGGACTATTGTTATCAAAATTAAATTATAAGTTCTTGACTTGACCACGACTATGTGACCCCCTCCTGGCGCCAAAGCTGGATCCGCCCTTGAATCACGTCTATCCCATACGAGGTAGACAGAGCACAAGGTAACAAGACTTAAAAGCCACGTTCAGCAAGACTGTGAGCGTATAGGTGGAAAGTGGAATCTAAATAGTGATGGGTTGCCCGCATCGCCTATAACATGATTCCTAAGATTTTCGCCCATTCCCTCGATGGACTTTTACCATTTGCGCGGGAAGAGAAGCAACTGGTAAATTCTATGTTTTTTCTTTACCATACCAGCATGGAAGAATACAGAAGCTTGTAAAAAATGCCTTCCGCATTCCGTTGTTCGTATTCAAATTTGTGTTTCATTTTGTCTAATCCCTGAGCAGTTTATCAAGCGTAGTGCGCTCGCTGACATTTCTTGTTTACGGAAAAGGCCTAGGAAATAAATATTTCATTTTTAACTACCTCCCCGGGGTGAGAGTTTCGCATCTTTATAAATAAGGTAAGAGCATTTCTGTAGTGGAAAAAATTGTAGCAGTATCTAAATAATGCTAAGTCTATGAGCGTGTCTGGTTCTGGCTGAAAATCAGTGCTGCAGGTGTCTAACACCTCAGCGTAATGCTGAGCCAGCGACCGTTTCACTTTTGCGAAGACACACAACGCTGATGATCTATTCTTCATGTCTATGTTTTATTTTCTTGTTTATCACTATCACTACATAGTATAAAACAAAGTCGCTTTCTCTGTCCCTATGTCCCTATGTATGCTTATATCTTCATAACTACACAACGAATTTTGATGCGGTTTTTTTTAATAGGTGGAGTGATTCAAGAGGAAGTTTTTTATGTATAATTCTACGCAGACAAAGTCGCGGGCAGAAGCTAGTTATCTTATATTTGTGTGTCTTGCAAAAAGGAATAAATGTCTTCTTTCTTTCTTTCTATCTGTCTATCTTTACACGCGACAATAACAAATAAAGAAATATACATAAATACACACGAAAAATATAGCTCCTTCTGGCGCAGTCGGGTAAATACGCTCTTTACTTTGAAAATCTAGCGGTAACTCACGTAATCGATCCTGTCCCCTGAATGCCTCCATTTTAAAGAGTGCGCTGTATTGTCATCGAAACTGTACGTGGCGTGAATTGGGAATGGCGTCGGAAATATCGGAATCCAGATCGGTTGCGATTTTCATATGGAATACTTTTCTGTGGAAATAGTTTCGGCGCATAACGATTTCAATGTTTTTACAAGCCTTTATCTAACTTGCAATGAGTTTTTGGGTCAAATCTTGCAAGTAAAATTTGAGTCGGTTTTAGTAGTCCGATTGACAAGTTTGGTACACATAATGCAAGATGTACTACAGACAGCAATTACATTAAATAAAAAATTTAAAAACCCCTCACGAATTTCATCGTGTAATCAAACCGAAAATTAAAAAAAAATGCCTTACATCACTTTGGAAAAGAGCTTATACTCTACAAAAAAACCGCATCAGAATCGGTTCATTAGCTTGAGAGCTATGATGCCACAGACAGACACACTCACACACAGACATCGACCTCAAACTTATAGAATAGAATAGAATAGAAAAGTTTATTTCTCCGAATATGGTACAATTGTTGAAATTATTACATGTGTTCAGCATATCCTGCCCGCATGGGCGTAGAAATATTATTCTTACATCCAGTTAGTAGTCAATATAACAAGAACCGAATTAAGCTTACCTTAACATAATTACAACAATATTATTATTAGCATTAGCATTATTACAATATAATAGATATGTATTTACAACAATATGACTACAGCACGATAATTTAATAATTCAATAGTTTAATGATTCAATAATGCAATAGTTTAATAATTCAATAATTTAATAGTTATATATAATTCAATCACTTAATAATTCAATAGTTTAATAATTCAATAATTTAATAATTCAATAATTTAGAAATTTAAAAATTCATTAACTGAATAAAAGCACATGTCAATCAAAAAATTAAACAATTTATTCTCAAATTTATGATTTTCTAACGATTTTATGAGATATAGAACACCCCTATTAGCGTCGGGGTTTAAAAAGGCCTGTATCTTAGCTTGTCTATATGCTTGCTTGTATCTAAACTTTCGCATATTACAATACAATACAATAAACAATTAAATACAAGATAAATTAATTAAACTAAAACTAAAATCTAAAAGTTAACTAAATACAATAACACTTTATTGAACACCACATAATATAACAACCAAAACAGAAAAAAAAGGTATACAGAATATTACAAGGTAACAATAGGCGGCCTTATCGCCACAGAGCGATCTCTACCAGGCAACCATCATCATATTGTGAGCCTTCTGTGGTTGTCTCCACTGTCTTCTCAACACTGAACCCTCTGTTTCAGTTACAGTGAAAGGCTGAAAACCGTTACACAAGTGAGAGAGACGACAAATTCTTTTTAATTAGTATGAGTACATTTGTAAGTGGTTTTTGGACTGTCATGTTTTGTTTACCAGTTGCTTCACTTCCCGCGCATGGTAAAAGACCATTGAGTGGATGGGCGAAAATCGTAGGAATCATGTTATAAGCAATGCGGCTGGCAACCCATCATTATTTTGATTCCACTTTCCACCTATACGTCCAGTCTTGCTAAACGTGGCCCAGGTCTTGTTACCTTAGGCTGTCTACCCCGTGCGGGATAAAGACGTGATTTGTGTATGTGTATGTAAAAAAAACCGGTCAAGTGCGAGTCGGACTCGCGCACCGAGGGTTCCGTATCATTATCTATAAATATCTGAAACCAGTGTAAGCAGAGCCCTGTTCCAAAGCAAAATGTACGCAGTGTGGGGTTACTTTATATTGGTCACTGCTATATACAGACATACATACACATTTACGGTTTTCGCAATTATTCTTTAATCTGTGCTATAGGGTCAATTTCAACAGTACTCATTTTTTGTATCATTTCGGTGTGATCCCTTATATGTGTTTTTATTTTAGATTTTTAAATGTCAAACGATACCTTGGACTATTTTGCAAGACATATGTAAAAGGGAACCTGAAATCTTAAATAGTTTTTGAGTTATTAGAGGTCGAATTTCTAAACACACAACGGAATTATAAATGTACACCGGAATGAATGATACCTTACAACGGAATGATAAATATACACTGGGATGACAATATCAGCCCACTGGAATGAAATATAGACCACCGGAATTAAAGTAATAAACAGGGTTCCATAATCACGTCTTTTACTTAAAAAAAATACAGACAGACCTTAAGTAAGTGGCATTTTAATAGTCCTAAGAGCGAAAATTTGGTGCCGGTTGATGAGTATGTTTTAAGTAGGTATTTCATCTCTTGGTAAACAACATTTCATGAATAGGTATTCATTTTGCAAACAACGTTAAGCAAATCAACGATTTACAAATTAGAAATTGCATAAAACATTGGTTACTTGAAAAAACATCATAATTATGTTGTAGAATAGATATATGAGATTATTACCGAGGAATTATGCATGTATGTATGTATGTATATAACTCTTTATTGTACATAAAACACAAGAAAAAGATGAATACAGGACAACACACATGCACAAAGGCGAACTTATCCCTAAAAGGGATCTCTTCCAGTTAACCTTTGAACGATTTGAATTATTTGTAAATTGATCATTTTTAGGAATGACAGGTTTGTGAAATGAATAGTTTGTAAATCGTTGTTTGTTAAGAAGTGATTGTTTGAAAAATGTTGTTTATCAAATGATGATAAACCTTCCAGTTATCAAATAATAATTGGATGCAGCATTATAAATTTAGACACACAACAATATGTGTCATGTTTTCAATACTTGATAGCAATACACTACGCTTTCAAGTATCGTACAGGATTTATTATGTAATTAATAAACCTGAGGTAATATTTTGTACATAATTTTGCTGATATTTTATCTCCAGTTCCTTTATTTACGTTGAAATAGTTAAAAAATTATGAAAATGAGACTTTTTGAGGTTAGAATTTTGTTTACCAAATAGGACAGGTAAGAATGGCAATACCTTACGTAGACAGATAAAGATAAAAATAATTCTGTCTTTAGTATTTATTGTGTAGCTGCGAAAGAATCCTACATCGTATGTGAAAATCAACTGTCTAGCTATCACGGTATTCACGGTTCATGAGATTCACCCTGGTGACAGACAGACAGACGAACAGTGGTCTTAGTAATAGGGTCCTGTTTTTGCCCTTGGGGTACGGAAACCAAATTTTTAAACCCTTTTTGTAGCGCCCCCTGATGGCCTACAAGCGTAAATTTTATCTAAGAACATGAGCTGTGGTACAATAAAATAAGTTCAGTATTTGATTTTAGAAATTATGCTACGGAACCATTTCATAATAATAAAGTGAAGCTACATTTGATGTCATTCCGGTTTTACTACACCGGAAACACCGGAATAAATATGGTGGAATGAGAAACTCGATATAAAAATAAATATTAAAAAAAAAGTAAGCCTCGTGTTCTTAAACTAATTAAACTCTTGAAATTAGGACTACATTAGACGTGACATATATAAATTTAAAAGAAAAGCGATACAAAATATAAAAGTTATGACTAACTCCGGAATGAAACTTTTTTTGTCCCCACACCATGGCGATGAGAAATACCCACGTTTTGCTCGGAAACGTTCGTCGTTACACACGTCTACTCTCGCCGAGCGCCGCAGTTCGACTATCGCTCGGGGTGCGCGGGAGATGGAGGGGCTTAAGGGTCAAACTCGGCAAATAAATCGTTCCCAAAATTTGCCCACGGAATGAGACCGTGTCTCCGGACAAATGTATATGCACATATTCAGAGGTTTACAAATGAGGTAAAAATCAGGTGATGTGCTTTTTTTGTTACCTGTTTATATGGTAATAAAACACAGGTAATTTTTTTTTGTTGTCACGCATAGTGTTCGACTTATCCAGCATTTTGTAACTAAAACCGGCTCCAGGACAACCCACCTTGATGAGAAATACGGTCTAAATATATTTTTTTAAATGATTAAATAACATAATATTTTAATTTTAGCTGTTGCCCGAGGTAGACAATAGGGGGCTGTTTCCTAAAAAAAATAGTTCTACATTATCAAAGCCTTCTGCACCTGCGTTTTCAGTCTTGCCATCAAAATTTACTGCTTGGGAAATTGACCCTATAAGACCTACCTTCATACCAAATTTCAAGATTCTGCGTTCACGGGAACTACCTTGTAGGTTTTGATTCCCTTGAGAGTTGAAAATTTGCGGAAATTTGCGGCATAAACGGCTGTATCTTTTGATTGCGTTGGCTTAGAAGTTTGATTTTTTCACAGCTTCAAGGGACAGTAAACTTGAGTAATTGATATAAATTTCAGCTTCATACCTCCACGCGTTCCTGAGAAAAAGGGTCTTGACAGACGGACGGACGGACAGACGGACAACAAAGTGATCCTATAAGGGTTCCGTTTTTTCCTTTTGAGGTACGGAACCCTAAAAATGTCAGGAATGTATTTTTTAACGCGTTTTTATGTTGACAGTACTTTTTATTACGTTGTCATCATGTTTACACGTATCTACCAAACTCGTTACGACGCGTAAAGTTGGTAATAATTAACTTGAAAACATTCACATTTGTTCCGTTTTTAATGCAGATAAATTGTAGCAAAACGCAATACTACACTAATTCATTATTTTTCATACATACACGGATACATACACCCTTATTTGTTATATATTTGTCTCGCTCTTGCGGGGACGTATACGAACTTTTAAAAAACGCAGCGCGGTTGATTTCAAACTGGCCACGCGCGCAAGAGGTTTTGAATTTAGAAGAAAAAGTCATGAGTCGATTTGAGGTTATGGCGGCCATCGCGTGTGAACATATTTAATTATCATTGAAAAACTATTTTTAAGTGAGTGTTTGTGCGGACAATGCGGATTTTTGGGTGAGTTTAGGGCAATATTTTTACTATATTATGCGGTTTTGATACACACGGATTTTACTCGAAATTTTAAGAAAGCGAAACATAAAATTTATAGCTAAGCTTTGAATCAGCGCACCATCGGAAGGAGATTTTAATACACAACATTGTCAACTCGATTTGTTTACGTTATTTTTGCGAAAAAAATATTTTTTACTAGCTTCTGCCCGCAACTTCGTCTGCGTAGAATTATACATAAAAACCTTCCTCTTGAATCACTCTATCTATTAAAAAAACCGAATCAAAATCCGTTGTGTAGTTTTGAAGATATAAGCATACACATAAGGACATAGGGACATGGGGACAGAGAAAGTGACTTTGTTTTATACTATGTAGTGATAGTGCATACATAATTTTTTGTGGTAAATTCGAAATTCGTGGATATCCACTAAACGGGGAACAATTACACAATCTAGCGACGCTTACCTAGGAGCTCAATTGTCTTTGGCTTCTAGATAAGCGTTGCCATTGTTCCCTGTTTAGTGGATATCCACGATTTTCGAAATTCCCCCAATTTCGAATTTACCCCAATGCACCTTAAGTCTTTTTTGTTGACATTATTCGATTATTGTATTTGTCACCAGAGCTTTAAACTAATCAAATAAGTGCCATGTTTGATGCAAGTATGTTGGCATGCTGGTGAGGGTCATATCTTGTAACTCAAAATATTTTTTTACCCACTTCTAGTAATCAGATTGACTTGAAATTTGGTAAACATGTGAATCACGGATGACAACGCAAGTACAGTCCACCAAAAAACTTGTAACAAGAACTTATTAAAAGTTATAACCTTTTTATTAACTTAACCTGTGTGTTTGTTTTTTGGGGCAAATCTTGCAAGTCAAATTTGACCAACTTCTAGTGGTCGGATTGACTTGAAATTTGGTACACATATGCAAGTTGTCAATGCAAGTACAGTGAACGAAAGGTACAGTCAGCTAAAACAAGCTAACAAAATATTTTTAATAATAACAATAATAGGCCGCCTATTGTTACCTTGTAATATTCTGTATACCTTTTTTCTGTTTTGGTTGTTATATGTGGTGTTCAATAAAGAGTTATTGTATTGTATTGTATTTTTGTAGCTGTTACGTTGCTAACTGCGCCCTTTTTGACCCGTTTGGGCAAAATTGTAAACGGGAAGCATACGTTGTATCTAATTCGCCCAGTTCCAGTGTAACAAGCTTTATGCCTTTTATATTGGCCGTAAAAGCTCCGGCCTGAGGGTGGATTTATTGACAATTGAAATCGAATATGATTTGTAAGGGAATTCAGGGGCGAGACGCTGATGTAGAGGTAACGTTACAATAAACTTTTACATTTGATAAACGAAACTGGCCTGGGACATTCGATTTTCGAAGTTCTCTTCGTGCCGTTCCGCTCGCACTAATATACATTAATATAAGAGAGAAGGATGGTGTGATACGTAAAGCTTAATGTAAAGGGTTAAGGTCACAGATAATATAAGATTTTTTTTTTCTTTTATGAATATAATTTAGTGTCTGACACATCAGCTCTTGTCCAAAATGATGGTTGCTGTAACGCACAATGTTTACTGTTACATACATACATATTTTACAGTTCCTTAAAAATTTTATATCCGTAACCGAAACTATCGAATCGAAAAAATTTAATATCCACTAGCTGTTGCCCGCGACTCCGTCTGCGATGAATTCGCTCTTTGCTATAAACCTCACGGAGCCCGAGACCTTTCCAACGAATGCAAAACCGTGGAAATCGGTTCGTGCGTTCTGGAGTTATAGCGTCAGGAAGGAAAACCCGACTTATTTTTATATAGTAGACTAGCTGTTGCCCGCGACTTCGTCTGCGCAGAATTCGCTTATCGCTATCCCGCGGGAACTATGCAATTTTCCGGGACAGAAACTATCCTATGTCCTTCCTCGGGACTTGAACTATCTGTATGCCAAATTTCAAGGTTCAAGCGTGAAAAGGTAACAGACAGACAGACAGACAGAGTTACTTTCGCATTTATAATATTAGTAGGGATAACCGTAACCGATACCGATATTATATTTTACCAATATCCATATCCATATCCGGATCCGAAATTATATCCGTAACATCCCTGTTTAAAAGCAATGGTTTGAAATCTAGGGTTCTATGTACTTTCAGAGTTGCACTCAGAAGTTAGAATAAGTAGGTACCAAGCTTATACTGTGATACATAAACATGCTGTAAAAGTATTATGTCCCGGCTAATGCCGGAATAAGTGAGCCGAGTTTATTCTTTATCTTTCGCTTCGCAAACTTCTCTTGCTACCACTTGAAAAGATTCCGTCAGAATACGTGTAACTCCAAGTCGGGCAACTTTTAATCTCGCCGCATTGGAACGCTTCAGAAAGTTACTAATGCTGCCTTACCGCATATGGTCTTGGAGCTAGAAGGTATATTAGGGTAGACATGTTATAAAAAGCCTTTTTCTACTCGTTGATTTCAATCTGTCAATTATATGTTTATAAACAAAATTGCAATCACATACTTTTTAATCTTGGATAGTCTATGGCTCTTCGGACTCAACTATAATGATTATTATACAACGCTCTAGACGACTATAATAATTTCAAAATTAGAACTTAGTTACTTCGATTGAGCGTCGTGAGCGCTTAGTGGAACGCACCCAATGTAAAGTTGGAAATATCTGGCAAATTTGCTTCCATTTGAACACACAAACTTTTTTCTTCTGTTACGTGATTGGTTAGTAATTGAAGTAATTGGCCAATCAGAAACGGTTTTATAACTACGTCTCATTAGTTATTTTTTGTGCTACGAAAATTTAAAAGTTTTGTTTGTTATTTGACGCGAAATCGATGTGTTAAATAAATAATCCCTAATTCGAATTAAATATGAGTGACAGTGACGAGATTAGTTTCACCGCTACTCCAGAGGAGATAACTACTATTAATTCATAAGTGGAAGGTACAATTTTCAAACTTACCTAACCTAATGTACTTTACAAAAGGTTATGTATGTATCTCGATAGACGATGATGATGATGACTCGCAGAAAAAGTATTGTATACAATAGTTACATAATTAGTTCTTAAAATCTCGTACCTTACTTAGGCCACTCGGCAAGCCTCGTGGCCTAAACACGGTACTCGACTTTAAGAGCCTTCATTATGCAACGATTGTATAAAATACTATTATTTCCCGTGGCACTACTGAGTGGCACTACTGGCCAGAGATTTCGAATAAAAAAAAACTAAATTCATAATCACATATACACTGCGGCGACACGAACGCCGGTGGAAAGCACTTCACAGGCAAGATGACAGCTTATAGATTAGGTTATCCTTACTAATCCTTACTAATATTATAAATGCGAAAGTAACTCTGTCTGTCTGTCTGTCTGTTACCTTTTCACGCTTAAACCGCTGGGCCGATTTAGTTGAAATTTGGTATACAGATAGTTTGAGTCCCGGGAAAGGACATAGGATAGTTTTTATCTCGGAAAATTGCGTAGTTCCCGCGGGATAGCACGGCCCAAACCACTGGACTTAGAGACTTGAAATTTTGCACATAGATACCTTATACAATGTAGGCATCCACTAAGGAAGGATTTTTGGAAATTCCCACGGGATAAAGAAAAAACGGGAATTATATATTCGATTACGAGTGACGCTATCTCAGTAACTATAATAATTCGATACAAAAGTAGGTGATTACAAAACTAAGAAACTAATTTCAAGATTTTTGGGAATTCCCACGGGATAAGGGAAAAAACCGGTCAAGTGCGAGTCGGACTCGCGCACCGAGGGTTCCGATTCATTATCTATAAATATCTAAAACCAGTGTAAGCAGAGCCCTGTTCCAAAGCAAAATGTACGCAGTGTGGGGTTACTTTATATTGGTCACTGCTATATACAGACATACATACACATTTACGGTTTTCGCAATTATTCTTTAATCTGTGCTATAAGACCTACCTTCATACCAAATTTCAAGATTCTGCGTTCACGGGAACTACCTTGTAGGTTTTGATTCCCTTGAGAGTTGAAAATTTGCGGAAATTTGCGGCATAAACGGCTGTATCTTTTGATTGCGTTGGCTTAGAATTTTGATTTTTTCACAGTTCCAAGGGGCAGTAGACCTGAGTATTTGATACAAATTTCAGCTTGATACCTTCACGCGTTCCTGAGAAAAAGGGTCTTGACAGACGGACGGACAACAATGTGATCCTATAAGGGTTCCGTTTTTTCCTTTTGAGGTACGGAACCCTAAAAACGGGATTTATCTACGCGGACGAAGTTGCGGGCATAAGCTAGTTTTATAATAATTATCCGCTTTTAAACCTGCTAGTGGTTTATACGGGGCTCGGTCCACGTTTAACTAGATTTGGCCTTCAAAATGGCATTATCCGCCGTATCGGCTGAAATTTGATCTGAGGGGTCCGACCTTCTGAGAAAATGTGATGCCCAGAGATATTATTTCTCAACGTCTATTCCTGTTCAGGTACTCTAAGCAAGGATTCAACACAAAGACAGCTGGTAGGTAAATGATGAAAACAAATTCCTATGGTTCTGGCAGAATATCAGTGCTGCGGTTTCCGCAGTTTTATGCTGAGTCAGCACCTTTTTTGACGTGACAACGTCTTATAAATTGGTTTGCCGGGTGACACTTCAAGAAACTGCGTTACGCTCCGCTCACGTTATGCGCTCACAATGAGAGCGAGTGAGAGGCATGGTTAGCCCGCCTAAGAGCGAGAGAGACAGACATAAAAAGTGAAAGGCACGCGTCCCTTCCACTCGAGCACGAATGAATATTCACATTAAAATTATTTTACCACTCAAAGTCGTTGTCACGTAAAACTTTCGCCCGTATACCGACTTTACAGGCAACAGGTTTTTTCACAACACATGGCATCCGCAATTCGTTTCAACATACTTAGTTGTTTATTTTTCTTTATTACCTCTTTTGTTCTTCATTTGTTGTAATTGTACTTATGTTGTGCTGTATGTATTAATTTTCCATCTAAATTATGTGAACTCAATACATGTTATGTAATGTACCTGTGTTGTGAGAAAATAAAGTTTTTATCTATCTATCTATCTAAATAAAGCACTTTTAGACAGTGTTGTTAAACACATTTTGTTTTTAACGCACGATGCAAAAATGAATCAATCAATTTTTAAAAAGAAATAGCGCCATCGATATTGTCGATGACTCCGCCAATGTCGAGGTTGAAGAAGACAGTGTCATTATTTATTTAACCGTTGTTCGGTGGACGATTTTTACCAAACATAGCTAAGAACCACCGCAAGGAAATCTGGCTTTCGAATGAAAAAACCTGCATCAAAATTGTTCCATTGGCTTGAGAGTAATGATGCCACAGACACACAGACACATAGAAAGAGAGAGAGAGAGAGAGAGAGAGAGAGAGAGAGATCAACGTCAACGTCAAACTTAAAACACTCCACGTTGCAAAAAGAGGAGTGTTTTAAGTTTGACGTTGACGTTGATCTCTCTCTCTCTCTCTCTCTCTCTTTCTTTGTATGTGAGTCTGTGGCATCATAGCTCTCAAGCCAATGGAACAATTTCGATGTGGTTTTTTCATTCGAAAGCCAGATTTCCTTGCGGTGGTTCTTAGCCATGTTTGGTAAAAGATCGTCCACCGAACAACGGTTAAATAAATAACGACACCGTCTTCTTCAACCTCGACATTGGCGGAGTCATCGACAATATCGATGGCGCTGTTTCTTTTTAAAAATTGAGATTCATTTTTGCATCTTTTCACGCCAGAACGGCTGGACAGATATGGATGAAACTTGGAACATAGATAGATTATAGTATTATAGTTTGGAATAACACATAGGCTACTTTTTATCCCGGAAAATTGCGTAATTCCTGCGGGATAAACGAATTCTATGCAAACGAAGTTGAGGCAACAGCTAGTAGAGCATAATTGCATATCTGTGCAAGGAGAAATGTAATATCCAAGGCGATGGTAGTACAAAGGTTTAAGAGAAGCGTTTTAATATCTTCAACGGCAGGAACTTTAATCGACTAATCGCCTCGGGGCCGAGGCGATTATCGAACCGATTAATTCTGTCGATAATTCATTAACGACACTAGCGGCGATGGTGGGAATTTTTATTAGAATAGTGCGCGGTGCGACTTAGGGCGGAGGTAGTTTTTAACAGGTACCGGCTATCTCCCAGATCCAAATTCATCCAGTAGTTTCAACGTGAAGAGGGAACAAACATACATAGTATAAAACAAAGCCGCTGTATGTCTGTTCCTATGTATGCAATTTTTAGGGTTCCGTACCTCAAAAGGAAAAAACGGAACCCTTATAGGATCACTTTGTTGTCCGTCTGTCCGTCTGTCAAGACCCTTTTTCTCAGGAACGCGTGGAGGTATGAAGCTGAAATTTATATCAATTACTCAGGTCTACTGTCCCTTGAAGCTGTGAAAAAATCAAACTTCTAAGCCAACGCAATCAAAAGATACAGCCGTTTATGCCGCAAATTTCCGCAAATTTTCAACTCTCAAGGGAATCAAAACCTACAAGGTAGTTCCCCCCGTGAACGCAGAATCTTGAAATTTGGTATGAAGGTAGGTCTTATAGCACAGATTAAAGAATAATTGCGAAAACCGTAAATGTGTATGTATGTCTGTATATAGCAGTGACCAATATAAAGTAACCCCACACTGCGTACATTTTGCTTTGGAACAGGGCTCTGCTTACACTGGTTTTAGATATTTATAGATAATGATACGGAACCCTCGGTGCGCGAGTCCGACTCGCACTTGACCGGTTTTTTTTTTAAATATATTAGAGTGATTCAAGAGGAAGGTTTATATGTATAATTCCACGCAGACGAAGTCGCGGGTAGAAGCACTTTACGCACTTGTGCGTTCGCGGCTCTTGATAAAGGCAGAGGATGTGTTAGTTTGAAGTTTTATATATAGTGTGGGGAGGCTGCAATAGAGATATTTCTCTCCAGGCAGATGTTATTCCTGGGGACCGAAGTCCGTAGGAAGAGAGTTGAAAGTTGTATTTATGCCGCATTGAGAAACTTCGTTAGCGGGATGCAGAACGACGTGATAGCTGTCATTAGAACTGGCGCTAGCTACTCGTGCGTCGTAGTAGTTATGTAGATACCAACTAGGTGGCGCTAGGGTCGCTACAATAGCTATGGATTATTAAATAGCTAAAGATGTGTTTTTGCGTTTTAAATCCCTATGGCTCTATCATTTTTGAAAAAAATTGAAACACTGGATCAAAAAGAAAACTATTAACTTGTCAAATCTGCTCAGAAAATATGACAAATGAGAATCAATTTTAATTTCAATTTTTGATGATAACGTCTTACATCATTCGGGAGAAGAGCTGATATACTCTTTAAATTGCTCGACCGATTTTTACCAAACAAGTGATCTTCGAATGAAAAAACCGGTCAAGTGCGAGTCGGACTCGCGCACCGAGAGTTCCGTATCATTATCTATAAATATATAAAACCAGTGTAAGCAGAGCCCTGCTCCAAAGCAAAATGTACGCAGTGTGGGGTTACTTTATATTGGTCATTGCTATATACAGACATACATACACATTTACAATTTTCGCAATTATTCTTTAATCTGTGCTATAAGACCTACCTTCATACCAAATTTCAAGATTCTGCGTTCACGGGAACTACCTTGTAGGTTTTGATTCCCTTGAGAGTTGAAAATTTGCGGAAATTTGCGGCATAAACGGCTGTATCTTTTGATTGCGTTGGCTTAGAATTTTGATTTTTTCACAGCTCCAAGGGGCAGTAGACCTGAGTATTTGATATAAATTTCAGCTTGATACCTCCACGGGTTCCTGAGAAAAAGGGTCTTGACAGACGGACGGACGGACAGACGGACAACAAAGTGATCCTATAAGGGTTCCGTTTTTTCCTTTTGAGGTACGGAACCCTAAAAAGTGCATTGAAATCGGTCCATCCGTTTAAGAGCTACGATGCCACAAACACACACGGAAAGAGACATCGACATCAAACTTATAACATACCTCTTTTTGCGTCGGGGGTTAATAAGCTCACCGCTTACACTGGCGCCCCGCCCGATTGGTTAACAGTTTTCAGAGCGGCTCTTTTACAGAATATCGATAACTTTAGAGGTAAGCTTCGAGCTTACGCCGTCTCAACATATTGGTCCCAAAGCTGGTACCAACACTACACGTCCAAAATGTATCGAGAAAATATTTGGCCAACATTGGGACCAACATGCTTCCTTGAACTAAAAGTTTACGGAACAGAATAATCCTGTGTACCTACGTTCAACAATCGTAACAAAATACATACATACATACACATACACAAATCACGTCTTTATCCCTTACGGGGTAGACAGAGCCTAAGGTAACAAGACCTAAGGTCACGTTTAGCAAGACACTGAGGGCGTAGAGATGGAAAGTGGAATCAAAATAGTGATGGGTTGCTTAGCCGCATCGCCTATAACATGATTCCTATGATTTTCGCCCATTCCCTCGATGGGTTTTTACCATTTGCGCGGGAAGAGAAGCAACGGGTACATTCTATGTTTTTTTTTGCTCCCAGACCAGCATGGAAGTAACAAAATACTTCTTTAGCGGCGTTGAGCACTTTTTGGGATGGGTAAAAAATGTTAAACTCGCGTCAGGTAAGACGGAGGGATAGTTAAAGTACCAGGATCGCAGCTCCTCTAAGAGCTTATTGTGAAATACGAATGAAGCTAGAGTCGCGTTCGATTTTTTAAGTGTTTTTTTGTTGAGTCGCGGAGAAAAAGTACTAGGACACCAGCACATGTTAGAGGTTTATCCGTATAGATAAAAGGTACATTGTTTTCGTCTCTCACTCGTAAGCCACGTTTGGCCTAGTGGTATAAGGTGCGGAATAACAGTGCGTTCGCTCCGGTGACCGCGGTTCAAATCTCGTGTAGAAAATAATGCGTGGTTCTGAGCCCAATTCTAGCATATTTTTTTAGATCCAAGATGGCGGCTGATATTTTTACACTATTAGCACAAAAATGTAAATGGGTGTAGTTTTCGGGTAATTTTATGGTTCTAAGCTTGTTGTTTTTACAATTTTTTTATTTCCTCGCAAATGTGATGAAAAACATTGTGTGTATCACGGGCAGTAAGAGGATATACTCTTCTCACAAACTTGTTAGCAATCCCCTTCTTACCGCCCTCGGTGCACAATGTACTATTGTTCTGCCAGAATAAGGTTGAAACTTGGAATCGATTTTGATAATTGTTAGGGGTGTGCATTTAATGACTTTAATCTATTTAAGCGTTCGTAGGCTGTTATTAATCATATTAAAGGGTATGTAGTGGTCCCGTCCACACCAACCGCATGGCTAAAATGTAGTTGCCACCTGGGAATTTTCGGCCAATAGCCACTTGTCTTAATTTAGTCGTATAATGCACGTCGTAACGTGTTCATACATACATAAATCCCGTTATCCCGAGCTGGGTAGACAGAGCCTAGGGTCTCAAGACCTAGTGGCCACGCTTCGCACGATTGTGGGCGTATAGATGGAAAGGGGAATCAAAATAACTAGCCGTTTGTCCTATAACATGATTCCTAAGATTTTCACCCACACCCTCGGTGAGTTTCACTATCATGACTATGTAGTATAAAAAAAAGATGGCTTAATATGAAAGATATAATACACTACCACCTGTTGTACTGTGTCGCTATCCCGCAGGAATTACGCAATTTTCCGGGATAAAAATTAGCCTATGTGTTATTCCAGACTATAATCTATCTATGTTACAAATTTTATCCAGATCTGTCCAGCCGTTCTGGCTTGGAAGAGTAATAAACATCCATCCATCCATCCATACTTACAAACTTTCACGTTTATAATATTAGTGTAGGATTCCTTCCATGCTTGTCTGGGAGCAAAGAAAAAACATGCAATATACCAGTTTCTTCTCTTCCCGCGCAGATGGAAAAATCCCATAGAAATGGGCCAAAATCATAGGTACCTATCATGTTATAGCGGGATGCTCACTATTTGATTTCCCTTTCCACCTATACGGCCACAATCATGCTAAACGTGGCCTTTGGGTCTTGTTACCTTGGGCTTTGTCTACCCCGTAAGGGATAAAGACCTGATTTCTGTATGTATGTATGTGTATATGTATAATAATAATACCGTGCGGTTGGTATGCACGCTTACAAGGACACATTAATCGGGCACATTAGTCTAATGTATTGGCGTAGTCACAGGCAATTAACGACTTATACTAAGTGTTCATTCCCTTTGAACTTTAGAATTAATGCTTCAGTTTGGCAAGTTTTAGAGTCGGCAACGCACCCGACACATGTTGCGGGCTCCCATGGGCGGCGATTGCTTTCCATCACGTGATCCGTATGTTCGTATAATCCTACTAATGGATGGATGGATGTTTGCTACTCATTCACGTAAAAACTACTGAATGGATTTGAATAAAATTTGGAACGGAGATAGCTGATACCCTAGATTAACATAAGCTTTAAGGGATAAGACCGCCTATTGTCTACTTTGTTCTTTGTTTCTGTATTGTTTTGTACTGATTTGTGGTGTTCAGTAAAGAGTATTTGTATTGTATTGTATTAACACACAGGCCATTTTTTACCCCGGAAAATTGCATTGTTCCGGCGGGATAGCGAAAAACTATTTTTTTGCATACGAAGTCGCAGGCACCAGCTATCTAATACAACTATTGCATAAAATATAATTATTAATTGTTCTTTAGATTTTTACTTATCGAAATAGTACCGCAGACTGAGTCTAAACTCAATCCTAACATCTTACATACGTCACCTCATTCTTCAAATCGAATATTCGTCGTCTCTCATAATATCGTCTGTCACCTTCACACCCTCTTAAGTTCCATTCCACATACATGCGTTGAAAGTTAGTATAAAACTTGTAATAACAAAAAATATACACGCCTCGAATTGAGAATTTCCTCCGTTTTTTCCTTCGGTTAGAAAGCTAACGAGATGAACATATACTATGTGTCGTTCCATGAATGAATCATCCTTTGAATTGGACAAACTAGATCGTGTTCTAATGAGCCCCAATTATTCTACAACCAGCTCAGAAGATCTTTCATGCTTTTTATGCCCTTTTGTTTACAAACAGCTGAATTAACTGCCTCATTCATATCCGAAAGGAGTCTACTGGGAACGATTTCGGGGGCACAGAGTGGAATTCTGTGTTCACAGGTACCCACAGATTTGGTGAAGTTTTTTGTACAATAGGTCGTTACTGGCAGGGTCCACATGTTTGATGTGTTGAGTATCTGATAATAGTGAGAATTATGCTGTTTGGGACGTTTTATCCGTTTGATCAGAGATATTTTAAAAAAAAAACTTTATTTCACCACAGAAGTTACAAAGCGCATAACATTTTACAAAGGACATTTGTTACATAGAGATAGAATGACATTTTATGCGGTAAGTGAAACAGCGACCTTCGTACTAGACTCTGGCCCCCTTATTCATAAACGCTCTGTAGGCTTCTGCTAACATAGCAATCGTTTGTCCTTATCTGTCACTTTGACATTTACCTTTCACAGATAAGGACAAACGATTGCTAAGTTAGCAGAAGCCTATAGAGCGTTTATGAATAAGGGGTTGGGTCTGCATCGCGAGTGCCAATAGAAATTTTGTGTAGAAGATAGCGACTAAACTTAAAAACGTGTAGCATAACATTAAATTGCATTGACGTCAAACTTTCACTCCTCTTTATGCGTCGGGGGTTAATAGTACATTTCGATACTAGTACGGAAAGTATGTCATTGCGTCTCGAGTGCCGAGATATCTCAATACGCAATACTCGGGATGAGTGAAGAATGAGATTTCCGCGCGTGCATCAAATGACGTTTTTTAACAGTTGCGAAAAAAATACAACGCAGAACAAAGTAAGTTCTAACTTTGACAAAGAACATTTTTGACAAATTAAAGGCGTATTTGTTAGCTTTCATATTTCATAAGGCAATGGATTTTCTTTAAAATATATTTTTTTAAGGAAAAAATAATTCTTTACTATATAACACTTAACTATTATTACCTTAGTATCATTATGTACGATTATTTGTGTATAGAAATATTTAAATTGTATAAACACAAAAACTACTGGTTGTCTTTAGAACCTTAAAAGCCATGCTTGCAGCTGGAAAAACGCCTCCGTTTTGACAGGCGCTTCGGCAGCTATTCCCACGCTACTCCGTTCCATTCCGACACCTTAATAAGAACTGTTTTTAGGAATTCAATATTTAAAAAATAATGATGAAGAGGCTATTATAGGTTTTTAGTTTTATTACGTCTTGATACAAACTAACATTATAATAACTCTTCGAAGTAGTCGTGAATTGGAACAAATACAAATTTAAAAAAATATACAAGTAAATCGCACTAGTGCGCAAAACGAACTTTTCGCACGCAAAACAGCCAACAAAGGGTACTTTTTGAGCAAATGTACTGAAAAAAGTATTACACGCGTGAAATAATCCACAACACTCATCACTCTTAAGGGGGTTGATAGATGGCACCCGTTTAATGAAATCTCTGCGATTTATGTGCAGGTAGAGAAATGGCCGCACGCTCTAAGCAGCGAACTGTCACAAGCGACCCAAGAACGGGGAATGTTTAATAAAACTAATTGGTTTCAAAAACGAATAAAAACATAGTTGTTTCTGCATTAAAATTAAAAAAAATGCTAATGCTAGAAATGTTACTACGTATCTGGTTTCTTCATCACTACATAGTATAAAACAAAGTCGCTTTCTCTGTCCCCATGTCCCTATGTCCCTATGTATGCTTATATCTTCAAAACTACACAACGAATTTTGATGCGGGTTTTTTTAATAGATAGAGTGATTCAAGAGGAAGGTTTTTATGTATAATTCTACGCAGACGAAGTCGCGGGCAGAAGCTAGTAGACGATAAATTGTAAACTGTATAGTTACCAAATAGCTACCTGTTGGTTGTTATTGTACTACCTACTGTATTGCTATACCCCACCGGGTCCATGTGAAACTTCTTTAGTATTAGTTACCAACATTGTAATACCATGGTGATACTTGTGATAAAATAAATGAGTAAATTGCAATTTCACACCTTTCATTCAGAAAAGTAAACTTTGCTCTTCAGGGCTTTTCTAAATGATTTTTTGCAAATGCAATTTTTTGAACTTGATAATTGTAAAACCGCGCCATTTTCTATGCTGGTAGCTTTTTAATTATATTTAGAAATCTTTTTTCAAGTTTTTTAATGATCGGTGTGAAAAGTTGTATGAGCCACTCTTTAATGTACAAAAAACACAAGAAGGTATGTTTGTCCGGGTGGAATCTTGCGACTCCATTTTGAAGCAGATATCTTCATCCTATTGAGCTGAAATGTTGTATACTTGTGTAAGTCGGATGACAATACGAATATCTGGTTGTAGAATTCTGATGGTCCAGCCAGGACCGTCTCCGCAGGAGGGAACTCTTCAACGGTTGGTCCGATTGACTTGAAATTTGGTTCACATATTGTAGGTAAAGTTTGTATTTAAAATGAAATTATTAGGTTATTACAGGTTAAGTTGCATATTGTACCTCTTCCTCTTTCATCCCTCTTTTATAAAAGCTTGCGTGTCTCATCGCCAGTGTATCACAGGAAGGTCATGGCGATATATTAGAACGTCCCATAATCTATTTTTCACGTTTAGCTAACCAGGTTAACATATATCCCATAACAAAGCTCTGGTCACATGCAAAGGGTTCCCAGTTTTACACCAACAACCGATGGTGCCTTTTGCCTTTTGTCGCGACACGTGAGATATTACTGTTCGGTTTCAAGCGGGTGTGGACAGCAAATAGGTGAGTTGGGGTGTTGAGGATAAATTTAGCGGTTCGTCTAAATTTTATACTTTACGGTGGCACGGTGTGTACACACACACACACACACACAAATCACGTCTTTATCCCTTACGGGGTAGACAGAGCCTAAGGTAACAAGATCTAAAGGCCACGTTTAGCATTATTGTGTGCGTAGAGGTGGAAAGGGGAATCAAAATAGTGATGGGTTGCTAGCCGCATCACTTATAAAAGTCATGATTCCTATGCCCATTCTTTCGATGGCTTTTACCATCTGCGCGGGAAGAGAAGCAACTGGTACATTCTATGTTTTTTCCCCCTTTATTGTTCTTTTGAAGTTTCATTTGGTTTCTTTAGTAATGAATTATATTTCTCAGTTTACAGAAGAGGTGTTTGCTTAGAAGTTTTACAAGTTTCTATTTGCGCAAGTATTTTGGATGAAAAGCAATTTTTAGGGTTTTGACTTTTTTGGCTGTAGGTGGCTGGCTGGCGCTAGTCCATTGCCTACTACATACAGTCAGCAAAAAAAGCTTAAATTAAAAAATCGAATGACAGAAACTTATTTGCTTTTCGAGTTACAGTGCGCTCCAGCCGAGATCATGAATAATCCCTCAACGCAACCAATGTATACACTACTCCACGCACCGAGTAAATAAATAGAATTCATCCCTCCTATGCCTGCCAAGAGGGCAGTTCAGGCTATATTGGAACCCAATTCGTCTACGAAGTCCCTAACAGAATTGGTCCCACGGCTAAATAATAAATATCCCAAAAGTTTGATAAATAAGGGATCAAATAACTCTGGGTCAGACCAACAGATGGAGTTGCTAATAAAATTGAGCAGGAGGTACTTGAACTGGTTCCTTGTCATTGTTTTAGGGTTTCGTTACATAAAGGACGAGACCCTGTAGCTCAAAGGACGACGCTGCTCTCTGTAACTGACATTAAAGTTTCCTCACATCCTACTACTAATATTATAAACGCGAAAATTTGTAAGTATGGATGGATGTTTGTTACTCTTTCACGCCAGAACGGCTGGACAGATCTGGATGAAATTTGGAACATAGATAGATTATAGTCTGGAATAACACAAGCTACTTTTTACGGAAAATTGCGTAATTCTTGCGGGATAGCGATATACGAATTCTATGCAGACGAAGTTGCGGGTAACAGCTAGTCTACACATATTGCTGTTTATTAAATGATGAAAAATATGGTCCTGTAAAACATTTTTAATATAAGTTTTTTTTGCTGACTGTGGTCCAGTAACCGTCTCCGCAGGAAGGAACTCTTCAACGGTTGGTTCGATTGACTTGAAATTTGGTTCGCATAATGTGGGACGGGTGACAATGCAAGTATATTTAACAAAACGTGTAGCCAGCAAAATGCTTTTATCAGTAATGAATTTTTAAGTTAGGTTGTCTAATTGTGATTGATGAAAGTTTCCTTATATTAGTGATGTACAAAGGCGTTTGTAAGTTAATCTAGGGACTTAATCACTACATAGTATCTATACTAGCAGTTGCCCGCAACTTCGTCTGCGTAGAATTCGTTTATCGCTATCCCGCGGGAATCACGCAATTTTCCGGGATAAAAAGTAGCCTATGTGTTATTCCAGACTATAATCTATCTATGTTCCAAATTTCATCCAGATCGGCCCAGTACTTTTTGAGCCTATTCATTACAAACATACAAAAATAGGTACAAATCTTTCCTCTTTATAATATTAGTATAGATATAGAAAACAAAGTCGCTTTCTCTGTCCTTATGTCCCTATGTCCCTGTGTATGCTTATATCTTCAAAACTACATAACGGATTTTGATGCGGTTTTTTTTAATAGATAGAGTGATTCAAGAGGAAGGTTTTTATGTATAATTCTACGCAGACGAAGTCGCGGGCAGAAGCTAGTTTTGTATAAAAAAATACGATTACATCTGTATGGTGTCACTTTGAAATTACAAGTACAATATTTAAAACTAAAATGCTCAGTTAATTCAAAGCTTAAAACAAGCGAAAGTAAACACAGTAAAGTCACAAAGCTTCCAATAAATAATTTACATTCAAAGCTTAAAAGTCTAGACTCCAATAAGACGTCTGTATTAAATTCAAGCGAAATTACATATCTCGCAAATTTTAATAAATATGTTGTTTATTTGTAAGTGTTATGGTTATTCGAATGAAAAAATCCTCATCCAAATGGGTCCCTATCTGTCATCTTGTGCATGAATCTTGTAGCTGGCTTTTTTAGGTATGTGTGTATGTGTCTATTTATATCTCCATCATCACTACATAGTATAAAACAAAGTCGCTTTCTCTGTCCCTATGTCCCTATGTATGCTTATATCTTCAAAGCTACACAACGGATTTTGATGCGGTTTTTTTTAATAGATATAGGGATTCAAGAGGAAGATTTTATGTGTAATTCTACGCAGACGAAGTTGCGGGCAGAATTATAAATGTGTTTTAATGTATAATATATTATGTATTTCAGTAGTTGGTATATTAATTATAGATTCTAAATTGCACCACCTGCTCAGATCTGTTCTGTTCTCCAGTCCACTATGGTTGCCTGGTAGAGATCGCTCTGTAGCGATAAGGCCGCCTATTGTTACCTTGTAACATTCTGTATACCTTTTTTCTGTTTTGGTTGTTATATGGGTGTTCAATAAAGAGTTATTGTATTGTATTGTATTGTATTGTCACTCCGTGTGAGAGCTACGATGCCACAGACAGGCACACACACATAGAGAGAGAAAGAGAGAGAGAGAGAGAGAGAGAGAAAGAAAGAGAGATATCAACATCAAAATTATAACACCCCTCTTCTACCGTCGGGGGTTACAAATGCTGGTCTTCTAGAAGCAAAGTGAAAACTTATAATGTGCCAACTTCTCTTCACGCGCACATCGTAAAAGCCATCCAGGGAATTGGTGAAAATCTTAGAAATCATGTTGAAGGCGATGTTAGCAAGCCATCACTATTTTTGATTCCCCTTTCCACCTTTACGCCTATAATCGCGCTGAATGAGAACTCTACGTCTGATAACGTAAGCTCTGTCTACCTCGTGAGTGATAAAGAAGTGAAGTGTACTCTTATTTTTTATTTTATATGCTGGCGCTCACCTCTCTCAAAAATTAGAAACTGCTGTTCAGAGAGGCAATGCGGCCGGCGTCTTGGGTTCGATACCTGTGGCGGAATATTTTGTCGACATATGCACTCTATTTTTGATGAATTTATTTAATGTACATACAGACAGGAATTTTCTACTGATCTTACTAATATTATAAACGCGAAAGTTTGTAAGTATGGATGGATGGATGTTTGTTACTTTTTCATGCCAGAATGGCTGGACAGATCTGGATGAAATTTGGAACGTAGATAGTCTGGACTAACACGTAGGCTACTTTTTATCCCGGAAAATTGCGTGATTCCTGCGGGATAGCGATAAACGAATTCTATGCAGACGAAGTTGCGGGCAACAGCTAGTTTCTTATAAGCATAGACTAGTTGCTGCCCGCGACTTCGTCTACAAAAAATTAGTTTTCGCTATCCCGCGGGAACTATGCAATTTTCTGGGGAAAAAATAGTCTATGTGTTAATCTAGGGTATCAGCTATCTCCGTTCCAAATTTTATCCAAATCCATTCAGTAGTTTTTACGTGAAAGAGTAACAAACATCCATCCATCCATACTTACAAACTTTTGCTGGTAGTTTCAAAAAGACATGTAAAAGAGCCCTTGGCGGCCAATTTGCAAAAACAAATTTTCATTTTCGCGTTTATAATATTAGTAGGATACTCTTATTGCTTGGCTGATAGTCAGGTTATCGCCCTCATAGTACTAACACACACAAAGTCGTCGTGAAATTTTTAATTAAGTCAAAATGTATATTCTGAGGAAGTAGAATATTTGCCCAAATCAAATTCACCGAGATTACCATATTTTCCTCAAGATGTATTGTGGGGCTTAAATTTAGCGAAGTCTTCATACGTTTGCTGTTGAGAATTCAAGTTTTATAAACAACTAGCTTCTGCCCGCGACTTCGTCTGCGTAGAATTATACATAAAAACCTTCCTCTTGAATCACTCTATCTATTAAAAAAAACCGCATCAAAATCCGTTGTGTAGTTTGAAGATATAAGTATACATAGGGACATGGGGACAGAGAAAGCGACTTTGTTTTATACTATGTAGTGATAGTGATTTATATTGATATTTGATATTTCATTTTTGCGAAGACCACACGACGCTGACCATCTATTTTTAATGTCTGTTTTTTTTTGCTATAAAATTGTGTTTATTCTCTTACTAGCTTCTGCCCGCGACTTCGTCTGCGTAGAATTATACATAAAAACCTTCCTCTTGAATCACTCTATCTATTAAAAAAAATCGCATCAAAATCCGTTGTGTAGTTTTGAAGATATAAGTATACATAGGGACATAGGGACATGGGGACAGAGAAAGCGATTTTGTTTTATACTATGTAGTGATTATATTTCACTTATTTCACTTTTGCGAAGACACACACAACGCTGAGCATCTATTTTTAATGTCTGTTTTTTTTTTGCTATAAAATTGTGTTTATTCTTTTATATTTGTTTGTCTTGCAAAAAGGCATAAATGTCTTCTTTCTATATTTTGATAACATTGAATTAAAAAAATTAAAAATCCTCCACGCGTTAGGTAATAAAAAACAATCTGTTTTATGCCTAAATGCCTAACCTCGTTTTGGAAGAGCTAATACTCTTCAAACTGCGGAATTTTTATCACTAGAAACCTACCCACACACGCCACAGACTGATACTCACACACACACACACACACACACACACACACAGACATCGACGTCAAACTTCACCCCTTTTTGAAGTAACTGAAACATTTATTTTACTCCGGATTGGAGTAGCCTATTATGCTATTCTTTAATCTATCCCTACGCAATATTTTATCCAGACTTGTTGAACCGTACCGACGTGATTAAAGAACATACGTATGGGCTCGTCCAGAAATCATGTGATCATATTTGTCCTACTTCTGATAATATAATTTCAGAACATTGCACATAGAAAACATGAGTTACATACATACATACATAAATCACGTCTTTATCCCTTACGGGGTAGACGGAGCCTAAGGTAACAAGCACAAACCAAAAATTTCATTAAAAAAATTGCCAGGTATTTTTTAACCCCCAGCGCAAAAAGAGGGGCGTTGTGTGCGTGTGTGCGTCTGTCTGTTGTGTCGTAGCTCTCAAACGGATGAATCGGTTTTCTTGCGCTTCTCATGTTTGGTAAAAACCGGTAAAGCAGTTTGAAGAGTATCAGCTCTTTTCTAAAATGATGAAAGGCATATTTGGCGTACAATTGATTTCTTTTTATTTACGCACTAGCAGCTCGGGACTTCGTATGCAAAAAAGTTTTTCGCTATCCCGTGAATTTCCAATTTTCCGGGATAAAAAATGGCCTTTGTGTTAATCTAGGGTATCAGCTATCTCCGTTTCAAATTTTATCCAAATCCATTCGTAGTTTTTACGTGAAAGAGTAACAAACATCCATCCTTACTTACAAACTTTCGCGTTTATAATATTAGTAAGATGATAACTCGGTCAATGCATGGATTTTTTTTCTACATTATTATACTCACTTTTGGGCATAGTATTCGAAGAAAGCGACGAGAATTTCAATCGATCTAGTCATAGCAGCCCACATTTCGTGTGGCTTGCATTTTGACGCCGCTAGCGATGGCAGCCGGGAGGGACCGTCAGACATTTAAAAAAAAAATCACATCTCCAATGCTATGGTAATATAAAGTTCACATACACGCAGTTCACGCGAGTACTACGCCACCCACGCAAGAACACTGACCTACACAAAACTACAACACAAACTAACGAACACGATCCCTAAAAGGCAATTAATTGACACTGGTTGATTCGAAACAAAACTGCATCGCGTTTGAGAAGAAACGTTCGAAAAAATTTCTTCCAATTCCAAAATAAGCGGTTTCTTTTTTTAATTTGCGACGCGTTCGCACTAGGACCAGGGTTTCACGGACTGAAAGCCGAACGGACCGCGCATGCCCTCTACAAAATTGTACACCAACCGACCACTTAAGGAGAGCTCTCCACCTCCCCCCTATTATACAACTTCGGTAACGTCAAGCGGTCACGTCTAACATTACTCTGGGTCGCGTTACAATGGTTCTGTGTAGACAGTAATGTAGGTACGTAAACGTTTGTAGCGGCACAGGTATCAGAATCCACAGTTGGTTTCACTCCATTTTCGCACATTGGCTTTTGTTTCGCTGCAATCGATGAAGGTCTTTTATTAGGGTGTTTATTATGTTAGGATAAGGTAGAAGCGATACAGGTTTTTTGTTATAGCTTTATCGATATTATTTAAAAGCTTCTTTCTACTCCTGTACTGTTATCTGTGATTTATGTAATCACGAGCATCACTCATAAGAAGACTTTGGATAAGTCTATATTGTCTTTTCTCTCTAAAAGCTCTTGTTGGCTAATGCCGCTCTAAAAGTGCTCCATCGTTACTTTGCTAGCCATAGACTGCCAGACCTAGATATAAACTTTTACACCATCAACATTAAATTTACGATGAAAATGTACAACTACCAACTTAACAAATTATTTCATTCATTGGTTTTTTATAGAACTAAATGCATAGCTGCCAATATACCAAACAATATTTTTTTAAGAACGTCACTGGCAAGTTGTTAAACTCTTTGCTAAATGCGCCAAGAACGCAAGGCTATAAAAAAAAGTAAACATTAATTAAAAACAAAGTTTACTATACACAAGCTCTCAATTTTGTTGTTTATCGTTTTCATGTTTCCCGCTCGTGTCTTGTTTGATTGCAATAGTTTTAACAAAGTTTTGTAACGTATCATAAATACTCGTAAAAGCATGGATGAAAACGTAATTAAATCAACACCGGAAGAAATATCCGCGGCGGCCCAGGAAGCGATGGAAAATGTGTTGCCTAGAAAATCTCGGCAATGATAAAGCCTACGAGAATTTCATGGCGTGGAGACTGGAACACCGGACTTCTTCATTTTCGGAGAACGTATTACTTATCACTAAGTAAGTCAAAAAAAGCTCGTGGCGTATTTCTTTCACAAAGGTCACTCGCCTTTTTTGACCCCTCTAATACAACTGTGGCACAAAATACTATTTTATTACAAGCTTTATATTAACTTGCAATTGCAACGTATGTTTGACCGGGTGGAATATTGCAACTCAATTTTGAAACAAATATCTTCAACCGTTTCAGCTGAAATTCTGCATACTTGTGTAAGTCAGATGACAATACAATGATCTGGTAGCAGAATACTGCTGCTGCTGGCCCAGTCAGGACTGTCTCCGCAGGAGGGAACTCTTCAACGGTTGGTCCGATTGACTTGAAATTTGGTCCACATATGTAGGACGGATGACAATGCAAGTACAGTCGGCAAAAAGGACAGTCAGCAAAAAAGGTTGTAGGTATCTAAAAACAAATTTTAAAATTTTTAAGTTATAAATATTCCGGATCAACTTTAATACATACATACATATATCACGTCTATATCCCTTACGGGGTAGACAGATGTTAAGGTAACAAAACCTTAAGGCCAGGTTTAGCATGATTAAGGGGGTGTAACTGGGAAGGGAAATAAAAATAGTGATGGGTTGCTAGCATCGCCTATAACATGAGACTTTCACCCATTTCCTCAATGGGCTTTTACCATGCGCGGGAAGAGAAGCAACTGGTAAATTCTGTGTTTTATCTTTACTTGGGAGTACGGCATGGAAGAAATTTTAAGAAAGTATGAATTTTATGTCTTTAGTGTGGTCCTTTCTCACTGCCAGTTAATTCTCTGATGAAGAATAATTTGAAATCAACAAAGTAGGTAAAGGCAAACCCACCCTAAAAGCGTACCTGTGGGTGAGTAACGAGATGCCTCAAAGTCTCTATCGCCTTTATAATACGTGCCTTTTTGCTTTGGCACAGGCGTTTTTATTTCCCAACTATACGTATCGCTTTTTATATCCCCTGCGTTCATTAAACTACGTCGATCGCTACCAAAGTCTTGGTGTTGGTTTGTTTACAATGCCGTCCCTTTCGGTCCGATGTAGATGGTAAAGGAGGGATGTAGTGACAAGTCATGGCCACTTGTAATAGCTGTGCCAGAGAAGCGTTGGAACACTTAAATGTATTAAATATTCAAGTGTTCGGAAACACGGAGGTTACCCAAGTAATTTGTACACGTGTGGGTAGTGCGTATTATTTTGTAAATGTGCGTACAATTGCGTTTTAAGAAAACTTTGTGATAAAGAAAAAGGTAATAATTAGGTTGGTCATTTTTAGACAGAGACGAAAGTACATACATACACATACACAAATCACGTCTTTATCCCTTACGGGGTAGACAGAGCCTAAGGTAACAAGACCTACAGGCCACGTTTAGCAAGACACTGAGGGCGTAGAGGTGGAAAGTGGAATCAAAATAGTGATGGGTTGCTAGCATCGCTAATAACATTATTCCTATGATTTACGCCCATTCCCTCAATGGGTTTTTACCATTTGCGCGGGAAGAGAAGCAACTGGTACATTCTATGTTTTTTCTTTACTCCCAGACCAGCGTGGAAGAAAAATGGCGTTTTAAGGAAACTTTGTGATAAAGAAAAAGGTAATAATTAGGTTGGACATTTTTTTGACAGAGACGAAAGTGATGTTATAAATTAGGTCAATTTTGTGAGTGTATTTCACGCTTTTGTTTTGCTCGCAGTTTTAGTATGCGTGGGTAAAATCTTGTAAGACGAATTTAGCAAAAATGGCTAAGAACCACCACAAGAATTTTGTCCTTTTGGCGCAGTCGGGTAAAAACCGCATAGAAATCAGTCAATTGGCTTGAGAGAGAGAGAGAGAGAGGGGGAGAGAGAGAGAGAGAGAGAGAGAGAAATCGACGTGAAACTTATAACACCTCTTTTTTTAATTTTTAATAAAAACTTATTAATACTTCATGTGATCACATCCAATGTGACATGCGAAAAGGAACTTTCTAACATTGAAATCACTAAAATAAAATAGTGTAGGTACCCGATTTGCAAAATTACAATCTCCCAAATGTATCCCTCAAGCACAAAGCCTGATAGATGCTTCTGGTGACCAGCGGGCTGGCAGCTATTGGGCAAAGACTTAGCCTCGCGATTCAATGCGGCAATGCTGCCAGCCTTCTGGGCACAATGAGCAGTGCCAGTGACCTGGGAGGGGTGTTTTATTTGTAGTTTAAGTTAGGCTTGGTTTTGGTTAATTTTGTAAATTGAATTTAGTCATTTTTTTAATTTTTAATATACATACATAAATCACGTCTATATCCCTTAGGGGGTAGACACAGCCTGAGGTAAAAAAACCTAAAGACCACGTTTAGCATTGTAGGCGTATAGGTGGAAAAAGAAATCAAAACAGTGATGGGTTGCTAGCCACATCGCCTATATAATATGATCCCTAAGATTTTCGCCCAATCCCTCGATGGGCTCCTACCATCTGCGCGGGAAGAGAAGCAACTGGTACATTCTATGTTTTTCCTTTGCTCCCAGACCAGGATGTGTACAGTTTAAATCGGTATGTTAACAGTTTTTGAAAGGTCAGGTCAAGAGTACCCGAAACCGAAGTATGTATGAAGAGATTGATGAATGTGGATGAAGCGAAAGGAATGTCAGGATCGTAGCAAGTGGAAAAAGGCAGTTTCTGCCTACCCCTGTGGGAAAGAGGCGTGACAGTATGCATGTTTGAAAGTATTCTCTAGCATAGAGGTAACTCAATCTCTTCGTTTACAACAAAACAAATTTTACAAAGAGCATATGTAACAATATAATATGGTTCTCTTGACAAAATAAGACCTTAATAAAAGCTACTGTCTTGTAGAATTATTATAACTTTGCTATTTCACGTGAAAAAGCTTATCAAACATATTCGAGGTTTCCTCTAGCACTCTGTAACACTATTTTCTTTCACTTGAGGTATGTAAACACTTCGTTTCAGAATTGAGAACGCTCATGATTCCGGCTTTATTTTAGCGGCGGAGTAGTTCCGCTGTCTGGTACTTGAGACGCAGTTTTATTAAGGGCTTTGTGTAACTCTGAAACTGTTTCATATGGGAGTGAGGGGAGCATTTGTTCTCATTACGTCAGTTCTTGAATCAAAAGGAATGAGTGTAGCGCCGTGTGGCTTTGTTTGGACCAAATGGAATCTAAATATTTCCTCTTTGCTGGCATTTTTGACTAAATCTCATCTTACGAGATACGAGCGTTCTCGAGAGAAACATAGGAATTAAATTTCTAAATGTCAGTGAAAATTAGAACACAGAAAAATCCGAAAAGCAAAGCTATGGCCGGGAATCGAAAACGGATCCTCGTCATTCCGTGACGCGTGCTATACCCCTACACCACCCATAGCAGGTGGGTAGTCTCCGAATTTTTCTACCTGCTACTAACTGTCACGTGACCTTTTTTTACTATGCGAATTTTTGTCGCTAAGCGTCATCTGTTTGAATGATGTACGACACAATTACACACACAATTACAAACTCCCGTGGAACATCTACTGCTCACCAGGGACGAGAGAAGGCGCTGTTTTTCAAATGATAGGTACTATCAAATGAATCAAGAAATTTTATTTCTTGATTTTTATGTTTTACTTTTTCGGTTTTACCGTTAGAAATTAAATTTCTAAATGTCAATGAAAATTAGAACACATAGAAAAATTCGAAAAGTAAAGCTATGAGCATAGGAAGCCAGTCGGAAGACTGAACAGAAATCTGTTTGGTGTCGGAATTTAAAATTCTAAATTATTTGAGTACGTTTTGCGATAATTTGGTTCTGTTATATAAATTTACTTCAATGCTGGTCTGGGAGTAAAGAAAAAATATAGAATGTACCAGTTGCTTTTCTTTCCGCGCAGATGGTAAAAGCCCTTAGGTCTTAGGAATCATGTCATGGGCGATGCGGCTAGCAACCCATCACTATTTTGATTCCCCTTTCCACCTATACGCCCACAATCATGCTAGGCGGGGTCTTTGGGTCTTGTTGCCTTAGGCTCTGTCTACCGCTTAAGGGATTACGTGATTTGTGTATGTGTATGTAATCCCGCGGTAAAAAGTAGCCTATGTCACTCAGTGATAATGTAGTTTTCTAACGGCAAAAGAATTTTTAAAATCGGTCCAGTAGTTTCTGAGCCTATTCAATGCAAACAAACAAACAAACAATCAAATTTTTCCTCTTTATAATATTAGTATAGATATGTTTGTCCGGGTGGAATCCTGCTAATATTATAAACGCGAAAGTTTATAAGTATGGATGGATGGATGGATGGATGTTTGTTACTCTTTCACGCCAATACGGCTACACGGATCGGGATGAAATTTGGAGCAAAGATAGATTATAGTCTGGAATAACACATAGGCTACCTACTTTTTATCTCGGAAAATTGCGTAGTTCCCACGGGATAGCGACAAACGAGTTGCGGGCAACAGCTAGTAATATATAAGTATGCGTATGGATCGAATTTCTTTAAATTTTTTATGACCTGGTTTTAAGCTGGGGTGTAGGGGATATAACAAAATTTAGGTTTTTCGGTCAGTTTCAGCATAATTTTTATTTTTTAACAAAAAATTAAACCAACTTCATTTATTCATCATCAAAGGCATAATGAAAGCTGCATGTAGACAATTCTCTTGTCGAGATGGCATCACTCCAGCACTTTGCACGGCGTAAAGTCGAGACAGAGCTTTTAATTTCGACAAAGTAAAACGCATTAGCTTTTGAAACGTGGAATACTGAGTTATCTAGGACAATAGGTTAACGCTTTGTTTTTAACCTACGAAACAACACGAAGGAGGCTCTCAATTCGACACATCCTACTAATATTATAAACGCGAAAGTTTGTGAGTATGGATATTAGTCTGGAATAACACTTTTTATCGATAAGCGAATTCTGAGCGGATGGAAAAAAAAAGTTATAGCGCGACGTGACCAAGAGAAATAGGGATTGTTTTATATACATGGTGTCTTGACATTATTTTTGCACATGGATGACTTCCTGCATTCCTGAAACTGATAGGTTGTTCACTGTTTGCTGAACCATAGTCACTTAACTAAACTGCTGTGTCGAAAAGTTCACGTCAAACCCGGCACCCGTAAATCTCCAAACTTACCTGCAACAATGAAAACAGAGTTATTAAATAAATCAACATACTGTACCACTCTTTCAAAACAAAAAAAACGAAGTTTTTGTAATATCATTTGTAACTTGACTAGCTAAGTGTACTTCCAATTTCATCCATTATACTATGGGTGTACCAAATTTTCAAGTCGATCAAATCCATTACAAGTTGATCAAATTTGAATTGCAAGATTTGCTTCACAACATTAAATTAAAAAAAGTAAAAACCCCAACGCATCAATAAAAAAAACGAACAGGTTGCACTCCGGGAGAGCCAGCAAAAGTGAAAACTAAAAGTGCACGACGCACTTCAAAAAAAAAAAAAAGAAAAAAAAACTTTTCCACGCGAGATTTGAACCGCGGTCACCGGAGCGAACGCACTGTTATTCCGCACCTAATACCACTAGGCTAAACGTAGCCTACGAGTGAGTGACGAAATAGGCCCATCTTCTTGGGAGCTACGATGCCTCAGACAGAAAAACACACACGCACACGTCAAACTTATAACACCCCTCTTATTGCGTCGGGGGTTAAAAATGTCATCATTATCTGTCCCGCTGTCTCTAAGTCCGTAACCAAATGTTGCAAGTGAAATTTGCTCGTCCAGCTGAGGCAGATATAATGTTTTTCTCAAACACTGAGAGGAAATGAAAATAAATTTTGCACTAAACTTCCTCGCCACTTAGGTGGTTCTCATGTTCCCGCCTTTTTCTTAAGTTTTTTTTTATGTCATCTGTCACCGTAAGCTATTTGAGACATTGATGAAAACGTTAGACTCGAACAAAACGGACACTTCTCGGCCATCGACTTGGCGGTATGACATTGTTGTTCATTATTCCATATCAGGAGTCATTGGCAATAGTGGTTGTCAACCAAAAGCAACCGGTTGCCATTATACAAAAAGTTGAAGTTGATTATTCCATAGACTTGGACTTTTAAAAAAACCGGTCAAGTGCGAGTCGGACTCGCGCACCGAGGGTTCCGTATCATTATCTATAAATATATAAAACCAGTGTAAGCAGAGCCCTGCTCCAAAGCAAAATGTACGCAGTGTGGGGTTACTTTATATTGGTCATTGCTATATACAGACATACATACACATTTACAATTTTCGCAATTATTCTTTAATCTGTGCTATAAGACCTACCTTCATACCAAATTTCAAGATTCTGCGTTCACGGGAACTACCTTGTAGGTTTTGATTCCCTTGAGAGTTGAAAATTTGCGGAAATTTGCGGCATAAACGGCTGTATCTTTTGATTGCGTTGGCTTAGAATTTTGATTTTTTCACAGCTCCAAGGGGCAGTAGACCTGAGTATTTGATATAAATTTCAGCTTCATACCTTCACGCGTTCCTGAGAAAAAGGGTCTTGACAGACGGACGGACGGACAGACGGACAACAAAGTGATCCTATAAGGGTTCCGTTTTTTCCTTTTGAGGTACGGAACCCTAAAAAGTTAAAAACAAATGAATAATAGTCCAGCAATCCGATTTATGGTCAGAAAATCGCGCCTGCAACGTATTTCGGCCGTCAACAAGGCCCTTCGTGTTCTGTTACTTAGAACACAATGACGACATTTACGACAGTGTTTGAGAAAATTATTACGTAGGAAAGATGACAATCCGGGTACAGTCTACAAAAAGCCAGCAAACAACCCTGGATTGAAAGCGAAATTTAAAAAATATTCTTCTTTATCACGTAGTTAATAAATGGCCGTCCTAATTTTCCTACTGGTTACAGACGGTAGTCATATTTTAAGCAGCTGTTCTGTATCTACCGAGAGAATAATAATGCCAGTTATGGACAAGAGTAATTGCCCATCCGTCTCTAATGAACCGAGGCCTGTACGTTTGTTAAGGCTACTAAGGCAACTGAGAAACTTTGTTTCTTATTACAAGCTTTTATTTAACTTGCAACGTATTTATGTTTGTCCGGGTGGAATCTTGCAACTCTATTTTGAAGCAGATATCTTCATCCGATTGAGCTGAAATTTTGCATACTTGTCAGATGACAATACAATAATTTGGTAGTAAAATTCTGGTGGCCTAGTCAAGACCGTCTCCGCAGGAGGGGACTCTTCAACGGTTGGTCCGATTGACTTGAGATTTGGTAGGTACACATATGTAGGACGGATGGCAAAAGAAACTATGGGGTGCAAGTCGGGCTACCTCCACGTATGGTCAAGAGCTGCGGTTCGTTTTTGGATCCGTCCGAGGGGAAGGGCAATGCTTGGTCCGGTGCACTCTGGGCATCGGCTAATGATTTCCTGGCAGTTTCTGAGGGATATCATTGACCGTTGGCTAAGAGCCCGACAGGGGGGGGCGGAGGTCTTTGACCATTACCGTACAACGTTGCCGACATTCTGTCACAAGATTTGTTAATTATTTTTTCACCTCACTTGCTCGATACTCAGAAATTAGAACTTTGAACTTCGTATGATGTCGTCTCGCTTATACGAATAGTACTTAATTAGGTGAATGAGAAGGACGGAATAATACGAACTTCAAATGTCGAACTTGTTATTAGACACCTAACTTTTTCATCCGATAAAAAAAAACATAATGTCACGTTCAGAAACGCGATCCGGTATCCAGTATTAATTTATTTTAAAATCCGTTACTTCCTAAGTTATTTTCAAGATTTGCTAACTTTCGTTGCTAAAAGAAAAAACGATATTGGTTTTTATTAATTGTTGTAATTTGTGGTTAGCCACAAAAATAGCAACCAAGCAGGAAAAAACAGATATTATGATGCAAATTCAGAACGCGCCCCATTTTTTTTAATTCAGTCTAGTTAGTGCGATTTTTTAACTTTCTTTTTAAAAATATATCTATGATTAGAAAAAAAATAAAAGTTTTTAGAGATTGCTCGTCGGGAAACCGAAAAGTTGACCAAAATTGTTGTTTGGTTTATGATAAAACAGTATAGTACACAAGAAATTAATGTGATAGAACAATCAGAAAAAACAGTTTTACTTATTAGATTATTAGACTAGGCTGTATGGGCTTAGATCCTTTTACCTTTTTTATTTAGAAGAAAAAGAATAAAAAAACTGATTTACTATTAGACTGTTTTTCTTTCATCCACCATTTTTCTCGCTGTAGTGAGGTGAAAAATTGTGTGTTTCGCTCGGCAGCAAAGTTGTTTAGTATCTCGTGCCTTGAAACCCTCGCGACGCTCAGGATTCTTCTTTTGAACCACTCGCTTCGCTCGTGGTTCAATCATAGAATCCTTCGCTTGCTCGGGTTTCAATTCAGGCACTCGCGCCAAACAAACACTTTGCAGCCTTGCATAACAAATAACTATTCTTTTACTTAGACATTGGCGAAGTTGTCGTTGCTATAACGACTTGATACGCCATTAATAAAAAGAAAAAGAAGAAGAATGAAATTTTCAGGTTAGGTTCTTTGATTCCACTTTCTACCTACGCCCACAATCTACATCTTGTTACGTAAGAGTCCGTCTACCCTGTAAGGGTTAAAGACCTGATTAATGTACTCGTATGTATGTAATTTCAACGATTTAGGTTGTTAAGCATGCGAGGTTGTTGGTGATTATTCCACCCGCAAGAGCTAGGCTCTTTAATTTAAGAAGGAGAAGGTTGTTAAGGTTAGTGCGAGAAGCAAGAATTGGACACCTAACGTTCAATTTCAAAGCCTTAACGTCACAAGTTCTGCCCGAAACGTTTATCGTGACATAAAACTCAACGGTTACGTCGATATTCATTGAATTTAACGTTTTCTCTGCAAATATTCGATGTTAGAATTATGCTGAAGTCTTAGTCGAGTGAAACGTGGAATTTTATACTTTTGAAGAGTTAAAAAGCCCATCGAGGGAATGGGTATAAGAATCATATAGGCGATGCGGCTAGCTACCCATCACTATTTTGATTCAACTTTCCACCTATACGCCCACAATCATGCTAAGCGTGGCCTTTGGATCTTGTCACCTTAGGTTCAGTCTACCCCGTAAGGGAGAAAGACGTGATTTATAAAGAAAGAAAGAAAGAAAGAAGACATTTATTCCTTTTTGCAAGACACACAAGTATAAGAGAATATACACAATTTATTTATTTATTTTATGTATGTACTAGCTTCTGCCCGCGACTTCGTCTGCGTAGAATTATACATAAGAACCTTCCTCTTGAATTACTCTATCTATTAAAAAAAACCGCATCAAAATCCGTTGTGTGGTTTTGAAGATATAAGCATACATAGGGACATAGGGACACAGGGACAGAGAAAGCGACTGTTTTATACTATGTAGTGATGAAGAGTTAAGCTTAATTCCAATGCATAGTGACTAAGTGGTTTTGCAGCAGTTAACTTAACATTAAAGTGTGTCTGTTTCTTGGTTCCGGTCAAATATTTCTTATCTCTGGTCAAAGACCACACCAAAATCTTCAAGACATTGGATCACAACTAAATGTTCTGTGTAACTTTAAGTTTTTGTTCTACTTGCTTTTGCTAGAAACGGGTCAAATTTTGCAAGTCAATTGACTTGAAACTTGCAACACATTAATTATGTTATAGGGTTAAAAGTTCATTATTAATACAAACTTTTTTGCTGACTGTTCTCGCATCGTCATCGGTCCTACATTATGTGTTCAAAATTTCAAGTCACTTGATCGCTGAAGAGTTCCCTTTTGCAGAGACGGTCCTGGCTGGGTCACCAGAATTATAATACACTAGCCTTCCGTCCGCAGCTTCGCCCGCGATAAATTAATTTTCCCGTAGGAATAGGTATTTTCCCGCGATAAAAAGTAGCCTATGTCACTCAGTGATAATGTAGTTTTCTAACGGCAAAAGAATTTTTAAAATCGGTCCAGTAGCTTCGGAGCCTATTCAATGCAAACAAACAAACAAACAATCAAATTTTTCCTCTTTATAATATTAGTATAAATAGAAGATCATTGACTCATCCGACTTCCACAAGTATGCAAAATTTCAACTGAATCCGTTGAAGATATCTGGTTCAAATCGAAGTCGCAAGATTTCACCCGGACCAACGTAGATACTTAAATACGTTGCAAGTTAATACAAAGCTTGTAAACTGCAAGTACAGTCAACAAAAAAACTTGCATTAAAAACAAGGTTTCGTTTTCACAAGTACACTTGTTTTAAAATCAGGTAATTGGATGTAGGGTAAATTTTCATTTTCAGGATAAGAAAGAATTGACTGTTACGTGTTTAAACACGTCCACGTTACCAAATCTCTCTCTCTCTCTCTCTCTCTCTCTCTCTGTCTGCTCTCAAAGTTAATAAGTAATTATATGGTAGCATGGTAGCGTAGCAGTAGTGTGGATGAAGCGAAAGAAGTAGGTATGTCAAGATCGTAGCAAGTGGGACAAAGTAGTCTCTGCCTACTCCTGTGGGAAAGAGGCGTGACGGTATGTAGGTATAAGTAGCAGATTTAAATTCCTTACAATGTAGATAGCCTGTTAATGCCAACGTTTAATTTTAACATTCTGTAAACACTTAAACCCGCAAAACCTTGCTGATGACCAATCCATATTAATTAATACGAAAACAAATCGCTTTTGATCGCTCAAAAACATTCCAACAAAGCTCGGTTACAGGGTCATATTACGAGAGCCGGGTGTCATTATTACAAGCTTTTATATATATTACTAGCCTTCCGTCCGCAGCTTCGCCCGCGGTAAAGAGTAGCCTATGTCACTCAGTGATAATGTAGCTTTCTAACGGCAAAAGAATTTTTGAAATCTGTCCATTAGTTTCGGAGCCTATTCAATGCAAACAAACAAACAATCAAATTTTTCCTTTTTATAATATTAGTATAGATTATGTATGTATGTAAGTTTGTCCGGGTGGAATCTTGCGACTCAATTTTGAAGCAGATATCTTCATCCGGTTGAGCTGAAATTTTGCATACTTGTGTCAATCAGATGACAATACAATAATCTGGTAGTGGAGTTCTGGTGGCGCGGTCAGGATTGTCTCTGCAGGAGGGAATTCTTCAACGGATGGTCCGATTGACTTGGAATTTGGTACACATTATGTAAGACGGATAAAAATCCAAGTACAGTCAGCGCAAAAGCTTGTATCAAAAATGAAATTTTTAGGTTAAGTTGTTTAGAATTTTTGATGTTACTAGCAAACTGTTTCGGCCTCGCGCGGTTTCATTTAAGCAAATTACAAAAACCTTTAGACAAATTCTATTCAATTTCTTCCGTGCTGGTCTAAGAGTAAAGAAAAAGCATAGAATTTACCAGTTGCTTCTCTTACCGGGAAGATGGTAAAAGCCCATCGAGGGAATGGGCGAAAGTCTTAGGGATCATGCTATAGGCGATGCGGCTAGAAACCCATCACTATTTTTATTTCGCTTTCCAGTTATAAATTATGTGATCAGATAATTTTTTATGTCGGTATTTTTTGATTTCTTTTCTATAAAATTGTGTGTATGCTCTTATATTTGTGTGTCTTGCGAAATCGAATAAATGTCTTTTTTCTTCCTTTCGAACTGCTTTTATTTTAATGAACTATCTTTAAACGCCAGCAGGCTCTCGTACTATCACATCAGCTGCGTAAATAGGGCCTAAGCGGGGATATGCGCCGTTGGCAAATAGCCGTTTGCGAAATAAAAGATCCCCTATGACTTTATGGAATAGGATAGCCTCGTTCCCAGCAGGTATTACGGGCCTTTGTTTAACTTTTCGGGATCCTGACCTACTTTAAGTACTGGGGCCTTACAACACACACACACATACACACATAAATCACGTCTTTATCCCTTAAAGGGTAGACAGAGCCTAAGGTACCAAGACCTAAAGGCTACGTTTAGCATGATCGTGGGCGTATAGGTGGAAAGGGGAATCAAAATTGTGATGGGTTGCTGGCTGCATCGCCTATAACATGATTCCTATGCCCATTCCCTCGATGGGCTTTTACCATCTGCGCGGGAAGAGAAGCGACTGGTACATTCTATGTTATTTCTTTACTCCCAGACCAGCGTGGAAGGAGCGTCAAGCAGCATGAGGACTTACCATGAAGTCTTAATGCTATTCAATTCAGATTCGAAAGAAGGTTCACTCGGTGTCAGGTCCATACTAAAATGATAGCTAAAATGCTAAAATGGTAGCTAAAATGCTAAAATGGTAGCTAAAATGGTTTGAAATAGAGAAATTCAAAACCAATGCAACTGCGTCGTAATTTTGGAAGCTCATCATAAGGTATACAGTCTGTGGTAGCTGTTGCCTGCGTCTTCGTTCGCTCAGAAATAAAATTTGTATCCCAAACTTGACTTTTCACGACAATTCCAACAATTATTATATTTTAACCAATTTACGCGAGCCAGGGCTTGAACCCACGACCTTCTGCTTGAGAGGCCACAGGCTACACTACTAGGCTACCGCGGCTTTTTTTTAATTGTTAAAAAACCGTCAAAATAAGTTAAGACGGCATGGACTGATTCAATTTTTGTTTGCATAGATTACTTAAAGAATTTAGTTCCATCACAACTATCGGAAAACACTCAAAACTTTGTAGAGACATTACGGGGAACTTGGAGATTGCTTTGCTTTCCTGGTTCTTTTAAGAATACCTTTATAAGTCTTCAATGATAAAAAGAAGTTGGTAAGTAATAACCTAACCTAAAAATTTCATTTTAAATAGGCTTTTTTGCTGACTCTACTTTTTGTTGACTCATACCAACTTGCATTGTCATTCATCCTACCTATGTGAACCAAATTTCAAGTCAATCGGACCAACCGCTGAAGAGTTTCCTCCTGCGGAGACGGTCCTGGCTGGACCACCAGAATTCTACTATCAGACTATTGTATTGTCATCTGACTTACACAAGTATGCAAAATTTTGGATCAATCGGAACGCAGAGCTGCTCGATTTGTCGATAACCAGGCTCTCTCTGGTCGGCTCGATTCTCTGGCTGTGCGGAGGGATGCAGCATCCCTCTGCATAATATTGTACCGAATTTATCATGGGGAGTGCTCCTATGAACTCTTCGGATTGCTGCCTGCAGCTAAATTCCACTAACGTACTTCGCGGAACCGTCTGTCCTTCCATCCTCAACATCTTGATGGTTGGCAGTCAAGTACCGTGCGTTTTTAACACAATTTCTTTCCTCGTACGACAAAGACCTGGAATCAACTTCCTGCTGCAAAATTCCCTGAGCGGTACAATTTAGGGATCTTTAAAAAGCGAGCCTTCCTGTTCCTGAAAGGGCCGGCAACGCACCTGTGATTCCCCAAGTCTTGCAGGTGTCCCTGGGCGATGGTGATTACTTTCCATCAGGTGACCCGTCTGCTCGTTTGCCCCCTCTTATATAAAAAAATGAAGATATCTGTTTCAAAATGAAGTCGCAAAATTCCACCCGGACAAACATACTTACATACGTTGCAAGTTACTAAAAAACTTGTAAAAATATTTTTTTTATTAATGCGTGTGTTTTTAATTTTTTTTATGATGTCACTAACGGTGTCAATGCCCCTAAGAATGCACAGATACTGACCAATCAGAGTCCAGAAACCCATTCAGTGTAACTTTAACATGTGTGTGTGTATACTATCCTGGTACAAAAGGTATCATCGCAAAATTTCGCTTTACAAAACATTCATTTAACAGCTCGCCACTTGTTGCCATGGCGACCTGATCGATTGATATCATAGCGCCGTCCCCTCCGCACTTGCCGAATACTGCATTCGGCTGTCTCGCTCGCACCTTATTATTTTAATCAGTGCATTTTGGCTATTTTCCTGATGAGATCGGAATTTATAATAAGAAAAGCGTTTATAATATAACTCCAGTTCCAATAAACTTTGATTTGTTTGATCAGAACCGAAGTAAGTAATTTTGGTTCCCGTCTTCGGCAAAATTATGAGGAAAGGTTACGATTTTTGTATTGTAATCTAATCAGCCCACATCCACCCACTGCTGGGTAAAGGGCTCTTTATTTTCACGGCCCTTTGCCCGGTCCGTTGCCAGTCTCACCCACAGCCTTTCAGACTTTTACTACAAGCCTTATTATTGTTACAAGCTTCTGCCCGCGACTTCGTCCGCGTAGAATTAGCAATGCTTATTCGCTTAGCGAAATATTGGGCAGCCCTCTGGTCACAGGAGGCCTCTACCGTTTCACTTTTGCGAAGACACTCACAACGCTGATGATCTATTTTTCATATCTGTGTTTATTTTTCCTGTTTATTTTCTATAAATGTGTGTATATTCTCTTATATGTGTGTGTCTTGCAAAAAGGAATAAACGTCTTCTTTCTTTCTTTCTTTCTATGGCGCGCCGAGAATTTTGTACACAAGGCGCGCGCTTGGCCCCCATGGCCCTAGAGTTTCGAAAGCTACCCGGTTTTTGATTGAGATATACTACTTTTATCCCGAGAAAGTGTAAAGTTCCTGCGGGATAGACAGCTGTTGCTCCAAGCGAGCTTTTGGCGTTTGAAGTCCTCCGCTGAAGCCGCATCAGAGCCAGCAACATTTTGGGTCCGTGGAAGTTGTATGTATGTATGTATATTTGTCCGGGTGGAATCTTGCGACTCAATTTTGAAGGGGATATCTTCGTTCGATTGAGCAGAAATTTTGCATACTTGTGTAAGTCAGATGACAATATAATAATTTGGTACCGTCTCCGCAGGAGGGAACTCTTCAACCGTTGGTCCAGTTGACTTGAAATTTGGTTCTCATATGTAGGACGGATGACAATGCAAGTACAGTCAACAAAAAGTACAGTCAGCGAAAAATTTGTAGCTAAAATTATTTTTTTAGGTTAGGTTATTGTCACTGGACATACCATATTTATGTGGATGATATGATAGTATCGGGTGTACCAAACAAACAGGTGCCCCGAACTAGGGTAAATGAGGCGAGTGGTTGTTAGCAGCCGACTATGATTGGCCAATTATTGGTTCGATAAAAACATAATTATGTGTACGCTCTCGCCCTTATTTCGATAATAGCAGCTAGTTGAGATTTAAGTTATAATGATTAAAAAATAACCTAACCTAAAGATTACATTTTAGATACACGCTTTTTTGCTGAGTGTACCTTTTGTTGATTAACTGCATTGCCATCCGTCTTACATAATGTTAAAAAAAATCAAGTCAATCGGATCAACCCTTCAAGAGTTCCCTCCTGCGGAAACGCACCTGGCTGAGCCACCAGAATTCTTCTACCAGATTATTGTATTGTCATCTGACTTAACAAGTATGCAAAATTTTGGATCAATCGGATGAAGATATCTGTTTCAAAATGAAGTCGCAAGATTCCACCCGGCAAACATACATACATACATAGGTTGCAAGTTAATATAAAGCTTGTTATAATAAATAGAAATCAATAAATGACACAGTCAACACTGATGATCTATTTTTCATATCAGTGTTTTTTGTTTCTTTTCTATAAAATTGTGCGTATGCCCTTGTATTTGTGTGTCTTGCAAAAAGGAATAAATGTCTTCATTCTCTCTTTCTTTCAATGTCAGATGCATATACTTAGTATACATAATTATGGGCACTTTATTCTTCTTTTTATACATTTTTTAATTTTTAGAAACCTCTCACGCATTAAATAAACAAACTCAATTATGCCTATAATGCCTTAAATAATTTCGGGAAAGAGCTGATACTCATCAAACCGCTGGACCAATTGTTACCAAACAGAGAGAGAGAGAGAGTGAGAGAGAGGGGGAGGGAGAAGGAGAGGGAGAGGGAGAACGATCGACGTGAAACTTATAACACCCCTCTTTTGCGTCGGAGTTTAAAAAACTTGTAAAAGATGAAAGTCCTAGGTTAGGTTATTAAAATTTTTTTCTACAAACCAAATGTTTCAAAAGTAACATAGATAAATGTAGATGTAAGTAAAAACTAGCCAAGTCCAATTTTTAATTAAATTGCTTCCCAAGTGAAATACGGTTCACCGCCCTCAAAACATCTTAATATAACAATGCCTCTGAAAATACCTAAGTGCCCCCCTGCGTGTAATTTCACAAACACTGTTAGCTGTATGTTCGTGTGTTTGTGCGAGTCGCACTCAATGTTCGGTTAACTTACGTAGCGTTCGCAAATAAATTTACAAATTAACAAAAATTTAATTTAATTAACTAGATAAGTATTGTTTACCACACCGTCAACTGATACAAAGTTTATGACAGAAAAGACGTCTGTTGTAAGCCTACCGCCAAGCAGCAGTGCTTGCGCTGCGGAGTTAAAGCCTAGAATAAGGCGGCTGGTGAAATGGTGTCTGATAATTAATCGAAACAGTTCGAAAAATTTATCGTTTGACAAGACTTTAATTTGTGCTAATCCATAAAAAAATCTAAATACATAGATCTCAATTTCGATGGGTACTTTCAAGTGACGTGCTTTCAGTAAAAAAATTACGTATTCTCTGACCGAAAACTTATACATAGCATACTGGCCTTTACGGAACGGCGAGAGTTCCCTGTATTTACTTACTATTGCATTTTCATCTGTATCCCGCGGTATACTTAGCTATCTCCCAGGATAAAGGAGTTTATTTGATCAAAAATAATGTAGCTTTCTATTGGTGAAAGAATTTTTTGATGAGTTCACTAGTTCCATAGATACAAGTACATGAACAATAAACGTTGACCTGTCATTCGAACACAAGATTTTATGAGAGATCTTTGAGAAACCATTGGTCAAACCACTAGACTACCACGGCTTTTTATTAAAAGGAGAGTTCTTAACACCGGTAAATTCTTGTCAAATGTCTTCATTTGTCCTCAACTTTAATTTAAAATATCTCAATTGCCTTGCAACTGAAGTGTTGTCAAGAGCGTGTCTTAAGACGGACTTCGTGAGACATTTTCTTTTAACCCTCGACTCGTTTTGAGAGTAAAATCAATATACCAAATTTTACAGTAGTCTTTTTTAAAGGCGACGCCACACTGCAGCGAATATGTAGGCACACTACGCACGTGGGTACATATTCGCTCCATATCAGGCAGGCAAACGTTTCCACAGCAGTGCACGCACACGCTACACACGAAAGACCAATAGACCCACGTGGGTGACATTTATTGCACAGTGTGCGCAGCAGTAGGGCATCACCTTAATGCTGGTCTGGAAGCAAAGAGAATAAAATGTAGGTACCAGTTGCTTCTCTTCCCGCGTTGTAAAAGCCCATCGAAGGAATTGACGATTATCTTAGAAATCATGTTTTAGGCGATGTGGTTAGCAACCCATCACTTCTTCATATTCCTAGTAATTCTTCATCCTACTAATATTGTAAACGCGAAATTTTGTAAATATGAATGGTAAGATTTACTCTTTCACGTAAAAACTACTGAATGGATTTGGATAATATTTGAAAGGGAGATATTTGCATAGTTCCCGCGGGATAGCGATAAACTAATTTTTTGCAGACGAAGCCGCGGGCAGCAGCTAGTTTTCTTATAAATTTTTACATATTTACGTATGTTTACTCGATTACTGCGTGTTTTTTTTAATTGTTAATTTAAATATTTTGCTAACGTTACCTAAAGAGGTATGTCCGACAAAGAGCGGTAACTATCTGTCCCTCCGTCCCTTCTCAGAGGCGCGCATTAGGCCTGACACGACATAGCCGTTATTACGACGTGATAGAGTGCTTTATGCGCAAAAGCAGGAACATCAAAAACATAATTGGGTAATATCACCGGTGCATTCCTACTGCTGGTAAAATGGCTTGCTTGTTGTGCGAGTTAACGAGTTATTAATTGTGAACTTGGCTCTCATTTCACATTTTTTACAAGCTTTATTTATTAACTTACTACGCATTTATGTTAGTCCGGGTGGAATCTTGCGACTCAATTTTGAAGCAGATATCTTCATCCTATTGAGCTGAAATTTTGCATACTTGTGTAAGTCGGATAACAATATAATAATCTGGTAGTAGAATTCTGGTGGTCCAGCCATGATCGACTTCGCAGGAGGGAACTCTTCAACGGTTGGTCCGATTGACTTGAAATTTGGTTTACATGTGTAGGACGGATGACAATGCAAGTACAGTAAACGAAAAGCACAGTCAGCATATAAGCTTGTATCTAAAATGTCATTTTTAGGTTAGGTTAGTAACCCCTGACGCTCAAAGAGGGGTATTATAATTTTGACGTCAATGTCTCTCACTCTGTGTGTGTGTGTGTGTGTGTATGGCATCGTAGCTCTTAAGAGGATGATCCGATTTGGATGCGGTTTTTTTCATTCGAAAGCCAGTTTCCTTGCAGTGGTTCTTAGTCATGTTTGATAAAAATGGGTCCAGCAGTTCGAAAAGTACCAGCTCTTTTTCAAAGTAATGAAAGGCGTTTTCGGCTAAAAAAAAAAATATTTATGGTTTAATTACTCGATTAAATGTGTGGGAGGTTTTTAAATTTTAAATTTAATGAAATATGCACCCAATCATGCTAAAGGTGGCCTCTAGTTCATGTTACCTTGGGCTCTGTCTACCCCGTAAGGGATAAAGACGTTATTTATCTACGTAGTTTGTAATTTAATGATAAGATTTCGATTACATCATCTAATAGTACGCGGGAGCAAAGCCGCAGGTAAATGCTTGTATTAAGTACTAGCTGTTGCCCGCAACTCCGTCTGCATAGAATTCGTTTATCGCTATCCCGCAGGAATTACGCAATTTTCCGGGATAAAAAGTAGCCTATGTGTTATTCCAGACTATAACCTATCTATGTTCCAAATTTCATCCAGATCTGTCCAGCCGTTCTGGCGTGAAAGAGTAACAAACATCCAAACATACTCACAAACTTTCACATTTATAATATTAGTAGGATATCAATTCGTCGCGGTAACCGATGCCGCAGGAGGGGGCAGGGTTAGTAACCCATATTGAATGAATCGATAATCGATAACAAATTCTTTTTTTTTTTAATATGGCCCCTATGATCGATGCGATGATTTGGCCAATGTCAAAGTAATAAATACAGTATTCAAAAATCTAGTGACAAAAATGTCGAAAACGTTGTTCGGTAGAACACGGTCAAAAGACTCCCCCCTTGTCGGGCTCTTAGCCAACGGATAATGATATCCCTCAGAATCTGCCAGGAAATTATTAACTGATACCCAGGGTGCACCGGACCAAGCACTGCTCTTCCTCTCGGACGGATCATAAAACGAACCACAGCTCGTGACCACACGCGGAGGTAACCCGACTCGCACCCCAAAAAATAAGAAAATAATTGATAACAAAACTTTTAAATATGAATCTGACATAAAAGCTGAAATCAAGCGAAGCGGCAAAAAGCTTTGATACAAAAGAAAATCAAAGCTTTGTTTCAGTCACAGATTAAATATTCAAGATTAGCTATTTCGTAATGAAACTAGAGAGTGCTTAAATACAAACGTGGCACTTAGTTCTTTTTACCTTAAGCTCTGTCTACCCGGTAAGGGATAAAGACGTGTTGCATGTATCATCACTATCACTACATAGTATAAAACAAAGTCGCTTTCTCTGTCCCTATGTCCCTATGTCCCTATGTCCCTATGTATGCTTATATCTTCAAAACTACTCAACGGATTTTGATGCGGTTTTTTTAATAGATAGAGTGATTCAAGAAGAAGGTTTTTATGTATAATTCTACGCAGACGAAGTCGCGGGCAGAAGCTAGTGTATATATATACAAATCAAGAATAGATGGCGTCTCTTGCAAAGGCGTTTTATAAACACTCGTTGCTCGTGACTTTGTCTGCAGTTTTCCGGGATGAAAACAGCCTTTGTGTTATTCCAGACTATAATATATCTCGCTTCCCATTACTTACATACATAGCAAGTTAATATAAAGCTTGTAAAAATACAGCTTTTAATAATTTGTAGAAATTTGGAAAGCGATCCAAAATCCAATATCTTTAATACTTTCGTTGATATTGTGATCACTCTGTTGTGTGGATATTTGTGGTATCGACTGAAAATTAAAGCTGCGAGTAAATTGATAAACGATAAAAATTATCTACTGATTTTCAATGAGTGCATTATCTTTGAACGTGACAATCTGCGGACCACAGTGACCACAGTTCACATTAATTATTCTCGCTAGCAGTATGTTAACATTTCTAGTTAAATAATTCTACCAACTTAACCACCAACGGTTATATCTACTTAAATTAAATGCAATTTTATACCGAAAATTTGTAGTGTCCGCTAAGTCGGTTTACGGACGTTGATACCGTCATAAATAAACATTGATGAATACAGCTAGCTCTGACGTCACGCGGAACGCGACAGCGTGACACTTTTTCGTGCGTGCAGCCGGCGTTCATCGATTTATAACACGTTATCATGTCACGTTTTTGGTCACGTAGAGCGGATGGATGAAAGTAGACTAACTAAACAGATCTATATGGGGAGTGTGAATGGTAACGTTTGGAGGGGAAGGCCTAGAAGGACGTTTCGAGACCAAATAGGAGACGTTTTGGAAAAAGGTCAGGTCAGGAGTACCCGAAACCGACGTGCATGTATGAAGAGATTGATGAATGTGGATGAAGCGAAAGAAGTATGTCAGGATCGTAGCAAGTGGAACAAAGTAGTCTCTGCCTATCTCTGTGGGAAAGAGGCGTGACGGTATGTATGTATGTATGTATCATGTCAAAAACGTTTTTCTTATTTAAATAATCACAGAATTAAGAAAGTTGCTACATACTCGATAATAGATGGCGTTTCTCTAGGTAACACCTACCGTACATTTTAACCAACATGGTTCAGGATGTTGGATCAGTGGGAGCAGGACGGTAGATATCTATATAACGTGTGACTACGGCTTTTTCGGCTTGAATATGTGTCTCTACACAGTGATTATCGGGTACTATAGTAACTTTGTTTATTTCAGTACCTTGAAAATCATGTTTTATACTTTTTCAGCGTCTTTTTTGTCGCAGCTGGGTTATAATTTTCTACTCTTTATTACTTCTTCTTTTTTCATGTGGCCCCATCGATCGATGCGATGATGTTGCCAATGTCAATGTAATAAATACAGTATTCAATAAGCTTGTGACAAAAATGTCGGCTACGTTGTACGGTAGAACACGGTCAAACGACCCCTCCCCCCCTGTCGAGCTAATAACGACATCCCACAGAATCTGCGAGGAAATCATTAACCGATGCCCAGGGTGCACCGGACCAAGCACTGCTCTTCCCGTCGGACGGATCCAAAAACGAACTGCAGCTCTTGACCACACGCGGAGGTATACTCTTTATTAAATCGTACTGCAAAAAACTAGGCACTGTGCGAAACGCCAGTCCAGACAAATTGACCTTTGTGACGTTCACAATACGGGTCACTGCGCCGCGAGCTAACCGCGGACACAGACAGATCGTGCGGTCAGTTGATAAAACCATTACCCCCTTATTCATATACGCTCTGTAGGTCTCTGCTAACTTAGCAATCGTTTGTCCTTATCTGTCACATTGACATTTACCTTTCACAGATAAGGACAAACGATTGCTAAGTTAGCAGTAGCCTATAGAGCGTTTATGAATAAGGGGGTTCTCTATAACTATTACAGGGCTACGTGGTCAAACCCGATAAGTTAACTTAACATTCCATAGGAATTTTATTAATATTACTAGCTTTATATTAACTTGCAAGCATATATATGTTTGTTTGCCCGGGTGGAATCTTGCGACTCAATTTTGAAGCAGATATCTTCAACCGATTGAGCTGAAATTCTGCACACTTATGTAAATCAAATGACAATACAATAATCTGGTAGTGGAATTCTGGTGACCCAGCCAGGACCGTCTCCGCAGGAGGGAACTCTTCAACGGTTGGTCAGATTGACTTGAAACTTGGTTCTCATATATATGTAGGACGGATGACAATGCAAGTACAGTCAACAAAAAGTACATTCAGTAAAAGAGCTTGTATCTAAAATGTTTTTTTTAGGTTAGGTTATGTCTACCCCGTATGGGATAAAGACGTGATTTGTATACATACATACATATATCACGTCTTTATCCCTTACGGGGTAGACAGAGCCTGAGGTAACAAAACCTTAAGGCCACGTTTAGCATGACTAAGGGCGTATAGGTGGAAAGGGAAATCAAAATAGTGATGGGCTGCTGCCGCATGGCCTATAACATGATTTCTAAGACTCGCTCATTCCCTCGATGGGCTTTTACCATCTGCGCGGGAAGAGAAGCAACTGGCAAATTCTATGTTTTTCTTTACTCCCAGACCAGCATGGAAGAATGGCGTGCTTCGCAGTTAGCCAGTCTTGATTCGTGAGTCTTGAGTCTTGAGTCGTGATTTGTATGTATGTATGTGTGTATTGTTCGATCCATCATCGCCATTAACATACGGTACAATACCCCTTTCATGAGCGATGAAGAACTTCGCGTCAGTTCACAGCTGATGGATAGACGTCTATCCGTTTCAGCTTTAATGATCTCAGCTCTAAGTTATGACAGTTTTGACGAGAGGAGTCTTTTATTACCCGACGCGCCAGAAGGAGGGTTATGTTTTTCGAGTATGTAAGTATGTGTATTTTTTTGGCACGCTCTAGAGTCTAAATATCATTAGATTCGTCTTAGTTGAGAGTGACACTGCGTAGGTACATCCAAATTATGAAAAACTAGCCTTCCGTCCGCAGCTTCGCCCGCGATAAATTAATTTTCCCGTAGGAATAGGTATTTTCCCGCGGTAAAAAGTAGCTGTCACTCAGTGATAATGTAGTTTTCCAACGGCAAAAGAATTTTTAAAATAGGTCCAGCAGTTTCGGAGCCAAGTGCAAACAAACAAACAAACAATCAAATCTTTCCTCTTTATAATATTAGTATAGACTAGCTTCTGCCCGCGACTTCGTCTGCGTAGGATTATACATAAAAACCTTCCTCTTGAATCAATTTATCTAAAGGCACGGGGTCATTATTCGATTTGCCTGTTTCCTCCATGATGACGTTGAGGGCGTAGGTTATCGGGCGAGGAGTTGAAACACTGAATTTGCAATGCCAAACTTTAATACGAACACAGTAAACACACGAATGTAACTAGCACTTATAGTACTTGAATAATCTAACGTTTTTTTTATAATATAATCGGACGTTCTGCAGAACACGTGATGCCAGAGATCGCCATAGTAATCGAATGCCTCTTTTAATCTACCTTCTCGTTAATCACCTACTAACTACCTCCCAAAAGCATCAGTGTTCTGCATTACGTCAGAGGGAGTCCGACAATGTCACATCTTTCTGTCGTATACCCTCTAATAAATTGTTATTTAATCAACGCGCCGTCACGGCCAGACTGACACTTCGCTCGTCCTCGTGCGACTTCATGTATTTCGTTAATCTATACATATAATAAAATCGTTGAGACCAAAAAATCTGTACATTGAAGATTTAAAAAAAAAAACCGACCAGGGCGACTTAAAATCGGTAACTGAACATATTAATACCATTTTTAAAATTTTTGTTTGTTTGTTTGTTTGTTTGACTGAGCATCACGTAAAAACTACTGAACGGATATTAATAAAATGTTCGCAAATCGATTCCAATAAATTCAGAATAGGATATAGGCTACAGAAATTGTGGAAAATTTTGGAAAAAGGGGGTGAAAAGGGGGGTTAAAGTTTGTATGAAAAAAGAAAATTAGATTGTTCTAGAATCATGAAACTCAAAATAAATACTAAGTAATAAAAATAAAGAAATACCTGTTTTAGCATTTTTTTTAAATCTCACCCAGAGGCGCAAAAAAGAGGGTTTTGTGTTTAAAATTAATTAACTTCATACACCTATACAATAAAAACCAATGAAGCGTAACCTTTTGAAATTGCTAAATAATACTTCCAATTTAATACAGGTAAATATAATTTCTCAGTTTTCTTGAAATTTGATTTTTGAGGTGATTACGCACAAAATAGCGGAACTCAAGAAAATCAGCTTCCTCGGTATAAGTAGTTGGTAATAGTTACAAACAAAATAATACTACGAAGAAAATAGATAGATACAAATGTACATAAGATATAATAGCCGGAAAAGCGTGTCAATTTTGAAAAAACATTAATATAATAATTACATGCTGTACAGGCATTTTTTCAACGAAGAGATTTTTGTCGATCCTAAATCAACCTAAATTGGCGTCCTAAATTGTGTTCTTTACCCAACACCTAAAGTTCAATATGCAATAACGTTACTTTTGTTTTTATTTATTGCGCCATTATTAACAACGTGTTCGGTTTTTGAACGCACTCTTATTTGAAAACCTGATATTAATATGAGGGCGGCGTGAAACGCTTGGCTGTATGTTCTTGGTACCTTTGCCTATAAAAAGCAAAATCAAAGGGCGCGTTTACGCCTGCGCTACGAACATGACAGAATTTTATTGTGAAAAGTTGGTGCTTTTAGTATAAATCTGACAGCGAGCGAACCTAAACTGAATCGCATTAAGACATCATGGCAACTATGGCAAGGCCCCTGTAGGTAATTAATTTGTAGAATGATAATAAGTGTTAATAATCTGTAATTACGTACCTACTTAAACCAAGAAAATAAATTAAAAAAGCTTCTGCTAGAAAAAATTTAGTCGCAAAATATTAATTAAAACGGATTAGTAAATGAATTGTTAGTTGTAAGGTAAAAACAGGTAAACATTTATGTATTATTTGGTTAGAATAGATTTAATTTTTAAAATTAATCAGGGTACAAATATCGTTAAAGTGAGCGCAGTATTCGCCAATAAGCGTCATAGTTTGGCGAAATTAATAGTGATGTAATTAAAACTGTACTTAGCTTTTTTGAATAAAGAAACTATAAACAAAACTAAAATAAAACTATTTGTAAAATAAAGTATAAATAAATGTGATGAGTCATTAACCAGTTTGCACTTGATTTTTTTTCAAGATTCCGTGTCGCAAATTATTATTTTCATGACGTAATTCTAAAAGTATAGTTTCGTACATACTTTCAGTGGTTCATGTGACGAAGTTAATAGTCATAATAATAATAATTTTGATATCGAGAAAAGCCGTAAGTATCACAAAAACACACGCGGACGAAGTCGCGGGCAACAGCTAGTCTGAAATAAAAAAACACGACTTTAGGTTCCTCATGAACACGCTCGCCCGTCACTGACACTGGCTTTAGAAACGTACATGTTCTAACATTGTTCCGAATGCCTCCCAACCACTCATTGGTTGCACCTATGATAAGCTGTTTGTCCAACTATCGGCCCGGCGACTACTCATTGACGCCCTTCGATAAACTGCTTCATCAACTGAAGACAACTACCACTCATTGGCATCTTCCACACTTGACCTTTCACTAATGTGTGATGTGAATGAGACGTCGACCCAGTGAGCCAGTCTCGCCACTCACTCACATTAGTAAATGATACTAATAACGTAACTACTAACGCTATAGGTACACCGGTTCGAAGCTTAGAACTAATAAAATAAACACACAGCATAGCAACAAACAATATGGAGTATTTAGTAACTCACGCGTTCATTAAGATTCGCCGTCGTCAGAATCAGTAAAGGTTTCAGAGCTGGCGGTGTAAGTGCAAGACTGTGCGTCTGAGAGAGTACCACTTTCATCATCACATGAAATATCTCCAGTCTCTTGACTGTGGACCGCCGTCTCGGCATCCTCGTCATCAATTAAGCTAGATGTTACTTCTACTAGACCCTCGACGCCACTGGGTACTGCACGCAGATTTTCGTGAGCATATTTATATAGACGTTTTGTACCACACATGCTTTTGAGTTCATATCTATCATTGTCTAAAGTGCGATTTATTACGTAAGGACCCCTAAATTTTCTTTGCAGTTTTGTTTGATTACGCTCACTACACTTAATGAAAACAAAGTCACCTTTGGAAAAAGGCTTAACGTTAGCTCTACCGCGATTAAACCTCTTTACTTCAGATGAAGCTGCCTTTGCAATATTTTTGGATGCATTTTCGCGAATATTATCGAGATCTAGACGAGTTTCTGGATTTGAATTAGGAGATATTCGTGCTAAACCTGCAGATCGAGAGCGTATTCCGAACATCAATTCTGATGGTGCATAACCAGTGACCCTAGAAGTAGTGCTATTAAGTGCTAACTGTACATTGGGAAGCTCCTCACGCCACACCCTATTAGGATCGTTCTCAATGATGGTGAGGAGGCATTTTAATGTGCGCATCACACGTTCTACTTGGCCATTCGCTCTACTTGAACCTGTGGCAATAAGATGGAGTTCTATGTTATGATCTGAACAAAACTGTTTAAACTCTGTACTAACGTAGCAACGTCCCTGATCGGCTATAATCCTTTTGGGAGCTCCGAAGAGACAAACAGCAGACTTTAAGGCTTTTACAGCACTTGCGGCATCAAGCGATGAAGTATGCTCCAGCAGAACAAACTTCGTGAATGCGTCTATTATGACGGACGCGTATTCTTTTGTGTCACTTTTACCGCTTAGTTTCCCCGTTATGTCAATGTGAATTGTGTCCCAAGGTGTTGATACCTTTGGAATAGGATGAAGCCTAACTTGCTGGGCTCCTGAGCAACCTTTGGATGCCTGGCACACTATACAAGAGTTGACAAAAATGCGAACCTGCTTGGACATTTGCGGAAACCAATATTGCTCGTAGATTTTATCAAGAGTCTTTTCTGTGCCTAAATGTTGAAGCTCATTATGAACATGATTGATTAGAGTCCAGATTAGAGAGCGTGGTACGATAGGGAGCCAAGAACTAACACCTTTTCGTTCAATTTTCCTGTAGAGAATATTATCGCGCACGTCATAAGTATGAGCAGTTGCTTCGGGAAGTTCACCCTTACCGTGCTTAGCAATAAGGTCCTGGATCTCACTGTCGCGTTTTTGTTCTACACTAAGCCAACTTTCATGTAGCTCTACAAATTGGACATTTTTACTAGCATGCGCCGTTGGGCTGGATACTTTACACGCGAGGTTATTTTCATGGGAATTAAGTGGCGGGTTTCTCGACAGAAAGTCAGCATGTCCCATACTACTTCCTTGCTTATGAGTAATGTCGAAATCGTAGGCCTGCAAGAAAGCCCACCAACGATGAACACGGGGAGTCAAATCGGTTTTAGATTTGGAGGCTTTGAGTGAGTTACAGTCTGTGAATACTGTGAAGTGTTGCCCATATAAATAATGGCGGAAATTTTCTACCGCTCGAACCACCGCCATGGTCTCTAACTCGTAAGAGTGATATCGTGACTCTGTGTCGGTGGTTCGACGGCTGAAATAGGAAACCACATGGGGAACGTTATCTTTTCTCTGAATCAATATGGCTCCATAACCGTCGGCGCTGGCGTCTGTGTGAAGCTCTATGGGAGACTCAGGATCAAAGATAGTAAGAACAGGGGCTGATGTGAGAATGCTTACAATTTTCTTGTGGATTTCATCGTGAGTCTCAGTCCATTTTATGGGGCCTTTCAATTTTGTTAGAGGATAGAGCGGTCCTACAATACGAGTGAAGCCAGGTATAAATCGTCTAAAGTATGAAGCGAGACCTAGAAACTGCCTAACCTGAGTAGCCGTACGGGGCTTAGGCGCGTCTATCAAAGCTTGTACTTTTCGGGGGTTTGGCGTAACTTCGCCGGCTCTGATGACATATCCCAGATAGTCTATCTGCTTTTTCATGAACTTGCACTTGCGGATATTAAGTGAAAAACCAGCTTCCGAGAGCGCTTTAAGTGTAAGATCAAGTCTATGCAACCCCTGAGAGACGTCTTTAGAAAAACAGAGGACATCATCCATATACGCCAGAGCTGCTACGTCTTTTAATGCTCCTAGAGCCTTATTAATGCACCTTTGGTATACAGACGCCGCGTTCCGCAAACCAAAGGGCATAGCCAAGTACTCATATTGCCCATCTGGCGTTACAAAAGCTGTTCGTGCTATGCTATCACCACTTGGGTCTACTAAAATCTGGTGATAGCCCGAAGCCATGTCCAGGGAGGAGAAGTAGCAAGCACCATTAAGACGGTCTACCTGCTCGTCAATCCTTGGAAGTGGATAATGTTCGGGTTTCGTGTTAGCGTTCAACTCCCTATAGTCAACGCACAACCTATCTGTGTTGTCCTTTTTTTTGACTAGTAAGATTGGACTGGCAAAAGGCGACGAGCTTTCCCGAATAACACCCGCGTCCAGAAGGGACTGCACCTTTTCTTTTACTACGTCCTTTTCAGAAGGAGACAATCTATACGGGCGCCTTTGCACGGTTTTATGAGGATCAATAGGATCAATACGAAGCACTCCCGTTGTCACTCGCCGAGTTGGTACACTATCTATGAAATAATTGCTGTATTTCGTAAGTACTTCGATAAGCGCGGTTCGTTCATTGCCTTCCAAATCGGTATCAATATTAGCGAATTCGAAAGTATCATTGGCGTTTGCCTCCTGATGTAATGAAAACGAAATTAGATCTCTGCTAATATTGATATCAACTCCCAAGTCTAGCAAGTCTCTTCCTATTAGTACCGGCTCCGATATAGCATCGTCCGGGACAATGTGAAATAGGATCGATAACTTGATGCCTTGAATATCGACAGCACTTAAGGTTTGTGACACACACTTTATACCCTCACTACCTATGCCTGTCAGGTGGACTAAATCGTTGTGCATTGTACCCAGTAACTTCTCGGATATGGTTTGTTTTACTAACGAACAAGCAGATCCACTATCAAAAAGAAAGGAAACGGTCTCACCCAGTGATGTAGTTAGGGTCCCCTTGGCCGCTCTTCGCTCGCAGACTTGAACTTCTTTGGTAGCCGCAGGTGTTCCGCTGTTGCTACCGCCCTTTCGTTCCGCGCACGCAGAGGCGACGTGTCCCGAGCGACCGCATACAAAGCAGGTGACGGTCGAAGGTAACGTTTTCTCGAAGGTCTTCTGTGTCTTGTCGCTGAATTTCTTCGGCATATCCGCTTCGTCGCGTCGCTTACGGCAATTGATTGCTTTATGTCCAGTGATACCGCAGCGATGACAAGCTCCTGTGAAATTCATGGAACGTGGCTCGTTGATGCGAGATCTTTTTACATCTGGTTCGCGGCTGTCATAATCTTCGCTTTTTCTTTTAATAGATATACTATTTAGTACACGACACAACTGCGATCTGGTTTGTAAGACGTGGGAGTGAAGCTCTCTGCGTATAGTGGTATCTTTTTGTGATAACACGGATGTCACTAGGCCCGTCACCATATCCTCTTCCATTCGAACCCTCGGCATGCGCTCGATGTAGCCCCACAAACGCATGGCTGCTTCGCAAGCCGTTTCTTTCGCTCCAATTTGGAATCGAAGAATTTCGTCGAAATAATCTTGAGGCAACATAGGTTTTGCAAACTTCGCTATCAGTAATTCCTTGATTTGTGGCCATGTCAACTGTGAAGGTTGTAGCTTCGTCAAACAGGTAGCTGCTCTGCCCTGAAGTGCATGTGTAAGCGCTAGTAACAGTTCTGCGCCCTCGAGCCGTCTGCTGTTGACAATTATTTCGGTAACGTTGCACCAACCTTCTACATCTGCTTCAACGCTGTCAGGGTCAAATTTGACTAACTGTGTTGTTACTCCACTTGCCTGCGTTGGTGGTGCGGCCAACAAGCGTGTGAGCAAAGTCTCCATGTTAAGCAAAAAGTTTTGGGGTAGATGTCGGCGCACTGGTGTTTCTAACTTCCTCAGGGAGAGGCCCTTCGCATCCCACTTCAGATAAAGGCACGGGGTCATTATTCGATTTGCCTGTTTCCTCCATGATGACGTTGAGGGCGTAGGTTATCGGGCGAGGAGTTGAAACACTGAATTTGCAATGCCAAACTTTAATACGAACACAGTAAACACACGAATGTAACTAGCACTTATAGTACTTGAATAATCTAACGTTTTTTTTATAATATAATCGGACGTTCTGCAGAACACGTGATGCCAGAGATCGCCATAGTAATCGAATGCCTCTTTTAATCTACCTTCTCGTTAATCACCTACTAACTACCTCCCAAAAGCATCAGTGTTCTGCATTACGTCAGAGGGAGTCCGACAATGTCACATCTTTCTGTCGTATACCCTCTAATAAATTGTTATTTAATCAACGCGCCGTCATATCTATTTAAAAAACCGCATCAAAATCCGTTGTGTAGTTTTGAAGATATAAGCATACATAGGGACATAGGGACAGAGAAAGCGACTTTGTTTTATACTATGTAGTGATGATTATTAGTATAGTATAGAAGAACGGACGGGTTGCGCTCCGGGAGTGCCAGCAGAAGTGAAAAGGTGTGCTGCAAAATTGAGTCGCAAGATTCCATCCGGACAAACATACTTACATACATACGTTGCAAGTTAATGTATAGCTTGTAATTAAATTGAAAGCATTTGGAAGTCAAATGATGCCGAGAGACATGAAGAAAACAGATGCACTGTAGTACGTTTATTTGCTGCAAACATGCGACCAAAGTCGCAAAAGATAAAAGGTAAGCCAAATTAAAAGTGAAACATTTTACATTGTTCGTGGGTGGTACAACGGCAGCAGCGGAAAAGTGCTATGGTGTTATGATGAACATTGCTCTTGGGAACAATACATTGCTATTCTGCTATTCTCATAATCCAGCCGAGCCTTATAAAACCTTAGAAGTTTGAGTCGGCATCTCAAAACAAGTATAAAACGCCATCTACTTTTAAGACTGGCTAACTGCGAAGCACGCCATCTGTGCAATATTTGAACTACGAAAGAACAGTACGTAAGTTGTTCAGAGTTCAATCTAGATGGCGATAAAAGGTGCACTAAATTTCAACAGATGGCGTGGGTTACGCCTAAGTCTACATTTTACATTACCTACGTATGTTATGGCGTTTCATTGTTAGTTCCACACGGCCTGAGAAAGATGGCGTTGTCGATTGAGGAAATTTCATGCGACTTTTCTCGAAATAGTTTGGCTGAGGATTAGTAGAAGAGTTTAGGAGTGTCTGAACATAGATGGAGCTTAAGTCAAATTTGCTGTCTTTATTACCACTTGCCGGGGGTCGGATCCTTTTTTAATAGGATCTCGGCCATTTCTATGCAAAAACGGTGACTGACTTTTTTTGTGTTGCTATAAATGAGATAATACATAAATATATACATAAATCACGTCTTTATCCCTTACGGGGTAGACACAGCCTAAGTAACAAGGCTCAAGGGTCACGTTTATAATAATAATAATAATATTTAGCATGATTGTGGCAGTATAGGTGGAAAGTGCAATCAAAATAGTGATGGGTTGCTAGCTTCATCGCCTATAACATGATTCATAAAATCGCCCATTCCCTCGATGGGGTTTTACCATCTGCAATAGGGTACGGGGCATAAAATTGCAATTTAGCATTTTCATAATTCTAATACTCAAAAAATAATTAGGCTAGACACTTAGTTAAAACCAAATTACTCAGACCAACATTCAGCGGCCATGGCTTGGTCATTGATTTTACCGTAGTAAATTAGGGCTTGTACCGTTTACACCAGCAACTACAGTAAGCGCCCTCTTATGACTGAGCTATAATAACTCACTTAGTATATTAAACAGCCAATAGATGGCGGTAGTAGTCTCATAACCTTTAGCTCGCTTGAAATGGGGAACGTGTCTTAAGATTCCAATAAAAGCATTGCCAACAGGTGTCAGCACAAGCGTCGCAGTTTACACCGAACTTAAAACAGATGGCACTGTAATTAACATAAGAGTGGAGAGAATGCAAAATTTCAAGTTACGTAAGTTTCAAACCTAGAATTGAAACGAGCGAAAATCATTACTTGAGCATGATAAACCGAATTTTTAACCCACGACGCAAAAAAGGGGCGTCATAAGTTTGACGTCGATGTGTGTGTGCGTGTGTGCATCTGTCTATAGCATCGTAGCTCTCAAGTGGATGGGCTGATTTGGATGCGGTTTTTTTCATTCGAAAACTAGTTTCCTTGTGATGGTTCTTAGCCATGTTTGTGTAAAAATTAGTCCAACAGTTTTTGCGTGAGGGGGGGTTTGAAATTTTGGGATTTATAGTTTTTTTCTCTTTGTCATACGTTAGGAATACTACTAGATGCAATGAAGAAGATTTTTCCGCCTATGCCTTTACAATCATACTAAACGTAGCGTAACGTAGGCCTTAGGCTCTGTCTACTCTGTCAGCGGTAAATACGTGATTTTATGTATATATGTATGAAGAAGACTAATATAGTTGGGATCCGGGATTTTCTACTAGGTAAAACATACACCTCCCCCAAAACGCGCCGTTTCAGACATTTTAGACAAGTGTCTGGGCTATTCGACACATCGTCACTCCACCTACCCGGAGGGCGTTCTACACTACGCTTGCCAAGTCGCGGTTTCCACTCAAGAACTGGTTTACTCCAGTAGTTTTCGATTCATCAACTATATGGCCAGCTCACTGTCACTTTAGCCTACTAATCCTTCGTGTTATGTCGATGATTTTCTATGCGTATCGGATAGCTTATGAACGTAACATAGCTCGTTAGGCAACTTTAATTTGATAGACTAGCCGTACTGTTTGTACGCCTCAGCAATGTATCTCTACATATTAGGTACTCACTGGTTAATAAGTTTGTTTTGAAACATAAGTTTACTGCGTTATTTCAGAAAGGCAGAATAACCAAATCACGTCTTTATTCCTTACGGGTTAGACAGAACCAAATGCAAAAAGAAGGGGAATCAAAGTAGCCATAGGTTGCTAAGCACACATGTTCTATAACATTATTCCTAACATTTTCGTCCATACCCTCGACTTGCTTTTACGATCTACACGGGAAGACAAGCAGGTGGTTTATTTTATGTTTTTTCTTTGTCTTCAGACCAGCATGGAAGACTTAGAGTGACAGCGGAATATGGTTGAGTTTTTAAGACGCACCATCATGAACAGCTCAAGTCTACAGACATGAAAGATTACATACCAACACGCCTCCAGGGAAATAAGGCATGAATATAAAAGAAACGATTTATCGGATGTTGATATCTCCGGTTACGTTTGCGGCGAAAGTAAAATATGAAACGTTACGAACGCACCGGTATTTTTATAGTCACATACCGGACTTAAATCTCGCACCGTACGTGTATTTGAACGCTTATTGAGCTGTGCAGAATACAGCAACGATGCCTATAGCGCAAATATCAGATACCAGATTCTGCCCGCGATTTCGACCTCGTAGAATTCTGGACGCGGCAAAGATGACAAGTTCAAGTTAACATTCACATTCAGATATGCCAATAAGTCGTTTCACTTTTGCGAAGACACACAACGCTGATGATCCATTTTTCACGTTTTTTTTTTGTTTCTTTTCTATAAAATTGTGTATATTCTCTTCTATTTGTGTCTTGAAAAAAAAAACTAAATGACACTGAAATTTAGAACACAGAAAAATCCAAAAAGTAAAGCTATGGCTGGGAATCGAACCCGGATCCTCGGCATTCCGTGACGCGTGCTATACCCCTACACCCATAGCAGGTGGGTAAGCCTTGCTGTCACGTGACTGTTATTCTGCGAATTTCTGCTCAGTTCAGTTTTCTAAATGTAACCAAAAGTAGAAATCATACCGATGGGACTTTAAATACAAAACAATGGAGCCATGTTCGAGACTCTTCGATAATCAGCTTTCAGCACTTGTCGACTTCACGTAATGTTCTCTTTTGTGTTTGTTTGTTCCCCTTCTTAGTATTAAAACGCCTCAAGTAGCGTCACTTTCTCGTCTTAATAATAAAACCTACAGCATCTACTGTAAGAGCGAAAATTCCATGAAATTTAACTAAATTCGTAATTTTTTAGCGTTAGCTTTGTTACAAATTCTATTGCTGGTTTAGATTTTTTTTGTCATTCGTTTTGTTGGGTTTCCTTTTTAATTACATTTAGTGTCATTTTCAGGCTTTTAAATGTTTTAAAGTTCAATTCGTGATCAGAATTAAATAAATTTATCTCCTTTATGTTATCACCAGTGTTCCAATTCTTCAAGTATTGATACAAGCTTTTCTATATACTGTAAAGACTCCTTTTTTATTCTTTGTCGAATTCGAATCTTAAATATAAAAATTAAAAAACAAACTAGAATTCGAAACAGGAGAAAAGTCAGAGTCTGCTTGGGGCTTCCATTGGAAGCAGATGTATCGATTTAATAAACTAAAAAGAGAAATAAAATACTGAACTTATAAGCAAAGAGATGCAGTTCAATTGAAGGAATAAATAGTATATTGTGCCATCTGAGCTACATCATCCCGTCGTAGAGTCAGTGCCTCCTCAGGGCTCTACAATACGTAGTATATTATTTAATTTACATTCATTACTTCCATGCTGAACTGGGAACAAAGAAAAAACATAGAATATACCAGTTGTTTCTCGGTAAAAGCCCATCGAGGGAATGAGCGAAAATCTTAGGAATCATGTTATAGGCGATGGGGCTAGCAACCCATCACTATTTTTACTCCCCTTTTCACCTATACGCCCACAATCATGCTAAACGTGGCCATTGGGTCTTGTTAACTTAGACTCTGTCCAACCCGTAAGGGATAGTGACGTGATTTATGTATTATCTCATTGACAGCAAAACTAATACCAATTAATAAGTCTATGTTATGGTTATTAAGGTGGTGGTAGAACAAGATTGGTAGCACCATCTTTCTCCCTTATCCCGCCACCAAGCAGAGCTTCCGCTGCTGTGCTCCGGCGTAGAGAGTAAAAGAAGACAACCGGGGATTACAAGCTCAAGAAGTTTTCCATCTTTATTGACGACGTATTAGTAATCCTTTGGTGCCGTGGGCGGTGCTCACTTACTACCAGTTGACTCACTTTCTCGTTTGTTACCGTATTTTTTACCACACGCTTAAACTGATCGACCGATTTTTATCAAAAATTACTAAAAATCGACGCAAAAAAAAATGACTTTCGAATGAAAAAACGAGAGACATTGACGTCAAACTTATAACACTTCTCTTTTGGCGTCGAGGGTTAAAAAAAGTACTAGTAAGAGAAGAAAATTGTCTGACTTTCGTAATCCTACTAATATTATAAATGAGAAAGTTTGTGAGAATGTTTGGATGTTTGTTACTCTTTCACGCCAGAACGGCTGACAGATATGGATGAAATTTGGAACATAGATAGATTATAGTCTGAAATAACACATAGGCTACTTTTTATCCCGGAAAATTGCGTAATTACCGCGGGATAGCGATAAACAAATTCTGTACAGACGAAGTTGCGGGCAACAGCTAGTTTTACATATTTTGTCGATAAAAAATATGCCAAATGTAAATAATTCTGCCTTTCCAACGATAATCAGAAAAGCGACGCATGGCGACAATTCATAGCACAAAACTTATCTTTAAAACAGAACTACGAACAAAATACCCCCATTTGGTACAAAATTGCCAACATTTGTCTGCAACTCGACTTTGCTTGCGTAACCATTGAATTCAGAACTTATTATAAAGGCATAAGGCTCGCGAATAATGCTGGGGTTGAGGCATATTGTTGCTTCACCAAAAGGCCCATTTTGTAAAGGAAACGGCAGAGTTTTGTTAAGACGCCTTTATATTTTGCGTTATTATTAAAATGAACGTTTGATGTCTGTTCATACAAATGTATGAATCTTTTTTTCGTTCTTACTGAACTGAAAGATCATTTCCAGTCGCCATCTTAAAGTAATGTTATGACATGTGGTTATCAATTGAAATTAAAATAAGGTGTACTCGACATGTTTCAGACTAATCCGTGGTCCTTCCTCGTGGAGCGCTCGCTCCTCAACTTTTATACATGAGCCATCCGTTTGTGTAACTAAAATTGAGTTTCACGGTAGTTTTATGTTAAAACTAGCTGTTGCCCGCAACTTCGTCTGCATAGAATTCGTTTATCGCTATCCCGCAAAGTTTGTAAGTATGGATGGATGGATGTTTGTTACTCTTTCACGCCAGAGCGGCTGGACAGATCTGGATAAAATTTGGAACATAGATAGATTACAGTCTGGAATAACACATAGGCTACTTTTTATCCCGGAAAATTGCGTAATTCTTGCGGGATAGCGATAAACGAATTATATGCAGACGAAGTTGCGGGCAACAGCTATCACTACATAGTATAAAACAAAGTCGCTTTCTCTGTCCCCATGTCCTTATGTCCCTATGTCCCTATGTATGCTTATATCTTCAAAACTACACAATGGATTTTGATGCGGTTTTTTTAATAGATAGAGTGATTCAAAAGGAAGGTTTTTATGTATAATTCTACGCAGACGAAAGACGCAGAAGCTAGTTAGCGAATAAAAGCTTGCAACTAAAGTTATATCTAAACAAATAAAGCTCTAATTAAGTTGCCATTTAATAACCACTTGAGTGCGATGTTTCGCTAAGTTCGCTCATTTTCTAAAGGTTGCTTGTTTAAAAAAATACTAAGGGCAATCTTCAAAATTTGAAAGTTTTGCTTGAAGGTATTTGTTAAGATGGACAGACAATATGAACAACTTTTGCTTTGTGCTTAAAGCTCTCTTGTCGTAATTGCCTCTGTTTAAAATAACTTCAACCTTTACAAAAACAAGAGGTATTATATAAAACGTATTTGTTATTGCGTATGTATTTTCACAGATGATGGTATTTCTGTTGCCGCTATAACAACGAATACTAAAAACAGAATATCACTACATAGTATAAAACAAAGTCGCTTTCTCTGTCCCTATGTCCCTATGCCCCTATGTATGCTTATATCTTCAAAACTACACAACGGATTTTGATGCGGTTTCTTTTAATAGATAGAGTGATTCAAGAGGAAGGTTTTTATGTATAATTCTAGGCAGACGAAGTCGCGGGCAGAAGCTAGTAATTAATATTCAAGGGGGGCTCCCATACAACAGACATGATTTTTTTGCCGTTTTTATAAATAACTAGCTTTTGCCCGCGACTTCGTTCGCACAGATAACGTCAGAGTGACGACATAATTTTTTTTAATAAAAAGTATCCTATGTTACTTCTAATACCTCCAAAATCATGTGTACAAAATTTCATGATGATCGGTTGAGTAGTTTTTCTTTCTAGACTCGCACTTGGCCGGTATTTTTGTTTTGATTCTCGCGTGAACTATATAGAGCTGTAAAAGTGCTTTCCTATGTAAATAACATTTATTTCTTTTCAACATGTAACCAAATAAAATTAATATCAAAAGTACAAGTAATTCCTATTCCTACTAATATTAAAAACTATATTATGAAACTTCTATTTCTACATACATACCGTCACGCCTCTTTCCCACAGGGGTAGGCAGAGACTACTTTGTTCCACTTGCTACGATCCTGATATACTTCTTTCGCTTCATCCACATTTATCAATCTCTTCATACATGCTCGTCGGTTTCGGGTACTCCTGACCTTTTTCCAAAACGCCTCCTATTTGGTCTCGGAACGTCCGTCTAGGCCTCACTCCCCACGTTACCATTCACACTCCCCCTTTAGATCTGTTTAGTTAGTTTACTTTCATCCATCCGCTCTACGTGACCAAAACAAGTCAGCATACTTTTTTCTATCCTAGACACTATATCCTCTTTCACACCAGCGCGTTCCCTTATCACACTATAAGTTACAATTATATAATTTATTTAAATTTAAATAGGAGGAAAGCTATTAAAGCCGCAAGCATGAGAAATATTTTTTACTAGCTGTTTCCCGCAACTTCGTCTGCATAGAATTCGTTTATCGCTAACGCTATCCCGCAGGAATTACGCAATTTTCCGGAATAAAAAGTAGCCTATGTATTATTCCAGACTGTAATCTATCTATGTTCCAAATTTCATCCAGATCTGTCCAGTCGTTCTGGCGTGAAAGAGTAACAAACATCCATCCGTCCATCCGTACTTACAAGCTTTCGCGTTTATAATATTAGTAGGATAGATAACAACCAGTTAAATCAATAGTAACTAAAGATAACACGAATCAACAAAAGCAACAAAACACGCTTACCTTTTGTCACAAAAAGCTACCTATTATTGTATTGGTCCTTCGACCGTCCTCAACTGTTTGCGTCTAACCTAGTCACCGATAGAGGGCGCTGTCAAAAAACACCCACTCGATACCGGCAGGCTTACGATAATTCTGAGAATGTCAATACGCGACGGTAGGGAACAATAGCTGGCTTTGGTTGTTTGAGACATACGAGCTTTGTTTGACAGCAAACTTCGTCTGAAATCCAAAATGATCTTAAGTGGATTGGTCCTTTTAGCCGGATTGGTCCTTCTAACCAGATTGATCCTTCCAACCAGATAGTTGATTAATAATTGACAGGCTCGTCAAACCAAAGAAAGTTTAAGCCTGAGAAACAGCCGTTTGGTTTTAGGCATAAAAGTGACTTTAGTGGTTTGGGAAAAGAGATTTGCAGGTATCTGGGCTTTATGGGTGGTCTGTCTAGTTTGCTACCACCATCTTATCGCTAATTCTGCCGTCGAGCAGTGCTTGCTTGTTCCGGCATGGCGAGTAAGACAGCCGGAGCAATTTTATCTTGGTGGAATCTTGCAACTCAATTTTGCAGCAGATATCTTAAATCAAAACGACAATCTGTTAGTAGAATTCTGGTGGCCGAGCCAGGACCGTCTCCACAGGAGAGAACTCTTCAACAGTTGGTGCGATTGACTTGAAATTTGGTATACATAATGTAAGACGGATGACAGTGAAGAAAATTAAGAGAATGAAGAAAAAAATACTTTCTGTCAAGTTTCTTGCGGTGCATTCGTCTTGGCAATGATGGTCTTTCCGAACGCGCAGGTAGTTTCAAAAAAGACATGTAAAAGAGCAAATGGCAGCCAATTTGCAATTACAAATTTTGAATTTGGAATGCATCAAAAAGTACAGTCACCAAAGAAGCTTTTGTCAAAAATGACATTTTAAGGCTAGATTATCCTACTAATATTATAAACGCGAAAGTTTGTAAGTATGAATGGATGGATGGATGGATGTTTGTTTGTTACTCTTTCACGCCAGAACGGCTGAACAGATCTGGATTAAATTTGGAACAGATATAGATTATAGTCTCGAATAACATATAGGCTACTTTTTATCCCGTAAAATGGCAGACGAAGTCGCGGGCAACAGCTAGTTCTTACCATAAGGATGTTCTATCATCAATGGCTTGACATCCCAATGGACTGTACGTATCGTGGCGCCATTACATAACAGACCTAAGTCGATCCCTGTGCGGTATTTAAGCGCGGAACACAATCGCGAATTCTGTTTGCAGCTTTAATTGCTTTCAAGATTATGTTCCTGTGAAATTAAAAGGGTTGGATTTCTATTTGATTGATGTTTAGCGGTTTCACTTGATAAATTGTTCTGGGATTGTATCGAATGATCTCGAAGAATTGGGCATCGTTGTTCATAGATTTAAATAATAGAGTGGAAATTGTATTGAACAATCTAGCGTGAGGCGCGAAACTGGTGAATCACAAAATAAAAGAAAATACAAGACCTACAGGCCGCGTTTTGCAATACTGATGTATGGGTGGAAAGTAGAGTAGCTTGATTTTTATGATTTTCGCATATACCCTCGATGGGATTTACCATATGCACGGGAAGAGAAGCAACTGGTACATTCTATGTTTTTCTTTGCTCCCAGACCAGCATGGAACTGGTGAAGCACATCACTACACAGTATAAAACAAAGTCGCTTTCTCTGTCCCCATGTCCCTATGTCCCTATGTCTCTAAGTCCCTTTGTATGCTTATATCTTCAAAACTACACAACGGATTTTGATGCGGTTTTTTTAATAGCTAAAGTGATTCAAGAGGAAGGTTTTTATGTATAATTCTACGCAGACGAAGTCGCGGGCAGAAGCTAGTTTGATCACAAACGCTTCCGCATGTCAGGTTGCAGGCAACTGCTAACAACTGTAAGATCTCTACTGGCGCCTATTTCACCAACATGACAATTGTCAGTGACAACTGACAATTTTGTTTACAGTGCAAACTCGACCAGAATCTACGCCAGTTGGCTTCATATTGACTAGGCCTTGCTTGTTGAATTTTCTCTTGTTGCCGACGTATGTCAAGTCGGAATAGGGGCCAGGCCGCATTTCTTCGTCAATTCTTGCGAAATTTTGTGAGCAAGTTCTTTTGTCGACTTTAACTTCCATGCTGGTCTGGGAGCAAAGAACATGGAACGTACTTGCTTCTATTCTCGCCGAGATGGTAATTCCCATTGAATGAGCGAAAATCTTAGGAATCATGTTATAGGCGATCCATCTTGATTTCTCTTTCCACCTTTACCCCTACCATGCCACATGTGGCCTTAAGGTCTTATTGCTACAGACAACACGCTCTGTCTTCACCTGCTTCATTTAAATGTGTGTACTCTTTAGAAAATCAAAATGCATTTTAAAAATTTCAATTGACAGTCGTCTGTTTAAAAATGATCAATCCACTGTTCAATCCTGTCCTAGATCACGCACTAAAACACAAAAAGCGTGTTCACAATTCATAATTACGTAGCGAAATTCTGATCAGGATATTGTACATCGAAAAGGTCCCCGCCGCCCGGGCTTCGTCAAATTGATCAATTTATCATTTCTTCACAAAATAACTGCAGGAATTTTGATTCATGGACCGTTCTTTGTTTGCGGCAAGCCTATTGTGCGTAACTTTTAACAGTACTTAATTTCCGATTGTGCGATAGGGTTGAACGGCCGCTCTGATTTATTATAACTTGCTGCATTTGACACGATTGTTGCTGTTTCAGCTGGATAAAAGAATAAAGTCGGCATTTTTACATGAAATGTTTTAGGGACTTCACTGTGTACAGCGGTGATATGTTTTGAGTATTTAGCGCGGCTATCGGCCACTAGATGCCGCTGTACCGCGCCGTCCCATTCCTACATCGCGGTAACGGAATGTTCCCCAAGAATATATTAAAAGGGCTGTTAATTTTAACACCGGTCAACACTGTGTGAGCATATACTATCGGTGTGTATTGTGGTCGAAGCATTATTCAACTAAATAAACTTAAACACAACGATCTAAACGCACAAATTCACCATTAATTACGCAATAGCGAAATTCAAAATGGAATTCGAAAAAAAAAAAAAAAGGCAGTCTGCATGTTTTTTAAATTTGGAATTATTTAAATGCCATCTGCATTTAAATAAGCGGCGAGTAATGTTATTTTTGCAATTTTTTTTTGTAAATCGGGAAAAATTGGGGTGAGCGTGTATTTTTTATTATTATTTTGGCATTTTGATTTTCAATTCAAAAGGTAATTGCTATTTTTAAATTGTCAATAAATTGGCATGTTTATAAGCTTATTGGCAACTAGGCGGTAGTGTATTTTTTTTTACCATGAGAGCTGAAAATTCAATCGATGTACGATTGAAAACGTAAAAATTAAGTTTGCGATTTAAAAAAAAACAATGTAGTCTCTATTTAGCAACAATAAAAAAACTAGCTTAAAATGGTGCTATGATCAAAACATTGAACGAGGGTTCATTTTCGAAAAAAAAGTCCAAATATCTCGGAAACCGTGCAACTTTTACTAACTTATAAATGAAATTTTTGTCAAACATATTTATTATATGAAATTATTTATAGACCCACTAAAACAAACGAGCCAAGTTTCATCTCTTTTAATACCGTCTTTGTTAAATCCACTGACGCGCCGCGTTCCTTTTTATGACAGTAATAAAATGCCAATAGTTGGTTTTATGTCTCCAATCGGGTGCGTTATTAACATAACTGCCATGTGCTAAATTAGATTTAGTTATTGGTGTCGATATTAGTTCAAAGTGGTTGGTTAATTAAATATTTAGTCATAAGTCATAAGTCATAAGTCATTTATTCGTCGCTTTCATGTGTACATTGGATCTTACTAGCTAATAAATTTCCCAATATGAAACCCTTGAAGTCCGGGCTTAGTTCGCGACGGTGGCAAGAGGCCCGGCGGGATGACGCTTGTACCATGGAAGATGGGACGGCCTTTGGTTTGGGACGCCACTTGCGTCGACTAATACTCTAAACAGGCATTTAAGTATTATAGGTATAACAAGCGATCCCTCCTGCCCGCACTGTGGGAAAGAGGAGACGAGCAAGCACGTACGCGGCAGCGCGGCGCGAAGCATTCGGGAGCGACGAACTGGAGGAGGACGAGCTTAGAGACATCCAACTAAAAGATGCCCTGTTCGGCAGGAAGACACGAAGATTCGGGGAGAGTTGCTGTGTGGGAGCGCTGCTGGGACAGTAACCGGCGGCTCCAGACAAGGGGAACTGGGCTGAATGATCGCCATAGAGGATCGACAGCCCGCCTGATCCAGCCAGGCGTCCCCACATCAACATCAACATCAACAACACTCGCGTCGACACACTCGCGCCGGCCCACCTTCCATCTACAGAGAACAGGGGCCCGATTTTCGAAAGCACATGTGTGAAAATACCACTCGAAAGTGGTGAAAAGTTGTGCTGAATTTGAAATACGGGTAGCTTAGAAAAATGCTATGCTGCTATGGGTGGTGTAGGGGTAGCACGCGTCACGGAATGACGAGGATCCGGGTTCGGTTCCCGGCCATAACTTTACTATTTGGATTTTTCTGTTCTAATTTTCAATGACATTTAGAAATTTAATTTGTAACGGTAAAACCGTAAAAGTAAACATAAAAATCAAGAAAAAGAAATTCTTTATTCATTTGATAGTACCTAGCTTATTATACCCAAACAAAATCCACATTTCATTTCCATGTACGCCCTATTGTGGCTTTCACTATCTGTAATTTTAAAGTCACTTTTTGTCGGTCCCTCGTTTAATGCCCTGGGCGATGGTGATTGCTTTCCATCAGGTGACCCGTCTGCTCGTTTGCCCCCTCTCATATAAAAAAAAAAAAATGCTCCTCACATCTACTAAAAATTTACTAGTAGAGATTCCTTATAGAGATAAGTTCACTTTTGTGCGTATATTTAATGTTTTTTTTTGTGAATTGTATGTATGTATTGCGATGTGGCTAGCAACCCATCACTATTTGTGTGATTTGTCTCTGTTCCTTTATATTTGTACAATAAAGCATTTACTTACTTACTATTTTGATTTCACTTTCCACCTATACGCCCTTAATCATGCTAAACGTGGCCTTAAGGTTTTGTTACCTTAAGCTCTGTCTACCCCGTAAGGGATAAAGACGTGTTAGCGGCAACCTCCAACTAGATGGCGCCACGAGCAACGAGTTTGCAGCAACGTCCGTTCAGAGGGCGTCACGACCCACCGATTCTTTATAAGCGAGCAGCAACCAGCGCGCGGGCTACTTTTTCGTCGGCAGGCGTGCGCTCTATAACGTTGTCTAGAGTCTCTCATTATTATGTACCGTTGTGATTTAAATAATTAAATACTAGTTTTGTGTAATTTCTTTCATTTTTGTTTTCTTTTATTAAAAGTATTTGCCACCTCTAAGATCAGAAGTTGGATTGGACGCTGTTAAAGCCGCTTAATGCCATTTCCGATTTCCTTCTAACGTAATGTCGAGTAAAAAACGTAACACGTCATCGCGAGAGCGCGCGCCTTCGCCTGCCATTTCTCCTAATATAGCAGAGAAGATGGACGCGATCCTCAACCGCCTGGCGACGCTGGAGCAGCGCGTGGTCCAGAGTCCGGCTTCAGCGCGTGGTGTGGAGGCGGATGGCGCCACCACACCGCCACTAATAGCCCCGAGCGCGCCGTGTGGTGAAAGCGTGGCTAGCACCTTGGGTGCTGCCAGCAGTCCCTCAACATCGGCAGCTGCATCTACAGACATCACGGAGCGTCTCATCGAAGCCCTCAAAACCATAAACCCGGTGAGATCCAACCGTTATTATGTCTCAGATTTTGATCCCAGCATTCATGACGCCTATGCGTGGTGTGACGAAGTGGATCGGGCCTGCTCGCAAAACCAGTGGGACGAAAAAGAGTGCTTAGCCCGTGTAGGGCTATCTCTAAAGGGTGACGCACGCTTTTGGTTGCGCGAGTGGACTAGTAACGATCGTACTTGGTCGAATTTTAAAGTAGAACTTAAATCACTTTGTCCACGGCGCATTGATGTCGCAAATATTCTTTTTGATGTTATGTGTAAAGAATCTGATAAGTACTCCACATATGCAGACTATGCGCGAAAATCGTTATTACGGTTACGTATTGTAAAAGGATTAAGTGATGAACTGTTATGCGCCATAATTGTGCGTGGTATAAAAGACCCGCAAATACGCGCAGCCGCTACAAATGCGAAATTAACGCCAGAAACTATTGTGGAATTCTTATCAATCTATGTGAAACCAAATCGTCCGAGTGCAAGTGTACCGAATAACCAAACGCGCTATAACCGATCGGCTAATAATGACTCGTCGGTCGAGCGATATCAACGGCCTATCAAACGTCCCGCACCAAATACAGATACACGTTTACGTTGCTATAACTGTAACCAAACCGGTCATAAAATTAAGTTTTGCATGAAACGGAATAAAGTCGAATCTACCGAGGCGAATAAAAGTAAATCTGTGACTACCCCCGAGTCAAGTAACAAATCTGCCCCTAAGGTTGTGTGTACGTTTTGCAAGAAAATAGGTCACGCTGAAGATAATTGTTTTGCGAAAGAACGTTCTGAAGCACGAAACAAAGCTAATGTCAACTTTTGCCGCGAAATAACGTGCGATCGTATGAAAAGCGACGTGATAACGGCAGTAATTAACGGGGTACCTACTGACGTATTGATTGATAGCGGTTCGAGTATTTCTTTAATTTCGAACGATCTTGTCAAACATTTTTCGTGTCGCACGACTGCGAGTGTACAGCTATTGCGTGGCTTAGGTGGAGTAGAAATGCGTTCTGAATGTTTCGTTACTTTACCGATAGAATTTAGTGACGTTACGTTGGAGGTAGATCTGTATGTAGTGCCCCACGGCTATCTTAGTGCCCCAGTGCTTATCGGTACAGACGTACTTAATAGACAAGGCATCGCGTACATTCGAACGGGTGATTCTCAGCGCATAATTAGAAACAGTTCGCTTGTAAATAACCTGACACATAGTGAACCGGCTGTGCAACTCGATTCTATAAATACACCGCTAATTGGTGATGAAAAATTGCGTTTAGCATCTGTGTTAAACAAGTACTCTAAGTACTTTCTCAGTGGAACTGCAACAACTACCGTAAATACTGGGGAGATGCACATTCGGCTTACTAGCGAGGAACCCGTTAATTATCGACCGTATAAGTTGTCGTATGACGAGAAATTGCGCGTACGTGAAATCGTAAATGATTTAAAGGAAAAGGGTATAATACGGGAATCGGAATCACCGTATGCGAGTCCGATTCTGCTTGTAAAAAAGAAGGACGGATCGGATAGAATGGTCGTTGACTATCGAGCCCTAAATAACATGACCGTAAAAGATCGATACCCTCTTCCTTTAATCGAGGATCATATAGACAGACTTGGGAAGTGTAAATATTTCACTACATTGGATATGGTGACCGGCTTTCATCAAATTAAAATCGATGAGGATTCTATTCACCGTACCGCGTTCGTGACGCCTGAGGGGCATTATGAATACCTCAAGATGCCCTATGGGTTAGCCAACGCGCCAGTGGTTTATCAACGAATCATATCCAATGCACTGAGATCTTTTATCGATGCGGGCCAGGTTCTGGTGTATATTGATGACGTCATGTTACTAAGCGATACCGTAGAGGATGGCTTGGCTTTGCTTGACTCTGTTCTGGAAACTTTAACAAAAGCGGGGTTTTCTATCAATTTACGTAAGTGCACTTTCCTGACCGCAGAAGTAGAGTATCTTGGGAGAACAATCAGTAAAGGTCAGGTCCGGCCGAGCGTACAAAAAATAGACTCTTTATCCAAATCTCCGGTTCCTAAAACCGTGAAGCAAGTGAGACAGTTTCTCGGCCTGGCCGGCTATTTCAGAAGGTACATCCCAGGGTACGCTACTAAAGTGGCCCCCATCGCATCCTTGACTCGCAAGGATGTTAAGTTTCATTGGGGTGACGAACAGGAACAGGCGAGACAAGACATTATCGCAATCTTGACTAGTGAGCCCCTTCTAACAATTTTCGACCCGTCTATGCCTACTGAAGTACATACAGACGCCAGTTCGTTGGGTTATGGCGCTGTGTTAATGCAAACTGGAAAGGACGGACGTAGACATGCGGTCGCGTACTATAGCAAAGTTACAGTAGGCGCGGAACCCAGATATCACTCCTACGAACTGGAGACACTTGCTGTGGTTAAGGCCTTGCAACATTTTCGTCAATATCTTGTCGGCAAACATTTTAAAGTGGTAACGGATTGCAACGCCTTAAAAATGACTCAGCGCAAAAAGGATCTCCATCCTAGAGTGGCACGCTGGTGGATGTTCTTGCAGGATTATGATTTTACTTTAGAGTACCGAAAAGGTCAGTTTATGTCGCATGCCGACTACCTCAGTCGTAATCCAGTCAATCTCTGCACTGTAGAAAAGCCTCTTAACTGGGCTCAAGTAGCACAGGCTGCAGACGACGAGACAGTCGGTTTGCTAGAAAAACTTGATCAGGGTCAGTTAGATAGTTCGCGCTATGAAAAGAAAAATGATTTGTTGTACTATAAGTACCGACCTATTGGTGAGACATCACGGTTATTGTGTTATGTCCCTAAGGGCTTCAGGCTTAGTTTGTTACGTGTATTTCATGACGAACATGGGCATATTAACATTGACAAAGTAATTGACTTAATGCTAAAACATTTTTGGTTTCCTAATATGCGCCAATTCGTTAAGAAATATATAGCTCATTGTGTTGTGTGCCTAACACACAAAAAGGTGCCTCGTGCCCCACTGCAGCCTATAGTGTCATGGACGAAACCTACAACCCCTTTCGATACAGTGCATGCCGACGCACTTGGTCCTTTACCCGAATCAAATGGGTACAAGTACATTCTTATACTTGTTGATGCTTTTACGAAGTATTGCTTTTTGTATCCAATGTACCGGCAAGAGAGCGCTGAGCTCAAAAGGGCGTTTACTAACGCAATCTCATTTTTTGGTGCGCCTCGATTAATTGTATGTGACCGGGGCAGAATGTTCGACAGTGCCGACTTTGGCAGTTGGGCAGTCAATTTCGGTATTCAGATTCATTTCATTACGCCTGAAATGCATCAAGAAAATGCTCAAGTCGAAAGGTATTGTCGAACAGTACTGAACATGGTTAGAATAGAAGTAAATCATAAACACGAATCCTGGTCAAACGTACTTTGGAGACTACAGCTAGTATTGAATGTTAATAAACAAAAAACTACTCAATGCTCAGCTCTAAACCTGCTCATCGGTTGTGACACTACTACACCTGTCATAAATGCTCTCGTTCGCGATATAACTGTTGACGGTTCTACGCCTAATCGCGAAGCTTGGCGCGAGATGCGACGGCAAAGGGCCGGAGATCTATTGGCTCAAAATCAGGCGAATCAAGACGCGCGTGTCAATAGAAATAGAAAAGCTCCTAGGGCTTTCTCTGTGAACGATCTGGTTTTTGTCAAGAAATCATCTCAAACCTCTAACAAACTTGACAGTGGTATACGGGGTCCGTACCGCATTATAAAAGCTCTGCCTAATAGTCGATACGAGTTACGACTTGTGGCGGGCTCCTATGGCAAAACCACGCAAGCAGCCGCAGAATACATGCTACCGTGGAATGGCGAGTGGACCCCCGACACATGTGAAGCCTTTTTTGAGTATGACGAAGGCGCGACAGTAGAGACAGCCCAAGAGCCGGCGCCAAGTTCATCCACTGAGAGCATCGAGGACGCTGCCCCGTCAGGAGAGGCCGTGTTAGCGGCAACCTCCAACTAGATGGCGCCACGAGCAACGAGTTTGCAGCAACGTCCGTTCAGAGGGCGTCACGACCCACCGATTCTTTATAAGCGAGCAGCAACCAGCGCGCGGGCTACTTTTTCGTCGGCAGGCGTGCGCTCTATAACGTTGTCTAGAGTCTCTCATTATTATGTACCGTTGTGATTTAAATAATTAAATACTAGTTTTGTGTAATTTCTTTCATTTTTGTTTTCTTTTATTAAAAGTATTTGCCACCTCTAAGAGACGTGATATATGTATGTATGTAAACTGTTTATTGTGCAAAATAAACATAAGACAAACACTGAGCTACATACACAAAGGTGGACTTATCCCTTTATTGTTTCTGTTTATATTTGTACAATAAATTTACTTACTTCCCATAACAAGGAAAAAGCTTATTCTAATAGAAAAGCTTCGGTTAAAAAGCTCCCGTGAAAGCGTCCAATTATTACATTCGCTTTTTTGTCAGCGCGAACTCGAACGGGAAATCATGAGGGCCGATAAAGCTCTGCCGTTGTCAAAACGTAAACAAATAAAAAGCTCTGAGTACGGTCTCGGAAGCTTTCAAGCTCCGGTGGAAAAATTCAATGGCTCCTAACAAAATGATGAACACAAATTTGAAGGTTTCCTCCTGAAAGGTCATGTTGCTTTCGTCAATTAAGTATATACATACATAAATCACGTCTTTATCCCTTACGGGGTAGACGGAGCCTAAGGTAACAAAACTGAAAGGCCAAGCTTAGCATGATTGTGGGCGTACAGGTGCCCAGGGGAATCAAAATAGTGATTAGCTGCTAGCCGCATCGCATATAACATGATTTCTAAGGTTTTCGCCCATTCCCTCGATGGGCTTTTACCATCTGCGCGGGAAGAGAAGCAGCCAGTACATTGTATGTTTTTTTCTTAATTTCCAAATCAACATGGAAGTGTAGAATTAAGTAAGTAATATTAGTAGATAGGTACATCAAAAACTATCTACTAGATATGGCTCACACCATCTCCTTAGATATCGTATGTGTGTACTCTGATTGTATTTTGTACTAGCAGTTGCCCGCAACTTCGTCTGCGTAGAATTCGTTTATCGCTAACCCGCGGGAATCACGCAATTTTCCGGGATAAAAAGTAGCCTATGTGTTATTCCAGACTATAATCTATCTATGTTCCAAATTTCATCCAGATCGGCCCAGTACTTTTTGAGCCTATTCATTACAAACATACAAACATACAAAAATAGGTACAAATCTTTCCTCTTTATAATATTAGTATAGATGTATGCATGTGTAATGATATTTAGTAGTTTATTTTACGTTTTGTTTATTGTACTTAGATATGTACGCTCTATTGTGGCTTTCACTATCTGGAATTTTAAACTCACACTTTGTCGGTCGCTCGTTTAATGCTACTCTCAGCTACTCAAAGGTTAACTGGTAGAGATCCCTTATAGGGATAAGTTCGCCTTTGTGCATGTTGTTTTTATTTTTTTGTGAATTGTACCTAACTGTTTCTTTATATTTATAGAATACTAGCAGTTGCCCGCAACTTCGTCTGCGTAGAATTCGTTTATCGCTATCCCGCGGGAATCACGCAATTTTCCGGGATAAAAAGTAGCCTATGTGTTATTCCAGACTATAATCTATCTATGTTCCAAATTTCATCCAGATCGGCCCAGTACTTTTTGAGCCTATTCATTACAAACATACAAACATACAAAAATAGGTACAAATCTTTCCTCTTTATAATATTAGTATAGATAGCATTTACTTACTTATTTTCTATCCGGAGCAAACTGCACAAAAGTTTAAAATTCAAACAAGGAAGTTTTAAGTGAGTTTTAAAAAGATTTGAGCCTTGTTCTGTTTTGGATTTTCCTTACTGTTTCAAAGTGATCGCTGTGTTTTATCCGAGTTGTGGGAATAGGCAAACTTCGACGGTTACGAATGGCGTTCGAGTTACAGATTTCGACGTCGAGCTTAGGCCTACCAATCCATGAAAGTTTAGAGTTACCAGTGGCTACTAAACAGCCTTATGCATCATTAGCTGATGCCCGCAACTGTACAATTTTCCGGGATAACAACATTAAATTAAAAAAAAAATTAATTAAAAATTTTCAACATGGAACTACCGTGAGACTTAATCATTATTACACATAAACGGATAACTCACGTATAAAAAGTCGAGTGATGCTCGACATGTTTCGGACTATTTCGTAGTCCTTCTTCCTGGAGCGCTCGCCCCGGCGGCAGCGAAACGAACACCCCGCCGCTCGTTCGTAAGTCGATGGGCTTTTACCATCTGCGCGGGACGAGAGGCAACTGGTACATTCTATGTTTTTCTTTCTCTCCCAGACCAATATGGAAGTAAGAAAAGTAAGTATTAAAAAAAACTGCATCAAAATCCGTTGTGTAGTTTTGAAGATATAAGCATACATAGGGACATAGGGATATAGGGACAGAGAAAGCGACTTTGTTTTATACTATGTAGTGATGTATTATATTTTTCACTTCTCATGCTCTAAAAGTAGGTCAATATAGCCTTACGAGGCGGGGCTAAAGTGAGTACTTAGTCCCTAGGGAGTAAAAGTAATAATTTTTTTAATTTACTTTGAGTGACTTAGATAAACTCAAACAGCCAGTACTTGCTTAGTTTTTGGCATAAAGTAAATTTTCAATAAGTGAAGGAATTTCATTACCACTCTTTAAACCACATTTAAAAATTATCACACGAAACGATGATAAAAATAATTTAACAATCACAATAAATAAACTTACAGTTTCACACAGATCGTTGTAATGCGGAAACAAAATAAAAAAGTATGCTTGTGTGTGGACCATTTTCATGACGGAAATGTTACGTTCTTAGTCTACGTGGACTTAGTTCTATGCTTTTTCCGCATAGAAGGTGGCGCCATTCTATTTTTTTCAGTTTGTGTATGGACCATTTCGCCGATGCGATTTTGTTATATCTGTGTCTGGTTGGAAAAAAAAATACCGCGAAAACTTTGGAATTGTTGTAGAGCGTAAATCGTAAACGATTAAAATAAATTGATTATTCTCACAATGTCGTCAAGTGATAGTGAAAATTATGATGTCGAGCAAAGAGCAAAAGACATAATTGATAATCTTTTGCCGCCGAAATCTAGAAAGATTTATTTAAAAACCTATGAAAGTTTTATGGACTGGAGGAATAAACGCAAATTTGATTGCATTGCTAAAACGATTGTCTAGTGGACATAAAAGAAAAAAGTCGAAAGTTTTTACGTCTGAGGACGTAGAAACGTTTTTAAATAACGCTCCTAATGAAAAATATTTAGCAACCAAGGTATGTTTATGTACAATTTTAACACTTTTATTATTCAATTAAAGGCAACAAGTACGTCATGTATATTTTTAACAAAAACTTATTTACAGGTCGCCTTGATTTTCGGCATAAGTGGCGCATGCAGAGGGATGGAACTGGTGAACATTACTCTGGCACATGTTGAAAACGACACTAAATTACAGGCTGTAAATTTGCCTAATACGAAGATAAATAAACAGCGAAAATTCGTAATATCTGGAGAGTACTTGAAAATAGTTAAAGCTTAAAAGACATGGTGGTTGGAGGTCGGACCAAGTAGCTGAAGGGTACATTGAAGAGTCCATACAAAATAAGTACAACATCACCCAGCAAATTACATCAGGCATTAACATAACTTCACAAAATGAGCCACGTCCGTCTATATCGCGTGATATGTCACATGAATTCCAGCAGTCGAATAATCGAAATGAGATCTGTGACGAAAAGTCTGAAATTTTTGCCGACATCTCCGACTTTTAACACAACAGCTGACATCAGACTTCTCACAAAATTCCCAAATACAAGCTACGAGTACGCGTGTCAATATTCCCGGACCGACCATAATTTACAATTTTAAAAATAATTCAAATTGTACATTTAACTTTTTATTTTTTATTTTTTGATTAAATCTTTTTGTACTAAATTGACTATTTTTTTCTCGCAATTGAAGTGAAAAATATGAAAATGAAAATGAAAAATGAAAATTTATTTTTGCAAATTGGCCGCCAGGGGCTCTTTTACATGTCTTTTTGAAACTACCAGCACATTCGGAAAGACCATCATTGCCAAGAAGAATGCGCCGCAAGAAACTTGGCAGAAAGTCATTTTTTCAAAATAAAATACAGTAAGAATACTTAAGTTCTACTTAAATTAAATACATTTATAAAAGGGATGTATAAGGTCCCCGAGCCTTAAATTATATTAATCTATAAATAGTAGAGATGTATAAAGTCTCTACTAGTCAAAAATAAAAAACAAAGAAAAGAAAATAATAACAATAAGTTAAGTGGAGGTGTAAAACGCCTCTAACGTCAAATAAATTAATTGGAGATGTCTCCAATGTCGCAGGAAAAAAAATATATAAAACAAAATTATGAAATATACATTTCATGTCAAGTAAGTAACCAATAAGCTTTTGGATTCCGAAGGCAAGCTTGCGTCTGCCGCCCCCAATGTTGGCTTCCACGCACTCATGTCCTGCTCTGAAAGCAGAGCGGTACCGAGGGCATGTTTCGCTTCCGTCCCCACAGGCACACTATGGGAACGTTTTAGGAACTTCGACGTCGTTAGCCTGCAACTAAATAGTAAAAGAGAAAAAAAAAAAAAAAAAAAAAAAAAAATGAAACCGGAAATCCATAAGCTTAACAATATACCTACGCAATACCTAGTATGACATAGCAATATTTACGTCATTGTAAACAATAATAATTATGAAAAATAATATAAATATTTAAATAAACAATTACAGTAGGTACAATATTTATATTGATAATACCTATCTTAATATTCATAATTAATAATAGCTATACAATTTTGAATCATAATAAAAATCTTAATTAATCAAGATCAGCTAACCTAAACAGCAGACGGTTGCAACAGGGCCAGAGACCGCCGTATCTAGAGACACTACACGCATACACACATACACACACACCCACACACACACGTATATACACACTACAGGATCACTCACAAAAAACACTGGATTCTTATGGTAATTTTTCCAAAGATGGCCATGTCATGTTCTCATCACACATGTACTCATCAACTGTGTAATATGCTTTCTTTAACAGCGTGTTCTTTATGTATTTCTTGAATAACACATATGACAATTTCCACGCATCTACAGGCACTTTGTTGTAGAACCTGACACAGTTTCCCAGGAAAGATTTACTTACTTTCCGTAGACGAAATTTAGGAATGAGTAGCTTGTGTTTATTACGAGTGTTGATATCATGGATGTCCGACAATTTCTTAAAGGAATTGAAATTCTTGTGTGTGTACATAATTACATCGTGTATGTACTGCGAAGCTACTGTGAGAATTTCTATCTCTTTAAAGCGCTCTCTTAATGATTCTCGGGAGTTCAGATTGTAGATGGACCGAACTGCCCTCTTCTGTAAAATGAAGATACTCTGAATGTCAGCTGCTCTTCCCCAAATCAGAATGCCGTAAGACAAAATGCTATGAAAATAACTGAAATAAACCAGTCTAGCAGTTTCCACGTTGGTGAATTGTCTAATTCTTCGTACAGCATAGGCGGCAGAACTCAATCTACCAGCAAGAGCAGAAATATGTGGGCTCCACTGTAAGTTACGATCCAGGGTGAGACCAAGAAAAACGGTGTCATCAACGAGGTTTAGCTTCTCTCCGTTTATGGAAATGGCTGTTTCAACCTGTCGTACATTTGGTAACGAAAATTTAATACATTTCGTTTTAGCTGCGTTTAGTAGTAGATTGTTCGCAGTAAACCATTGAAGCACTTCTGTTAGAGTCTCATTGATGTGACTTTGATCTTCCTGTTGCCTGTCTACCTTGAAAATCAGAGAGGTGTCATCAGCAAACAAAACTATGTCACATTTGTTTTCCAGTAGGCGGGGCAAGTCATTGATATACACCAGAAAGAGAAAAGGGCCCAATATTGAACCCTGTGGTACTCCAAGCTTCACCGGCGCACCACATGACTGCACTCTATTTATGTCCACTTTCTGGATTCTCTGACTGAGATAGGACATGACAAGTTTCAGTGCGTTTTCAGAAAGCCCGTAGTGCTCAAGTTTGCGGATAAGCGTTTCATGCTCCACGCAATCAAATGCTTTGGAGAGGTCGCAGAAGATCCCTATTGCATCTTGCGAATGTTCCCATGCATCATAAATATACTTAACGAGTACAGCCGCCGCATCTGTGGTGGATCGGCCTTTAGTGAAACCAAATTGCTGGCTGTGAAGTAATTCATTTGCATTGAAATGATGCAACATCTGATTCAGCATTATCTTCTCAAACACTTTGCTGAGCACCGGAAGAACAGAAATTGGACGGAAGTTTGACGGATCATATTTGTCACCACACTTGAACAAAGGAATCACTTTACTAAATTTCATCAAGTCCGGAAACACGCACTCATCCACGCACTTATTAAAAATGATAGCCAAATATGGCGCCACCACGTGAATAACAGATTTCATGACTTTAACTGAGATTCCCCAAAGGTCTTCCGTATTTTTTAGCTTCAGGGATTTAAAAGTTGCAACAATCTCGCGTGAGTCTATATATTTAAAATCAAATTTATAATTACAAGCTTTTACATTCACAGACAAATATGAGCTTGATTCTTCAGTAAATGCCTTTAGGTTACGGGTAGTATTTACAGCTATGTTTGCAAAGAAGTTCTCAAAGGTGTCTGCTATTTCCTTATCCGAGGTCAGTATTTTGTCACCTACTTTCAGTTTGAAATGACAATTACGGGGCTTGCTTTTGCCTGTCTCTGAATTAATTACGTTCCAAACTGCTTTCACTTTGTTATCTGCAGATTTAACTTTATTGCTAAAGTAATCTGCTTTTGCAATAGCACAAACCCTTTTAAATAACTTTGAATACTTCTTGACATACTCAATGAATCTTGCATCGTTGCTGTTACTTTTCATCTCATACAATTCATAAAGCTTGGTCCTGCTTCTATGTATACCGACCGTAGCCCAGTCGCTGAACATTGTTTTGCTCGAGTCTTTCTTAATAGTCTTTAATTTAAAAACATTTCGGAACTCATTATTAATAACATTAGATAAATCCTTATACAATATGTTCGGATCGTTTTCCCCTACTGGTAACAAAGGGATTTTGATGGAAATGTTGTCACTAAATCTTTCTAGGCGACTTTCCGTTACGGGCCTGTAAGTTAGTTCTTGCTTATGATTCCGCTTCGGCATTTTAAAAACTGCTTTCTGGCCGCTGTGATCTGAACTGAAGCAATGAAAAACAGTTTTATCCGCAGCTTCGCAGTCGCAAAAGATATTATCTAAACATGTGGCCGTGTTAGCAGTTATTCTAGTCGGCTCCTCAAACTGATGGAATAAGTTAAACGATTTAAATAGATTTATTATTCTAATCGAGTTTGAATCAGTAGATTCTAGTATGTTAACATTAAAATCACCACACACTATTATAGACTTACTAGTATCAAAAACTTGCTTCAGAGCCTCTTCCATGACTGATTCAAACTGGCTAAAATCAGAAGCCGGCGGCCTGTACACACACAATACGACATGATTTTCTAATTCAACACATGCAATCTCTATGACGCGTTCAACAGAAAGTTGAACTATTTGTTTTCGTTCCTTACATTTAAAGTCTTCTTTAACAATGACTATTGAGCCACCACGAATCGCCGATTTTCTAACAAAAGAGCTGCCTATTTTATAATTATTAAAGTTGAATAATAATTCATGGCGTTTCAGCCAGTGTTCTGTAATACACATCACGTCCACCTTATATGCATCTAGAAAAAGCCCAATTTCAACCTCTTTGCTGGAAAAGCCTTGTATATTTTGATGGATCAGAGTAAAATTGCAATGCTTTTCCTTTGTCTCCCGCGTCAGTTTAAAGACGGCTGGCAAATCGCAGGCGGCGCCCGAGCGCCCGGCCCGGCGCCGCCGCTACCGTCTGCTGCGGTCGCGCACCCTCGTACGGGTTCAACATTATATGCTAAAAGTTTGGCAATATTTACTTTAATTTTTTTAGGTAAGTAAAAACGTTTAGTATTACATTTATATTGTTTTACAAATTTATTGGTATCAAAGAAATGAATTTTATTACTGTAGACAGAAAAGTTGTACAAAATCGTATTCAGCTTAGAAATAAACATGTCGCGTTCGTACGAAGCGGAATAAGGCAGAGCGCACAAAATGATTTTAGCTATGCCACGCCGCTCGATGGCTGACAGCACTTGCAGCAAATCTTCGAAACCAGATTCGGTCAAGTCGAAGCTGTCACCTAACATGATTATTAACGTAACAGTATCGTCGAAACGTTCATTCGCCAGTCGGTCGGCGAACTGTCGGAGAGTAGCACCGCGCAGGCAGTGGTTCATGACGCCCCGCCGCAGGAACCGGCCGAGCACAGAACCGAAGCCCGCGCCCATCTCGTCGGAGTAAACGACAGTGGAGGCGGGGGGCGTCCGATCCCGGTGCGCCGACGCAGGACTCCCCGCAGGAGGCGGCGGGCCCCGCTCGGTGCGCACAGGCGACGCGGGGGGCAGCGGGGGGCGGGCGCTGATGGCGGGCGGCGGGGGGGCCGCGGGCGTCGCGGGCGTCGCGGGCGTCGCGGGCGCTGCGGGCGTTGCGGGCGTCTCGGGCTCCGCCGTCGTGGTGCTGTGGCTTGCGGCAGGCGTGGTTTCATGCGAACAAGTACAAATATGATTATTAATAAGAGAATCAAACCGTTCTTCGTTATAGCGACACATGTCTACTAGTTGATTTGCGGCGCTGACGTGTTCGCTGATTTCGCGCTTGCTGCTTTCATATTTTGAACTTATATCCCTGAGTGATTCCTCTAATCTATCGATTTTAGATTGTAAAGTCTGAGTCGAGATGTTATGTAACGAGTCTCTTGTGACTAGTTTGCTTTGAGTTATTTTTAATTTGTTAAGCAAAATAGTGCGTTCCTTGATTAGATGTTTATTTTTTTGTAAACTGTTTTTAGAGCTCGTTAGTTTCTGGGTGCGCCTAATAAATTTCTTAATTTTAATATATTTTTTAAGTTTTTTGTTACTTACGAAATAGCATGATGTAATCGAGTCATCTTTTGTTAAGTCGATTGTTGATAAAACTGATTGAGAATGGGACTTTGAGGGTGAACCGCTGTCAGGGCTTGTGTCTATCATATCTTCATACAAGCTTTTCCCCATTAATTCTTCATACAGACTATCAGTATCAGCAGTTTGATGGCGCTCACATTCAGTTTGGAGGTCACTTATGTCCCTGTGAGCTTCGTTTAGCTCACACTCTAAATCATGAATGCGCTTTAACGCTTGTTCATAATGTTTAGAACAGTCTTCGAAAGAATCCAATCTTGATTGTACTTGTAAAAACTGTTCAAATGTGTCTTGGTACTGGATGTCAAGTTCCGCCAACTGATTTTTCAAGTCAGTGTTTTTGTCCACGACTCTCGTAACCTCCACCTCACTATCCTCTCTTTCCTTCTCTAGCTGCGCACACTGATTCTTGTAATGTTTTAATTCTTGTAGTGTTGCTCGAAGTTGTATTTCTTGCTGGCGGGCCGTAGCCTTGCGGGTAAGGGCGTTTGAACTCATCTTGACTCCGCTCAGGGTTGAGGTACAAAGTTTCAAAAAATCTTTTTGTCGACCCCGATGTTTCTCTGAGACTGACAGTGAATCTGAAACTAACCCAAAATGCAACTGTAAACCAGGTATAGAAAGCAATAATACAAGATGTTAAGAAAAGATTGAAATCGAGAAAAAGTATAGAAGTATAGGAATACAGAAAAGTTCATCAAACAAAGAGAAATGAACACCAAGGTATGTTAGTATAAGTATTTAAACAAGTATAAATTAATTGAAAGATCAGCTGATTGGGTCAATGACATTTAAAATACATATGTGGGTATGCGCAAGAATTACGTTATACCCTTATGAATGTTTTTATAGTACTTAGAATTAACATTTACGTGAAATTTCTTCGAAAGGAAGATTAATTTTATAGATTAAAATATCAACAATACTCCCCAGGTTATAGCAGCAGCTCCAGGCGTGACTTATTTATTTTAAAATAAGGTCGTTGATCTTTGACGTTTGTTCCGAGTTCGTCACTTTTGCATCGCATTTTTTTTCTAATAATCCGCCACTATCAAGCAGGATAACGTTTACACACATAAATTGCAGCATAAAGAACACTGTGTAACTGTTTAAACACTTAATTTTCTTGAAATATGATTTAAAACAATTAATTTTACAGACGTCCTTATTTTGACGTTTTACTCGGCCAGTGTTGCCCAATAAAATATATAGAGTTTTCACCTCGAGACTAAAAGCCAATATAAACCCTCGGATAAATAGACACCCTCGCTGTCGCTCGGGTGGCTAACCACCTCGGGTATATATTGGCTTAGTTTAGTCCCTCGATAAAAATATACTATATGTTGGTATTGTTGTTTTTATTATCCCTGCGTTTATCCTGTCTATTTGTTTCCGCCACCTACTTAAACTGTCTCCAACTTATTTCTCTGTCGTATTGGTATACTGGTAGAGATCGCTATTAAGCGATAAGACCGCCTATTGTCTACTTTGTTCTTTGATTCTGTATTGTTTTGTACTGATTTGTGGTGTTCAATAAAGAGTATTTGTATAATAAATCAGTAGAAAGTTCGTGTCTGTACCTACATTAAATAAATTCATCAAAAATAGAATGCTAACGATCAGGGAAGAGTAATAAAACACAACAAAGTACATTTTATAATTCTTGTATGTATGGATGTGTTCATTAACCTATGTCTGTGTTCGCTAATTCCGAAACTGTTATACCGATTCAAATGAAATTTTGCGTGGTGGTATTTTATTTTCCTGGTCAATATTTTAGATACTTTTAGTCTCGGAAAATTAAAGAGTTCCCGTGGGATAGTTAAAAAACTATAATAACTTATGCAGCTTAGTACACAACTTAAGCATTTAATTGAGTAAAATTGGCGTGCTGACATCTTATACGTATTGCCGCGGTTACATTAAACATACATACATAATTAGTTGAAATTTGGTATACAGTTAGTTTCAGTCCCAGGGACGGGCATAGGATAGTTTTTATCCTAGGAAACAGCATAATTCCCGCGGGATAGCGATAAGCGAATTCTGCGCGGACGGAGTCGCGAGCAACAGCTAGTGTTACCTACGTAAATAAAACAATCGAATGCATGATAAAACGAACCCTTGCGGAAATGCTGTCACATTCTTGACAGATACGGGGCATAATGAAAAGCCGAGAAATCATCGGATTTTGCTCCAGTAAACTTTGGAATTAGCATAAATTGTAAATTGAAAGAACTTCAGCACTCTGTTAACGTCGACAGATTTTCTTCGTCTAAGAATTGGCATCAATGAATTTCCTTGTTCTATCTTTATCTGAGACGGACCAAGAGTTGCAAAATTATTGCCAGTGGCTTGCGAGTCGTTGCAATTTTTCCGTCAAAAAAGGTGCGTCTTATCCTAATCACTACATAGTATAAAACAAAGTCGCTTTCTCTGTCCCCGTGTCCCTATGTCCCTATGTATGCTTATATCTTCAAAACTACACAACGGATTTTGATGCGGTTTTTTTAAATAGATAGAGTGATTCAAGAGGAAGGTTTTAATGTATAATTCTACGCAGACGAAGTCGCGGGCAGAAGCTAGTAATATTATAAACGCGAAAGTTTGTAAGTATGGATGGATGGATGTTTGTTACTCTTTCACGCCAGAACGGCTGGACAGATCTGAACGAAATTTGGAACATACATAGATAATAGTCAGGAATAACACATAGGCTACTGTTATCGCAGAAAATTGCATAGTTCCCGCGAGATAGCCATAAACGTTTCAATTGATAATTAAAAAGCTAGTACATTTTTTTATTTTTTTATTTTTTTTAATATGTGAATAGGAAGGCAAACGAGCAAGTGGGTCACCTGATGGTAAGTGATCACCACGGCCCATAGACACCCGCAACCCCGGAGGGATTGCAGATGCGTTGGCAACCTAGAGGACTAAGATGCAATGCCTCTTGTGCCCGTAATTTCCCCGGCTGTCTTACTCTCCACACCGGAACACAGCAGTGCAAGCACTGCTACTTGCGGCAGGATTAGCGAGTAAGATGGTGATAGCGATCCGGACGGACCTTGCACAAGGCCCTACCACCCGCAAACACGTCTACATTGCATAAAACACGTCTTTATCCCTTACTGAGTAGATAGAGCTTTAAGGTAACGATATCCAAAGGCTACGTTTAGAATGATTTTGGACGTATAAGTGAAAAGGGGAATCAAAATAGTGGTAGGTTGCTAGCCGCATGGCCTATAACATGATTGCTAAGATTTTCGCCCATTCCCTTGAGGGGCTCTTACCATCTGCGCGGACAGAGAAGAAACTGGCACATTCTTTTTTTTCCTTGCTCCCAAAGGTAACGAAATGCAACAACAAAAAAGCATTTTTGCCAGAGCTGAAAAGGAGTCGCTTCTCTCGCGCTTCTCTCTTATTATTACAAGTTACAAGCTTTATTTCAACTTGCACCGTATTTATGTTTATTTGGTGGATTTAAAGTCTTTGGTTTCTATGGTGGAATCTTGCGACTCAATTTTGAAGCAGATAGACATAAAATAAAGAAAGAAAGAAGACATTTATTCCTTTTTGCAAGATACACAAATATAAGAGAATATACACAATTTTATAGAAAACTAGCTTCTGCCCGCGACTTCGTCTGCGTAGAATTAGACATAAAAACCTTCCTCTTGAATTTCCTCTATCTATTTAAAAAACCGCATCAAAATCCGTTGTGTAGTTTTGAAGATATAAGCATACATAGGGACATAGGGACAGATAAAGCGACTTTGTTTTATACTATGTAGTGATAATCAAGAAAAAAAAACACAGACATGAAAAATAGATCATCAGCGTTGTGTGTGTCTTCTCAAAAGTGAAACGGCGCTGGCTCAGCATTACGCTGAGGTGTTAGACACCTGCAGCACTGACCTTCTACCGATTGAACTGAAATTTTGCATAATTATGAAGATCAGAAGACAATACAACTCTGTAGTGGAGTTCTGGTGACCCGGCCAGGACCGTCTCCGCAGGACGGAACTCTTCAATGGTTGGTCCGATTGACTTGATATTTGGCACACTTACGTAAGACAGATGACAATGCAAGTAGTCAGCAAAAAAGCCTGTATTAAAACTAACTAACTATTGCAACCTGTTGTGCCCATACGAGGCTAAAGTTTACAATTCAAACTAGCAAACGCAACACACGTTCAGACCGTAATAACTTTGTTTGAACACGTCCAAACTTGTATGCTGTACGAGCACAATAAGAAATATGTTCTTGTTAGCTTTACGAACAAACAACATAGCAGTCGCCATGGGTGGTCTGTACTCAATAACTTTCATGTTAAACTAGAATTATACATAGCACGCCGAGGGAAAAGCCCATCGAGGGAATGGGCGAAAACCATAGGAATCATGTTATAGGCGATGAGGCTAGCAACCCATCACTATTATGATTCCATTTTCCACCTATACGCCCTCAATCTTGCTAAATATGGCCCATAGTTACTTGTTACCTTAGGCGCTGTCTACCCCGTAAAGGATAAAGACGTGATTTGTGTATGTATTTAGGTATGTGTACGCCGAGGGTCTTGAAATAGAGAAGGAAGTTTAAGAATTATTTATCTAGCCACAGCGACCGGAGTTCCTTCTTGCACTATAGGCGTAGGCTTATACGTCAACCCAAGACCAATGACTTGAGCAGACCCTCCATTAATGAGAACATCATCTGTAGGTGTAGTGATGTGAAAGTTTGTGAGTATGGATGTTTGGATGTTTGTTACTCTTTCACGCCAGAACGGGTGGACACATCTGGATGAAATTCGGAACATAGATAGATTATAGTCTGGAATAACACATATGCTGCGTAATTCCTGCGGGATAGCGTTAAACGAATTCTATGCAGACGATGTAGCGGGCAAGAGCTATCCTACTAATAATATAAATGCGAAAGTTTGTAGGTATGGATGTTTAATAAATCTCAAACAACCGTTAGTTATAAACCAATATAATTATATTTCCACTGCGGTTACAACATACAACAATAAAGTACAGAATATATAGGTACACAAGTAGATTACAGTACACCACCACTTAGGCAACTGCTCTCGATCACACCCTGAATTCGAATTCACGACTCTCGTCAGCCACCAAAAACCCCACCGCACCGGCCGCATTGCACCACCACTCGCGCGCTAACTCGTGATTGGCGCTGCTCTGCGATTGGTTAGTTCAAATCTGACAGCTCAGTGTTGCCATAAATTAATTAATTTAACAAAAAGAATCATCACAGATGGATGTTTGTTACTCTTGTACGTAAAAACTACTAAACGGATTTGGATAAATTTTGAAACGGAGATAGCTGATACCCTAGATTAACACATAGGCTATTTTTTATCCCAGAAAATTGCATAGTTCCCGCGGGATAGCGAAAAACAATTTTTTTGCAGACGAAGTCGCGGGCAGCATCTAGTAGTACCTCTATGTATATCGAACTAGCTGTTGCCCGCATCTTCGTCTGCATAGAATTCGTTTATCGCTATCCCGCAGGAATTACGCAGTTTTCCGGAATAAAAGTAGGCTATGTGTTATTCCAGGCGATAATCTATGTATGTTCCAAATTTCATCCAGATCTGTCCACCCGTTCTGGCGTGAAAGAGTAACAAACATCCAAACATCAATACTCACAAACTTTCACATTTATAATATTAGTAGGATGTGTGTGAATAAATGTTCCTCTCTCTCAAATTTTAAGTAAGTTTCATAAGAAAATTGTTCGTTCAATAGCTCATAATAGTTTAAATAACACCTCTTTTTAGCTTGATCGCCGTCTAATAATACCTATTCTAATAATCACCGTAAGAAATCGCCGTTGAAAGCCATTCAGCTTATCTAGACTTACTGGAAGCCAATATATCCTATCGAGACTTAACCACTTAACGGAGAGCGATTTATCGATTGCTAATTTGTTCAAAGTAGCATTCAGTAACTAGAGCAGCGTTCCAATATTGGTTCTAGTACATACACACACACAAACACAAATCACGTCTATATCCCTTACGGGGTAGACACAGCCTAAGGTAACAAGGCCACGTTTAGCAAGACTGGGGGCGTATAGGTGGAAAGTGGAATCTAAATAGTGATGGGTTGCTAGCCGCATCGCCTATAACATGATTCCTATGATTTATGTATGTATGTATGTAAACTCTTTATTATGCAAAATAAACAAGACAAAATACAATTGACAAACACTGAGATACATGCACAAAGGCCCATTCCCTCGATGAGTTTTTACCATCTGCGCGAGTAGAGAAGCAATTTGGTACATTCTATGTTTTTCCTTTGCTCCTAGACACAGTCAGTTAATTGCAAGATCAATAACATGAAGCTACATGTACTCGAATGACATAACCTCTGAACAGTTGACGGAGTTATGCGACCAACAAAGCTTGTGTGCGAGCTATGCGCTCGACGCTTCGCATGCCTTCAACAAAACATGCCATGGAAATATAACATTTGACAAGCTTAATATGACCTTGCCTTCTCATTCTGAGAGGCCAGCAGTGGGACGTATATATGCTGGAAATGATAGTGATACTAATTTGTAAAGTATTTAAGTATGTTTAATCAAGCAAACAACAAACTCAGCAGTTGCTCGAATGGTTTTAAAATCTTAGGATACATGTAAGTAAGGTAAGTAAGTAAATGCTTTATTGTACAAATATAAAGAAGCAGAGAAATTTGAGCTGAAATTTTGCATACTTGTGTAAGTCTGCTTCAAAATTGAGTCGCAAGACATACATCGCAATCTATATCTATACTAATATTATAAAGAGGAAAGATTTGTACCTATTTTTGTATGTTTGTATTTTGTAATGAATAGGCTCAAAAAGTACTGGGCCGATCTGGATGAAATTTGGAACATAGATAGATTATAGTCTGGAATAACACAAAGGCTACTTTTTATCCCGGAAATTGGGTGATTCCTGCGGGATAGCGATAAACGAATTCTATGCAAACGAAGTTGCGGGCAACGGCTAGTTTAATATAAAGCTTGTAACTTGTAATACTATGGTTTCGCACAAACTTTAACATATTTGGATTAGCGAGTAAGATCATGCAGAAGTCCCTACATACATACATACCGTCACGCCTCTTTCCCACAGGGGTAGGCAGAGACTACTTTGTTCCACTCGCTACAATCCTAACATAGCTCTTTCGCTTCATCCACACTCATCAATATCTTCATACATGCTCGTCGGTTTCGGGTACTCCTGACCTGACCTTACATACTTACATTTTTTTTTTTTTTCATAATTTATTTTAAGTTTTACAATAAGGTTTTTACAAATTGAGCCACTATTGAAAACCTCAGAGGTTTATGTAATAAGTGGTTTATGTAACATACATAAATCACGTCTTTATCCCTTGCGGGGTAGACAGAGCCTAAGGTGACAAGACCTAAAGACCACGTTTAGCATGATTGCGGGCGTATGGATGGAAAGGGGAATCAAAACAGTGATGGGTTGCTAGCCACATCGCTTATATAACATGATCCCTAAGATTTTCACCCAATCCCTCGATGGGCTTATACCATCTGTGCGGGACCTGACCTTAACAACCACGTTATTCTAAATGGGGTGGTATACAACATTATACCAACAATACTTAGACAAACCGCTTATATTTCAAAAAGAACATAATGAATCTCAATGCTACAAAGTACAAGCAAAGGGCCACCGCCGTAAATACTAATGATTCCCAAATAACACTAAATCCTAATTTGTACCCAGGTTTCCCAACTAACGAGGCAAGTGTGTCCGCCATGTTTTATAACGCAAAAGTTAACGTTCACCGTCCGAAGAAAGATGCTTCAGATGTCGGGCGAAACGTAAACTTGTTAAAGAGACCTTTGCGACTTTATCTTGCAAGTTTTATCCCTATGGTGTTGTAAACAAATGGTTGTAGCTACTCATGATGACCACATGTATTTTACAAGCTTTATATTAACTTGCAACGTATGAATGTATGTTTGATAGATATCTTCATCCGATTGAGCTGAAATTATGCATACTTGTGTAAGTCAGATGACAATACAGTAATGTGGTGGTCCAGCCAGGACAGTTCCGCAGGAGGGAACTCTTCAACGGTTGGTCCGATTGACTTGAGATTTGGTTCACATATGTAGGACGAAAGATAATGCAAGTACAATCAAAAAAAAGGCTTGTATCTAAAAATAGTACATTACTGCAGAGGCCGTGAAGTAAGGGATTGCTGGACGAGTTTGGGGTAGGTGGCCGAGTCGAAGACGAGGCCAGATAGAACGAGTCCTGCAATCCCTGTTCCGGCCAAAGCTTGTATAGTGCTTTTCTCAAACAATGTGAGGAAATATTAAAATTAAAATAACTACTAGACAATCAAGTAAATCATAGTTTACTTTTTTCCGGTAGCATATTTTGCATAGCTAAATTTGCCTCCTCTTTTAAATGAGGCGGAGTACAGTTCATAAGTTCCCCGTCACTTTCATCACTAGAAGTCATTTTTATTTCTGTTAAATTATAATAACAATCACTACGAAATACGCATAAGCAGAAAAAAATATTTTCGTTTAGCCACCTTTTTTATTTTTTAAATGTACTAATTTGATCCAGCTATTTGAGCACCATGTTTAACCGCACATAAATATAGTACCATAGATTTTTTTTTATGCCGCAATTATGCTTAGGTACAGATTGTGGTGGTGGTTGGCTGTATGTAATTTTTTCCTTTGCCAATTTAATTTTAGTATAGAAATTTAAAAAATTAGAGCAGCGGACAAAAATGGATTTTCATACTAACTTTTGTGGCCTAAGCCAAGAAGTAATGTAGGGAGCCATAAACGAGAAACTTCATGTCCTCATATCGGGACATTAACGCATACATTTCCGAGCATGTTTGAGAAAATGAGATTTTTGGGTTAAGTTCACGTTAAAAGTTTGACATCTTTTCGATGCGGTTTTTTGCATTCGAAAGCCAATTTCCTTGCAGTGGTTCTTAGCTATTTTTAGTGAAAATCGGTCTAGTAGTTTCTGCGTACGGGGTTTTGAAATTTATAATGTATGGTTATTAATTCGAAGGCCAGTTTCCTTGCGGTGTTCTTTAGCCATGTTTTGCTATCGGTCCAGCAGTTTGAAGAAAACAGCTTTTTTTCAAAGTGATGTAGGGCATTTTTGCCAAAATTTTAATTTAATGTTATTGCATACTGTACTTGCATTGTCGTCCATCTTACAAGTGTATAAAATTTTAAAGAAATCCGACCACTCAAAGTGGGTAAAATTTGACTTGCAAGTTGACCCAAACAACAATAAATCGTTCAAGTTAAATAAAACACACACACACACAAATTATGTCTTTATCCCTTACGGGGTAGACAGCGCCTAAGGTAACAAGACCTAAAGGCCACGTTAAGCATGATTGTGGACGTATGGATGGAAAGGGGAATCAAAACAGCGATGGGTTGCTAGCACATCGCCTATAAAACATGATCCTTAAGATTTTCGCCCAATCCCTCGAAGGGCTTTTACCATTTGCGCGGCAAGAGAAGCAATTGGTACAGTCTATGTTTTTTCTTTGCTCCCAGACCAGCTTGTAATAAAATCTTGTAACTGTACATTACCTCCGCATGCAATCGTTGATTCGGTGTCACCTTCAATTAAATGCTATAGCATTGCAAAATACCTTCCAAATTCTTTTTAACAAATGGTCTGTCGACGGCATATCTATTGTAATTTAGGATCCTCTTAGTCGTATAATTTGTCGAATGCCTTAATAAGTACCTGATTTAAATATCCCTTTTAAATTAGGGGACAAGGGATTTGGAAATTTGCTCGAGAAGAAAGGTGTGCGAATTCAATTTGGTGCGAATACTTGTTTTACAAGGTTATATTAGTGAGGGTTGAGCTGACATATACAGGTTGGATATATAAGTCGTTGTCTTGTTTGGTAGTTATTTGCGTTTAGACCCGTAGGCTTATTACCTTCTTCTTTTCTCTTTTTTAATATGGCCCCATCGATCGATGCGATGATTTCGCCAATGCCAAAGTAACAAATAAATTTTGTGACGAAAATGTCGGCAACGTTGTACGGTAGAACATGGTCAAACGACCCCCTCCCCCCCCTGTCGGGCTCTTAGCCAACGGATAATGATATCCCTCGGAGACCGCTCGAAAATCGCTAACCGAAGCCCAAGGTGCACCGGGCCCAGCATTGCTCTTCCCCTCGGACGGATCCAAAAACGAACCGTAGTTCTTGATCACACGCGGAGGTAACCCGACTCGTAACTCGGCTTATTACCTAACTCGTTCGCAATCGCGATCGTGTTCATTTTGGCAGTTCTTGTATGAATGTGACAGCTAGCTGATTACGATGCCAATTGTCAGCCCATACATGGACTGTCAAAATGAACACGATGGCGATTGCGAGCGAGTTAGGTAATAAGCCTAATGGTCCATATCGTCTAGTAATTTCCGTTACTTTTTATTAGTAGTACTTATATTGTCGTCCATGTTTCACAAAACTCATCGAGGGAATGGGCAAAAATCATAGGAATCATGTTATAGGCGATGCGGCTAGCCACCTATCACTATTTTGATTCCACTTTCCACCTCTACGCCCTCAGCGTCTTGCTAAACGTGGCCTGTAGGTCTTGTGACCTTAGGCTCCGTCTACCCCGTAAGGGATAAAGACGTGATTTGTGTGTGTGTGTTTGTTTCACATGTGTACCAAATTACAAGTCAATTTCCGATCACTACAAGTACTTAAGTCAAATTTGACTTGCAAGATTTGACTGCACATGCATAGCAAGTAAAACAAACCTACTAATAACCTAAACGCGCTAACATTTCTCCCATAACTTCAAACGACTCGGCGTTAAAATGGTTACGACGAACGTCCATCGATGGGCTTTAATGGTGACAATAAAATTTATCGCAAACCTAAGAGCCGTAAACGGACTGTAAGAGGCCACTGTCCATCGAAGAGGCGTTATATTTGCTATCCCAGTTCACCGAGCAAGGCCTCGCTAGTAATCTTCATAGTTCCGCCATTTTGGAAAAAATAATGTACCTCCCAAAATTTCACGAGAAACTGTTGAAAAATGCGACTGCGATTCATTTCCGATTCGCTGTCAGATCTATACTAAAAATGACCTATACTAAAACTCCATTTTAGATACGAGGTTTTTCCTGACTGTACTTGCATTGTCATCTGTCTTCAAGTCAATCGGACCAACCGTTGAAGAGTTCCCTCCTGCAACGGTACTGGCTGGACCTACAGAATTTTACTGGCAGATTATTGTATTGTCATCTGTATTACACAAATATGTAAAGTTTCAGCTCAATCCGTTGAAGATATCGGCTTCAAAATTGAGTCGCAAGATTCCACTCGGACAAACACACATTGCAAGTTAATATAAAGCTTGTAATAATAGCACCTGAACTGAATAGGAATTCAATCGCTTTAAAACGCCATGGTAAGGTCCCTGTAGAGAACAGCCGAACATACAGACGGATTTTTCCCCGAGCTGATACGGAGACGTTTCCCTCAAGCTTCAATAGTTAGTATAGATGAACCCAAAACCCAAAGGGTAAAAACTGGACTCTATTACTAAGATAGCTGGCGTGGCTAATTAGTTCGTTGAAGTGGCAATGGGCAGGCCATATAGCACAGAGAACAGATGGTCTTTTGGGCCTAAAGGTTCTCTAGTAGAGATCGCGTATCGGCAAGCGCAGCGTAGGACGTCCACCAACGAGGTGGAGGATGACTTGTAGGCTTATTACCTAACTCGCTCGCTCGCAATCGTGTTCATTTTGACAGTTCATGTATGGGCTGACAATTGGCATCGGAATCAGTTAGCTGTCACATTCATACAAGAACTGTCAAAATGGAAACGATGGCGATTGCGAGCGAGTTAGGTAATAAGCCTACTGGTTGAAGTCGCGGGTTCACGGTGGATGCAAGCCGCTTCCAACCAAGGTAAGTGGAGGTCTATGTCCAACAATGGACGTCTTACGGCTGATTTTGATGATGATGATGATATTTAATTGGCATCTGTTCCATGTGGAATAATATAACTAACGCTTGGAAATTGAGCGGTTCGTTGATCAATTTACGAGCTATTTCTCAAGTGTTCCAGTTAATTCTGAGGAAATTAAATTACTTGCCCCAAGCTTGAAGCGGCAGTCTAATTTAATTATATCCTTTGACATTAGCATTACCCAATATAATGCCAGCCAAGGACTTTTACTAAGTAACGTAGTTTTGTAAGGTTGCCTAACTGAATTTATGTACCAGGTACGTCCGAGAATATTTGAAAATTATTCTCTGAATTTCTGTCTAAATTTTTTGGACCTTCGGTGCAGGAGTCCAACTCGCCCTTGGCTAGTTTTTAAAATTTTAATAGTTATACTAGCTACAAAAATAAGTAAAAATTCTTGATTCATTTGATAGTAGCTATCATTTTAAAAACAGCGACTTCTCTCGTCCCTAGTGAGCAGTGTACCACGGGTGTTTGTAATTGTGTCGTACAGACACATCATTCAAACAATCGACGCTTGGCGACAAAAAATCGCATAGTAACGGTCACGTGACAGCTAGCAACAGACAGAAAAATTCGAAGGCTTACCCACCTGCTATGGGTGTAGAGGTCGCGCGTCACGGAATGACGAATTATTTTTTTTTTTATTTTTCTGTGTTTTCATTTTCAGTGATGTTAAGATTTTTTTTATACTAGCTAGTACAAAGTCCCGTAGGTGGTCGCAAGTCCTTATGGCATCGGCGATCGCTCTTCCCATCGTGACGGAGATTTACAAAACACCCTGTATTTTGTCAAACGTTCGATGTAAGAGATTTATTTAACGCGCCCTCCATCGTAAACTATACAGTCTGTTTGTTTTATTGATGCTTGTGATCCTTGACCGAGAAGGGTGAGATATATTTGAATCACTTGTAAGCAATATTATCCGTTCGGCTGTATGTTCTTCTCTATAAGTCGCATTACTCAAACTATTTTCCTGAAATTTTGAGGGTAGTTTTGATACTTTTAACTCAGTTTTTGGAAAGTTGCGCCTACATATATCACGTCTTTATCCCTTACGGAGTAGACAAAGCCTAAGGTAACAAAAGCAAAAAGCCACGTTTAGCACAACACAAATAAACGCACAATAATAACACATAGGCTACTTTTTATCCCGGCGTATGTCGAAAATGAAAATGAAAATGAAAATTTGTTTTTGCGAATTGGCCGCCAAGGGCTCTTTTACATGTCTTTTTGAAACTACTGCATTCGGAAAGACCATCATTGCCAAGAAGAATGCACCGCAAGAAACTTGGCAGAAAGTCATTTTTTCAAGATAAAATGCAGTAAGAATACTTAAATTCTACTTAAATTAAATACATTTATAAAAGGGATGTATAAAGTCCCCGAGCCTTAAGTTATATTAATCTACTAGCTTCTGCCCGCAACTTCGTCTCCGTAGAATTATACATAAAACCTTCCTCTTGAATCACTCTAAGTATTAAAAAAAACCGCATCAAAATCCGTTGTGTAGTTTTGAAAATATAAGCATACATAGGGACATAGGGACATAGGGACAGAGAAAGCGACTTTGTTTTATACTATGTAGTGATAACACAAAAAAATAATAAGTTCAGTGGAGGTGTAAAACGCCTTCTGCGGGATAGCGATAAACGGATCCTATGCAGACGAAGTCGCGAGCAACAGCTAGTACATTCATAAAAGGGCTGTATTAGGTCCCCGAGCCTTAAATTATATTAGTCTACAGTAGAGATGTAAAGTCTCTAGTAGTCAAAATAGTCACTGCCTACCCCTGTGTGAAAGAGGAGTAACGGTATGCACGTATGAGTATTTCCTAGTAATTGCGACGCTCATCACGCCAAAATCTCCATTATCTCCCTAGGGCGTAAACCACCCTCTTATCGCCCCACAACAAAATTGTATACATATTTCAGGCCACACTACATTACCTGACTTGCGAAGCACCTCAAACTCATAAAAGCTGCTATCTGCCCCGAATATCCTTGAGTACTTGGATATTCGCTTATCGGTGTATGATAATACAAAATGGCGGCGGGGATAAAAAGGTAAAGCTGTAATGTCAACGGGTCTTATCACTTTAGTAGATGCCGAACGAGGATGCTGATGACCATAACTTTTTAGATATTGCTTCATTAGGTGGGCTTCATCAGGCGGGGAGCACTATCTGGCGTCTTGTGCATGAATCTTGTAGCTAGCTTTTTTAGGAATCCTACGAATATCATAAACGCGAAAGTTTGTAAGTATGGATCAGGGTACGGGTACAGGGTACAGGATACGTTACATGTAGGTAGTTTTATCGGAACCGAAGGCGGAGTCGGAGTTTTTAAATTTGCTGTATCGGAGTCGGAATCGGAGTCGGAGGCAGGGTCGGATAATTGACGATAGAGTGCACGTAGTGGGAGTCGGGGGGATTCCCCGCGCGACATGTATGAACCTGTTCATAACAGTCGACACAGGCTGTCGCCGCAGCTATGTTATGGTTCGACCTCCGATTTAAGTGTCGGAACCGAAGGTGTAATAATAATCGAATGTTCCGACTTAACGGAACCGGAGTCGAAGCTCCGTAACATCTCTGGTATGGATGATTGGATGGATGGATTTTTGTTACTCTCACACCAGAACGGCTGGACAAATCTGGATGAAATTTGGAACATATATAGATTCTAGTCTGGAATAAAACTAAGGCTACTGTTATCCCGGAAAATGTATAAACTAATTCTATGCAGACGAAGTTGCGGGCAACAGCTAGCTGATAATAATTTTAAGCGTTGCTTAAACAGAAAACGAGTTTGACTTAATCTGTAATTGTGTTGTTTCCCCGAAACTCTGTAACTCGCTAATAAATTAATTATAATCCCTGTATTGTAATTACTCAGTGTCATTTGATTTGCGCTTAGTCGGCTTTAGGCGTGTCGGGGCAAGTCAGAAGAGGCAGCGATTCGATCAAGATTAGAAATACTGACAAGTTGCGTGTGAGTCGCGCGACGTCCTCTAAACTAGAAGATCTTAATAAATACACATATAAATATTGTCAAGTAGTTTTGTACGTAAATAAACAAAAAAGAGCTGATACTCTTCAAACCTGATTTTTACCAAACATGGCTAAGGACCACCGCAAAGAAACTGGCTTTCGAATGAAAAAAACTGCATCGAAATCGGTTTATCGGCTTGAGAGCTATGATGCCACAGGCAGACACACACACACACACAAACACACACACGCACACACACAGAGAGAGAGAGAGAGAGAGAGAGATATCGACGTCAAACTTATAACACCAACCTTTTAATGCTCCTCTCATTTACTCAAAGGTTAACTGGTAGAGATCCCTTATAGGGATAAGTTCGCCTTTGTGCATATATTTAAGTTCTTTTTTTGTGATTTGTTTCTGCTTCTTTATATTTGTACAATAAAGCATTTACTTACTTACTTACTTTTCGCATCGGGGTTTAAAAAAATGTCTTTAAAATAAGTTCTTTTTAAAAATTTCATATACAAGCTTATTTGGAAACTGTACTTGTATTGTAATCCATTCTACACATGTGTACCAAATTTTAAGGCCATCCGACCGCTAGAAGTGGGTCAAATTTGACTTGCGCAAGATTTGACCCAAAAAGGCTAATGAAAAGCTCATAAAAATGAAAATAGTAGACGACGGCTCCGCCCGTCAATTTTTTTTGTACAAATTTATTTGTTGACAATTGCGAGATTTTTCCCATTGTGTGGTGCAATCAAAATGCTCATTTTGTCGGTATATAATACCTTTCTACCCCTGATCAATAATGTACTAATGTATAATGTACTAGCCTTCCGTCCGCAGCTTCGCCCGCGATAAATTAATTTTCCCGCGGTAAAAAGTAGCCTATGTCACTCAGTGATAATGTAGTTTTCTATCGGCAAAAGAATTTTTGAAATCGATCCAGTTGTTTCGGAGCCTATTCAATGCAAACAAACAAACAATCAAATCTTTCCTCTTTATAATATTAGTATAGATGTGTGTGTAATCTATGAAAAGTAAAGTAGTCCAGGGAAATATCTACGCGCCTGATAGATGCTTCTGGTGACCAGCAGGCTGGCAGCTATTGGGCAAAGAATTAGCCTCGCGATTCAACGCGGCAATGCTGCCAGCCTTCTGAGTGCAATGAGCAGTGCCAGTGACCTGGGAGGGGTGTTTTATTTGTAGTTTAAGTTAGGCTAGGTTTAGGTTAATTTTGTAGATAGTTTTTAGTAAAGTTATGTGCTGTACATTTTATCACTTGCACCATTATCCCAATATTTGTCTGAGCAAATTCTTAATTCACCTGCCTCGATGGAACAATGATTGCTTCGCAAATTTCAAAGATTAATTATAGCTGATTGAGAAGTGAAAATTAAATGATTCTGACGAAATAACAATTTGGATAAATTATCCATAACGGAGGAATTGTTTATAAAGAGAAAATAAAACAACTCATTTGAACTTTGTCTTCCAGCGGTATTAAGCATACTTAAAATTGTGAAAGTCTTTGTTGTTTAACAAATAATTGATTGAATATTATAAACTTATTAAATTATTTTACTAGCTGTTGCCCGCAACTCCGTCTGCATAGAATTCGTTTATCGCTATCCCGCAGGAATTACGCAATTTTCCGGGATAAAAAGTAGCCTATGTGTTATTCCAGACTAGAATCTATCTATGTTCCAAATATCATCCAGATCTGTCCAACCGTTCTGGCGTGATTGAGTAACAAACATCCATCCATCCATCCATCCATACTTATAAGCTTTCATGTTTCAGTATTAGTAGGATATTTTTCGTTTCTGTCATAGTTCATTATCTTTATTTACACTAAGATTTCAAAGCTGAATAGTTAGAAGCGGATGAATTAACAACCAATTAGTTTTTGAGTAAAGCAAGCTTTTTTTGCTAACACTACATATTTTGCAGATGCTGGCATTGTCATCCATCCAACATGTGTACCAAATTTCAAGACAATCCGACCACTACAAGTGGGTCAAATTTGACTTGCAAGATTTGACCCACACAAACACACATTGCAAGTGAAATCAGTTTTTGTTCAATATGCCATTATAAATATGATATTTCAAGAATAGGATATTTTTGTGGACTGTGTTTTTATCACATTACTTGCATTATCATTCATCCAACATGTCTACCAAATTTCAAGTCAATCCAACCACTACAAGTGTGTTAAAGTTGTCTTGCAAGATTTGACCCACACACATTGCAAGTATAATAACAGCTGAAAAAAAAAGCTTGTTAAAATTACTTCCATGCTGGTCTGGGAGCAAAGAAGAAACATAGAATGTACCACTTGCTTCTCTTCCCGCGCAGATGCTAAAAGCCCATCGAGGGAATGGGCGAAAATCATAGGAATCATGTAATAGGCGACGCGGCTAGCAACCCATCACTATTTCGATTCCATTTTTTGCCATCTATACGCCTACAATCTTGCTAATCGTGGCCTAGGTCTTGCCGCCTTAGGCTCTGTCTACCCCGTAAGGGATAAAGACGCGATTTGTGTATGTGCGTGTTGCTAAACTTAAAATCACGCCATTGTTTAAATCTGCCTCATCACAAGGACCCATTGACTCTCATGTAAGCTAAGACTGAACTATAGTGGCCATTGATAAAAGAGCCCTTACCCCGTGATAGCTAGAACCAACAACAAGCAAGATGTTCATCGAATTATACGACTCTATTTTCAAGACTGTATGGGTCAGAGTAGTTTTTAAAGCAAGTGTTGTGTGTGGTGCACTGTATAGAGTGCTTTGAACAACTCAACAGGATCAAGTGGCTTTAGTTTTCAAACCGACTAGAACTAAGCTCTGTCAGCTGTAGACAACGTGAGTCTGTCTATAAAATGTTTTCAAAATGGCTGAAATATGACCGTAAAGCGTGTCAGCCAAGTTCAGAGTAAAATGAACTGGCGACGCTCGCTGCCGTGTGTATATTTACACGTACCATTTCGAGACTTCCATGCTGGTCTGGTAGCAAACAAGAACACAGAATGTTCCAATGGCTTCTCTTCCCGCGCAGATGGTAAGAGCCCATCGAGGGAATGGGCGAAAATCATAGCAATCATGTTATAGGCCAGGGGTTCCCAAAGTGTGCGCCGCGGCGCCCTGGTGCGCCGTAGAAAGTAAAGAGGGGCGCCGTGAGTTCTATCATTATCCGAAACCACAAATGTTCGCGGGTACCTATTTGAGCGCTCGCATCGGTAAATAATATAGCAACAGTACAACTTTAGCTAAGGCAGGGCGCCGTTACAAAATACTAAACTTGTAACTGCGCCGCAGGTTGAAAAAGATTGGGAACCCCTGTTATAGGCGATGCGGCTAGCAACCCATCCCCTACTCTTACTATTATTACTACTATTACTATCTTATTTTTTGTACGATCCAATGTATATCACCTGTGTATCACAAATAAATGACTATTCTATTCTATTCTATTCTACTTTGAACCCATTTTTTTGCCATCTAAACGTGGCGTGTAGGTCTTGCCATCTTAGGCTCTGTTTACCCGGTAAGGGATAAAGACGTGATTTGTGTATATGTATGTGTAAATGGATGCGTTGGGAGGCGAAGGCCTAGACGGACGTTCTGAAAAAAGACCAGGTTCGAAAATACCATAAGCTGACGAGCGCGTATGATTGAGGAATGTGGAAGCGAAAGAGGTAAGTAAGTAAGGAAGTAAGTAACAAAGTAGGGTCTGCTATGGGAAAGAGGCGGTATGTATGAAATCACTACATAGTATAAAAGTTTTTCCCTATGTATGCTTAGATCTTTATAACTACGCAACGGATTTTGAAGCGGTGTTTTTCAATAGATAGAGTAATTCAAGAGGAAGGTTTATATCTAGCAGACGAAGTCCCGGACAAATAATACTTATAATTAACGTACCTACTCACAAAATTTAATGAGATACGGTCGAGAAATGCGACCTGTAGAGAACATACGATATTAAGCAGACTATCCATCCATCTTGTGGAGATTTCCCAGCTCTAATGACCATCAGTAGGTATGCTTAGTGTAAGTTTTTGGTCACAAAATACGTCTCGAACGCGTTTGCGTTAAAATGTCAAATACTATGAGAACAGTTTGTTGCCGTTTTGATCCGCAAGTGGCGCTGCCAATTATTCCATAGTAATTGAGGCGTTTAAACGTGAACGCGTGCGGGACGTTTTTATATGCGAAAACTTACACCATAGGCTCAGATATCTCTCACGGGGTAGACAAAGCCTGGTTATCAGATGTTTATTAGATATATGAGCCATTAAAATTATACAGAAGCCTAATAATCTTCCAAAAAACAACGAAACCAAACTTTATGAGTTCGCACAAGTTGGCAGTCACGTCGAAATTCTCAACAGCTGTTCTACTCAAAAAGTTTAAGATTTTACGTGTCAGATCGCTTTTTCCATTAAACAGCACATGTCTAAGAGGAACTTTGCCAAGCCGTGTCAAGTAATTCATGTTCATCGGTTTGACTTTAAGGCGAAGCATGATTTTAAATTGAAATGAATTTCGGCCTCTTAAAAGATATTTCGAAGAGGCTAATAGACGCTACGGGTGACCGCAGAGCTGGCAGTTTCCTTGGACAGTGTATTAATATCGCTGTCCAAAGGGGGAATGCTGCCAGCGTCTGTGGAAAAATGCCACGGGGGCCCCTCTTTTTTATATAATTTTCTTAAGATTAGTTGTTTCATTTTTAATTTAATCATAATTTAATTTATTTTTAACTAGCGACCCGCCCCGGCTTTGCACGGTATATTATGCAAGTATTATACATATAAACCTTCCTCTTGAATCACTCTATCTATTAAAAAAAAACCGCATGAAAATCCGTTGTGTAGTTTTGAAGATATAAGCATACATCGGGACATGAGGACAGAAAAAGCGACTTTATTTTATACTATGTAGTGACTATACATATAAACCTTTCTCTTGAATTACTCTATCTATTACAAAAAGCCGCATGAAAATCTGTTGTGTAGTTTTGAAGATATAAGCATACATCGGGACATGAGGACAGAAAAAGCGACTTTATTTTATACTATGTAGTGATGATTCCCCTTTTGTATTTTTTTTTCATGAATATATTGTTATTTCATTTTTAACAGTTCTTTTTGCTGACTGTCCTAACATCATGTATTCTACACATGCGTACCAAGTTTCAAGTCAATCCGACAATTACAGTTTGACAACAAATATAATGCGCATCGGCAGTATTCGTTTGCGCAGAGAAGCGCAGACCAGTTTCCGATGGTAGCCGAACGTAAATAATCTATATTGAACTTTATTTGCAAGCGCAACTGGCAGAGTATTGCTTGCTTTGCATTCTTAGCTCTGGCCCGCTTACACGATTTTGCCATTGTTGGTACGAAATCGATCGACCAATAACAGCGCCAGAGTTTAGCGCGCGTAGAATTCTATTTTATCATTGGTGTATCGTAATTTCCCGCGCTACTAAAATTGCTCTACTGCGCAGGTACATCGTGGAGCATTATTTTTGTTGTCAAACTGTACAAGTGAAATTTCTAAACGACACTGAAAATTAGAACACAGAAAAATCCGAAAAGTAAAGCTATGGCTGGGAATCGAACCCGGATCCTCGTCATTCCGTGACGCGTGCTATACCCCTACACCGCCCATAGCAGGTGGGTAAGCCTTCGAATTTTTCTATCTGTTACCAGCTGTCACGTGACCTTGTTACTATGCGAATTTTTGTCGCCATGCGTCATCAGTTTGAATGATGTGTCTGTACGACACAATTACAAACTCCCGTGGAACATCTACTGCTCACCAGGGCCGAGAGAATTACAATGAGTCAAATTTGACTACAAACTATTGAATGAAAGAAAGAAAATAAAGAAAAAGTTTACATGTAATTACAACAAAAATTATAAATGCGAAAGTTTGTGAGGATGGATGGATGTGACGATGTGAGTGTTCTTCGTTATTCACGTTGAAACGACTAGACGGATTTGGATAAAATTTGGAACGGAGATAGCTGGTGCTCTAGGTTTTCTTTTTATAACTTTTCTTATTTGTAAATATAGGTTTTTTATAGTTATTTTTAGCATAGATATGTGGTTTTTAGGATTAGTGTTTGTGAAATGTTTTAGAAAATATACAAAGTGAATTTAAAAAAAAAATAACTTCACTAATTTGCGACTTTAATAATTACCTATTGCAATCAACACCAATTACTATCAACATCAATTCTTAAGTCTAATTCTACGTTGACGAAGTCGTGGGCAGCTAGTGTATTAAGTTCCAATGTCAATGCTATAAACAAGTACCGTCAACAAAAAAGGTGTATAGAAAAATGACAAAAAAATATACACGAACTTTAAACATACATTACCTAACAACGTCGTGTTATCACGTCCCCCGCACGCGCCAAATGCTACTTTAAGAAGTTTGTCCCAAAATGTCAAGTGTAACAAAACTTTGGTTGACTCGAGTAAAAGTGTTTCGTTAAACAAATGGCAACGGAGAGCAAATAATAAATGCTCTTTGCTTGACACAACGATTAGTATTTCAATCAATCAATTTTTAAAAAGCAATAGTGCCACCGATACTGTCGATGATTCCGCCAATGTCGAGGTTGAAGAAGACATTGGCGTTAAAATTTAACCGTTGTTCGGTGGCTTTGATGTACGGTAGCGGAACTCAGTTGAGAATCTAAACCAGACAACGCATACATTGATTTTGTTAGACTAGATTAGTAGTTCGGTTTTATTCCGCAACACATTTGTCTTTACCTTTTTTTTCTGTTTTTACCTTTTTTGCTATTCTGACCGCTTCATAATTGATGGTTACCGTTTTTTATTTTGATATTTCTTGGCTGCCACGATACAGGCTGTGCCTAGTGTGGAGTCATTGAATTTTCTAATACTGTATTTCGTTTCTACTTTGGAAAATAAATTTTACTTTACTTTACTTTACTTACTTTAATAAGTAAGGGTTAGAAAAAAGTTCTATGACATTTTATAAAACTTTGAAATGGCTGAACTGTGATATTTTTAACCCCCGACGCAAAAAAGGGTGTTATAAGTTTGACGTCGATGTCTGTGTGTGTATCTGCCTGTGGCATTTTAACTCTCAAGCGGATGGATCGATTTGGATGAGGTTTTTTTCATTCGAAGGCCAGTTTCCTTTCCTGTGATTCCAAGCCATGTTTGGTAAAAATCGGACTATCAATTTGAATGTCAGCTCTTTTCCAAAGTGATGTTAGGCATTTTTGGAGTTTTTTTAATTTTGATTCGCCAATCTCGAAAATTACCATAAACTGATGGACGGAGTCGCGGCAGCCTAGTGGTTTGACCGGTAGCCTCTCAAGCAGAGGGTCGTGGGTTCGAATCCCGTGCTCGCACCTGAGTTTTCCGGAATTTACGTGCGATATCTCATTCGAAATTTACCATGAGTTTTTCGGTGAAGGAAAACATCGTGGAGGAAACCTGCACACGACTGCAAAGCAATTCAAAGGTGTGTGTGAAGTTCCCAATCCGTACTGGGCCCGCGTGATAACTAGAGCCCAAGCCCTCTCATTCTGAGAGGAGACCTGTGCCCAGCAGTGGGACGTATGATGATAATGGACGGAAATTACATAGAGGTTATAATTATCATAAGGTCCTTGTAGCCCTTAGCCCTGTAATTTGAGTTGCTACAACACACCGTCGGACACTCCCACCTGTCCTTTGTAACTTAGAACGGAATGAAGGGTACCGCGAAGTTAGCACTTCACAAAGACGCCTCGTACTTGAAAGTTTGTAACATACAAGATACAACCTCGGTATAACCGAGCATAGAGGAATTAACCACTAGTGACTCTGAGCTGAAATGAGGAAAGATAACGTAACCTATAAATGACATTTTAGATACAAGCTTTTCTGTTGACTGCACTTTTTGTTGACTGTACTTGCATTGTCATCCGTCCTATATATGTGTACCAAATTTCAAGTCAATCGGACCAACCGTTGAAGAGTTCCCTCCTGCGGAGACGATCCTGGCTGGACCACCAGAATTCCACTACCAGATTATTGTATTGTCATCTGATTTCCACAAGCATGCAAAATTTTAGCTCAATAATATGAAGATATCTGCTTCAAAATTGAGTCGCAAGATTCCACCTGGACAAACATGCATACATCAATAAAATATCAAATTTCAACTAGTTTGAGTGATTTGCAGGTGGCAGGACCTTGTGCTAATTCCACTTGGCTAGCTACTACTGTCTTGCTCGCCAGTCCTGCCGCTAACCAGCAGTGTATACGCTGCTGCGTTTCGCCGTGGAGAGTAAGACGGTGGATTTACATGAGGTACACCTTGCTGCTCAGAGTTGCTCAGCGAGCTATGAGAGCTTATGCCTGGTGTTTCTTTAGGGGATCGAATCAGAAATGAGGAGATACGTAGAAGACCAAGAGTCACCGATATAGCCAAGAGAATTAGCCGTGGAAACCGCGGATTAGCAAGCGCTGAGTAGGACGTCCACCAACGAGGTGGACGGATAACCTGGTTAGTCGTGGGTTCATGGTGGTTGCAAGCCGCTTCCAACCGAGGCAACTCGAGGTCTAAGCTGGAGGTCTGTATCCAACAATAAACGACCTCTGGCTGATATCGTGATGACATTTTATCCACAAGAAAACTGCCAATTTCAATCTGTTCATAACCTTTACCGTATTCGTATCAGAACAGGATCCCTAAATCTAACACGCCCTGATTCAAAGCCTGATTCTCAACAGACCACAGCGAAATCGGGCTTATATAATCCGTTTACGGCACCGCTGCCGGACGCCGCGGCCGGCCATCTTGTTTCCGGCGGCCGCATCCGGCACCAGGATTAAGTTTACGGTACTGAAGTTTAATTTGTGATTTCTCTTGAGTTGCATGTGTCTTACTTGATTGAAGTATAGAGGAATTGACCACAGATATCAGATATACCAAAGATTGCATAATTCAGATTTTTACAAGCTTCATATTAACTTGCAACGTGTGTATATTTGCCCGGGTGGAATCTTGCGACTCAATTTTGAAGCAGATATCTTCAACCCATTCAGCTGAAATTTCGCATACTTATGTAAGTCAGATGACAATGCAATAATCTGGTAGAGAACCGAATGCTGGTCTGGGAGCAAAGGAAAAACATAGAATGTACCAATTGCTTCTCTTCACGCGCTGATGGTAAAAGCCCATCGAGGAATGGATGAAAATAGGAATCATGGTTATAAGCGATGCGGCTGACAACCCATCACTATTTGGATTCCCCTTTACACCTATACGCCCGAAATCATGCTAAACGTGGCCTTAAGGTCTTGATACCTTAGGCACTGTACCCGTAAGGGATAAAGACGTGATTTATGTATGTATGTATGTATGTAAAACAGAATATACAACATGGCCTCTCGCTAAAGGCGTCCAGCACGAACTTCTATTATTCTCCAATGGCCCAGCTCTCATAACGAGTAAACTTCCTTGACGATTTTATTAAAACAACGGACAACTTTCGAGAGCGGCTATTAGCTTCGTTTGTATTAAAACGTTATTATTTTTCCACGTTTCGCTTTAACTAAGGCCTCTAGCGTAGTGAAATAAGAGATCGTGTCACGTAACGCGAGGAAACGCAACGATATCGTACATGGGCGATATTTTTTATTACAAACTTTATTACCTTGCAATGTACGTTAGTCCGGGTGGAATCTTGCGACTCAATTTTGAAACAGATATCTTCATCTGATTGAGCTGAAATTTAGAATACTTATGTACGTCAGATGACAATATAATAATCTGGTAGTAAAATTCTGGTGGTCCAGCCAGGACTGTCTCCGCAGGAGGGAACTCTTCAGCGGTTGGTGCGATTGACTTGAAACTTGGTTCACGTATGTAAGACGGTTGGCAATGCAAGTACAGTCGACAAAAAGTACAGTCAGCAATACAGCTTGTATCTAAAATGTTTTTTTTTTAGGTAAGGTTTTTTGATTCCACTTTCCACCTATACACTCATAATCTGGCTAAACATGGCCTTTAGTCTCTGGCTACCTCCTAAGGGATAAAGATGTGATTTATGTATGTATGTATTTTATAATGGCCGGTTCATAGCAAGAGTTCCTTAGTTCGAGTTGGACACGTAATTCTTTAAACGTCTTACGAATCGATGAACGCCGGCTGCACTCACGAAAAAGCATGACTCATTGCGTTACGTTTCGCCTGACGTAAAAGTGTGCAAGAGAGAGCGCGGAACAAGCGACAGAGAGGCACGATCGACAATATGTTTCTTTATGACTTTATCATGTGAAACTATCGTTCGTGAACCGACTTTGCAGACAATCGGTTTTTTATGATTATATATTGTCTTGTACTTGCCTGTTTTATATGTATATTGAGGGTAGATTATTACGAAGATCGTGTTTTATAGTGTAGGCAGTTAGTCTCAGAATAAACGGATTAAGAGTAACACGTCTATTATTTAGCAGCCTCATTATCCCAACCCAAATTTCAAGACAATTGACTAATAAAAGTAGGTTAAATCAGCTTGCAAGATTTGGCCCGAATAAACAACAACAAACGTCAAGTCAAATAAAAGCTTGTCATTTGTTAAGCCGGTTACTCGTTTGTGCTGAGATAAATACATGCAGGGAAAGGTGAGGGCAAGCCTTATTGGACGCGGGTGAAAGTTCACCGTCGGAGCGGTGCGACCTGGAGCGGAGTGACTTCGATCACTGCCGGTCGACACGTTACCCGGCCCGTGGAGTCGGAACGTGGGCCGCTTGTCTTTTTCAAGACAGGCCGCGAGGAGTAAACCTCTATATAAAATCCAGAGGTTTGCACCCGCGGGTGCTTTTGGTGACGGACGCGATCATGCCTTCAGTACAGCTCTGCTGTCAGAGTTGTACATGAGGGTGTGAGAGCTGACGTGAGGGTCGGAGGGCATAAGTCGTGAGCGGCGTGGCTTCGGCCACTGTTGGTCAACACGTAACCCCGGCTTGTAGGCGCCGGGAACGTCTGCCGCTGTCTTTTTCAAGACGGGGGCCACGAGGACACAACCTGTATAAAAAATCCAAGCACCAGCTGCGGAGGGCGGGAATTCCCAAACCTGCATTGTGCAAGTGCCGCGAAGAGGGAACCCCATCCCGGGGTGGTCGTGGGGCGTCGCGGTGACACCGAGTGCTCCCGTAACGCCTCACATACCACCGAATAGGGAATCTGTGTGATTTTTAGTGGGTATGCCTGCCGTCGCGAGAGAGCCACACATACCCCCGGTAACCCCGTACCGGACTGACGACCGGATAGCCTAGTGGTTAGTGACCCTGACTATGAACCTTGAGGTCCTGGGTTCGAATCCCTTTAGGGGCAGACGGTTGTATGATGAATACGAATGCTTGTGCCTGAGTCATGGATGTTGTATGTATTTATCTACATTATTATAAGTATGTTTATCCGTTGCCTGGTACCCATAGTACAAGCTTTGCTTGGTTTGGGGTTGGGTCAATTGCTGTAATTTGTCCCAAGATATTTATTATTTATTATTATTATTCATATGGCGCATTTTCCACACCATAAAACAGGTACTCGTTTTACGGTTGCAACACACAGAGAAATAACCGGCTTTATAACTTAACTTATTGCAGCTTATACATTTTAAATTTAAGCAAAGCACTAATCCCACCGCATAATCTAGACCGACCGCTTAAGCGAGTCCTCGTCCGCGCGGTGTAGGGGCGCGAGGTGGGACGACCGCGGGGGCCGAGAGCGGTGCGGGCGGCAGGCGCACTACCCGCCCGCACCTCTCTCGGTCCCCTTTGTCGTCATGCCCCGCGCCTCTTGGCGGTCGGTCTATAGTCGCATCACGTGACAACCATGAAACGTTAAGACCATAAGGATTTCAAAGTTAATCTGCACTTGAAACTTTAACTACAAGTTAGAACGCCCAAATTTGTTGAATTAACTCGTTAATTCTAACGAGTTGTATTTCGCGGGAAAGTCCAAATTTTAATGTATGTAAATTACAGTCTTGCTATTCGCTCGGTGAAGCTGTAATTGCGGTGGAAAAAGTTTGAAAATTCTGTAACATCGAAACTTTTCGATCATTTAAGGTGAGAAAATAATGTTGAAAACAGTTGAAGGGAATCTTGACAGTCTATGGTCTCAAGTTCTCCAGCTAATGCTTTTAAAGCACTTAGAATCACAACCGCTACACCATTTCCTATAGGGATCCTTTAACCCGTCAAGCGTCCAAGCGACTACAGTAGTCCCGAACTTTTTCGGGCGGGAGGCTTAAAGAGAGAGCGAGAAGCACATTTAGCGGGTTTTCGCTGGCTCTTCCAAGGCAGGAAGACCTGGCCAGTGGCGTGAATGCATAATGCAGTCCCTAGGACATTTCCCGCCCGAAAAAGTTAGGGACTACCGTAGTCGCTTGGACGCTTGACGGGTTAAGTACATTGTTTTTGACATATATTTGTGAAGTCTTCTCTCTGTGAAATGAAAAATTTCCTGCCTTTTTAAATAATGATAAATTATTACGAGAGATGTGATATCTTGTTCATTTACTTTCCTTTAACGTTGAAAGGATTAGTTCAGACAGGAGCTTACCTGAAACAGAGGAAAAGTCAAATTAATCGTTAAACAAAATGCGTAAATTTTGGCCGCTTTTACAGCCTCATAGGGCATACAATGCCTGAGACAAAGGTGATGTTATTTACAAAAATGTGAGAATTATTAACGTTTGTTTGAGTGGAATTTCAACCACTTCTGTTTTGGTTGGTTTCAATTTTGATACAAGGAGCTTTAATGACAAACAAATAAGTTCTAAGCAGCCTTTTTGAAGCAGTAAATTTTGTTGACGGAACTTGTATTTGTCATCTGATCTACATTATGTATACCAAATTTCAAGTCAATCCGAATGAAAAGGTCAGAAAGGCTTGCAAATACAAACAGCGTAAACTAAATAAGAGTTTGCAATCCTACTAATGTTATAAATTTCAGATCTGGATGAAATTTGGAACATAGATAGATTATAGTCTGGAATAAAAAATTCCATGCTGGTCTGGGAGCAAAGGAAAAATATAAAATGTACCAGTTGCTTCTCTACCCGCGCAGATGGTAAAAGCCCATCGAGGGAATGGGCGAAAATAATAGGAATCATGTTTAGGCGATGAGGCTAGCAACCCATCACTATTTTGATTCCATTTTCCACCTATACGCCCACAATCTTGTTAAATATGGCCTGTAGGTACCTGTTGCCTTAGGCCCTGTCTACCCCGTAAGGGATAAAGACGTGAGTTGTGTATGTGTGTGTATGTATGTATAAAAAATGTTTTTGTGACAGAAACTTTTTAATTACAAATATTTAGTTTTATTACTCTCATGTAGTCATGGTCATTAGGAGTGCATTTTAAAAGGATCGCCTTTTCATTTCTGTTGCAAATTCAGCTAACGAGAGCAATCTAGGCCATGCATTTTGCGGTGAACATTTTAAAGGAGAATGTTACGTTTTAATAATGTTAGACTGCAATTTTAACGCTTGTCCGGGTGTCCGGGAATAGTGTGAAAAAGGCGTTATGAGTTAGCTGAAAGGCGCGACGCTAAAGGAATAAAAAACGACGCAGTTAAGTAGTTAGGAACTGAAATCAATCCCGTCAGTAAATTTATGTCTTACAGTGAGTTGAACGATACATTTAACAATGTACTAGCTGTTGCCCGCAACTTTGTCTGCATATAATTCGTTTATCGCTATCCCGCAGAAATTACGCAATCCGTTCTTAATGGATGCCTGCGTCATAGTAGCTTTATGCATGCAGTCTCAGCCCAATCGGTTTAAAATTGACAAAGTTTCATGCAAACTTTCACCCCCTATTTTATCCCCTTGAGGGTAGAATTGATCAAAATCCTTTCTTAGCGGATGCCTACGTCATAACATTTACCTGCATGCCAAATTTCAGCCCGATCCGTCCAGTGGTTTGGGCTGTGCGTTGATAGATCACTATGTCAGTCAGTCAGTCACCCTTTTCAGTCACCCTTGAGTTATACATATTTAGAAGTCATGTGGTCTGAGATTGAAGTCTATAAGCTTCAGATTCCTCTCTCCACGCAATTAATCTCGGTAATTAGTTTCCGAAAGTCATCTAACTAATCTACCGAGCTATTCATATCTGAACTAGTAATCAATCATATCGAGCGAGGCGAGGCGTCTCCGTATCAGCTCGGGCAATAATTCTTTCGCATATCCGGCTGTCTGTTCTCTACAGGTCGCGTTTCCAAACAGTCTCGTGAAAGTTCGTGAGCAAGGGCCTTACCATAACGTCTTAATGCAATTCAATTCCGACTCAGTTCAGGTTTTCGCTGTAATTTTTAGTGTATATATTAAACGACTAAAAAGGGCTAACGTGTGCCCTTAAGGATGTGAGAGTTGGTCGATGGACCACCTCCTCACAATCGCCACTAACCTCTCAAAAGATCATTAAAAAAAAATTGTATGGATATGATAGCGAGCGCAATTAAAACATCATGGCAAGGTTCAAATAATTATGTAGTTTTTGTCGATTCAGTTTTCGGAAATTGTTAAACACGACGAAACCGTAGGGGCTGAAAGTTGAAGACCTGTTTGATTTCGTTCAAAATAATTTGTATAAAACGTTGAGGCGTCGAGTCTCTGGGGCTCGGAGGCAAAGGAGCTATTCAGGGAGCTGGGCCGCAGACTGACAGGGGCTGCAATCCCCGCTCTGGTTCGTGGCTGGTTCAAAGGGTTGCCATGTTCAAAGAGGAAACGCGGCCAGCATAATGGGAAGTTTCGAACCAGGCACAAAACAAGGGAGGGATTTTTTGAGTTCATTTTTAATCATTTTTAACTTACTTTACTTTACATCAACTTTCCTAGTTTTAGGGTTCTTTATTGTTATTTAGTTCTTAATAGTTTGTATATTAATAAAAATATTAATTTCATACGGATGTATGAAAGTGGACTGACTAAACAGATCTATATGGGGAGTGTGAATGGTTGCGTTGGGAGAGGAAGGCCTAGGCGGACGTACCGAGACCAAATAGGAGACGTTTTGGAAAAATGTCAGGTCAGGATTACCCGAAACCGACGAGCATGTATGAAGAGATTGATGAATGTTGATGAAGCGAAAGAAGTTGTATGTCAGGATCGTAGCAAGTGGAACAAAGTAGTCTCTGCCTACCCCTGTGGGAAAGAGGCGTGGCGGAATGTATGTGTGTATTCACTTCATTTGTAAATTATATTCAAAAGCTGGCCAATATTTCGCTCAGCGAATAAGCATTGCCATACAACGTGGCAATGCTGCCAGCCTTCTGGCCACCCTCCCCATTGGCGGCGATTTGGGAGAACATTTTTATCTTTAATTTAATAATAGTTTTAGCTAGGTTTAAGTTATTTTTGACTGTTTTTATTATGACTTCTTTTTGTTGGCGTCTTAACCTCCTAACTAAGCTTAATTTAAATGTAAGTTTAGTTCACTCATCTCCCGAGAGATGGCGATGTACCGTCGGACGCGAATGCTGAATCGCGCTATCGTTTGTCCGACCTAGAATGTATAAGATACCTAATTTTTATTGAATGAATAAATAATCTAAATCTAAATCTAAACATCATGATTAATCTAAAAGTTAACTAAATATACAAAACTTAAAACTAAATAAATATACCTAACTATTTAAAGAAAACACCATCTAAAAGTCCCTCCTGCGGCATAGACCCCAACACACTGGCGGCATTACCTCTCTGTACAGCCAGAGAAATTCGCTGGGACAGGTAAGCGCCAGCTCTGGGGTCTCCTGAGGTCTCTACCAGCCGGGACGACAAGGCTCTCATGAAAGCCCTCAGAATGTATAAGTGGTTAAGGATTTTTTATTTTAATTAGAATTTATTTAAGAGTTCTTATCTCAATGTTCACTTTTAAAGAACGCCCTTTTTAATTTAGTTTTATGTGCAAGCACTATTTCTTTTCCAATAGAACGAAAGTTATCAAAAACTTCTCTTTTGAGTCTTTAAAGCCGAAGCTCCTGTGTAAATTGATACCTTATTGCTTTGTACGGTTCTCTTTAACAAAACTATAGTTATACGCTTAAAATTCTCGGCCGCGATGAGGAATTCCACTCCGGGAGAATCATCCCGGCTCCCCACAAAGGAAATGTAGGTCAAATCTTTCATTAGTGGACAAGAAAAGACGCATTTTAAGGCATGTCTTAGCGTTGATGTGTTAATAACGGTTGGGAGGCGGAATTGATTTTAACTTGTGTGGGAATATCGTGTTGTGAAGGCGGTTCTATAACTATGTATATGCCTATGTAGGTGCCTAATGGGTTAGCCGCTGTTAGATCTAAGACACCGATTTCTAACAAATCCGTAGTTAACGCACTCGGAATGTTTATGGTTATTTTTCACTTTGTAAAGGTATTAAAAAAAACTGAAATTCAATATTTAAATATTTAAAAAACAATGATGAAGAGGCTAGTAATAAAATATAAAATATCAATATTTTGATATTTTTACATTAATAATAGGTTTTTAATACAGTTGCTCAAAAAGTGTCCTTTTTTGGCTGTTTTGCGTGCGAAATTTCGTTTTTGCGCACTAGTGCGATTTATTTTTCTATTTTTTTAATTTGTACTTGTTCCAGTTTACGACTACTTACCGAAGAGTTATTATAATGTTAGTATGAAGCAAGAGGTAATAAAATTAAAAACCTATTGAGATTTTATATTTTATTACTAGCCTCTTCATCATTATTTTTTAAATATTGAATTCCTAAAAATATTTCTTACTAAGGTGTCTGGATGGAACGGAATAGCGTGGGAATAGCTGCCGAAACGCCTGTCAAAGCGGAGGCGTTTTTCCAACTGCAAGCATGGTTTGTAAGGTTCTAAAGGCAACAGTAGTTTTTGTTTATACAATTTAAATATTTCCACACAAATAATCGAACATAATGATACTAAAATAGTATAATAGTAAAGTATTATATGACTATAAAATTATTTTTCACCTCACTTGCTCGAAAAGGCTGTCTTTCTCCTTCAAAATCTGCGTGGAAAAGTGCTTTTTCCCCGCTTGCGTGGAAAAGGTTTTTGAAATTCGAACGTGACGATGACCACCATTGCCCACCTACTCATATACTCCGAAATTAGAACTTTGAACTTCGTATGTTGTCGTCTCGCTTATACGAATAGTACTTATTAGGTGAATGAGAAGGACGGAATAATACGAACTTCAAATGTCGAACTTGTTATCAAACACCCCTAACTTTTTCATCCGATAAAAAAAACATAATGTCACGTTCAGAAACGCGATCCGGTATCCAGTATTAATTTATTTTAAAATCCGTTACTTCCTAAGTTATTTTCAAGATTTGCTAACTTTCGTTGCTAAAAGAAAAAACGATTTTGGTTTTTATTAATTATTTTAATTTGTGGTTAGCCACAAAAATAGCAACCAAGCAGGAAAAAACAGATATTATGATGCAAATTCAGAACGCGCCCCATTTTTTTTAATTCAGTCTAGTTAGTGCGATTTTTTAACATTCTTTTTAAAAATATATCTATGATTAGAAAAAAAAAAAGTTTTTAGAGATTGCTCGTCGGGAAACCGAAACGTTGACCAAAATTGTTGTTTGGTTTATGATAAAACAGTATAATAGGTACACAAGAAATTAATGTGATAGAACAATCAGAAAAAATAGTTTTACTTATTAGATTATTAGACTAGGCTGTATGGGCTTAGATCCTTTTACCTTTTTTATTTAGAAGAAAAAGAATAAAAAAACTGATTTACTATTACACTGTTTTTCTTTCATTCACCATTTTTCTCGCTGTAGTGAGGTGAAAAATTGTGTGTTTCGCTCGGCAGCAAAGTTGTTTAGTATCTCGTGCCTTGAAACCCTCGCGACGCTCAGGATTCTTCTTTTGAACCACTCGCTTCGCTCGTGGTTCAATCATAGAATCCTTCGCTTGCTCGGGTTTCAATTCAGGCACTCGCGCCAAACAAACACTTTGCAGCCTTGCATAACAAATAACTATTCTTCTTATAAAAAAAAATATTTGAAAACACTGTCATAGCAAAAGCCTTTGCCTTATGAAATATGAAAGCTAATAAAAAACGCTTTTAATTTGTCAAATATTTTCACTGCTAAAATTGGAACTTTTATTCTATGTTGTGTTTTTTTTCGCAACTGTATTAATAAACGTTGTGATACACGCGCGTAAATGTCATTCTCCACTCATCCCGAGTCTTGCCACTCGTGAAGTAATGACATACTTTCCGCACTAGCATCGAAATGTACTATTCTTTCTTTATTGTACCTGTTAAACCGGTGCCGCCAACTCATTCCCGAGTATAACCTCAAAGCGCTCTAGCTGAAACTTGACGTGCACCATTACTCAACCAAATCGACCTTTAAATTCCATATTTTCAACAAACTAGAACCGCTAGGTCGGGAAATATGGCCTCTATTTCAGAATCCTAACGCCATATGTTCCCGAAGGAATTTTTACTCCGAGGCGACGCGGACGGCTGGTTCCACCATTTGCAAGGGTTATATGTGGGCTGTCTATCGAGCCATTGTAGCTGGCACAGCGGAAGTACACTAATGAAAAAACGTTTTGAAAACTTTTGAAATACAAACATACATAAAGAGTAGGTACTATCAAATGAATCAAGAATTTTTATTTCTTGATTTTTAGGTTTACTTTTGCGGTTTTACCGTTAGAAATTAAATTTCTGAATGTCAGTGAAAAATAGAACACAGAAAAATCCGAAAAGTAAAGCTATGGCCGGGAATCGAACCCGGATCCTCGTCATTCCGCCACGCGTGTTATACCCCTACACCACCCATACTACTACCCATATACTAGCATGAGTGGTGTAGGGGTATAACACGCGTCACGGAATGACGAGGATCCGGGTTCGATTCCCGGCCATAGCTTTATTTTTCGGATTTTTCTATGTGTTCTAATTTTCACTGACATTTAGAATTTTTTTTAATACATAAATAGATAAATAAAATTCTTCCATGCTGGTCTGGCAGTAAAGAAAAAAACATAGAATTTACCAGTTGCTACTCTGCCCGCCCATGGTAAAAGCCCATCGAGGGAATGGGCGAAAGTCTTAGGAATCATGTTATAGGCGATGCGGCTAGCATCGACAAATAATTATCCAGATAAGAAATTATCTAAATAACGCCCAACTCTGGCTGAAACCAGTGTTGTTTACTTCGCTGACGCTTTTGGCTCATAATAGCGTTAAATAACGCAACAATGTTGTGGCATAACATTAATTCTAAACTCGTGGCTTAATTAAGTTGCCAGGTAAGTCTTTGTAATCCACTTAACGGTTTTGGCGAGAATTCCATGTGCATGCGCTAAACCTTGATCGCTTGTATGTCTATTTTTGTGTCGCTAATTTTTGGACTTTGTCGCTAGAAATGGCGACTTTTTTTTCGGTCTTACCGACAAAATGTTTAGCGAATTTTGGAGGTCACTTCACCTTGATTTTTTTATTAATCACGTCATTTATTCCGTAGATACGGGGTAGACAGAACCTAAGGTAATAAGACATAGAGGCAACGTTTAGCATGATTGTGGGCGTAGGGCGTATAGGTGGAAAGGGGAATCAAAATAGTGATGGGTTGCTAGCCGCATCGACTTTTTGATTTCACAGATTTTAGCCCTTTCCCTCTTCACCTTTAGGGTAAGTTATTTCCAAAGCGTGTTTGAATTAAAGTGTTCGCGCTGTATAATATGTTAACTTCTCAATAATGGCTGCGTCACGCTTTGCGTATGAATAGTTATGTATGACTCAGGAATGACGATAATTTGTATTAAACTTTCTGCAGATAATTCTAGCGTTTAATTTAAAATTCCTAGTCATATCATATCATAGTTATAAAAAAAGCCGTGGTAGCCTAGTGGTTTGACCTGTGGCCTCTCAAGCAGAGCGTTGTGGGTTCAAATCCCGGGCGCGCACCTCTGAGTTTTTCGGAATTTATGTGCGAAAATTACATAAGAAATTGGCCATGAGCTTTTCGGTGAAGGAAAACATCGTGAGGAAACCTTGCACACATCTGCGAAGAAATTCAATGGTGTGTGTTACTTCCCAATCCGCATTGGTCGCGCGTGGGTACTATAGCCCAAACCCTCCAATGCACGGAGGAGGCCTATGCCATGAGGCACGCCGAATTACGCAACAATTTAATCATAAACGACAACAATACAACATACTTATTGAAATTGTAGCGAATTCGGAATAAAAAGGCTATAATATAATATAATAAGTCATCATACATAGTATAAAACAAAGTCGCTTTCTCTGTCCCTGTATCCCTATGTATGCTTATATCTTCAAAACTACACAACGGATTTTGATGCGGTTGTTTTTATTAGATAAAGTGATTCAAGAGGAAGGTTTTTATGTATAATTCTACGCAGACGAGTCGCGGGCAGAAGCTAGTCATATTATAAGTGTGAAAGTTACTCTTGTCTGTCTCTCTAAAGGTCTGTTGGTCTGTCTTTCTGTCTGTCTGTTTATTCGTCGCTTTCATGTGTAAACCACTGGATCGATTTTAATGAAACTTTTAATAGAGTTCTGCTTTTACCCGTAAAAATCACCGCTACGGACAATCTTCCCACTTACGCTATGTTGGGCCTTTTGCATCCGCCCGGTACGGGGTTACCGGGGGTATGTGGGGCTCTCCCGCGACCGCAGACATACCCACTAAAAACCACACGGATTCCCTATTCGGGCGTTTGCGCGGCGTTACGGCACTCGGTGTCACCGCGACGCCCCACGACCACCCCGGGATGGGGTTCCCTCTTCGCGGCACCTGTGCAAAGCAGTTTTAGGAATACGCTAAGTTAGACCTGACAGTATGTCGCACTACCTTTTCTTGAAAGCAATTCGTTGTGTTTTCTAGCTCGTAAAATACCTCTTTTCCATTTTTAGCGTTCCGTTCCTCGTTCGGCAAATGCGGAACCCTTGTACTATTTCGTCCGTCCGTCCGTCTGCGAAACCCTTTTTCACAGGAACTCAAGTGGAAATTTATATCAAACTAGCTTTTGCCCGCGAATTCGTCCGCATAGAATTAGACTTAAGAACTGATGTTGATAGTATACATACATACACAAATCACGTCTTACGGCGTAGACAGAGCCTAAGGTGGCAAGACCTAGGCCACGATTAGCAAGATTGTTGGCGTATAGAGGGCCAAAGAATGGAACCAAATTAGTGGTGCAAAATACTGCTAGCCGCATCGCCTATAACTCCTAAGATTTTCTCAAATTAAGTAGCAAGATTTCAGCCGATGGAACATGCACATGCTGCAAGTAATAAAAGCTTGTAAAGACGCACTCGTTCTCGTTAACGCCGCAAAACAAAAAAAGCGAAGAAACAACGAAGCAATCATTGCCAACCTAACCTGAGCAAATATTTCCCGCAGCCAAATTACCATTTTGGTCCCCAGGCTTTACCCAGGTCGGTGTTTAGGTATTTATTCTGCTTAACGAGCGAAACAATTAGGGAAGGAAACGTATATGAATACGTTTTGGATGTGGAGCGAGCGAGTCATCTATTTGTACTCGGTGTTACTTGCGTTTTCATCCGTCCTACATATGTGAACCAAATTTCAAGTCAATCGGACCAACCGTTGAAGAGGTATTGGCCGACCCTCCAGAATTCAACTATCAGATAATTATTTGTCACCGGACTTAGGTATGTCAAATTTACAAGTTTGATTTGACGTACTATTTTTCATGTCTATGTTTTTTTTTTTTGTTATACCTTGTTTATTTTCTATAAAACTGTGTATATTATCTTATATTTGTGTGTCTTGCAAAAAGGAATAAATGCCTTCTTTCTTTCTTTCTTTCTTTCTTTACGAGATTTGATCCAAACTTATATACCTACACTAGCTGTTGCCCGCAACTTCGTCTACATAGAATTTGTTTATCGCTATCACACATACTTAGGGCCTTACCATAACGTATGTTGCGATTCAATTCCGATTCAGTTTAGTTTAGTGAGTCGGAATTGAACCGCATTAAGACGTCATCTCGTCGGCTCCAGGTGTACTTAAGTTTTCCCCGCTTGAAAAAGGTTTGCAAATAAGTTACTGAAGTGAAAAGGCTTACTAAAATTTAATTTTAGTCCGAGCCACAAGTTTCGCTAACGACATCAACTTGGACTTGCCATTTTAAATAAAACCAGATTATTTCGCTACGGGAATTTTGTTTCGTTCCCACTCAAGCACTCTTACTTCTGAGCACCCTCTAACGCTGACTGGGCCAAATTTGAAAACCGAGTGACACGGAAAACTGACGAATTTAACCCCTGTGTGAATAGGAGTGCAATAAGTTTGACCGATGTATGTCTGTTCGTCACACCGTAGCTCTTCAATGGGTGAACTTGGGTCTATTTTTATGTGAAAGCTGTTTTTCTACCGATGGTTCTGAGATGTTTTGTCACAAAATTGGCTGAGCCGTTTTTGTTTTAGGGAGTCTTATAAATCTACGGATTTAAATGATTATTTACAAGTTTTTGTATTACTTGCAATCCTACTTCCTCCTAATATTATAAACGCGAAAGTTTGTAAGTATGGATGGATGGATGTTTGTTTCTCTTTCACGCCAGAACGGCAACACATAAGCTACTTTTTTTTACGGAAATTTGCGTAATTCCTGCGGGATAGCGATAAACGAATTCTATGCAGACGAAGTTGCGGGCAATAGCTATTAGAAAATAATATCTAAACACTCAATTTTACGACGTTTAATAAAGTTGAGCAAAATTTAATTTCTAGCAGTCCTGCCCTCGATAAAATTGAAACGTAACCATTGACAATATTTCACTTAAACCTTACAAAATTTACATTTGAGCAACTTCACTGAATGAGAAACTATTCGCTGTTATTGAATATCTAGAATTTATTAATATCATTCAATTTAAATGGAAATGAAATAAAATCTAGCGACCTTAATTTACTTATTTGACCTGAACTAATACATATTTTAAACTAAACATACAAAATTGAGTCGCAAGATTCCACCCGACAAACATACGTGAAGCTTGTACATACGTTGCAAGTTAAACACAAGCTTGTAATAAATCTCAGCTAACTTACTTATCTTTCCAACATTTCGTACCACACTTTTAATCAGCAGAATATTTGCTTCACGGTAAAATGAAAATCCGAAGTATTATTAGTTCGCCAAAGTTTTTTAGTGCTCCCTAAATTCCCTCAGCAAATATAACTAGGGCTTTTACTTAAAAGCCTCGTAATGTTCCACTCAAATAAGGGCAACGAGCTCCCAATTAGACTATCCACAGCCCCGACTTAAATTATGTAAATTTCCGATACTGAATTAATTAATTCATTAGCGAAACTGTCTGCATCTGAAAGATTAACAGCCTGAAATAAGAAAGGATTAAATGCAGAATTATTACGAAAACATCTGGTCCCGCAACTCCTCATTACCTCAAAGAGCGATTTAGTTACGTTACCTCTGTAAGATGTTTTCAAAATTTTCTCCTTACCTCTTTGTAATTCCAAATTCTATGTCTATTCTTATACTGTTCCGGCTTTACGGTTGTGGAATTCCTTGCCTGTAATCATAAGGCGCGCTAAATCTTTACCCATATTCATCTATGTTGAAGGAGCACTACCTGTCATCTTGTGCATGAATCTTGTAGCTGGCTTTTTTAGATATAATATGTGTGTGTGTCTATTTATATCTCCATTTATTATAAATGTGTGTTTCCAAGTCTCAATGGAGCTGCTTGTTTATCTCTAAAAAGTAATGAAATGTAGACAAAGTCGTGCCAAGTTTAAGGGTCCTTACTGAGATTTATTTATTATTATAGTTAATGTTGTGTGATTTGGCCGTTGAAGGGTACGCAAGGGTACAAAACCAGGTGCTCCATGACACCATTGCACCAATCTGTCGCCAGAACCGCTACCCATTGACGATTGCGAAAGAAGTATGTCAGGATCGTAGCAAGTGGAACAACGTAAATTTCTAAATGTCAGTGAAAATTAGAACATAGAAAAATCCGAAAAGTAAAGCTATGGCTGGGAATCGAACCCGGATCATCGTCATTCCGTGATGCGTGCTATACCCCTACACCACCCATAGCAGGTGGGTAGTCTCCGAATTTTTTTCTACCTGTTACTAACTGTCACGTGACCTTTTTGTTACTATGCGAATTTTTGTCGCTAAGCGTCATCTGTTTGAATGATGTGTCTGTACGACACAATTACAAACTCCCATGGAACATCTACTGCTCACCAGGGACGAGAGAAGGCGCTGTTTTTCAAATGATAGGTACTATCAAATGAACAAAGATACATAGATAGATAGATGATGGAACAAACTAGTCTCTGCCTAACTGTGGGAAAGAGGCGTGACGGTATATATGTATGTATTTGTTCTAGCTTGCTCATATTTTCTGTGGCATCCACACCGGCACTCAAACCAGGAACTAATAGCTTCATAGCCAGGGTCACTGACCCCGGCTACTCGGTCTTGAAAGCTTCAAGACCCAAATCGGGGGCCTCGTAAACCGCTATCGCTGAACGTTTTATATTATTTTTATTATCTTTTTATTGCTCAAACTTATCTTTCATGGTCCTTTACTCTGGGATGATTTCAGTTTTATTTATTAAGGTTCGACCTCGGATATCAAAGGCAACAGTTTGCAGAAAACATCCAAGAATTTTTGATTATACATTTCATAAGTCAAAATATATTGTAGGATCCCGTACCTCTAAAAGAATAAAATTTAATTAAAAAAATCCATTGACGCATTAATCCAGTAATCACACGTAATTAATAAAATAAAATTGTGCCAAAAATGCCTTACATCACGTTGGATATTGTCATCTAGCTGTTGCCCGCAACTTCGTCTGCATAGAATTCATTAATCGCCATCCCGCAGGACTTACGCAATTTTCCGGGATAAAAAGTAGACTGTGTTATTCCAGACTATAATATGTATGTATGTAAACTCTTTATTGTGCAAAATAAACAAGACAAATACAATTGACAAACACTGAGATACATGCACAAAGGCATAATCTATCTATGTTCCAAATTTCATCTAGATATGTCGAGCCGCTTTGACGTGAATGAGTAACAAACATCCATCCATCCATACTTACCAACTTTCGCGTTTATAACATTAGTAGGATTTTGTACATCTACGCGTTCGTAAGAAAAAGGATTTTGACAGATAGACAGACAGCAACCTGATTTTCTAAGGGTTCATTTTTAACCTAATAAGTTTGGCGTCGATTTCTGTGTGTGTGTGTCTCATCGCACTGCTCAAATGGATGGATCGATTTTAATGTTACTCAAAAGCCAGTTTCCTTGCGATGGTCCGTAGCCATGTTTGAGAAAACTTGGTCCAGCAATTTAGTATCAGCTCTTTTCCAAGTTGATGAAAGTTTTGGCATAAAATGTAACATACATACATACATAAATCACGTCTTTATCCCTTACGGGGTAGACAGAGCCTAAGGTAACAAGACCTTAAGGCCACGGTTAGCATGATTCTGGGCGTACAGGAAAAAGGGGAATCAAAATAGTGATGGGTTGCCAGCCGCATCGCCTATAACATGATTCCTTAGATTTTCGCTCACTCGATTTTTCCTCTATAAAATTTAATGTTTTTTTATTTACGTACTAGCTTCTGCCCGCGACTTCGTCTGCGTAGAATTATACATAAAAACCTTCCTCTTGAATCACTCTATCTATTTAAAAAAACCGCATCAAAATCCGTTGTGTAGTTTTGAAGATATAAGCATACACAGGGACATAGGGACATAGGGACAGAGAAAGCGACTTTGTTTTATACTATGTAGTGATGATTACTCAATTAATGCTAGGAAAGTTTTTATTGAACGAGGAACTTTGCAGTGTCATTAACCCTAAGTATACAAGCCATATTACCCCAGCCACATCATAAGTCATAGTAACATAGCTTTTGAAGGTCAGGGGTAAGCTCGCGAGGACATTTATCATAGCCTTCGTTGACATACCGAGCTGTCAAATTATATTTGACACAAGACACTAGTAATGTCAAAGTGAGGGTACTTGAGACTGACTTCACATAGCTGAAATTGTGTTTGCAACAATACAATACAAATACTCTTTATTGAACACCACTAACAGTAAAAAACAATACAGAAACGAAGAACAAAGTGTATACTTAAGTAAGGCATAAGGTCGTAAATTGCAAAGTACCCAAAATCCCTACTAATATTACAAATGCGAAAGTAAGTCTCTCTGTCTGTCGGTTACGCTTTCACGTCTAAACCACAGAACCGATTTTAATGAAATTTAGCACAGATATAGTTTATGTTCTGGGGAAGGACATAGGATAGTTTCTAACCCGGTAAATCGCATAATTCCCACGGGATTCTACGCAAATGGAGATGCGGGCAACCCCTAGTATCTTTTCTATACACTAATATTATAAAGAGGAAAAAATTGATTGTTTGTTTGTTTGTTTGTTTGCATTGAATAGGCTCCGTAACTACTGGACCGATTTTAAAAATTCTTTTGCCGTTAAAAAGCTACATTATCACTGAGTGACATAGGCTACTTTTTACCGCGGGAAAATACCTATTCCTACGGGAAAATTAATTTATCACGGGCGAAGCTGCGGACGGAAGGCTAGCAAATAAACAAATTCTGCGCAGTGGTAATAGCAAAGGCAAGATTCTTATTAGGGCGACAGACACATAACATGCCGCCATCTTGTCTAGACCTGTTCTGGGCTAGGTTGGGTCATTCTCAGCTCTGACGGCGATCGACGCAGAGTAATTACCAAATTAGAGCCCCACCGAGTCACAGATTGATTTACAGCTATTTCACTAAAATCTGTATACCTACTTATTCATTGGCCTCGTACTTAGCATTCATGCGTGAATTGAAAGAATGAATGAATGAATTAAATATTTATTCGCAGTAAATGTTGTACAAAAATGATGTTATAGTCTAGTTTCAAACATTTAAACTTAATAAGTCATGCAAATATAAAGTCAATTTAGTGTTAGATAAAATGTCCGTCAAAATTTAATTAATTTAATTAATTTAAATTGCAATTTGTGGTCGCACCACATCATCATCATCACTACATAGTATAAAACAGTCGCTTTCTCTGTCCCTATGTCCCTATGTATGCTTATATCTTCAAAACTACACAACGGATTTTGATTCGGTTTTTTTTAATACATAGAGTGATTCAAGAGGAAGGTTTTTATGTATAATTCTACGCAGACGAAGTCGCGGGCAGAAGCTAGTTATAAATAAATGGTTTACAAAAGTGTAATATACCACATTGACAAGCTTTTTACTATTACAAGCTTTTATTAAACCTGCAATGTTATGTTTGTCCGGGTGGAATCTTGCGACTCAATTTTGAAGCAGATATCTTCAAACGATTGAGCTGAAATTTTGCATACTTATGTAAGTCGGACTGACAGATGGCAATACAAGTACAGTCAAATGGTACAGTCAGTAAAAAAACTTGTATCAAAAATATTTTTTTAGGTTAGGTTATTTAATACAAGCGTTTTTCCTGACTGTACTTGCATTGTCATCCGTTCTACATATGTGTACCAAGTTTTAAGTCAATCGGAGCAACCGTTGAAGAGTTTCCTCCTGTGGAAACGGTCCTGGCTGGGTCACCAGAACTCCACTAGCAGATTATTGTATGTCATGTGACTTACTCGAGTGCAAAATATCAGCTCGATCGGATAAAGATGTCTACTTCAAAATTGAGTCGCAAGATTCCACCCGGACAAATATACATACATACGTAGCAAGTTAATATAAAGCTTGTTATAACTTGTAAAATGTACATGAAATGACAAAATTTCAATCCCATTTTCATTGCAGTTTTACGTAATGTATATCTATACTAATATTATAAAGAGGAAAGATTTGAACCTATTTTTGTATGTTTGTATGTTTGTAATGAATAGGCTCAAAAAGTACTGGGCCGATCTGGATGAAATTTGGAACATAGATAGATTATAGTCTGGAATAACACATAGGCTACTTTTTATCCCGGAAAATTGCGTGATTCCCGCGGGATAGCGATAAACAAATTCTACGCAGACGAAGTTGCGGGCAACTGCACTAGCAGATATCCATCCTATTTATAGGTATACTAATACCTATAAATAGGATGGATCTGCACACATCTGCGAAACATTTCAATGGTGTGTGTGAAGTTCCCAACTTTAGCCCAAGCCCTCTCATTCTGTGAGCAGGCCTGTGCCCAGCAGTGGAGCACAGACTGGAGATGATGATGATGTTGAAGGGATGACAATGCAAGTACAGTCGCCATCTTTTATACCGTGTTAGTGTTACTACCCGCATTTAAAATATCACTGACACAGCTGTTGTTTTACAAAGCTATTGCATCGTCTATTTAAGGGCTGATAGTCTGGTGTACGTTCTAAGCTGAGACAAATGCATCTGTCTTGTTTCTCTAGCACATAATTCAGTCCAACCTAAGATAGTAGCTGAGCAAGATATTAATCGTGAACTGGAATGGGTTTACTGTTTTGTAGGAGAAGTCGAAAGCCAATATGTTTCAGTACTTATCTAACTCGCTCGCAATCGCCATCGTGTTCATTTTGACAGTTCATAACGGCTGACAATTGGCATCGGAATCAGCTAGCTGTCTTATTCATGCAAGAACTGTCAAAATTAACATGATGGCGATTGCGAGCGAATTAGACAAAAAGCCTACAGGAATTATTTGTAAAATTTGGGAATTTATGGGGTAAGGTATAAAGTATGGATATTATGATTTCCTTTGTAACGCCTGACCCAAAGAGGGGTGTTATAAATTAGGCGTCGATGCTGTGTGTGTCTTTTGGCATCGTAGCTCTAAAGCTGATGGACCAATTTGGAAGCTGTTTTGACAAGCTTCATATTAACTTGCAACGTATGTATGTTTGTCCGGGTGGAATCTTGCGACTTAATTTTGAAGCAGATATCTTCATCCGATTGAGCTGAAATTTTGCATCCGAGTAAGTCAGATGAAAATACAATAATCTGGTAATGGAGTTCTCGTGAGCCAGCCAGGATCGCCTCGGCCGGAGGGAACTCTTCAACGGTTGGTCCGATTGACTTGAAATTTGGTACATATGTAGGACGGATGGCAATGCAAGCACAGTCAGCAAAAAGCTTGTCCTAGACCTGTCAAAGAATTATTTGTGTGTTTTGGATCTATGTTTTTTATCTGTCACTCTATATATTAAAAAAACCGCATCAAAATCCGTTGCATAGTTTTAAAGATCTAAGCATACATAGGGACAGACAGCGGATAGTGACTTTGTTTATACTATGTAGTGTGTAGTGTAGTGTATGTTTCTTCCATGCTGGTCTGGGAGTAAAGAAAAAAACATAGAATGTACCAGTTGCTTCTCTTCATTCATTTATAATCATTTGCCCGAATATATAAAATCTTTAGATGGTAATAAATTTAAAAATAAACTAAAGGATTTTTTACTTTCAATGTGCTTTTATAACTTGAATGAATACTTTTGTACAAATTATTAAAATAAAGATATTACCTAATAATTTATAATAATAAATCAAAATATTGTACGTCCGAAATGGATAAACTGTTGAAACTTATAAAAATCATGTTATCACAATTGTACACGGTTTTATACAATAAACGTTTCTTATTTCTTATTTCCCGCGCAGATGGTAAAAGCCCGTCGAGAGAAAGGGCGAAAATCATAGGAGTCGTGTTATAGGCGATGCGGCTAGCAACCCATCACTATTTTGATTCCATTTTCCATCTATACGCCCATAATCTTGCTAAACGTGGCCTGTAGGTCGTGTCACCTTAGGCTCTGTCTACCCCGTAAGGGATAAAGACGTGATGTGTGTGTGTGTGTGTGTGTGTGTAGTGACACCACTTAAGCTATTTAAGTCATTAATTCAGAACGTTGTTTTAATTTTAAACAAATGTATTTAAAATCGTTACGTAGGCGAACCGAGTCATCCATCAGGGTTTTGTAATTACCAGTTTAAGCCGGTAGCACACGGTGCGATTTTAATCTGACTTTGTTACCTCCAACGACATCACACGTTTGGACACTTGCCAAAAAAGATCCTGGACTCAAGAGGCATATCTACCCGTAAATTACTGGCTAGTAGCCTTTGTCTTTCTTCCGAGCTGGTCTGGGAGCAAAAAGACAAAGAATGTAGCAGTTGCTTCTCTTCCCGCGCAGATGGTAAAAGCCCATCGAGGGATTGGGCGGGAATCTTAGGGATCATGTTATATAGGCGATGTGGCTAGCAACCCATCACTGTTTTGATTCCCCTTTCCATCCATACGCTCACAATCATGGTAAACGTGGCCTTTAGCTCTTGTTACCTTAGGCTCTGTCCACCCCTATAATTAAGTTTGTGGGTTTTATGTTTTTTATGTGGCAGTAGTGGAGGGAGGGTTGCATGAAAAACATATTATACTTCATACAGGCTTGGTTATATTGCACGTGAGTAGCGGAGTAGCAAGGTAAAATTTTTTTTTCACAAAATTCACACACACACACAAATCACGTCTTTATCCCGTACGGGGTAGACAGAGCCTAAGGTGCCAAGACCTTATAGGCCACGTTTAGCAAAATTGTGAGCATATAGGTGGAAAATGGAATCAAAATAGTGATAGGTTGCTAACCGCATCGCCTATAACATGATTCCTATTTTCGCTCATTCCCTCGATGGCCTTTTACTCAGCGGGAAGAAAAGCAACTATGGTACATTCTATGTCTTTTCTTTGCTCCTAGACCAGCATGGAAGACCCAGTCAATAATTATCGCTGTTCAATTTAAAACAGTGTCGTGTGCACTCGGCTTAAGCCGCAGCCGGTTCCGCCGTCAATTCCGACTATTGATTCAAACCTAATTACCGGATTAAATTAAACCGGTTTAAAACGGAACGAGAGTATTAACCTAATTTGGAAAACGTTTAGTCTGCTGATTTGGATTTGCTAGCTATTATTACAAGCTATAATGTAACTTGCCATGCATGTAGCTGTTGCCCGCAACATCGTCTACATAGAATACGTTTGCCGCTATCCCGCAGGAATTACGCAATTTTCCGGGATAAAAAGTACCCTGTGTGCTATTCCAGACTATAATCTATCTATGTTCCAAAATTCGATTTTTGTAAGCACATCACTTGAAAGTACCACTCAAAGTGGTATAAATCTGTTTATATCTTCAAAACTACAACTCTTATCAAATTTTTGACTAGTTCACAAGATCAATGAGAGCCGTAAGTATCTTTTAATCTACTCGTATTTCAAATTCAGCACTTTCGTGTGGTATTTTCACATATTTACTTTCAATAATTGGGCCCCTGGCTATGATTACTGCACTACGTCCTTAATAGTTTTTTTTGAATTGTGTCTGTATCTGCTTTTTTCCCAATAAAGAAAAGAAAATAAAATAAAACACAATATACGTTGATGACAACATCGTAACGGACTAAATATAGTATGCGAACTTCCCTTCAAAAAATTCGTAAAACAAATCAGGCAAATACATTTTTACTTTCACAAATTTGATCACGAAATACTTGAGTCTCATTTCCTATTTCCTGTCACATTTAACGGGTTCAAATGGAAATAAATAAATTGTTGAGAGTCCTTCCCTTGTTATAAGCTTTTGAAGAAAATATTTGCTGTTTACCGTTTGTGTTTTAATTAATTAGAAGTAGGCAAAGATTTTGGTTCTTGACAAATATAATGATGAAAGATTAGCGATAATCCACGGTAGTTTAGTGTCTTGTTTTTAGATTGACGTCGATCTCTCTGTGTGTGTCTGTGGTATCGTAGCTCTCAAACAGATGGACCGATTTCAATGCCGCAACATTATGCTGAGTGGGGCCCATTTTACACCATATCGGTACTATTCATAAGTATATTGTATTTCTTCCTATTATATATCTACGTGTATCGAATGTGTGTAAATAAATGTTTCTCTCTCTCTCTCTCAATGCGGCTTCATTTGACAGCCAGTTTCTTTGCGGTGGTTCTTAGCCATGTTTGGTAAAAATCAATCTAGTAGTTTGAAAAGTATCAGCTCTTTTCGAAAATGATTGCGTGGGGTTTTTCGAATTTTGAATTTAATGTTGTTTTACTTGACCAGTTTTTTTTTTTTGGTCAAATTTGACCCACTCTAGTGGTCAGTGCCTTGAAATTTGGTACATATTACGTAGAATATCAGATGCATACATACATAAATTACGTCTTTATACCTTACGGGGTACACAAAGCCTAAATACCACATTTAGCATGATTGTGAGCGTATGGATGGAAAGGGGAATCAAAACAGTGTTGGGTCGCTAGCCACATCGCCTATACAACATGATCCCTAAGATTTTCGCCCAATCCCTCGATGGGCTTTTACCATCTGCGCGGGAAGAGAAGCAGTTGGTACATTCTATATTCTTTACAATACAAGCAAAACAGGTTTTGTTCACTTATTGGAAAACGTTTTATAATAAGTTAAAAAAACCGGTCAAGTGCGAGTCGGACTCGCGCACCGAGGGTTCCGTATCATTATCTATAAATATATAAAACCAGTGTAAGCAGAGCCCTGCTCCAAAGCAAAATGTACGCAGTGTGGGGTTACTTTATATTGGTCACTGCTATATACAGACATACATACACATTTACGGTTTTCGCAATTATTCTTTAATCTGTGCTATAAGACCTACCTTCATACCAAATTTCAAAATTCTGCGTTCACGGGAACTACCTTGTAGGTTTTGATTCCCTTGAGAGTTGAAAATTTGCGGAAATTTGCGGCATAAACGGCTGTATCTTTTGATTGCGTTGGCTTAGAATTTTGATTTTTTCACAGCTCCAAGGGGCAGTAGACCTAAGTATTTGATATAAATTTCAGCTTGATACCTCCACGCGTTCCTGAGAAAAAGGGTCTTGACAGACGGACGGACGGACGGACAGACGGACAACAAAGTGATCCTATAAGGGTTCCGTTTTTTCCTTTTGAGGTACGGAACCCTAAAAAGGAAAGAAAACTAATTAAGAATTAAAAAGAAACTAGTTCGCAGATCTGTTTCTCATTAGCCTGTAGTGAAAAGAACAATAGCAATTAGAGACAAAAAAAGGCGGGTTGTGCTTCAAGATTAACCACTTGGCTTGTCTCAGACAGACAGAAGCAACTTTACTTAGGTAGCTACCTAACTTAATAAAGGAAAAGTTATTCTGTTAAGGTTAAGATAGCAAAAACCTTCGATGGACGAGTAGTCTGCTATCAATTTCAGAGCCACAAACCTTGCGTCACGTGACCGTAAGACGGACGGAGTGTTGCTGCAGGAACGTAATAATATGTACGTTGATTTCGTCTGTAACACGTAAGCTAGTTTGGCTTAGTGGCATAATGGTGTGGAATAGATGTGCGTTCTCTCCGGTGACCGCGGTTCAAATCTCGTGAAGGAAAAGTTTTTTTTTCTTATCGTGTATGTAGTTTTTACTTCTGTTGGCACTCCCGGAGTGCTACCCGTCGTTTTATTTATTTCAGTTTCGATACAAGCTTTTTTAATGACTGCGCTTTTGTTAACTGTACTTGGATTGACATCCATCATCACTACATAGTATAAAATAAAGTCGCTTTTTCTGTCCCTATGTCCCTATGTATGCTTATATCTTCAAAACTACACAACGGATTTTGATGCGGTTTTTTTAATAGATAGAGTGATTCAAGAGGAAGGTTTTTATGTATAATTCTACGCAGACGAAGTCGCGGGCAGAAGCTAGTCCTACATAAGTTTACTAAATTTCAAGGTAATCCGACCATTATAATTGGGTCAAATTTGACTTGCAAGATTTGACCCTAATAAAAAAAACGGTTCAAGTTAAACAAAAGCTTGTAGAAACATTAACTGCTTAATAAGCTTGTAAGAACACCAAATCCTGTTTTTCGATAAACTGTCTTGCACGCCGCGGTAATTCGAAATCCCCTAATTCCCCACACTCGGGGATTTTCCCCGAATCAGCTTAAACAGCACAACGATCTGCTCGGCGTATGTAATTCAAGGTTTTTCTTTAGAATTGCATTAAAACTTGAAAGACGTGGCCGAAACATGGAATGGGAAACGTATTTCATCTCAAAATTGAATTCTTACAGGGTGCTACGTCATGTGCGAGACTTTCGAGGTTTATAGAGAGGGTCATTTTATTTTATTGAAGTGAAAACTTCATTAGCCGCGTTGAGCACTTTTTGGGATGGGTAATAAAATGTTTTCGCGTCAGGTAAGACACTTGTAAACTATGTTTAGCCTAGTGGTATAAGGTGTGGAATAACAGTGCGTTCGCTCCGGTGACCGCGGTTCAAATCTCTTATAGAAAAAGTTCCTTTTGTCTTTTTTTTCTTTTAGAAGTGCGTTGTGTACTTTTAGTTTTTTTTTTTCAGCATCATCAATGGTGAATTTTTAATTTATGATCATTTTTATTTAAATTTCAATTTTGTTGAAAAGTCAATTTTGCAAAATTTCAGCTCAATCGGTTGAAGATATCTTCAAAATTGAGTCGCAAGATTCCATCCAAACTAACATATTTAACATACATACATTACAAGTTATTAAAAAGCTTAAAAAACATTAAATTCAGCACAAAAATACCCAACAAATTACTCAAAACAAAAATTGCTCAACAAACACGTTAGACCTGCATAGCAAAATTCGCCTTTACCTTTCAACGTTCTAAATTCCGACTTCACAATAGTTCAACAAACAGATGACCAGAACAGAGCTGAAACCGGAAATGAGGCGGCGCCGCAAGATGGCCGACTTCCGGCTCGTTAACGTGTTATCTTTAGGGTTTGTTGTGCGTATGACTTGGATTATGACAGTTTAGAGGGTACAATCCTTGACAGAATTACATTCAAATGTTCCCAGGGCGTCGATTTGTAATCCCACTAATATTATGAACGCGAAAGTTTGTAAGTATAGATGGATGGATGTTTGTTGCTCTTTCACGCCAGAACGGGTGGACAGATCTGGATAAATTTGGAACATAGATAGATTATAGTCTGGAATAACACATAGGCTACTTTATCTCGGAAAATTGAGTAAATCCTGCGGGATAGCGATAAACGCATTCCATGCAGACGAAGTTGCGGGCAACAGCTAGTATAAAGATAATGATGATGTGAAGATTGGATACCAATGCAAGTACAGTTAAGCATAAGTTTTTATTAGTAGTTTTAAAGATCTAAGCATACATACATAGGGACAGACAGACAGACAGCCGAAAGCGACTTTGTTTTATACTATGTAGTGATGATTTTACCTTTAACATGAATTTTCTTTGCTGATTGTACTTGCACTGCCATTTATTTTTCATTATGTGTACCAAATTTCAATTAAATCCAACCACAAGAGGTGGGTCAAATTTGACTTGCAAAATTTGACTCAATAACCTAACCTAATAATTTCATTTTAGATACAAGCTTTTTTGCTGACTAAACTTAATGTTGACTGTACTTGCATTGCCATCCGTCCTACATATGCGAAGTTAAAGAGTTCCCTCCTGCGGAGACGATCCTGGCTGGACCACCAGAATTATACTACCAGATTATTGTATTGTCATCTGACTTACACAAGTATGCAACATTTCAGCGGTTGAAGATATCTGCTTCAAAATCGAGTCGTAAGATTCCTCCCGGACAAACATACATACATACAATACATAAATACATTGCAAGTTAATATAAAGCTTGTGAAATTGGATTTTTGGCTAAAGCATCATAAATTACTCCATCGTTTATCATCAAACGACACGAAACCCATTTCAACAAACCCATGTCAATTGGACATGGAGAGCGAAATGTAATAACATACTATATGATTGTATGAATCCTACTTCGTTACTGCTTCCCTTTTTGAAAAAATGACTTTCTGCTATGTTTCTTGCGGCGCATTCTTCTTGGCAATGATGGTCTTTCCGAATGCGCTGGTAGTTTCAAAAGGACTTGGCGGCCAATTTGCGGCAAAATTTTCAATTTCATTTTCATAACCCTCGACGCAAGAAGAGTTATAAGACTTCAATGTCCGTGTGTGTACGTCTGTGCCATCGTAGCTCCCAAACGGATGGACCGATTTCGATGCGGTGGTTGGTTTTGAGCCACTGCTGAGTAAATGCCTCTTCATTTTCACGCCATTTTGCCCGGTCTCGTGTCAATCACATCCACAGTATGTATGTATGTATGTAAACTCTTTATTGTGCAAAATAAACAAGACAAATACAATTGACAAACACTGAGATACATGCACAGAGGCGGACTTATCCCTTTAAGGGATCTCTTCCAGTCAAAATTTGAGTGGATGAAAGGAGTATGAGTGGATGGGGTGGTTTCCCAGCCGAACGACAGATGTCACTTTAAAAGGAATTTTAACGAAAACTTCTCACGCAGTCTCTTACGTGCTTACGTCGAGAATATTCCGGAAACTTTTTGGAACGGCCACTAGATATACGAGTACGCCACGCCTAATGCCTCACAAGTCTGTAATTACGGTCTATTTGTTCAAAACCCAGCGCAGCTTGCAGCTCCATAAAAGAAACAGAAATTTCAATGTTCTGTGAACACAGAGAAATGTTTTTAACTGCATTGTGTTACAGCTACGTCCGAATTGATTAACCGATACACTCATAAATGAAAAGCAAGTTTTTGTTCAGAACTTCGTCTGCGTAAAATCACTATCACTACATAGTATAAAACAAAGTCGCTTTCTCTGTTCCTATGTATGCTTATGTCTTCAAAACTACACGGATTTTGATGCGGTTTTTTTAATAGATAGAGTGATTCAAGAGGAAGGTTTCTATGTATAATTCTACGCAGACGAAGTCGCGGGCAGAAGCTAGTTCGTAATAATCGACACATACTTGCGTATATACATAAATTTAATCACGTCTTTGCCCCTTAAGTACGGGATAGACAGAGCCCAGGGTAACAAGACCAACACTGGTAGTAGGGCATTGTTGCTTAGCAACCGTGACCACTATTTTGTTGACAGTGACACTAATGGTACACAGAATTGTGACATATAACTGGGGGTGCGAGTCGGGTTACCTCCGCGTATGATCAAGAGCTACGGTTCGCTTTCGGATGCGTCCGAGGGGATGAGCAGTGCTTGGTCCGGTGCACCCTGGGCATCGGCTAATGATTTCCTGTCAGTTTCTGAGGAATACCATTGATCATTGGCTAAGAGCCCGACAGGGGGAGGGGGTCTTTTGACTGTGTTACCGTACAACGTTGCCGACATTTTGTCACAAGATTTTTTAATTATAGTTTTGTTACTTTGAAATTGTATAAGTCCATCGAGGGAATGGGCGAAAATCTTAGGAATCATGTTATATGCGATGCGGCTAGCAACCCATCACTATTTTGATTCCCCTTTCCACTTATACGCCCACAGTCACGCTAAACGTCGTCTTTATGTCTTGTTACCTTAGGCTCTGCCTACTCCGTAAGGGCTATGGATGTGATCAGTGTATGTATTTAAATGGATGGATGTGACGATGTGTGTGTGTATGATTTGGATAGGCTCTGTTCCCGTAAGGGATAGGGAAGTTATTTATGTGTGTATGTGTGAAAACTTTCAAGTTAATTACAATAGAAAAGGAATTCTGTCGTGTTCTAAAACGAAGTGAAACATTCTCAATTCCATTGTGTGCGCGTTCAAAATGTAAAACCGATAAACTCATAAATAAAAAATATCAACCAAATAAAGCATCGGGTAGATAAGGAAAATTCGCGTACAATGTATACGGCGACAATAAATGTCTCGAGTGATTTGTGTAGCCCACTTGCAAAGTCGTCGCGTGGAAAATATTTTTTCGGGCGTTATGTGCTTTTGGTCAGCGAGGGTCGTTAGGCGTGAATTTTCAGTGTTTGGAATACCCCATTGTGTTTCGGGGAGCTTTCATGCCGGTCTGGGAGTAAAAAACATAGAATCTACCAGTTGCAAAAAAGTTGGCGAAAATCTTAGGAATACGCTTAGGCGATGGGTCTAGCAACCCATCACTATTTTGACTCCCCTTTCCACCTATACGCCCACAGTCACGCTAAACGTGGTCTTTATGTCTTGTTACTTTAGGCTCTGCCTACTCCGTAAGGGTTATGGACGTGATTTGAGTATTTATCATTCACTACATAGTATAAAACAAAGTTGCTTTCTCTGTCCCTATGTCCCTATGTATGCTTATATCTTCAAAACTACACAACGGATTTTGATGCGGTTTTTTTAAATAGATAGAGTGATTTACGAGGAAGGTTTTTATGTATAATTCTACGCAGAAGAAGTCGCGGGCAGAAACTAGTGTATGTATAAATCTACTACCACGTTATCCTTGAAAACGATAGTACGAGTATCCTACTAATACTATAAATGCTAAAGTTTGTAAGTATGGATGGATGGATGTTTGTTACTCTTTCACGCCAGAACGTCAGGACAGATCTGGATGAAATTGGGAACATAGATAGATTTTAGTCTGGAATAAAACATAGGCTACTTTTTACCCCGAAATAGTGTAATTCCTGCGGGATAGCGATAAACGAATTCTATGCAGACGAACTTGCGGGCAACAGCAAGTGTATTATAAATGCGAAAGTTTGTGAGAATGGATGGATTTGACAATGTGAGTGTGTATGATTTGGATAAAATTTGGAACAGCGACTGCTAGTATCCTAGATTAACACAAAGGCTACTACTATCCATTACTAGCTTCTGCCCTCGACTTCGTCTGCGTAGAATTATACATAAAAACCTTCCTCTTGAATCACTCTACCTACTAAAAAAAACCGCATCAAAATCCGTTGTGTTGTTTTGAAGATATAAGCATACATAGGGACATAGGGACAGAGAAAGCGACTTTGTTTTATACTATGTAGTGAAATTGCATGGTTCCCGCGGGATAGCGATAGACATGTCGATAGCTAATTCTACGCAGGCGAAGTCGCGGGCAGAAGCTAGTCTGTAGAATAAATAAAACAAGTAGAAGAGGGTCGCCTGGATACGGGCAGGACCGGTCGTTACAGAATACCGGATCGAGAGAGCCTTTTGTTCGGTTCGTGAAGACATTTCCAAATATTGACCCTCTTGTTTGGAACAACAAGTCGAGACAGGCTTGCGGCCACAGATATACCATAGACTAGCTTTTCCCCGCGACTTCGTCCGCGTAGGCAACGTCAAAGTGACATACCATACACACATAGGTACATACATGAATCACGTTTTTATCCCTTACGGGGTAGACAGTCCAAAGCAACAAGACCTAAATGCCACGGTTAGCATGATTGAGGGCACATAGGTAGAGAGAATCAAAATAGTGATGGATTGCCAGCCGCATCGCCTATAACATGAATCCTAAGATTTTTGCTCACTCGATTTTCCCTCGATGGACTTTTACCATCTGCGCGGGAGGAGAAGCAACTGGTACATTCTATGTTTTTTTTACTCCCAGACCAGCGTGGAAGAGTGGAGTGACATACCACCATCGTCAAATCATTTCTTCAATATATTGAGTCATTATTTCCTATCCCGGATTTTTATCCCTTCTAAATGATCCTTTTCCTTCCAACAGTCCTCCAGCACTTTGCACATTGATATGCCAGCCTGTTGTTTTTAAACAATTTAGTTTTTGACTCCTTTTTATTTTTTGTTTATTGTAAACTAGCTTCTGCCCGCGACTTCGTCTGCGTAGAATTATACTTAAAAACCTTCCTCTTGAATCACTCTACCTACTAAAAAAAACCGCATCAAAATCCGTTGTGTAGTTTTGAAGATATAAGCATACATAGGGACATAGGAACAGAGAAAGCGACTTTGTTTTATACTATGTAGTGATAGTGATATTCAATGTATGTATTTTTTAGTTACACAGTCGGGCTCTATTTATTTATTACTTTGTTTACGTAAAAGTTTATGGATTATGTACTACATTTTATTTGTGTATCGTTTCGTGAATCACAGACGGCTGAAAATCAGTACTGCACTAACACCTCAGCGTAATGCTGAGCCAGCGAACGTGTCACTTTTGCCAAGAAACACAACATTGATGATATATTTTTCATCTCTGTGCTTTTTTTTGTTTCTTTTCTATAAAATTGTATATATTCTCTTATATTTGTGTGTCTTGCAAAAAGGAATAAACGTCTTCTTTCCTTCTTTATTTATACACTAGCAGTTGCCCGTAACTTCGTCTGCGTAGAATTCGTTTATCGCTATCCCGCGGGAATCACGCAATTTTCCGGGATAAAAAGTAGCCTATGTGTTATTCCAGACTAGAATCTATCTATGTTCCAAATTTCATCCAGATCGGCCCAGTACTTTTTGAGCCTATTCATTACAAACATACAAACATACAAAAATAGGTACAAATCTTTCCTCTTTATAATATTAGTATAGATAGTATAGAAATGCTGGTCTGGAAGCAAAGTAAAATATAAAATGTACCAGTTTGCGTCTCTTCCGGCGCCGATGGTAAAAGTCCATCGAAGGAATGGGCGAAAATCTTAGGATCATGTTATAGGCGATGCGGCTAGTAACCCATCACTAACTTGATTCTCCTTTCCCTCTTTACGCCCACAATCATGATAAGTGGCCTTTAGGTCTTGTTACCTTAGGCTCTGTCCACCCCGTAAGAGATAAAGAAGTGATGTATGTATGTATGTATGTAATCTCTTTATTGTGTAAAATAAACAAGAGAAATACAATTGACAAACACTGAGATACAAGCACAAAGGCGGACTTATCCCTTTAAGAGATCTCTTCCAGGCAACCTTTGCGTGGATGAAAGGAGTATTATATTAGGGATGAACGAGTGAGTTTAAATATTGCAAACACTGAGAGCCACAATACATAACTTTACCGAATATCACTATCACTACATAATATAAAATAAAGTAGCTTTTTCTGTCCCCGTGTCCCGATGTATGCTTATATCTTCAAAACCACACAACGGGTTTTGATGCGGTTTTTTTAATAGATTGAGTGATTCAAGAGGAAGGTTTATATGTATAATACATGCATAATATACCGTGCGAAGCCGGGGCGGGTCGCTAGTAATACATAAACTCCTAAAACCTACCAGTTAATAAACTACTATCTTTTACAAAAATATAAGCTACTAGCTTCCGCTCGGGACTTCGTCTGCGTTGAATTACACATATAAACCTGTCGCTTGAATCTTTCTGTGTATAAAAAAAACCGCATCAAAATGCATAATACATAGGGACAAACTGACAAAGAGCGGAGAGCGACTTTCTTTTATAGTACGTAGTAAAGAATGAAAATATGATGTTTTCCGTACTACCTGCTCCTTGGCATCTCTTAATAAAGCGAAACGCAAAGTTAGCAAATAACGTGAACTTTTTTATTGCTCTCTTCAAAATTCAAAACTTTCCAAACAAACAATCCGGCTCAAAGTATTTGAGATTATCGTATAAAAGGAAAGTTGGACTAGTAATATTTATAAAGAATATACACAATGTTATAGAAAAGAAACAGAAAAAAACAGACATGAAAAATAGATCATCAGCGTTGTGTGTCTTCGCAAAAGTGAAACGGTCGCTGGCTCAGCATTACGCTGAGGTGTTAGACGCCTGCAGCACTGATTTTCAGCCAGAAGGTAAGATAGAATAAGTTAGATAAGATTCAATTCATTTTTAACGTGTAGCCCAAACAAATATTCCACTGAAATTACACCAGTAAAGAGACAGAGGGAGCCAACAATTTCTAATTTAACCTACAGGAAGTTAATATTGTGACAAAAAAGCCAGCCATGTTGATTCAGTCACGTACAGGTACGTGATCAAATCGCGCGGCCTAGCAAATATAAGCAGCATCTATAACGGGGCAGTCGACAGTTCAGGGAAATGCGAAAAATTAGAACAGAACTTCCTGTATACTTAGTGTAAGTTTTCGGTCACAAAATACGTCTCGAAAGCGTTTGCGTTAAAATGTCAAATACTATGAGAGAGAGAGAGAGAGAGAGAGAGAGAGAGAGAGAGAAACATTTATTTACACACATTCGATACACGTAGATATATGGGCAACTAGCTGTTGCCCACAACTTCGTCTGCATATAATTATTTTATCGCTATCCCGCAGAAATCATGCAATTTTCCAGGATAAAAAATAACCTATGTGTTATTCCTAACCATAATCTATGTTCCAAATTTCTTCCACGCTGGTCTGGGAGTAAAGAAATAAGGAACTTCGTTTCAAAAATATAGAATTTACCAGTTGCTTCTCTTCCCGCGCAGATGGTAAAAGCCCATCGAGGGAATGGGCGAAAGTCTTAGGAATCATGTTATAGGCGATGCGGATAGCAACCCATCACTGTTTTGATTCCCCTTTCCATCCGTACGCCCACAATCATCCTAAACGTGATCTTTAAGTCTTGTCACCTTAAGCTCTGTCTACCCCGTAAGGGATAAAGACGTGATTTATGTATGTATGTATGTATAATCTATGTTCCAAATTTCATCCAGATCTGTCTGCCGTTCTGGCGTGAAAGTGTAACAAACATCCATCCTTACAAACTTTCGCGTTTATAATATTAGCAGGATAATTAAAAGCGACTGTATTAACACCCTCTCCCATTTAACGGTGTACGTGTTCACTGCATCGATGCCAAAACAAAACATGACGAGTGCAATTCGGACCGTTCCCGCTGCTATGATTGGCCGCTTTGTCCCAAATAGCCAGCCAATATTCCGAATTGTACTCGCAACTGGCATCTGCAAATTCGAATGTGCCAGTATTTTGTAGTTCGGACACTTTGCGATATGCTGCGTTTTGTACGTGCGATGCATTTTGCGTCCCTATCATGTACAAATTAACGAGTGCTGAATAAATTTACTGGTTTTAATCGACTTTCCGATAATTGAGGCTGTATTTTGGTCCGTATGTTTTTTCACCAGCTCTAATCACTTCATCATCATCACTACATAGTATAAAACAAAGTCGCTTTCTCTGTCCCTATGCCCCTATGTATGCTTATATCTTCAAAACTACACAACGGATTTTCATGCGGTTTTTTTTAATAGATAGAGTGATTCAAGAATAAAGTTTTTATGTATAATTCTACGCAGACGAAGTCGCGGGCAGAAGCTAGTTTAGTATAGAAAAAAGTATGCTTAGTTGGTTTGGTCACGTAGAGCGGATGGATGAAAGTAGACTAACTAAACAGATCTATAGGGGAAGTGTGAATGGTAACGTTGGGAGGGAAAGGCCTAGACGGACGTTCCGAGATCAAATAGGAGACGTTTTGGAAGAAGGTCAGGTCAGGAGTACCCGAAACCGACGAGCATGTATGAAGAGATTGATGAATGTGGATGAAGCGAAAGAAGTATGTCAGGATCGTAGCAAGTGCAACAAAGTAGTCTCTGCCTACCTCTGTGGGAAAGAGGCGTGACGGTATGCATGTATGTATTTATTTAGTACTAGCGACCCGCTCCGGCTTCACACGGGTGCAATCAGTGGTTTTCTACTATATTATACTGCCTAATATAAGTCTGATTCTATGCAGACGAAGTCGCGGGCAGAAACTAGTAAATGTACACTTAAGAGCTGATGTTAATAGTATTCTGCAATAATTATTAACGACTCTAGACAGCCATCCATGGTGGTCTGATGGTGCTGGTGGATGCATGTTTCTTCCATGCTGGTCTGGGAGCAAAGAAAAAACAAAGAATGCACCAGTTGCTTCTCTACCCGCGCAGATGGTAAAAGCCAATCGAGGGAATGGGCGAAAATCATAGGAATTATGTTATAGGCGATAAGGCTAGCAACCTATCACTATTATTATGATTCCCCTTTCCACCTAAGCCCACAATTATGCTAACCGTGGCCTTTAGGTCTTGTTACCATAGGCTCTGTCTACCCCGTAAAGGATTTATACGTGATATGTGTATGTATGTATGTTTATCAATTAACGTAATTTGGATTCCAAATTAAAAATGGAGTCGGTGTTCTGCGTTCAAATTTCAAAAGAGATACAACGGTGTATATTGATTTTGTTTCGGCAATTCTCGTGTATGTTCGGGCGTATTCGGTAAATGGGTCGCTGGGTTACTGCAGTTTATGTTGGCGGCTTTGAGGCTGCAATATTGGCCATATTTTTACTACCTAGAATTACATTAAAGAACTGACGTTGATACAAATACAAATACAAAATACAAATAACTTTATTTCGCTTGAAACATGGTACAGAAGATGGAGCACAAATAAAATTGGATAGTTCACACATTTCACCACTAACTGGCATGCAAAATTTAGTAGTTAGTAGTTATATCTATACACTAGCTGTTGCCCGCAACTTCGTCTGCATAGAATTCTTTTATCGCTATCCCGCAGGAATTACGCAATTTTCCGGGATAAAAGTAGCCTATGTGTTATTTCAGACTATAATCTATCTATGTTCCAAATTTCATCCAAATCTGTTCAGCCGTTCTGGCGTGAAAGAGTAATAAACATGCATCCACCCATACTTACAAACTTTAGCGTTTATAATATTAGTAGGATATACTAGAGAACCCCCCCCCCCCCCCCCCTTTTGTCACTCGGTGAACTATGAAGACAAACTGCAGTTATTTTGTTCGTGTCACAAATTTCCAGACCCCCCCCCCCCCCCCGCCTAAATGTGTGACGTTCTTTAGAAACCTACGTTTTCGGTAAAGAAAACATTTTTGAAAGTTATTAGTTAGTTAGTGAAAAACTTTTTCTTTGCAGACAAAGTCGCGGGTAGCAGCTAGTAAATGATAAAGTTGGTGGGACTCCATCACAGTGATAAGCCATTAAACCGGCGGCAACTCAATTGAAACTGTAATGTTCAGCGAATCGAAACTTATGACGTTACGGAGTACCAATGGTTTGTCGTGTCCGCTCCACTGGGCTTTACCTTAATGGCTGCAAATCTACAACTTATATTTAAGTTTGTGTACAAACGACTATACAAGTTCATGGGTACTTTATAACATTACTAGCCCGCATCTATAGAATTCGTTTATCGCTACGATAAAAGTAGCCTATGTGTTATTTCAGACTATAATCTAATTACGTACGAGTAGAGCAGGCGCGGCTGCAGAAGCGGCCGAATCAGCCAAGGTAAATAAATATAGGGGTCTCAGCACCGAATACAACTTTGTCCCTTTCGGTGTTGAGACCCTTGGTCCGTGGGGTCCTAGCGCTATTAGCCTCTTCAAAGATATTTCGAAGAGGCTAATAGATGCTACAGGTGACCGCAGAGCTGGCAGCTTCCTTGGACAGCGTATTAGTACCGCTGTCCAAAGGGGGAATGCTGCCAGCGTCTGTGGAACTATGCCACGGGGGCCCCTCCTTTTTTAATTATTTTACTTAAAGATTAGTTTTAGTTTAGTTTTTAATTCGTTTTTAATTTAATAGTTTAATTTGTATCAATTTCCATTTATGTAATTTTTATTGAATAAACTTCCCCAATGTCAAAGTAATCTAATTATGTTTCAAATTTCATCCAGATCTGTCCAGCCGTTCTGGCGTGAAAGAGTAACAAACATTCATCCATCCATGCTTACAAACATATGCGTTTATAAGATTAGTAGTTGCGTTTGGGGGTTTTAAATTTTAAATTTACATTACACTTGATTAGCATGTGTTGTAGAGCACATATGATGATATACAATAATTAAAATATTATCAAAAATTAAAAAAAATACCTTTGTTACCATTTTCCCAGTTGGCCGGCTCGCACTTGTACCTAAGGCTTTTTGGCTTTTTTTTTTTCGTTTTGATTTCTCCATTAATGCGTGGGGTTTTTAATATTTGCATCGGGGTTAGAAAGTACGACCAGCAAAACAAAAACATAAAAAAAAAGAAAAAAAAGTCATAAATTTTAAATGCGTTAGTTCGATTGGGTATTCCACACGACGGCCGCAACGAGAGGCACGCGACTCAACTCAATGGGCGTTACGTCATCCCATACTACGGCCAAGTGCGAGCCGGCCAACCGGGAAAAAGGTAACAAAGGTATTTTTTTTAATTTTTGATAATTTTTTAATGATATTTTGATGATATTTTGATTATTGTATCATCATATGAGCTCTACGACACATGCTAAACAAGTGTAATGTAAATTTAAAATTTAAAACCCCTAAACGCAACTACTAATCTTATAAAAGCACTAGCTTCTGCCCGCGACTTCGTCTGCGTAGAATAATACATAAAAACCTTCCTCTTGAATCACTTATCTATTAAAAAAAACCGCATCAAAATCCGTTGTGTAGTTTTGAAGATATAAGCATACATAGGGACATAGGGACAGAGAAAGCGAATTTGTTTTATACTATGTAGTGATATGTTTGTAAGCATGGATGGATGGATGTTTGTTACTCTTTCACGCCAGAACGGCTGGACAGATTGAATGAAATTTGGAACATTGGTAGATATAGGCTACTTTTTATCCCGTAAAATTGCGTAATTCCTGCGGGGTAGTGATAAACGAATTGCGGGCAACCGCTATTAAGACATAACTTAAGAAGTTTAGTTTAAGAAACCTGAATAATTCCATTTTATGCCAAAAATGCCTAACATCATTTTGGAAAATAGCTGATGCTATTCGAACTGCTGCGGATGAACCGATTTGTACCAAATATGGCTAAGAACCACCGCAAGGAAGCTGGCTTTCGAAAAAAAACCGCATCAAAATCGATCCAACCACTGGAGAGCTACGTAACACAGACAGACACACAAAGGTATCGACGTCAAACTCATAACACCTCTCTTTTTGCATGGAGGGTTAAAAAATATTAAGGTACTGGCTGCTGCCCGCGACTTCGTCTGCAAAAAATTAACTATGCATTTTTCCGAGACGAAATGTGTTTTTCCAGACTATAATCTATCCATGTTCCAAATTTCATCCAGACCTGTCCAGCCGTTCCGACGTGAAAGAGTAACAAACATCCATCCATACTTACAAACTTTCGCGTTTATAATATTAGTAGGCTACTATCTTTAAATTATTCAGCACTCTTTATTCAAATTTATAACCTCTGCTTGTTAGCGAGGCTTGAATATAATTCCACTTCCACGGGGTCTCGCAAGTGTCGTAATTGACTTTGGGAGATGAAAGACTCGGAACGGGCAGGTAATAATGAAAGATACGCTAATTAATTTACCCTAGCCCCTGATAACGTCGTTAATTATTACATCGATATAGCAAGAAGTATGAAAGCCACTAGAGTTGCCGAGAATTCGATGGATTCCCTATCGATAACTATAATCGAACCTTACCTATTTCACCAACTCGACAACTGTCGGCGCATTTAATATGAAGCCGACTGGCATACCCTCTCGTTGAGTTTGTAAAAATGTTATTAAATATACCAGCTTTTTTGCTGACTGTACTTGCATTGTCATGCGTCCTACATAATGTGAACCAAATTTCAAGCCAATCGGACCAACCGTTGAAGAGTTTCCTCCTGCGGAGACGACCCTGGCTGGACCACCACAATTCTACTACCAGATAATTGTATTGTCATCTGATTTACACAAGTATGCAAAGTTTCAGCTCAACTGGTTGAAGATATCTGCTTCAAAATTGAGTCGCAAGATTTCACCCGGACAAACATATTTACATACGTTGCAAGTTAATATAGAGCTTGTAAAAACAGTTGTATCGATACTATCGATAGGTACAATCGATAGTTAATTCGTCGTCAAGGATCGATCCTATCGATAGTATTGTAGTTTACTACTGATACCTACTATTGTCTTTGCTCAAACTATCGATAGCCTGTCAAAATACTATCGATACAGGACTATCGAGCAGCATCCCTAAGCCACACGCACCGAACTTAGACGTTACGTAGTTCGTTCAATAATAGTTATTTATGTGACTGCATAATGTAAAGCAATAACGAGTGTGGTTTTACCAAACGAGTCGAAGGTGATACTCATTATAAGACACACGAACATTTTAATTTAATTAAAGCATTATTAACGCAACTGGTATGTAGAGATCACTACCATGTATGCAAAACCAAGCAACAATGAAAAGACGTTTTACAAGATCTTACATACCCACTTGTAATAATAACAAATGCCAGGGCCAAACGTACATGCGTTTCTGACGATATACTTCTTCTTATTTGTGGCGTATCAAGTCGTTATAGCGACGACAACTTCGCCAATGTCAAAGTAACAAAAATGTAATTCTAAAATCTTGTGACAAAATGTCGGCAACGTTGTACGGTAATGGTCAAAGACCCTCCCCCCTGTCGGGCTCTTAGCCAACGGTCAATGATCTCCCTCAGAAACTGCCAGGAAATTAGTCAATGCCCAGGGTGCACCGGAGCAAGCACTGCTCTTCCCCCCGGACGGATCCAAAAAAGAACCGCAGCTCTTGGCCACACGTAGCGGTAACCCGACTCGCACCCCATCTGATGACATATGGGATGGAGGCGTCCAACTAAATAACCCACGCACAGTTAAATGACACGAAGGCAGCTTGATTGGCCCATTGTAAACAAACAACTACCCTCCCCTGAGACCAACGTAAATTTACAGCATTAAACTATACTGCATTCCATACAACAATACATACGGTTACGTCCTGATTCTGTGGGGACTGGCTCGCTTTTGACAACATCTGCAGATTGTTGACAGTTTTGCTCTTTCAAATGATCATTCTAAATGAAAATGTTCTCGTTTATAAATAAAAAGTTCATGTTAAACTTAAGTTTTACATACATACATACATAAATCACGTCTTTCTCCCTTACGGGGTAGACAGAGCTTAAGGTGACAAGATCCAAAGGCCACGCTTAGCATGATTGTGGGCGTTTAGGTGGAAAGGACGTAATTTAACTAAATCCAAATTTGAACATGAACGTGTCACATGAGATATGGTTAGTAAAATCAAGGTTACAGTAAATTCAGGCTTCTAGTTTTATCCACAACGAAGTTAAAGAGGGGTCGAAAATTGCCTGAACTGCTTCGAGAAAAGGATGGTACGAACGTGCCGCTTTTTTTGCTCGACTTGGCGACTACAGATTTAGTGTAGTAGCAAATTATTGTTATAACTTTTTGTGTTTTTTTTAAAGTACGACGTCTAATTGACGTTTAAGCTCTATTACGTACTAAATTTTAGGGCGAAGGAAACCACATGTAGGCAAAGAAGTCCACTTAATTGTCGAAAGGACGAGAAAAATCGGCTTTTACGAATTTTCCGTGTACAAAGCTGAAGTTATCCTTCAAAGAGGCCTCTTTTAATCAATTTTTTAAAACATAATTTCCTTTCGAGCATTAGAAAGTGTTTAGTAATGCCTTGAACGTAAGGTAATCTATAGAAATGCATTTAAAAAAATGATTGTTTAACTTAAGTCCGCCTTTGTGCATGTATCTCAGTGTTTGTCAATTGTATTTCTCTTGTTTATTTTGCACAATAAAGAGTTTACATACATACATACATACATACACTTACCATAAGCCAATCGTCACGGGATAGGGGTAACCCGCGATGTTGGTTGGTGTAATCTAGTTAGTGTAAAAGTATAAGTTGACTTTAATTTTAATTTTGATTTAATTTAATTTGATTTATTTTAATTTAATTTAATTCAATTTGATTTAATCCGAGCTAATTTATTTATTGTTTTTAGACGTAATTAATCAATTTTTCACTTAATATTTAATTTTATTATTTGTAAATTATATTATGGATATAAGTCTGGAATAAAATCATTTCATTTCATTTTCATTTAATTTCATTTTAATTTCATTTCATTTCATTTTCACTTCATTTTCATTTCATTTTCATTTCATTTTCATTTCATTTTCATTTCATTTTCTTTTCATTTCATTTCATTTCATTTTCATTTCATTTAACAACCTAGCATGCTCGTGTCATGCTCGTCTATCGTTATTTGGAGCGAAGTATAGTGTCGAGTGAAACAATTACTATAAATGGGTCACATGAACCTTAATTTGGGTCAAGTCGTTCTGCAAAGCGTACCTAGAGTCGGTGACATATCGCTCGATATGAAAACACACGGGGATATATTGTTGACGGTGCCGTCTTTGCTCTCTAGTACTGTTAGCTCAACACATGGTCCCTGATCGAACCTGTATTGACATGGCTCATATCCACCTGTCCATGCGAGTAGGTAATGCGAAACACTGCATGCGAATGCTGAGTTGGGACCATTTTGTGAAAATTTATCTGTATTGTTTTAAGTGTGTTTAATTTATTTTATTTGATGTTTTTGTGATTGTCATAAATAAACAGTCATGTAAATCTGAATCGGAATTGAATCGCATTAAGACGTCATGGCTAGGTTCCTGACCAGTAGGCTTATTACCTAGCTCGCTCGCAATCGCCATCGTGTTCATTTTGACAGTCCATGTATGGGCTGACAATTGGTATCGGAATCAGCTAGCTGTCACATTCATACAAGAACTGTCAAAATGAACACGATGGCGATTGCGAGCGAGTTACGTAATAAGCCTACTGGCCACCAACGCATTAAACTCAGCGTGCACGTCCAAACTTCTCCCCCGTATGTTCCCCAAACGAGCTAGGAAGGCATAAGAAATGGGGCGTAGTTAACAAATTGACGTGTTCAGTTTGACGTAGATTGTTTGGATTTGCGCAAAAAACTTGATTTATCGTTGTACCGGCAACTGGCCCGAGGCTGTGCCGAACAGAACGTTACCATCATGTCTTTGTTTTATGTTAGAGAGGCCAGACAAAACTAGTGGGTCACCTGATGTTAAATGATCACCACTGTCCATAGACACCCGCAGCGCTTTACGCGATGCCAGTGCGTTGTCGGTTGTATGTATGTATGTATGTAAACTCTTTATTGCACATAAAAATTTTAAAAATACAGAAATACAGAGAAAATAGTACAAAGGCGAACTTATCCCTAAGATAGAGGGATCTCTTCCAGCTAACCTGATACAGAAAAGAATAGATACAACAAAAAGGCAAGCAGTCATTATTATGCGCAAATAAAGTAGTAGATATTAATCTATACTAATATTATTAAGAGGAAAAATTTGATTGTTTGTTTGTTTGTTCGTTTGCATTGAATAGGCTCCGAAACTACTGGACCGATTTTAAAAATTCTTTTGCCGTTCGAAAACTACATTATCACTGAGTGACATAGGCTACTTTTTACCGCGGGAAAATACCTTTTCCTACGGTAAAATTAATTTACCGCGGGCGAAGCTGCGGATGGAAGGCTAGTCTATATCTATACTAATATTATAAAGAGGAAAGATTTGTACCTATTTTTGTATGTTTGTATGTTTGTAATGAATAGGCTCAAAAAGTACTGGGCCGATCTGGATGAAATTTGGAACATAGATAGATTATAGTCTGGAATAACACATAGGCTACTTTTTATCCCGGAGATAGCGATAAACGAATTCTACGCAGACGAAGTTGCGGGCAACTGCTAGTACTTAATAAATTAATAAATTGTTGTTGTTGTTGGTTGTTAGATGCTTGTGCTTTTAACCACATACATACATACTCATACACAAATCACGTCTTTATCCCTAACAGGGTAGACAGAGCCTAAGGTAGTAGGTACCTACAGGCCACATTTAGCAAGATTGTGGGCGTATAGGTGGAAAATGGAATCAAAATAGTGATCCAAGTACCAGATTCTTCAGGGTTGCTAGCTGCATCGCCTATAACATGATTCCTAAGAATTTCGCCCATTCCCTCGATGGGCTTTTACCATCTGCGCGGGACAAGCAGCAACTGGTACATTCTATGTTTTTCCTTTGCTCCCAGACCAGCATGGAAGTTAAACACCCCTTTTTTGCGTCAATGGTTAAAAACACTTCCATGCTAGTCTGGAAACAAAGGAAAAAAATAAAATGTACCAGTTGCTTCTCTACCCGCGCAGATGGTAAAAGCCTATCGAGAGAATGGGTGAAAATCATAGGAATCATGTTATAGGCGATGCGACTAGCAACCCATCACTATTATGATTCCATTTTCTTTTCCACCTATACGCCCACAATCTTGCTAAATGTGGCCTGTAGGTACCTGCTACCTTAGGCTCTGTCTACCCCGTAAGGGATGAAGACGTGATTTGTGTGTGTGTATGGCTAAAAACCACAGCAAAGAAACTGGCTTTCGAAAGAAAAGCTGCATTGAAATCAGTACATCCGTTTGAGAGCTACGATGATACAAACACACACACACATGTCGCCGTCAAACTTATAACACCTCTCTCAAGGGTTATAAACATCTCTAAAAATACAAATTCACGGATATGTTTTCAGCCATTACCGAAACAACTGATTTGATAGTTTGCCGACGTCTCGCGACGTGCTGTGACGTGAACGTTAGTCACGTCCCAACTGTGACGTTCGACGTTTTCACGTTCGTTAACTCTACGTGACTTGGCCTTGACGTCGATTGGCGCTGAGTTGGCCAAGTGTCACCAATTATGTGTGTTTTGTCGTTGTTTGCGTCACCTTTGCGATTTGAACATACATCACTACATAGTATAAAATAAAGTCGCTTTCTCTGTCCCCATGTCCTTATGTCCCTATGTCCCTATGTCCCTATGTATGCTTATATCTTCAAAACTACACAACGGATTTTGATGCGGTTTTTTTTAATAGATAGAGTGATTCCAGAGGAAGGTTTTTATGTATAATTCTACGCAGACGAAGACGCGGGCAGAAGCTAGTACATACATAAATCACGTCTTTATCCCTTACGGGGTAGACGGAGCCTAAGGTAACAAGACCTATAGCGATTTTAACATTAGCACTATTGTATGTACATTCCCTAAAAAAAATGGTCGTTTCATTAAAAGTAGTGTTCAGAATCAAGTTTTCAACAAAAAAAAACCGGTCAAGTGCGAGTCGGACTAGCGCACCGAGGGTTCCGTATCATTATCTATAAATATCTTTAAACCAGTGTAAGCAGAGCCCTGCTCCAAAGCAAAATGTACGCAGTGTGGGGTTACTTTATATTGGTCACTGCTATATACAGACATACATACACATTTACGGTTTTCGCAATTATTCTTTAATCTGTGCTATAAGACCTACCTTCATACCAAATTTCAAGATTCTGCGTTCACGGGAAGTACCTTGTAGGTTTTGATTCCCTTGAGAGTTGAAAATTTGCGGAAATTTGCGGCATAAACGGCTGTATCTTTTGATTGCGTTGGCTTAGAAGTTTGATCTTTTCACAGCTTTAAGGGACAGTAGACCTGAGTAATTGATATAAATTTCAGCTTCATACCTCCACGCGTTCCTGAGAAAAAGGGTCTCGACAGACGGACGTACGGACGGACAGACAGACGGACAACAAAGTGATCCTATAAGGGTTCCGTTTTTTCCTTTTGAGGTACGGAACCCTAAAAATTGCAAGCTTTTTACAAGTTTTTATTTAACTTGCAATGCATGTATGTACTAGCTGTTGCCCGCAACTTCGTCTGCATAGAATTCGTTTATTCGCAATTTTCCGGGACAAAAAGTAGTCTATGTGTTATTCCAGACTATAATCCATTCATCATCTATTTTCTCTGTATTTCTGTATTTTTAAAATTTTTATGTGCAATAAAGAGTTAACGTACATACATACATACATAATCCATCCATGTTCCAAATATCATCCAGATCTGTCCAGCCGTTCTGGCGTGAAAGAGTATCAAACATCCATCCATACTTACAAACTTTCGCGTTTATGGTATTAGTAGGATATTTGTCAGGATGTCTTGCAGCTCTATTTTGAAACAGATATTTTCATCCGATTGACTTAAAATTTTGCTTATATACAACAAAACCTTATCATGTCAAAGACATTCAAATTGGATCACAAAGTGGCACTGATAAAGAATTGAACCCGCTTAAGAAAACATCTAGATAATTATAAATAGTCCTTTCTAACAACTATTAAAATAATTAAACTATTAAATTCAGTTTAAACAAGTTTCTATTAGATTCTTCGATAATAAATAACTATAATTAAAACCGTTTAAACTTGAATACTAGTCTTAAGCTTTTATATTGTACTAGCTTTTGCCCGCGACTTTTTCTGCGTGGAATTAGAATTGTGGGAAACTTCTACCCCATAAGGGATAAAGACGTAATTTATCTATTGTAAAGATTAAATGTCACTGGAAATAACATATTGCTTTGCATATTTTAACATGCGCTTAACACTCTAAACTTTAAATGTCGATAACATTTTTTGCTGACATTAAATTTCAATAAAATAAAACCTAATATATGCCTTGATATAAGTTGTAACTATTTGTGAAAATTGTAATAAAATCCGTTGCGTAATTTTAGAGATTAGCGAATACAGACATTAATGAACACATACATACACAATTATATAATCTAATTTTTTGTGTTTTATCGCTCTTCCCTGATCGTTAGCGCTCTATTATTGATGAATTTATTTAATATACAGACACGAACTTTCTACTGATTTACTATATGCGTAGATACCATCGTGAAAACGTTCTATGAATTCATTTATAAAGTACCAGACGTTTAAATCTTCAAATTCTGTTCAAATGGTACCGCGCGCCTGTTGTACGTACGCACCTGGATTATTCTGACAGGCTGATTTATCGAGCCTCCCAGACCACGGCGCGTAAGCAACAAAGGATTTACTCCGAAAACTGAATATTAGTAAGTAGATGCTTTATTATAGAAAACGGTTCGAGAAAAGGTAGGTGATGCTCCGCTTTTTTTTTCGTCTTGCCGGGAGCACTACCGTGCCCCCAGATTAAACAATGCAACTCTTGCTTGTGGAACTTTGTATGACCCTTGATTTTTACAAGCTTTACATTAACTTGCAACGTGTGCAATTTTTTTTGCCGACAAAAATTTCAGCTCAATCGGTTGAAGATATCTGCTTCAAAATTGAGTCGCAAGATTCCATCCGGACAGACATAATTGTTATTATTACAAGCTTTATATTAACTTGCAACGTATGTTTGTCCGGGTGGAATCTTGCGACTCAATTTTGAAGCAGATATCTTCAACCGATTGAGCTGAAATTTTGCATACTCGAGTAAGTCGAATGACAATACAATAATCTAGTAGTGAGTGGAGTTCTGGTGACCCAGCCAGGTTCGCACCGCAGGGAACTCTTCAAAAGACATTGAATATATGCACAATGGTGAACTTATCCCTATAAGGGATCTCTACCAATTAACCTTTGAATAAATGAGAGGAGCATTAAGCGAGGGACCGACAAAGAGTGAGTTTAAAATATCCATATAGTGGAAGCCACAATAGAGCGTACATCTCAAAATACAACAAACAATTCATAAGTAAATTACCAATATGAGTACACGCATACAATATTTGAGAACTTTTACTTAAAATTAGCGCTTCACTACATAGTATAAAACAAAGTCGCTTTCTCTGTCCCTATATCCCTATGTATGCTTATATCTACAAAACTACACAACGGATTTTGATACGGTTTTTTTTAATAGATAGAGTAATTCAAGAGGAAGGTTTTTATGTATAATTATATGCAGACGAAGTCGCGGGCAGAAGCTAGTAAGTGATAAAAGAAAGCGTGTTTTAAATCGCGCAGAATCGTTCGCATGAAGCGTTGTTTTCATTTGGTCTAATGAAATTTTGTGGCAAACATACGAGGTATTTTCAAGGCGTGTTTTGTTACCATAAAGGTAGACAACATATGAAACCCATTACAGCAATATTTGGTTATGTACGGTCTTGTATGTTCAGACAAGGCAAATTGCTTTTATATCAAGGCTAGAATATCAGAAACCAAACAGTTTTTGGTTGAACCTTATTTTTTGGACTCGGTTAATATATGATTTCTTCCATTAAGTGTTCCGGTAAAGAAAACACATAGAATTTATCAGTTGCTTCTCTTCCCGCGCAGATGGTAAAAGCCCATCGAGGGAATGGGCGAAAGTCTTAGGAATCATGTCGGCAATGCGGCTAGCAAAACATCACTATTTTGATTGCGCTTTCCACCTACACGCCCTTAATCATGCTAAACGTGGCCCTAAGGCTTTGTTACGTGTTTTGATATATGTATGTATGTATATAAATATATGTGTGATTTAAATAAATAAATAAATATCTTGGGACAAATTACACCAATTGACCCAGCCCCAAACTAAGCAAAGCTTGTACTATGGGTACCAGGCAACGGATAAACATGCTTATATAATGTAGATAAATACATAATTAAATACATACAACATCCATGACTCGGGCACAAACATTCGTATTCATCATACAACTGTCTGCCCCTACCGGGATTCGAACCTGGGACCTCTAGCTTCATAGTCAGGGTCACTAACTACTAGGCTATCCGGTCTTCAAATTTGACGGTAGATTTTGGTTATTTCATACAGTGACAGCATATTTACATTCACTCACAAACTAAAACCAGTTGTCTATAAAACCAGACCTACTAAAGCTGTCTCCGACTTATTACTTTCTTTTATTGGTTGTCTGGTAGAGGTCGCTATTAAGCGATAAGACTGCCTTTTGTCAACCTTGTTCTTTGTTTCTCTATTGTTTTGTACTGATTTGTGGTGATCAATAAATAACTTTTTTAAGTATTGTATTGTTTTCGGACGATAGCTTTACGTGATAACTATAAATGTGCCATAAGCCGACGCTTGGGCCGATCGTGCTTCTCTATCGCTTGATCCGCGCTCTCGCTTGCACACTCTGACGTCACGTGCAATGAGTCATGCTTTTTCGTGAGTGCAGCCGGCGTTCATCGATTAATAAGACGTTATTACGTCAAAAGCCACTTTTGACCTCATATAACTTAAAATGTAGGTACACTAGGTTTGAAGAAGATGTGGCTCGCACCATCTTCTTAAATCAATGGTAAATATTCCTTTGTTTATTGTGCACTTTATTTATTTATTTTATGTAGTATATTTTATTGATATATATTATAGGTAGTATAAAGTAGTTTATTGACTGGTAGGTTTTAGGAGTTTATGTATTATATTCGGTAAAGTTATGTATTGTGGCTCTCAGTGTTTGCAATTTTTAAACTCACTCGTCCATCCCTAATATAATACTCCTTTCATCCACTCAAAGGTTGACTGGAAGAGATCCCTTAAAGGGATAAGTCCGCCTTTGTGCATGTATCTCAGTGTTTGTCAATAATTGTATTTTGTCTTGTTTATTTTGAACAATAAAGAGTTTACATACATACACTTTTATCCTAATTTTAAACAATACTTACGCTAAATTTTAAAGTCTTACTTGTAAAACTAACTTAAGTCTCGACTCTTGAACTTACCTGTAACAAACGGAAAAGTGATTAATAATCAATTAGCTAATGAGAAAATAATTAGCTCTGTGTGTAGATCTTGCATTATCTTCTAAAAAAAATCCAAAATTGCTGAAAATCACTAAATTCATGGCTCCACAATTTAAAAGTGTCCAATTACTAAATTGGCGAAAATATAAATAACTTGCTGCTGCCTGCGGCTTCGTCTGCAAAAAATTAGTTGTTCGCTATCCCGCGGGAACAATGCGATTTTTCGGGATAAAAAGTAGCCTATGTGTTATTCCAGACTATAATTTATCTATGCACAAAATTACATCCAGATCTGTCCAGCCGTTCTGGCGTGAAAGAGTAACAAACATCCATCCATCCATGCATACTTACAAACTTTCGCGTTTGTAATATTAGTAGAATTAACAAATCTACTCACAAAAATCATGCTAAACGTAGCCTTTGGGGTCTTGTTACCATTAGGCTCTGTATACCCCGTAATGGATAAAGACGTGATTTATGTACGTACTCACTAAATTTCACGAGAAATTTAGAAATGCGACCTGTCGAGAACATGCAGCCGAAAATACGAAATAATTTTCGATCAAGCTGAAACGATCACGCTTCGCTTGCGCTCGGTCAATTATCGTCAACTCGAGCAGCTGTCAAACAGTTCAGTATTGTCTGGACATCGGACAGGCAGATAGACATGTGGTAAGCATAATGCATAAGGCCATCAAGTTGATCGATCATCGATAAATGTAATGAAGCAATTAATACAGTCAACATAATATAGTAAAGGTATCAGAAACATGAATGCTCAAGAAACACACTAAATAATCTATCTTCAAAGTTTGATTTTAAAAACCTAACCTAAAAATTTCGTTTTAGATACAAGCTTTTTGCTGATTGTACTTTTTGTTGACTGTACTTGCATTGTCATCCGTCCTACATATGTGGACCAAATTTCAAGTCAATCGGACCGACCAATCGTTGAAGAGTTCCCTCCTGCGGAGACGAACCTGGCTGGGTCCCCAGAACTCCACTACCAGATTATTGTATTGTCATCCGACTTACACAAGTATGCAAAATGTCAAAAGCTTCAAAAATGAGTTGCAAGATTCCACCCGGATTAACATACGTTGCAAGTTATTATGAAGCTTGTAATAATAACAATTACAAGCTTTTTATTAACTTGCAATGTATGTATGTATGTTTGTCCGGGTGGAATCTTGCGACTCAATTTCGAAGCAGATATCTTCATCCGATTGAGCTGAAATTTTGCATACTAGTGTAAGTCGGATGACAATACAATAATCTGGTAGTGGAGTTCTGGGGACCCGGTCAGGGCTTCGGACCATCTCCGCAGAAGGGAACTCTTCAACTGTTGGTGTAGCTGACAGTGGCATCGTAGCTCTCAAGTGGGAGACTGATTTTGATGCGGTTTTTTTCATTCGAAAGCCTGTTCTTTGCTGTGGTTCTCAGCCGTGTTTAGTAAAGATCGGTTCAAAGGTTTTAGCGTTGGGGGAGGGGGGTTTAATTTTTATCTTACACATACTAAAGTTTCCTTTGAAGAGTTCCCTCCGAGACGATCTTGGTCATGCAAACAGAATTGAACTTCACGATTATTTCTTAAGTATTGTCACACATTCTACTTAATGTGCCAAATTTCAAGTGAATCCGACCATTAAAAGCGAGTCGAATCAAACTCGCATTCGACCCATACAAGACTGCAAACAAGCATTGCAAGATAAAAGCTTGTAATAAAGCAATCTTACCTTTCCCTGAAACAGCTGTCTGGAGCCATTATTAATTAAAATAAAATATTAAGCCAGGATTACACGGTACGGGGCCATAAATCTAATGAACAATGTTTAGAGGCTCACTTGAGACGCTGTTGTAAACTCAACTTTACGAGTGAATGTGCGAGCAATATTACGTTCTATATCAGTTAGGCTAGAGGTTCCCAAACTCTTTTGTTCCATAGACCACTTTCAAATTGCTGGATCCGGTGGACCCCCTGCAGCTACATTACTACCAATTTCTAAATCTCAAAAAAAGTGAGGATTAGCTCTATCTATGGAAACTTGTGTTGTTACTGAGTTTCAACGATAAATTAACAGTTTTCGTAAAAATAGGTTAGAATCTTAGAATTGATTGCTTGATAGGGTTAGTCATTTGAAAATAAATAGAATGAAAATCAAGTTTTTTTGGGGAGAGCACCATTAAAATTTTCATTTCATTTTTTATTTGTTTTTTTGCACTCCCGATGCGTATTTTAATTCTCTACCTTTTGTTTATTTTAACGTTGAGGTAACTATAACCCGCCCGTTGCGGTAACTATAAAGTCGCTTTCTCTGTCCCTATGTCCCTATGTATGCTTATATCTTCAAAACTACACAACGGATTTTGATGCGGTTTTTTTTAATAGATAGAGTGATTCAAGAGGAAGATTTTTATGCATAATTATACGCAGACGAAGTCGCGAGCAGAAGCTAGTCGTAATCTAAAAAAAGGTTTGTCAAACGGTGCATTCCCTTTAACGTGTGCCGGTGAAACATTACAAACAGGCATTCTGTTCACGCCTTCTAGTTTTTTCACAAAGATTGATCCGATAGTTCCCCCGACGCTGATCTTGGCCAAGATTTATCTCGGGGCTGTGCGAGTTGAACAATTTATGTTTGAACAGCCACTTTGTGGCGGCCGGTGTTTTTATTGGCTGAAACGATGTCACGTTGTAACAAAGTGCGTGTTAGACACGGCTTTTCGTTTTATTAGATTTGCTTTTGTTTACATACAAACATACAATACAATACAATACAATACAAATACTCTTTATTGAACACCACAAATCAGTACAAAACAATACAGAATCAAAGAACAAAGTAGATAATAGGCGGTCTTATCGCTTAATAGCGATCTCTACCAGACACAGTTTAAGTAGGTGGTGGAAACAAATAGACAGGATAAACGCAGGGACGATAAAAACAATAATACAAACATAAATATAATACATAAAATATATATATACATAGGGACATAGGGACAGAGAAAGCGACTTTGTCTTATACTATGTAGTGATGATAGTGATTATGAATACATACATAATACATACATAACTTCCATGCTGGTCTGGGAGTAAAGAAAAAACATAGAATGTACCAGTTTTTATTTACGCATGATTACTCGATCTATACGTGGGGGTGTTAATTCTTTTTTTTTTTCAATTACTAGCTATTCTCCACCGAGAAAGTCGCAACTAAAAACAATTTAATTAAATGAATACAAGCTATCCTATGTCTCAAACCGAATTCACACCGCGAATTTGGGCCAAAGCTCAATATAGTTGGTAACAATTTAAAACTCGGCGTGTTGGATGGCCAAAACGACCCAAACTAATTAAAAGGGGAACGAGCGGTTTTATAACATGTCGTGTCGAATGTTACATACATACACATACATACATACACAAATCACGTCTTTATCCCTTACGGGGTAGACAGAGCCTAAGGTAACAAGACCTAAAGGCCACGTTTAGCATGATTGTGGGCGTATAGGTAGGTGGAAAGGGGAATCAAAATAGTGATGGGTTGCTAGCCGCATCGCCTATAACATGATTCCTAAGATTTTCACCCATTCCCTCGATGGGCTTTTACCATCTGCGCCGGAAGAGGAGCAACTAGTATATTCTATCCCACCAAAAACATTCTGTAAAAAACTAACCAATTCTCGATGGAGCTGCTTGTTTATAAAACGATAAAACCTTTTCATGCTCACTGTCCTTTGTGTTGACTATACGATTGACTTGAAATTTGGTACACTGCAGGTACAGTCAGCGAAAAAAGCTTGGTTTAAAAAATAATTTATTTTTAAATTGTTTTAATTTAATGTTTGAAATAAAAACCTCGCACGACTTAAAGCCACCACTAAGCTTTATAAATCCAATTTCACAACTTCCAATCTGTGCCGCCGAATCGCCTGATAGCATATTTAATTTACCTCTACTGCGTACCCCAAAACGAAAAGCGTGGGTACAATTTGAAAATTATGCAAACGTCATTGTGAATTACAAATTGGAATTTTTCGGGGTTCACTTGGGGTTTTTCGGGGTTCGGGGTTTTTTCGGGGTTATGCTTGAAAGGAATAAAACAAGTTTATACATACACATACACACATACACTGATTGCGCTAAAATTTTGCATACTTGTGTAAGTCAAATGACAATACAATAATCTGGTAGTAGAATTCTGGTGGTCCAGCCAGGACCGTCTCCGCAGGAGGGAACTCTTCAACGGTTAATGCGACTGACTTGAAATTTGGTACACATGTAGGACGGATGACGATGCCAGTACAGTCAATAAAAAGTACAGTCAGCAAAATAAATTGCTTCTAAAATGAAATTTTTAGGTTAGGTTGTTTAACAAAAACTTTTCCATCAAGAAAACATTAACGTGGCGCAGCGTTTTCATCGGAAGCGCGACCTAATAACATACAGAGCGGTTCCGCCATCAGGGTTATTATTTTCCACTAACTTGTTGAGGCTGGCCGCCTGCCAGCTCATGAGGCACTCATGTTTATGATCATAGGCGATCTTGATTTGAAACGCCACTTATGTCGCGTTTGTTGATGAAAGCCAAGTGTTGTGGACTTCCGCTGCGAATAATTAATGTGCGAAATAAGTTATCGCAAAACATTAAATTCAAAATTTAAAAAACCCCCCACGCCTTTGTCGGGTACCTAATACATACAACCTACTAATATTAGAAACGCGAAAGTTTGTAGGTATGGATGGATGGATGGATGTTTGTTACTCTTTCACGCCAGAACGGCTGGACAGATCTGGATGAAATTTGGAACATAGATAGATTATAGTCTGGAATAACACATTGGCTACTTTTTATTCCGTAAAATTGCGTAATTCCTACGGGATAGCGATAAAGGAATTCTATGCAGACGAAGTTGCGGGCAACAGCTAGTACACTTCATGTCTTTATCCCTTACGGGATAGACAGGTATGTCGTATAATAGTACGAAATAAAAAATGTTGTGCCAAAAATGCCTTACAGAATTTCTGAAAAGAGCTGATATTTTTTTCAAACTGTTGACCTGATTTTTACTAAAGATAGCTAAAGATAGCTACCTCCTCTAGAAAACTGGCTTTAGAAAAGAAACCGCATTGAAATCGGACCTTCACACACGCAGACTTCGACGTCAAACATATAACACCCCTTTTTGCATCGGGGTTAGAAAGCTTGTGTTTGAAATTAATTATTTAACAAAAATTTATAAGCCCTGCGAAGACAGGCTCGCGGATTGTTTAGCGCACAGAATCACTAGTCTAGTATCTTAAATTGGTGGCTAAATCTAAAATAAGTTTCTGTCAAAAAAAGCTTATTTTGTTGACTGTACTTGCATCGTCATGCGTCCTACATATGTGTACCAAATCTCAAGTCAATCGGACCAACCGGTGAAGAGTTCCCTCCTGTGGAGACGATCCTAGATGGGCCACACTAGCACATTATTGTATTGTCATCAAAATTTCTTGCTGCAAAATTTCAGCTCAATCGGTTGAAGATATCTGCTTCAAAATTGAGTCGCAAGATTCCACCCGGACCAACATACGTTGCAAGTTAATAGATTAGATTCGATTAGATTATTTTATTCATCACTTCACTACATAGTATAAAATAAAGTCGCTTTTTCTGTCCTCATGTCCCGATGTATGCTTATATCTTCAAAACTACACAACGGATTTTCATGCGGTTTTTTTAATAGATAGAGTGATTCAAGAGGAAGGTTTATATGTATAATACATGCATAATATACCGTGCAAAGCCGGGGCGGGTCGCTAGTTCAGTATAAAATGACATCATAAATTGTACAATGTCTAGTTACGAGAACTTATATTGAAATCGTCAAAAATTATACATATGGATATTTTAAACTCACTCTTTGTCGGTCTCTCGCTTAATGCTCCTCTCATTTACTCAAAGGTTAACAGGTAGAGATCCCTTATAGGGATAAGTTCGCCTTTGTGCATTTATTTAAGGTCTTTTTTTGTGATTCGTCTCTACTTCTCTATATTTGTACAATAAAGCATTTACTTACTTACTTAATTACTTAATTATACATGTAAAATAAAATTGAAAAATTAATTGAATGTCACAAAATTTTGAAATTGTATAAAATAATAAAGAAGTAACAAATAGTTACATTTACATAGGTTCTCCACTCAGGATCGTCATAGCTATATGGATGTCACAAGGATTATCCAACTAAAATACATAAAATAATTAAAAGAACAATGTCCAGCTAATGTCCAATAAAGCTTGTAATAATATTAATGTGCTAAATATCTTCACACTGTTACCAAGCATCATAAAACACAGGTTCCTGCGTGCGACATTAAAAACGGCCGACTCATTCCAATTTTCATATTAATTAATATTAACAGCGAAAACCGCTCGTATTTCATCGAAATGAGCGGCGCGAAAGAAAACTAATTATTTCAAAGTAATTACCGCTGTACTAAAAGTGCCTATGTTTGTGTACGCATATTTTTGTTTTGACCCCTGATTACTTGGATTTTTATGAATTAGTATACGTACCATTACGTTTCTCTATCATTTGGGAAAGGACCAAGAAGCGTACGATGTGTGGACCGTATGATAACGTGAGGAAAATGAAGGATAATTGATGGCAAGAGGGAAACACCAGGAAACTGAACTGCTTCTTTACTTTTGAAAAAATGACTTTTTGCCAAGTTTCTTGCGGCGCATTTTTCAAAAAGACATGTAAAAGAGACTTTGGCGGCCAATTTGCAAAAAAAAAATTCATTTTCATTTTCACTCTTATAAGTAACAACTGATAATAAAACTTCAAAAAACGAAATGATTAGAAAAGATATTAAAAAAAAATCAAAACTAAGGAGTTCGCGATATACCACTTTATTCAATTTACAAAAATTCATACGTACTCGTCTAACGTACTAAATTTCAAAATTATAAGAAAAATCTCAATGGACCTACCGCTAAAGAGCGTCCTCCTGCGGAGACTGAGAATGTTACTACCAAATTATTGAACTGTCACCAGTCTTACCAGTCACCAGTCGACAATCCGATCACAGGGACTGGGTCAAAATTGACTTGCAATTTGATTACAAATAGACAGACCATGGGACCGGTGAAACTAAATAAAAGCTAAATTTCTAAACATTAAAAAACACATAGAAAAATCCGAAAGTAAAGCTATGGCCGGGAATCGAACTTGTACGACACAATCACTAAATCCCGTGGAACATCTACTGCTGAAGAAAATAAATACACAAATCAAAAATCACGTCTTTATCCTTGCGGGGTAGACAGAGCCTAAGGTAACAGGTACCTACAGGCCACCAGGTGGAAAATGGAATCAAAATAGTGATGGGTTGCTAGCCTCATCGCCTGTAACATGATTCCTATTAGTTTCGCCCATTCCCTCGATGGTCTTTTACCATCAGCGCGGTACATTCTATGTTTTTTCTTTGCTCCCAGACCAGCATGGAAGAAAAAATAAAAGCTTGTAAAAATACGAGTTAAAAGAGCTGTTTTACAAGTATCGTAAATCAATAGCAAATTGTTTTTGTGTCTAGGCTTGGATTTCGTTGAACCAATTCATTTAATTGACTTCAATGGAATACGTACGCAAAAATAAAACACTAAAACTACCAAAACGAAACTAAAGAATTCCTTTTCGAGACCCAACGTGCGCTCGATTTTTCCAACTATTAACGTAGACTATATGAAATCCTTTACAACAGGAACCATTGAAATGAAAAAACTGTTTTAATTACGCTGCTAGAAATAGTCATGTGGAAACGTAACAAAAAATTGAATTAACATACATACAGAAATCACGTTTTTATCCCTTACGGGGTAGACAGAGCCTAAGGTAACAAGACCTACAGGCCACGTTTAGCAAGATTGTGGGCGTATAGGTGGAAAATGGAATCAAAATAGTGATTCCTAAGACTTTCGCCCATTTCCTCGATGGGCTTTTACCATCTGCGCGGGAAGAGAAACAACTGCAACCGGCAATTGAATTAAGTTTTATTTAAATTTATATGACGGTCCCCAGTTAAATAATGCACTTCTCTTTTAAAATAAGATGGGATAAGATAAGTTAAGGAATAAATTTGCCAATACATGCAACTTTCGTCAACTGTGTATATTAGTACTAATATTTATTTTAGTCGCGAAACGATGAAGTGAGCAAATAAGTTAATGTTATAATTTCGTTTTAAATTAAGAATTGTGTTGACTGTACTTGCATTGTCATCTATCCTACATATGCATAGTAAATTTCAAGTCTATCTGACCTTTAAAAAAAGGCAAGTCAAATTTGACTTGCAAGCTTTGACCAAAACAACAAACAGGGACCTTGCTATGACGTCATTTTTAGTACGTATTTGACAGCTGGCGAACCTAAACTGAGTCGGCATTGAATCGCATTAAAACGTCATGGTAAAACTGGTCAAGTTAATAAAGAACTTGCAAGAAATCGTTTACGCGGGAACATGGAACTCTGTAAGATGTCAGTCTGTACTCTGTAAGACTTTTTAGAGATAAACGAGCAGTTTCAACATGAAACTACCGTGAGACTCAATCATAATTACACATACGGATAACTCACGTATAAAAAGTCGAGTGATGCTCGACATGTTTCGGACTATTTCGTAGTCCTTCTTCCTAGAGCGCTCGCCCCGGCGGCAGCGAAACGAGCACGCAAAACTTTTTATACGTGAGTTATCCGTTTATGTGTTATTATAAACAAGCAGCTCCATCGAGACTTGGCTAGTTTTTTACAGAATGTTTTTGGTGGGATATATATGTTCTAAATTGCATCACCTGCTCAGATCTGTTCTGTTCTCCAGTTTATTATGGTTGCCTGGTAGAGATCGCTCTGTAGCGACAAGGCCGCCTATTGTTACCTTGTATTATTCTGTATACCTTTTTTTCCGTTTTGGTTCTTATATGTGGTGTTCAATAAAGAGTTATTGTACTGTAGAACTGTTTTAGAACTGGCATAAAATGAAGCGACATAGATATTTCGTTCACTGAAATGACTTTCACTTGTTCAGAGGGCTAACAATAATAATGTGACAGAAAATCTCAAATTAAACGAGATGAAATAAATATAACAACATCAACAAACGCGATAGGCAGCAACAGGCAAGCAACAGTCGACAAAAGAAACGAATAATAAACAGACATTCCCTTTGTAGCTTTTACTGTCATCCCTGAGACTGACAGGGCGAAAAGCTTTATGCTGATAGACCAAGGTCGTGTTAAAAGGTTAAAGGTAACAGACAACTTAACAAGTTTTTTTTTATAATTTACTAGCTTCTGCCCGCGACTTCGTCTGCGTAGAATTATACATAAAAACCTTCCTCTTGAATCACTATATCTATTAAAAAAAACCGCATCAAAATCCGTTGTGCAGTTTTGAAGATACATAGGGACATAGGGAAAGAGAAAGCGACTTTGTTTTATACTATGTAGTTATTTAGGCAACAAACTGTCACATAGTAGAACATAGTATTGATACATAGGCGTCGACCAGGAGTGCCATAACAATAATTAAGTGAACATCGGTAAACTGGAACGGTAGATGCAGTAGATTTTAGTCAATCATCACTACATAGTATAAAACAAAGTCGCTTTCTCTGTCCCTATGTCCCTATGTCCCTATGTATGCTTATATCTTCAAAACTACACAACGGATTTTGATGCGGTTTTTTTAATAGATAGAGTAATTCAAGAGGAAGGTTTTTGTGTATAATTCTACGCAGACGAAGTCGCGGGCAGAAGCTAGTATGGTATAAGCCAATCGAGGGAATGGGTGACAGTGTTAGGAATCATGTTTTGATTTCACTATTGATTTTCCTTTCTACCTGTACGCCCTTAATCATGCTAAACGTGGCCTTAAGGTTTTGTTACCTTAGGCTCTGTCTACCCCGTAAGGGATAAAGACGTGATATATGTATGTATTCACGACAGAACGGCTCAACAGATCTGGAGAACATTTGGCATAGTGATCGTTTTATTCCGAAAAATTGCGTAGTTCGCGCGGCATAGCGTTAAATGAAGTCGCAGGCAACTGCTAGTTTCGGAATAACTTAAATACTTTTTGTAAACGCTACTACTAGGTAAGTAGTTAACGGTTTATGAAGAGTTAAATAATAGAACGTAACAACGCTGGCTACGAGCCAAGCAATAAGCGAGCCGCCATGTTGGAAATTTATTGGGTACTTTGACAGCTTGACGAATACAAGCATAGTTGGAAGCAACTTTGCAATACTTACGGTCAGACAGTGTTTTGTTTTTACTTAACTTGCGATGTATGCAAGCAAGTCTTCAACCGATTGAGCGGAAACTTGCGTATTGTAAGTAAGTATGTAAATGCTTTATTGTACAACAGCTTCTGCCCGCGACTTCGTCTGCGTAGAATTATACATAAAAACTTTCCTCTTGAATCAATCTATCTATTAAAAAAACCGCATCCAAATCCGTTGTGTAGTTTTGAAGATATAAGCATACATAGGGACATAGGGACATAGGGACAGAGAAAGCGACTTTGTTTTATACTATGTAGTGATAATGAAACAGATACAAATCACAAAAAAAGAGCTTAAGTACATAGCTGCTATGGGTGGTGTAGGGGTATAGCACGCGCCACGAAATAACGAGGAACCGGGTTCGATTCCCGGCCACAGCTTTACTTTTCGGATTTTTCTGTGTTCTAATTTTCAATGACATTCAGAAATTTAAAAGAGCTTAAAAAGGCGAACTTATTCCTATAAGGGATCTCTAACATGTGTAGGACAGATGACAATACAATGTTCTGGTAGTGGAGTTCTGGTGACCCGGCCAGGCTCGTCTCCGCAGGAGGGAACTCCAACGATTGGAACGATTAACTTGACATTTGACATTGTAGGACATGACATGTAAGTACAATCAGAATAAAGTCTTCTATTCCGAATAAAATATTTAAGAAAACTAACTTTTGGTTTGAGTCAAACCTTTGTGCTAAATTTGACCCAATCCTAGTGATCGCTTTTTGTTTGAGTCAAACCTTTGTGCTAAATTTGACCCTGTCCTAGTGATCGCTTTTTGTTTGAGTCAAACCTTTGTGCTAAATTTGACCCAATCCTAGTGATCGCTTTTTCTTTGAGTCAAACCTTTGTGCTAAATTTGACCCTGTCCTAGTGATCGCTTTTTGTTTGAGTCAAACCTTTGTGCTAAATTTGACCCAGTCCTAGTGATCGATTTGCCTAGAAATCTGGAACACCTATGTTCGATGGATAACATTGCAAGTACAGTCAACAAAAACTACAATCAGCAGTACATACTAAATTGTACCATCTGCTCAGATCTGTTCTGTTCTCCAGTCCATTATGGTTGCCTGGTAGAGATCGCTCTGTAGCGATAAGGTCGCCTATTGTTACCTTGTAATATTCTGTATACCTTTTTTCTATTTTGGTTGTTATATGTGGTGTTCAGTCATTGTATTGTATTGTATTGTACAGGCTTATTCTTATTCGGATCATGATCATATACGTTATTTACTCTAATGACCAAGTTACTCAATCATGGGTAGCACTATTTCAATGTATCATTAAAACTTGACGGCATGAATTGCGAAACTTGCTAGACTCCAGCGGGAAGTAATATACGACTTATATAACTGTTTTATACAACCTCTTCACAAGCTTTTGTTCGCACGTTCCTTAGGTTTTCCTTATGGATTTATAACCTTATAAGTTTTTCATATGAGTTTTCCAGTTAAGTTACAAGGGAAGGTATTTAATGGTTTCGGCTTGATTCTTTGCGCGCGTTGAATTTGTAGTATCTGCTCCAGTATTAGGAGTACTCTTAAAATTTCTAAACGACAGTTAAAATTAGAACACAGTAAAATCCGAAAAAGCCGTGGTAGCCTAGTGGTTTAACCTGTGGCCTCTCAAGCAGAGCGTCGTGGGTTCAATCCCGGGCGCGCACCTCTGAGTTTTTCGGAATTTATGTGCGAAAATTACATTTGAAATTTGCCATGAGCTTTTCGGTGAAGGAAAACATCGTGAGGAAACCTTGCACACATCAGCGGAGAAATTCAATGGTGTGTGTTAAGTTTCCAATCCGCACTGGGCGCGCGTGGGAACTATAGCCCAAACCCTCCAATACACGGAGGAGGCCTATGCCATGAGGCACGCCGAATTACGCGACAATTTAATAATAAAACAACAACAAAAACAAAAAAAAAAAAAAATGTAGCGAATTCGGAATAAAAATCCGAAAAGTAAAGCTGTGGCGCTACCCCTACACCACCCATAGCAGGTGGGTAAGTCTTCGATTGTTTCTATGTTACTAGCTGAACGTTACTTTGTTACTATGCGAATTTTTGTCGCTAACCGTCATCTGTCTGAATGATGTGTCTATACGACACACTTAGTCTTTAATTCTAACGAGGAAGGAAGAAAGTTAGCTTAAATTGTATAATTATGGTTTTACTTTGTGGATATTTATACCAAAGAAATGCATTACTACACCACCACGGCAGAAATTAAAGAGTTGTCAAATAAATTTCTTGTAAACAGAACATCTCTACTATAGAACAAGTTTTTTTTTTATTGCGAACTGACCAGTGGTTGACCTCTATCTCACTTGATGGAAGGTGCAGATGAGGCCAAAGGTGTAACTCACTGGTTCATAATTTTAGGTTCGTACCTTATACATCCCTTTTATAAATGTACTAGCTGTTGCCCGCAACTTCGTCTGCATAGAATTCATTTATCCCGCAGGAATCACGCAGCTTTCCGGCATAAAAAGTAGCCTACGTGTTATTCCAGACTATAATCTATCTAAGCTCCAAATTTCATCTAGATCTGTTTAGCCGTTCTGGCGTGAAAGAGTAACAAACATCCATACATACTTACAAACTTTCGAGTTTATAATATTAGTAAGATGTATATACCTATGTATGGCTTAGAACCACCGCAAGAAATTTTTGCGTCCAATTGACCATAAGAGTGAGAATAATAGTACATTACTGTCTAGGCCAGGAAGTAGGCAATTGCTGGCCGGGTATTGGTTTGAACGGACGAGCTTGCGAGTCCGTTTAATAATACGAAGCCAGCAATGCTATTCTGGCCGAGGCAAGTATAGTGCTTTTCTCAAAAATCGGAAAAGAAAACAACAAAAATAAATGAAAATGTAATTGACATAAATTATTAATTATTTTTGCTTTGCCGCCTTTTTGTAGCAATAGCATTTGAAGAGAGTATTTTTCTACCCAGAACATCTAAAGCTATTTCAGACACAGATAAACACGTTGTCGTACTAGCTTTTTTTTTTAATTTGGTGTTTTAAGTCTTGTGCCTTTATTTTTTATAATGGTGATTTGCATTTTTAAAAAGTTAATAACTAGACAGTAATGGAATTTGCATGCAACATTACTGGAGAGTTTAGCGCTACAGTAATATCAATAAATTATAGTCGCGGGCTGAAGCTAGTTATGCATGAAACACTGCGCAGTTTTGGCACGCTTCTTATAACGCGCAGTTCCAAAGACTTGTTGACTCTGGCGCGCCGCCATCGTCGGAACCATTTACTAATGGACTGCATCTGTTTGCACTAAAGCCAAGTTGAAGCTTGAAATTGTATTGAAACGTTAAATAAACGAAAGAAAAACTTTTTCATCCCACCTATTCGAAAATCGACGATTGGTTCGCATATAAGTGCGAGCAAAGTAGGTCTTTTCTCCATTACACTTTCACAGAGGGCATTTTGCATTTGAGGGCAGAGGGTATTTTGAATTATTGGTGTTCCGCGAGTTCCGCGACACGACCAAAGAGGTCGAACGCTGATATTGGCTCTGGATTCAAAATAGCACCCTCGTCGTAAAAATATCATTTTGCTCCCTTGTGATACAATCTACTATTTGCAAGACACACAAATATAAGAGAATATACACAGTTTAAAATAGAAAATAATCAACACATATAAAAATAGATCATCAGCGTTGTGTGTCTTCGCAAAAGCGAAACGGTCGCTGGCTCAGCATTACGCTGAGGTGTTAGACTGCAGCACTGATTTTCTGCCAGAACCGTCTATGACTCACGAAACGATACACAGATAAAATATACTACATAATCCATAATCTGCAATGCATGATTTTCTACTCTTAACTTGGCATCCATGTACTTGTAGAATGGACTGTAAGAGGGTGTGAAGGTGACGGACGATATACTATGAGAGAGACGATGAATATTCGATTTGAAGTTAAGATGTTAGGATGTATGTAATAAAATTACGTACATACATACATACATCACGTTTTTATCCTTTCGAGTTAGACAGAACCTATGGTAACAAGATAGCCACATTTATCATGATTGTAGGCGTGTTACCTCGATGAGCTTTTACATTGTATGTTTTTTCTTTGCTTCCTGACCAGCTTGGTATACATATCTAACTATTCAATAGTGTTTGTGATAACAGGGATCAAAGACCAGACTTGCACCTAACAATCATATCTAGCACCGTACGAGCTATTTGCAAACTAAACAATCTCTCTTTTTCACTCCATGCTTTCAAAAACTGCGAAAGAAAGAGATAAAATAAGGATCAAATGATCTGGACTGGGCGTAACTACATCATATATTCAGGGAAAGATAGCACCGTCACCCACAGTCAAGGTGTGACTCAAAACCATAAGGGTACACGTAAAGTAAAAGTGAAACTTATATTTTAAAGGTAAGGTCCAATTTATCGGGTGCTTCAAATGGAGGGTAGAACCTTATGGAGGCGTAAGACGATTCCGCTGTTAAGTGAGCTATCATCCTAACTGTACTTGGTTATTATCAACTCTATGCCCCAGGTCGGACCTAATAGAGTTATTACGAAACCGCCAGGCCAAAGCCGACTGCCGAGCATTTTGCCTGTCCAATGCGCGTCCGAGTCGCACGCTGTACAGAACTAAGGTTACAGAACACGCAATGAAACAGATAACAGAGAAAACGTTCACTGCGTGACAATTGCGCATAGTAGAGGTGCCGTAAGGAGCTTAAGCTTCTAGTATTTATACTCAGTTTCAAATACTTGTTAGTACTTGGTATAGCGTCGTGGGGGACTGTAATAAACGGATTCCATAGATACGATGCTATTGGACTATAGAATGGAAGTAAAAGCAAAATTGACTTAAAAGTTTATGGCACAAAAACATTTTTAAACGAAACTGAAAATTAGAACACAGAAAAATCCGAAAAGTAAAGCTATGGCCGGGAATCGAACCCGGATCCACGTCACCAGAATTCCTTACCAGATATTTGTATTCTACTACTACTATATTACTCAAGTATGCAAAATTAGCTTCAAGATTGAGTCGCTAGATTCCAACCAGACAAACATACATATATATATTGTAAGTTTCATAAATGCTTGTAAAAATTGGCAGCGCCACTTGCGGAGCCACGCCACTATTCATAGGCAAACCGAAAATAACGACTTTATTGACAAACTAGCCTTCCGTCCGCAGCTTCGCCCGCGATAAATTAATTTTCCCGTAAGAAAAGGTATTTTCCCGCGGTAAAAAGTAGCCTATGTCACTCAGTGATAATGTAGCTTTCTAACGGCAAAAGAATTTTTGAAATCGGTCCAGTAGTTTCGGAGCCTATTCAAAGCAAACAAACAATAAAAATTTTCCTCTTTATAATATTAGTATAGAAGAACGAATACGCGAAATCTCGTCAAAAATTAATCTAGATGCCACTCCATGACCAACCATGGCAGCGAAATCAACTTTTGCAACCCCGCCCATCTGGTGAACCACTTAAACTTTCACAGACATGTTCCAAAAACGTAAATAGGCAGTGAAACTCGGGCAAAAAAAGTATTTAAACAAAAAGGTAGACCTTTACCACAGTATTCACTTAGGACTTCTACGAGAAAGACTCAAGAGTTGTTTTTCAACGGAACGTACCGCCTTTATTATGGAGTGGTAAAAACGCAGGCACATCGCTTCTACGTACAAAGTTATCAAATGTAGCTGGATTAGAACTGAAGGTAGACCATGAATAGAGAAATAAACCAATAGAGTTACAATAATAGGTCTACATCAGATGATCGAATAATATTTTTTTTGTCTAATTTAATGTAATGTTTGGTAGAACCAAATTTATACTGAAAAATGTCGCACCTGCCACTGTCTGAATGTTCGCATAAACTTAAAAAGTACTGTACGGATTTTAGTGCGGTTTTCAGCAATAGCATAGTGTTTTACGAGGAAAGTTTTAATATATAATTTAAATTTGTAAACGACACTGAAAAATAGAACACAGAAAAATTCGAGAAGTAAAGCTATGGCCAGGAATCGAACCCGGATCTTCGTCATTCCGTGACGCGTGCTATACCCCTACACCACCCATAGCAGGCGGGTAAGCCTTCGAATTTTTCTATCTGTCACTAGCTATCACGTAACTTTGTTATTATGCGAATTTTTGTCAAGGTTTTGTCTAAATTGATTGAACTACATACATTAAAAATCATGTCTTTATCGTTTACAGGGCATACAAAGCCTAAGGTAACAATACCAGAAGGCGTTTAGCATGATTGTGGGCGTATAGGTGGAGAAGGGTGGAAATAAAAAATTGGGGGGGAAGTAAAAGGAAATTGGTTGAAATATAACAATAATCTGTGCTGGTCTGGCAACAAAGAAAAAACATGGTAAGTTCCAGCTGCTTCTATTCTAGCGCAGATCGTAAAAGCCCATCGAGAGAATGGGCGAACTTAGGAATCCTGTTATAGGCGATGCGGCTGTCAATCCATCGCTATTTTGATTCCTTTTCCACCTGTACGCCCACAATCATGCCAAACGTGGCATTTAGGTCTTCTGACCCTAGCCTCTGTGTGTATGCGATCCCACCAAAAACATTCTGTAAAAAACTAGCCAAGTCTCGATGGAGCTGCTTATTTATCTCTAAAAAGTAATGAAATCTAGACAAAGTCTTGCCAAGTTTAAGGTTCCTTACTGCGATTTCTTTATTATTATAGTTAATGTTGTGTGACTTATAGTTAATGTTGTGTGACTTGGCCGTTGAAGAGTACACAAGGGTACAAAACCAGGTGCTCCATGACATCATTGCACCAATCTGCAATCGTCAATGGGTAGCGGTTCTAACGAAATATTTTTCAATACAACTTGGACATTTCAACTCTATTGTTTGATTCCTCTATGCCTTACTCATACCAATTCCATATCTACCGTTACATCGTTCTGAGCGCAAATATAAGTTTGCTCGGTTCCGTCGATCGCTCCCATTTTGTCTGACGTTTGTCTACGATAGAATTACTCGAGTCAGCACAAAAAGTATGTCAATGGTTTTACTCAATGAATGCTGTTGATGACCTGATTACGGAGCCTTACTGGGAATACTGATCAGGCTTTTTACAAAATGTTGTGTAACTTGCAATTTTCATGTATGTAACTAATATTTTTCAGGGTAGAACCTTGCAATTCAATTTTGAAACATATCTTCGACCGATTAAGCTAAAATTCTGCATACTTATGTAATCGAATGACAATACAATAATATGGTATTAAAATTCTGAGGGCCCGGTCAGGACCATCTCCGCAGGACGGAACTCTTCAACGGTTGGTCAGATTGGCTAGAAATTTGGTAAACACATGGAGGACGGATGGCAATGCAAGTATAGCCAGCAAAAAGTACAGTTAGCAAAAAAATCTTCAATTGAAAATGAAAATTTTGACAGAAACTTCGCACCTTTAGGATGAAAACGCCACAACTCAAAAAAGCAACTTTTTGGGAAATTGAAATAAAAGAATGGAGATTGTGGCACCATTGCACTTCGTCGTGATATTTTTTTTTACTATTGAAGTAAGAGCTAAAGTTTGGGCATAAAATTGTAAAGGATTAATTTAGCTATAAATCGGTTAAAAAAAAACGAAATAAATTATGAGTAATATGTGGATAAATAAAGGTTTTTATCTAATCAGTCACAATAGTACGCCAGATGGATGTTTTTATTTAATAATTAAATGACACTATTAAAAATAAGTCCCTAAATTCTTTGAGTATTTCAATATTAAAACGACACAAATCTAAATAATTCATCAAATTATATAAATTATACCAGAAACAAATGGTCACAATAATAAATACGTCGGTTTAAGATTAAAAATTAAAGTGAAATTTACTGTTTCAATCAGAATGAAAACGACTCAATAGGCTTTCCGTCACTACTGTTCTGTCCGTGTGACGTCTATCCCACAGGTGCTAGGACAGAACACTGAATGCGCCCCTCCTGCACCGTCATGAGCACGGAATTCCCCACGTAAGAAAGAGACCGACATTGCAGCTTTGTCCCATTCCAGCCTGAATGTGGCGTTTTATTATTAATGGAACGATAGATATGACTGTATAAAGTCTTTTTACGACCCTAACACAAAAATCGTATTTTTTGAAATGTGTCGTTTTCATCCTAAAGGTGCGACTTATTAAATGTGAATATATAAGTGACTTTGGAAAACCAGGTAAAATTATATGATCTTTGCCATATTTTATTCCGACCGTCGTTGGGTCCGAGGTGACAACAGGAAGCATCTATTGTTCGCCTCTCCTCTGTTTACGACAGCCAATTTACTTAACAAACAGCTCATAAAGCAATGAAATAATTACTAGAACATCGTCTATATAAAAGCTGTCGTGTGCTTTGTCACCATTTAGATTGTTGGTACCTATTCAAGTTCCAATTTTGAAGTAGATAATCTTCAATCGATGGAGCTGAGTTTTTGCATGCTTGTGTATTTTAGATGACAATACAGTAATTTGCTAGTAGAATACTGGTGGCCAGGTCAGGCCCGTCTCCGCAGGAGGGAACTCTTCAACGGTTGGTCCGATTGACTTGAAATTTGGTACATATATGTAAGACTGATGACAATGCAAGTAAAAACAGTCAACAAAAAGCATAGTCAGCAAAAAAAGCTTCTATCAAAAATGAATTTTTTTGGGTAGGTTATTAAATTTCTAAACATATTTGAAATGTTAATCGTAATTATTCACTAGCTCTTGTTTCAGTGATTATCTTGTAATAAAAGCACCTTGAAAATACACTGCTGTGTTCCGGTGTGGAGAGTAAGACAGCCGGGGAAATTACGGGCACAAGAGGCATTGCATCTTAGTCCTCTGGGTTGGCAACGCATCTGCAATCCCTCCGGGGTTGCGGGTGTCTATGGGCAGTGGTGATCACTTACCATCAGGTGACCCACTTGCTCGTTTGCCTTCCTATTCATATAAAAAAAAAAAAAAAAAAAAAAAAAAAACACACTAACAAAATAGTTGCCAACTAAATAGATTCATGAGTATCGCGAAATGTCGATGGACTATAGTCTTAATATTATTCCGGATTCCAGCAGACACTTGGGTTAGTCTAATTAACCGAATATCCCTGGAATGTTGATCAAGTATTTTACTGCAGTTGATAAATGTTTTCATACGTTAGTGATGAAGTGTACGGCGGAATAAACTGAAGTGTTCAACTGAACAATTTTGAAACTTATACGAGTGCTATTTTAGAATAGTACATTACAGACCTAGGGAATTCATAATTGTCCCAGATAGCAGGTGTTTGTGGCCCGAACCGAAGGTGAGGGCCATAAATATGCGATCTGGGACTTTACAAATTGGCATTGTTCATTTTTTTTAAGCTGTGCTTTTAACACCTTTATTTGATAAAATGGACTATTTCAATCAACTAATTTGAATATTATGCTTTTACATAGCTTTTTTAATTAATAATAAATATTTTTTCGCTTTTTGATAATTCGTGAATTTAGACAGAATCCCAATCGCCTTCGTTCGGCTGGCTATAAAAAAACTGCTTTGTCTATGGTTTTGTTAGATTTGACAGTGACACGTGACAGTTGCCATAGCCAAACTTTTTTTTTCATTTTTGTGGCAAACATTCGATGCTGGATTCTGTCTAAAAACCCGGTCGTTCGGTCAAACAAAGGATCAAAGTAGGTACTTTTACAAAAATATCTGCAATCATAAAGTATTTTTGAAATCGGACAAGATAAATCGGATAATTGATGGTTTTCCTCGAAATGGTTTTCGAATTGGAGCATACTAAAAAAAATGAACAATGCCAATTACCGCCCGTGGTTTGTATAAAGTTTTACGTTTTGTCTTGGCCAGGAAGTGAGATTTTTTGCCCGGGAAGCGGGCGTAATATCCCAATAACGGCCAAGGGTGACGTTACAAATCTAAAGTTGTTGAAAACAGCATAAATCAAATCAAAAACGCTCAAAAACCAGGCAGGACTGTAGGAGTAATAAGTCAGGGTGTCGGCTGAAAACCAGCGCTGCGGGCGTCGCCCTCGGGACCGGCACCAGCAGCTTATGCTGACGCCGACACCTTTTGTCACAATACCGTTTGAGTATTTTTACTTAATTTTTTTTTTGTAAATCTTTTTTTTGTGGCAATAAATTGTTTTTTCTTTCTTTCTTTCAAAAATGTTCTTAACGTTCAAACACTCAAATTCACAAGAGGCATTGCATCTGAGTCCTCTAGGTTGGCAACGCATCTGCAATCCCTCCGGGGTTGCGGGTGTCTATGGGCCGTGGTGATCACTTACCATCAGGTGACCCACTTGCTCGTTTGCCTTCCTATTCATATAAAAAATAAAAAAAAAATAAAAAAACAAGTCAGCTAATTTGTTCAGTACCGGATGTCCATAGAACTTGTGATGATCAGTGAAAGATGATCAGTGATGATCAAAGTACTTACAGTGATTGCGACAGGTACTTCGACAATCCCAGTTTGGATATCTTGCTGCCCTTGATGCCTTCATTAACAATATTAGTCACGGTAAGGAAGTTCTTCGTCATGGTTGACTCTGGCGATGCCACTATTGTCACAAGAGAAAATAAAATTTAAAAATTTGAAAATCGAATATTCTAATCCACCCGTCGAACACTTACTCTTCGCGTTGGCAACACAACATTGAACGCTATTTTATAATTGCAACAATAACACGCAAAAACCAACAGTAACGGATTTGTAACAGATTATTAAAAGGACACTGTTTTCTCTCTTATTTCTTATTTATCACAGATATTGTTCTCGATGTATTTTTGTGGCACTGGCAACACTGTTTTCAACCTGAAAAAAGTTTTTAATTGTTAGTATTCGGTTTGCTTTGATATATTTTTACGTACTGCCCAAAAGTCGATTTATTATGATAAACTTTGAAATCATAACAAGGTATTTAAAGCACAAGTGCTGAAATCCACCTAGATATGAGAAATAAATAAAATATGTTGCAAAAATGCAAGATTATGCTTATAGGTAACAATTTGTCAAACATGTAAATTATCATTTGAGGCTTGTAAATAGTAACACTACAAGTTTAATTAGAACTTGTGATAACGATAAACTTTATACGTTAAATTATTATTACAAGCTAATACACAAATCACGTCTATATCCCTTACGGAGTAGACAGAGCCTGAGGTAACAAAACCTAAAGGCCACGTTTAGTATGCTTGTAGGCGTATAGGCGAAAATAGAGATGGGATGCTAACCGCATCGCCTATAACATAGTTCCTAAGAATTTCGCACATTCCCGGCTTTTACCATCTGCGCGGGACGAGAAGCAAAAATGAAATGAAATTTAGTCTTGGTAACAGGCATTTACAGGTCACTAAAGTTTATTTCAATTTATTCTGTGAGTAGAAAATCCAAAAAAACCCGTAATCATAAAAAACGTTATCAAGAAGCCATTTTTTCAGTCGGCCTTTTAAAATCGTGATAGAAGTTGCATTCTTGACATACTCAAAGAAGACAAGGCTAGATACAAACTCAATGTAACATCTGAAATACTTTCCTTCCGACTAGAGATGGCAGCTATTGCACATTTCACTTTGAAGGCAGTCCAATTCCAAATCCCTGACACTTCGATTCGGCTTAAAGTCAGACAACTCTCACTGAATTGTCAACCAAGCACTCTCGCAATAAGGTTTGTTATATAACTTTGGGAACGGAGTGTATGACCTTTTGAATCAACATTCGGAAGTGCATGAAGTCTGGGACGCGTCGTTCGGTGTTAAACTTACTGCTTCGGCGTTTTACTTTGATTAAATTTGTTTGGAAGTAACAAGGATAAAGTTTTAAGATAGAAGAACAACAGTGCTTGTACTTGACTTAGTGTCGTCAGATAACTGTTCATAGTCCAACAAATTTGGCGGTTAATTTTAATTTTCTTCCATGCTAGTCTGGGAGTAAAGAAAAAAACATAGAATCATCTCGCTGGGACCGATCTTTGTCTTGCGTCTTGGGCTGGCTGAGAGCTCGTAATAACTGCCATATTTAGAGCGACTACCATGTGCATCCGAGGCACACGTCATAAATGGAGCCAGCAGCGAAGCTGTCTGGCTTCGATGATGGTGCTGCCCTACCACACTCCGACTGACTGACTGACTTGACATTTTTTTTAAAGTTTAGTCTTCAATTTTTATTTGTTATTACTTTCTAATGTATCTTTTTATGTGTAGTTTATAGAATATGTGTAAATAAATTATTTCGATATTTATTAAAAAACATAGAATTTACCAGTTGCTTCTCTTCCCGCGCAGATGGCAAAAACCCATCGAGGGAATGGGTGAAATTATTAGGAATCATTTAATAGGCGATGCGGCTAGCAACCCATCATTATTTTGATTTCCTTTTCCACCTATACGCCCTTAATCGTGCAAAACGTGGCCTTAAGGTTTCGTTACCTTAGGTTCTGTCTACCTCGTAAGGGATAATAACGTGATATATGTATGTACGTACGTAATTTTAATACATACATACACAAATCAGATCTATATCCCTTACGGGGTAGACATAACCTGAGGTAAGAAGACCTATAAGCCACATTTAGCATGATTGTAGGCGTATAGGTGGAAAAGGGAATCAAAATAGTGATGGGTTGTTACCCGCATCGTCTATAAAATGATTCCTAATAATTTCGCCCATTCCGTCGATGGGCTTTTACCATCTGCGCGGGAAGAGAAGCAACTGGTACATTCTATGTTTTTTCTTGGCTCCCAGACCAGCATGGAAGTGGTGTGTGAAAACATGTGTATCTTATAAAATTGTAATAATTCAATATAAATAAAGTAAAGAAAACACAAAGTTTACGTCGCAGAGGAGGGGCGCCCCCGAGCGCAAGAACCACTGGCAACAAATCTCAATTAAGTCTTATATTTATTTCCTGGCCCTTGGAAGTCTCCCCTTTAAATGTAATATTTCCAAAATTAACCAGCTATTCTCCCTACGGCGTAATTATCATTTTATATCTATACAAATAGACACTATATTGCAAACAGATGAAACAACAATTTTATAGAACTCAAAATTGGTCATCCAAATTCTACTAATATTATAAACACGAAAGTTTGTAGGTGAATGTATGTTACTTACTTCAATTTGGAACACAGAGAGTATAGTCTGGAATAACACAGGCTACTTTTTATTCCGGAAAATTGCGTTATTCCTGCGGGATAGCGACAAACGAATTCTATGCAGACGAAGTTGCGGGCAACAGCTAGTAAATGATAAAGTTGAGATTCGGTTTGGTTGGATTTTTTAAATAAAGACGTCATTTATACATTTTTATGTATGTTTGCCTCACGAGGGCTAAACCAGGGATTCTTAACCAGTGGAGCGCGCCCCACTTGGGGGGCGTAGGGTAATCCAAAGGGGGGCGCGACTAGCGTCGTAGGTATTTATAAAAAATCATAAATCTATATCTATACTATCTATAATAATATTATAAAGAGGAAAAAATTGTTTGTTTGTTTGCATTGAATAGGCTCCGAAACTAATGGACCGATTTTAAAAACTCTTTTGCTGTTAGAAAGCTACATTATCACTGAGTGACATAGGCTACTTTTTATCGCGGGAAAATACTTATTCCTATGGGAAAATTAATTTTACGCGGGCGAAGCTGCGGACGGAAGGCTAGTCTATACTAATATTATAAAGAGGAAAAATTTGATTGTTTGTTTGAATTGAATAGGTTTCGAAACTACTGGACCGATTTCAAAAATTCTTTTGCCGTTAGAAAGCTACATTATCACTGAGTGACATAGGCTACTTTTTACCGCGGGAAAATACCTATTCCTACGGGAAAATTTATTTATCGCGGGCGAAGCTGCGGACGGAAGACTAGTCTATACTAATATTATAAAGAGGAAAGATTTGTACCTATTTTTGTGTGTTTGTATGTTTGTAATGAATAGGCTCAAAAAGTACTGGGCCGATCTGGATGAAATTTGGAACATAGATAGATTATAGTCTGGAATAACACATAGGCTACTTTTTATCCCGGAAAATTGCGTGATTCCCGCGGGATAGCGATAAACGAATTCTACACAGACGAAGTTGCGGGCAACTGCTAGTTGGTTAATAAAGTGCAAGCACAATTTTCTCAGTGATCATTAATAGTTATTAATAGTATTTGATCATTTGTTTTATTTCCATTCCATTTGGTTGAGTTGGGACAAGGGGGGCGTACTATTTTAGCGTAAACTTGAGGGAGGCGCATAGGTTGGGATCCCATGGCTTAAACGAAAGTCTAGAAATTATCAACTTATGTAACGCATATTAACGGCATCATAGAAAGCCTAAGCATTATCCCGTGGAAACTTCACGAAATTACCCATTCAATTATACCAGACGAGTAATGGATATCCACGTACGTTTAATTCCAAATTTGATTAGCTGAAGTGCCGACAACGGTTTAGGAGGGGCTTAATTTTTTGTGCCCTACCCTCATTCCGTGAAGGGGTTCCGGTGTGACATTTGTCACGAAAGGGCTTGCTCTGAATTTTAAGAGGAAGAATTATGTTTTTCCCGACATAGGCACATGAAAGTTTAGCAAGACTGTGGGTGCATAGATGGAAAATATAATAATAATAAAGATATTTATTGCCACAACACAAAGTCATGATACATAGCTAGCCAAAATGCGCACAATAATAATTTTGAAAAAAAAACAACATTGAAAATGAAAATGATTGAAAATGAAAATGAAAATTTATTTTTGCAAATTGGCCGCCAAGGGCTCTTTTACATGTCTTTTTGAAACTACCAGCACATTCGGAAAGACCATCATTGCCAAGAAGAATGCGCCGCAAAAACTTGGCAAAAAGTCATTTTTTCAAAATAAAATACAGTAAGAATACTTAAATTCTACTTAAAGTAAATACATTTATAAAAGGGATGTATAAGGTCCCCGAGCCTTAAATTATATTAATCTATAAATAGTAGAAGAAGTATAAAGTCTCTACTAGCCAAAATAAAAAACAAAAAAAAAAAAAAATAGTAAGTTCATTATGCACATAACACAATTACACAAAACAATACACAACAGCAGGTGGCAACAGGCTCAGGCTCAGCATGAGCTGCCAGTTTAGATTAAAAAAAAAACTAGCAGCGCTGGTTTTCAGCCTGCGCCCTTCCCACAGCGTGTCAGACTCATTCAATTAAAAAAGCCGGGTAGGGCCAACATCTATAAAGAATAAATAATCAAAATACTGATGGGATGCTAGCCGCATCGCCTATAACATGATTCCTATGATTTTCGTCAATTCCCTCAATGGGCTTTTACCATCTGCGCGGGAAGAGAAGCAACTAGTAGATTCTTTTTTGACGTGATAACGTCTTATAAATGACTAGCTTCTGCCCGCGACTTTGTCTGCGTAGAATTATACATAAAAACCTTCCTCTTGAATCACTTTATCTATTAAAAAAACCGCATCAAAATCCGTTGTGTAGTTTTGAAGATATAAGCATACATGGGGACAAAGGGACATAGGGACAGAGAAAGCGACTTCGTTTTATACTACGTAGTGATGAACGCCGGCTGCACGCACGAAAAAGTGTCACGCTGACGTCAGAGCTAGCAGTTTACAACAATGTTTTTTGGCGTTCTTACTTAGAGCTATCGTCCGTAAGCCGTCTTTACAAACACTACAGGTTTTTGTTGATTTTTTATCTCTAAATCGCCTTACTAGAAGGCATTACAAGCGTGACACAAACCAGACCGGCAATAAATATGAGAGAAAGCAAAGAATTAAAGATAAATTCAGGAGGAAAAGCTTTTACACTAAACGGCGCCCAGGGACAATGACGGCGACTTGTTATGAATTCTCGAAAGCTGGTTTCCTCGAGAAACTTAGTTGCGCAACAAAATCTTACCTAGTAGTAGCGAGATTATTTTTAAAACAACACGGGACGGTATGGTGTAAGACACACTGCTGGACTGACATTTACCAAATATGGTAAAATGGATTGAGAGCTAAGATGCCACACACACACACACTCACACACGCACGCACGCACACACACACACACACGCACACACACCCACCCACACCCACCCACACACAAAACACACACCCACCCAAACACACACACACACAGAGGGAGAGAGAGAGAGATCGACGTCAAATTTATAACACCGCTGTTTTTGCGTCGGGTGTTAAAAAATCGTTTCGTATCTACATTGCAATTTCGTAGAGACGCTATCATTAGATCCAGGCTAATTATCGAAATCGGTTGGTTTCGAACCTCTTTTGTTGAATTCCATAAATCCACATAACTCTATAACATTTTTCCAATAACTCCGTCCCACACAAGCGTGATGCGAACACGTAATACTCTCACAAAAATATGAACTGTTAATCAGAACATTCTCGAAGGATTATAAGCCACACTTCATCCCGTATTCGATACTTACAGCGAAGTAATGACCAAATAACCATAACGAGACTATAGCTGAGCACAGCAAGTACTTCATTACATTTACGATATTGTACGCCGTTTATTATAACTTCGGTATTACACATGTTTTGCGGCCGTGAAAGTAAAAACACAGTAATGTTGTTTTAGCACGAACTTTAGTATGGTTGTTGTTTATGGATCCAATTAGGAGGTGATGGCAGAAGACTTGTAAACCGAAGTCTACCGAGCTGTCATCATCATGTCATTAAGATCGCGGGATCGCGGTAGATGCAGAAAGCACAATACCGGTCTGAGTGGAGAGCCTTATAGAATGCCTATGTGCAGTAGTATCTATCTGATCAGCCCACGTCCACCCACTGCTGAGTAAAGGCCTCTTCATTTTCACGCCACTTTGCCCGGTCCCGTGCCAGTCTCATTCACAGTTTTCCAGCTGAATGACAGATGTCATCTGGCCAACGGGCTGATGGTCTGCCCACTGACCTTCGACCCAGTCTTGACCACTCCGTGACCGCTTTCGACCATTTGTCGTCGTATGTGTGTCGCCAGCTGTAATTTTGCATATTTGCATAAGTGGACAATGGAACATTCTGGTAGTGTAATTCTGGTGGCACTGTCAGAAATGACTCCGCAGGAGATAGGACTGGACAGGAGGCTTGAGTAGCAGATTAGATTTGATCGACTTAAAATTAAGAGAAACCTTACTCACATGGTTCCAAAAGCACTTGGTAAGATTCGGGATTCTATACCAAGCATTGGTATAGAATCCCGTGAAAACTTAATCCTAGAATAGTGTGACGTAGTACGTAAGGAATATATATACAGTTGTAAACCTCCTATGAGTTCAGTAATAAATCATTATTCAAAGTGTCATCTCGACTTCTTATTTACATCGAACCTCACATGGCGATCCTGCCAGGTTTCGGGTAACCGCGCCGCGCCAAATCGGGTGAATGGTGATATTAACTAGAAATGCGGTACAATGAGTCAAGCGGACGATTTAAGGTTAAAGGAACTGTCGAAAAAAGTTTTTTTTTTTATATATTAAAACCGACAAACGGGCATGCGGTGCACCTGATGGTAAGTGATCAACTACAGCACCAATGGGACTGCTAGCGCGTTGCTGGCCTTGCAAGAAATGGTACACTCGCCTCTTAAAGGTACCCATGTCATAGCCAGTTGGAAAAACCCCAGCCGCCAGCCCATTCCGAATTTCGCACGTACGGGGCAAGAAAGACCGCTTAAATCGCACGGTGTTGGAGCACCAACTATCGATATGATGTTGGTGGAAACTACTTTTGCGTCGAGTAGTAGAACTTGGCAGCTGGGATAAGGTTAAAAAGTTCAACGGAGCACTCCACATTATAAATCCTGTAGAACACGCAAAGAGAACTTACGTCTCTGCGAAGAGGAAGAGGGAAGTAGAAGTTTATTGTATTTACTATATAGTAAATTTACTCTTAATAAGATCGAATACGGACAAGTTTAGGTATAAAAATGCGTCGGCTGTAAGAGCCCTTAGGTATTTTTCAGAAACTAACAAGCTAAGAGGATATCCATTAGCAGAAAGTACGTTCCCTTGTACAGTTGGGGTCTAATTTATTTCCCCTCGCATTCCTGGCTTGTCGATGATAAACCGGATTATATTGGACAGCGTGTTTCAAGATAACACATGGTTTTAACAAGTTACAAGCTTTTTAACTTGCATTTTTATGCTGGTGATCTTGCAGGTCAAATTTGACTTACAGTTGGATTGACGTGAAATTTTGCATACTTATTCCAGTCCGGTGACAATGGAACAATCTGGTAATATTCTGATGGATGGTCTAAGTAGGAAGAAAGTGTTCATTGGTTGGAGAGATTAAACAACTTATAGTGTCATCAAAAAAATCTTGTGTTAGTGGATAGTAACATCAACTTTTAGTCGTCAAACCCAAATAAATGTACCTACCTATGCATGTACAGAGAGCATCAATGAAAATTCACTAAAAATCAAAACTTTCTTATTAGACAACTTAGCATGACACATGTACATTTCCTAAATTGAATTTCAATAAGGTCGTAACAGGTACGTTTTTTATCAGAAATGAGATTTTTCAGTCGTTATAAACACATTAATCCAAGCTATAACTTCCAAAATTCAAGTGTGAATATTTTTGATAATTACGTAGTTTTGTAATTGCTAATAGTCGTGTCATTTGAACTTTTTCACACCAATCGTCGCATCACAACATTCGACGATTTGCGCCACTCCATTAGTCTTCATCAAACCCCACGCACATAGTCTTAACTTCTAAGTTACGACATTTTTTTTTTACAATTACGGGTCGTAACTCGTACTTACGACTACATGCGTTGTTTTAGTGAGAAGGTATATCCGATATAGTCGTATTTATGACATACGACTTTATGCAATGGACTTGATAAATCGCAAATGGTTGTAACTTTCTTATACGCCCTTTAGAAACGAGCATAAAATTGTAACTAGGTTTTTCGCCATAATTTTGAAATTATGATATTTATTTTAATAAGCATATTTGTTTCGTGTTAATTAACCCGCTGCGGACAGAAATGTTCTAAGTTTAAAGCAGTAATTACTCATATATTCCATCTTGAAAAAATAAAAATTCTTGTAATCACTCTCCTGAAACATCGACGATTTAGTGATACGACTTTATGCGTAGGAGGTGTCGATTTGTGTTGTGTATATTCCTTTTTCATATTCCAGTTCAGTATTTTCATTCATACATTCCTATAAATATGTAAAGCATGCGTCATAAACATTTGAAACACAAATCCTTATTACTTATTCTAATCCTTAGACACCTCACAAATTCAATTTGAACCGAAAACAGAAATTACGTAACCTCTATGTCACAATACATTTTTTATTCCCCTCGCACGCGGCGCGCTACGGCAATAAAGAGCGAGATAGCTGCATATGCCATTTGAGACACGTTCCATAAACACAGTTGATTCGTAATTCGTTATGTAAAGAGAAAATGTTTTTTCAGGGTCTGGATAATAAGGCCTTTCTTGGGAAAATAGGGTTCCGAAATTATATTTAGACGTGTGTGATTTTATTCATTCTTAATGTTCATATTTGTGCGTTTGTGATGAGGTTTGTATATAAACCTCTAACTTAATAATAATAATAATGACGTAAACCTCGTGAAGACTGAGGATGACAAAGTCAGGAAGTACCTTGACTTGACTCACGAGGTTACCGCCATGTGGCCTGTTGATTCCACGATCACTGTCCCGATAGTCGTTTCGGCAAACGGTCTAATAGCGAAGAGCCTTGACCATCACCTTAAAAGGCTCTCGCTAAATGGTTGGGTCTAGGGCCAGATAGAAAAGAAATTTGAGCTAACTTACAGAAAACTAGCTTCTGCCCGCGACTTCGTCGGCTTAGAATTCGTTTATCGCTATCCCGCAGGAATTACGCAATTTTCCGGGATAAAAAGTAGCCTATGTGCTATTCCAGACCATAATCTATCTATGTTCCAAATTTCATCCAGATCTGTCTAGCCGTTCTGGCGTGAAAGAGTAACAAACATCCATCCATCCATCCATACTTACAAAATTTCGCGTTTATAATATTAGTAGGATTTGCCCTGCTATGGTCCTTATGAGCTATGCTTGAAGGGTATGTGAGATCGAATCAGAAATGAGTAAATCCGTGGAATAACCAAACTATCTGACATAGCTCAGCGACTTGTATTTTAAGTTATTATTTGAAGTGGCAGTGGCAATGGGCACATTGCTCGTAAAACCGATGGCTGAGACCAAGGTTCTGCGTAGAATTATACATAAAAACCTTTCTCTTGAATCACTCTATCTATTAAAAAAAACCGCATCAAAATCGGTTGTGTAGTTTTGAAGATATAAGCATACATAGGGACATAGGGACATAGGGACATAGGGACAGAGAAAGCGACTTTGTTTTATACTATGTAGTGATGATAGTAGGATACCTACCTTTAACCATTTTGAAAATAACCTTTTTAATGTACCTAAATTAACCTTTAACCACCATTTGTTTTCGCATGTACGCGAAACTCCCACAAAAAAGATAATCCACTTCAACGAAGTTGCGCAAAAAAGGCAATTATAATAAACGCCTGTTGACTTGGCTGTACAAAAATAACTTGCCAACCTTTTCACAGGCCTGAATATCATATTGCGCCGGAGACTTTGTAACGCGGAATTTCGTAAGCAGAGCCTCAGGCGACCGACAAAATTGCATGAGAATGTAAATATGAACAGAAGGTGATGTAATTAAATAAGTTGGTTTGTTACGTGTTGTCATATTTCGGTCGTATACCACCCTGCTAAGGATAGACACAACAAAAGGTTTTAAGCTTTACGGTCCGTACATGATTACATAAGGAACTAGCAGAAGCTAGTAGCCCGCGACTTCGTCTGCGTATTCACATAAACTTTCCTCTCGAATCACTCTATCTACTAAAAAGGGTTTTAGTTTTAAAGATCTAAGCATACATTGTGCCAGACAGATAGACAGCGGAAAGCGACTTCGTTTTACTTTTAGTTGACTGTACTTGCATTGTCACCCGTCCTACATTATGTTATCCGAATTTCAAGTCAATCAGACCAATGTTGAAGAGTTCCCTCCTGCGGAGACGGTCCTGGGTAGACCACCAGAATTCTATTAACATATTATTGTATTGTCATCTGACTTACACAAGTATGCAAAATTTCAGCTGAAACGGTTGAAGATATCTGCTTCAAAATTGAGTCGCAAGATTCCACCCGGACAAACATACTTACGAAAAGCTTGTAAAACGGGTGGCAATTCTAAAAATGGTTTTTTATTCGAAATGCTTGCACAGTACTGCTGTTTAAGTATAGTGATACGTAAACTAATATCAGAAGCAATTGTCATCATCAACTGGCGGACTAAAACAATTCGTGAGCGTAATATCATCGCAGGGTAGCTTGATACCCATCTATCAAACGTTTATTAGGCTGGAGCGATGCCAAGATCGCGACATGGCTCAAAGTCACGACAAATAACGATGTCGAGATTTGTTAGGAAAATTGTGTGCGCTTCAAAATGTTCGGAGATTCACGATCAACAATACGAATCGGTGACGTTGTGTGCGTCACAAAATAACGCATGTTAATATTATTATCATCACTACATAGTATAAAACAAAGTCGCTTTCTCTGTCCCTATGTCCCTATGTATGCTTATATCTTCAAAACTACACAACGGATTTTGATGCCGTTTTTTTTAATAGATAGAGTGATTCAAGAGGAAGGTTTTTATGTATAATTCTATGCAGACGAAGTCGCGGGCAGAAGCTAGTTATTATCTAAAGGAGTTTTTTACTAAATTTCTAAAAGAATTCAAAAATTAGAACAGAAAAATCCGAAAAGTAAAGCTAAGGCCGGGAATCGAAGCAGGATCCTCGTCATTCCGTGACGCGTGTCCCCACCCATGGCAGGTGGTATGTAGGACGGTTGACAATGCGAGGACAGTCAGCAAAAAAGCTTGCATCCAAAATGAAATTTTTAGGTTAGGTTAGATAGAAACCTTAAAACATTATATCAGCCATCAAAAAGCCTTGGAAGTGACCATACGTTTCATACTGTTCATCGTTCAACGTTCGTAATCCGGTTTCTATTAAAATTGAGTGATACATGGCAATCGAGACGGCTGGCAGCCTAATGGAGGGGGGGGGGGGATCAACACAAGCCCTGTCGGGTTCGAACCCGGCCCCAGAATAATTGGATTCTAATGATCTGCTCTGAATAGTGTTACACAATGTACCTACAACAGATGCGTTGACGGATATAAAAAAGTATTTTTGCTAAATGTATTTGCATTAACATGTGTGTACAATTTTTTGGACCAACCGTTGAAGAGTTCCCTCCTGCGGAGACGGTCCTGACCATGCCACCATAATTCCACTACTTACCAGATTATTGTGTTGTCATTCTGACTTACACAAGTACGCAAAATTTCAGCTCAATTGGTTGAAGATATCTGCTTGAAAATTGAGTCGCAAGATTCCACCCGGACAAACATACTTACGTTGCAAGCTAATAAAAACCTTGTAAAAAAAAGTTTAATCGAAAAATTTATTCAATTGTCACCCAGTGCTCATAAACCCTAAAATGGGAACCGTTTAAAGGACAGCTATCGTTTCGTAAGTAGCTCAATCCGTAGCACTATCGAGGTCGGCTAGGAAACTGCTAAAGGCCCCCAGCGAGTTTATTTTGAAAGTTTTAGGGTTGTGTTAGTTTGGGGCGTCATTTAAGATCATAGCAAAGACCCAAGAGGCTGTGAAAATCGAAGTTGAGTTTCGTGAGTCTATTTTAAATGTTTCATTCATGATTCATTCAATGCAAGCTTTTTGACAAGATTTTAACTCCCGATGCAAAAGGAGGGGTGTTATTCGTTTGTTTGACGTCAACGTGCGTGTGTGTGTGTGTGTGTGTGCGTATCTGCTGTGGCATCGTAGCGCTTACACGGATGGATTTCAATACGGTTTTTTTTTTCATTCGAAAGCCAGTGCTCTTAGCCATGTTTGGGAAAAAATCGATTAAGTAGTTTGAAGAGTGTCAGCTCTTTTCTAAAATGCTGGAAAATGATGTCTCTCAGAAACTGCCAGTAAATCATTAGCCGATGCCCAGGTTGCACCGGACCAAGCACTGCTCGTCCCCCGAAAACGAGCCGCAGCTCTTGACCACACGCGGAGGTAACCCGACTCGCACCCCTAGAAAAGGTTAAACGATACAAGACTGGAAACAGCAAGTCAGTCCCCATTGTACCTAATCTCATATTCGAACCTTCTCGATGCGATGATAATGTACTTTACTTTTATTAGATGGAAGTCAGAATATGAAATGGAGGTAATGGCAATACGAATGGAACAATGGAATCGGAAATCGGGAAGGTTATCGATACAAATATAGTGCTTGCGGGAGTAAATATAGAAATGGTCGATCGTGTGGCTGTGTAGGGACTGTGCAGTAAAAATTGTGGAGATATTCAGTTATTGAGTCGCATTAAGACGTTACTATTGTTACCTTGGGCTCTGTCTACCCCGTAAGGGATTAAGACGTGATATATGTATGTATGAAGTCGTAAATCCCATTTGCAAAAACAATGAATGTACCAGTTGCTTCTCTTCCCGCGCATGTGGTAAAAGCCTAACGAGGGAATGGGCGAAAATCATAGGAATCATGTTATAGGCGATGCTGCACCCATCACTATTTTGATTCCATTTTTGGCCATCTATACGCCCACAATCTTGCTAATCGTGGCCTATGTCTTGCCAACTTAGGCTCTGTCTACCCCGTAAGGGATAAAGACGTGATTTGTGTATGTGTGTGTAAGAAGTCAATTCCGATTCAGTTTGGGTTCGCTCGTCGGAAAAATAATAAAAATGAGAGTTAAAACCTGAACTGAGTCGCATTAAATCTAAACTGGCAGCTCATGCTGAGCCTGAGCCTGTTGCCACCAACTGTAGTGTATTGTTTTTGTGTAATTGTGTTATGTGCATATATTGTTGTTCTTTTTTTTCAAAATTATTATTGTGTGCATCTTTTGGATAAATATGTATCATGTCTTTTTTGTGTTGTGGCAATAAATATCTTTATTATTATTATTTGAATCTCATTAAAACGACATGGTAACTCCCCACATAGTTGAAGTTTTTGTGGAATTTTTCATTTTTTTGTTATTACAATACAATCAAATTCTCGAGTAGAGACCGCGTGTCGGCAAGCGCAGCGTAGGACGTCCACCAACGAACAAGTTGTTGAGCGCAATACATACAAACATACATCCTACTTCCTACTTCACTACATAGTTTAAAACAAAGTAGCTTTCTCTGTCCCTATGTACCTATGCCCCTATGTATGCTTATATCTTCACAAGTACACAACGGATTTTGATGCGGTTTTCTTTAATAGATAGAGTGATTCAAGAGGAAAGTTTTTATGTATAATTCTACGCAGACGAAGTCGCGGCCAGAAGCTAGTTAATAATATAAATCAGTACAGAAAAGGTTAAAGCAGGTATTAAAGATAAGTGTAAGGACAATTCCTATTTCATGGCGGTGCTTGGTTATTGAGTTGCGATGAGCTATAACTTGTACCTAACATCAAATTTATCTGTCAGAGAGCGACAGAGGAAGCGGATAAAGTGCACGTTAAAAGATTTGATTGCAGAGAGAATTGGGTCACAATAACCTAACCTAAAAATTTTATTTTAGATGCAAGCTTTTTTGCTGACTGTACTTGCATTATAATCCGTCCTACATTATGTGAATCAAATTTCAAGTCAATCGGATGAACCTTTGAAGAGTTGCCTCCTACGGAGACGGTCCTGGCCCAAACACCAGAATTTTACTACCAGATTATATTGTCATCTGACTTACACAAGTACGCAAAATTTCAGCTCAATCAGATGAAGATATCTGCTTCAAAATTGAGCCGCAAGATTCCACACGGACAAACATACTTACATACGTACGTTGCAAGTTAAAATAAAGCTATGCACCGAATATCGACTTTATTTTTCCAGTCGATTCGCCAAATATTCTTAACTGCAGACCAAATAAATTGTGTAATTGAGGCCAAGCAAAACTGCAATGCGCCCTACGCATTTGCAGCTCAACCATTTTGCTCAAAGACATTGAAGACGTTAAGAGGGAAAGGAGGGCTTTGTCGCTAAGAGCAAATAATATCATATTATGATTGCTCGCAGGTTTGCGCGGTGTTCCATTGTTCCACTCACGCCCTTTAGATAAGTACAAGCCTTTATACATGCAGCCTGTGGGCCAAGTACTCGAAGGCTGCGTACAACACCCTCCGAATACAACATAATGCTTTTAGGGTACTGCTGGGTCTGCCTCGATGCTGTAGTGCATCAGATGTTCGCCGAAGCACACATTGATTGCTTTTATGCAACAATGCGCAAAAGGTGCGCCTCTGTGCGAAGGGTGAGGAGCAGCACCAACAGTATCCTAAAAACGATCTCGGATAAGCTAGACTGTCACTACCCACGGCCGTGCATTTTCGAACGGTCACGTGCAGTAGAGATCTGTGTATTTCTTTTATACTAAACTTACTAACATCACTACATAGTATAAAACAAAGTCGCTTTCTCTGTCCCCATGTCCCTATATCCCTATGTCCCTATGTATGCTAATATCTTCTATACTACACAACGGATTTTGATGCGGTTTTTTTTTTTAGATAGAGTGATTCAAGAGGAAGGTTTTTATGTATAATTCTACGCAGACGAAGTCGCAGGCAGAAGCTAGTTAGCAATAAGCAATTATGTAACTAAAATTGTGGGACCCAGTTACCCGAATAAAGAAATTTATTATTACAATATGCACACGGTAAGGCGTAGCTCCAACACTTTGGCTGAGACCAAATCACAATAAACCAAACTCGACGCAAGCAATGCCAACTAAACCGTCATTGTTCGCAGTCGACTTCGCCCACAAAGATACCTAGTTTTCCGCAACCGAGAAATCCGGATATAATTGGAAAATCCCGGAACCTTTCTAACCCCGGGAAATAACCCGGATTGTGGCTGTATCAACGTTGAGGCAACTGCGACGTCAGGTGTCGCAGTGCGATGCGAGGCAATCGAATACGGTGGCATTTTAAAACAGTCTCGGTCACAAAGTAGGTATTCTTTGTAGCTTAAAGTATGGTACTTCCATGCTGGACTGGGAGCAAAGAAAAAACATAGAATGTATCAAAGGAAGAAAGAAAGAAAGAAGACATTTATTCCTTTTTGCAAGACACACAAATATAAGATAATATACACAATTTTATAGAAAATAAACAAGGTAAAACAAAAAAAAACATAATAATATGCATGAAAAATAGACCAGATATCAGTTGCTTCTCTTCCTGTGCAGATGGTAAAGACGAGGGAATGGGCGAAAATCATAGGAATCATGTTATAGGCGATGCGGGTAGCAACCCACCACCATTTTGATTCCACTTTCCACCTATACGCCCTCAGTATCTTGCTAAGCGTGGCCTGTAGGTCTTGTTACCTTAAGCTCTGTCTACCTCGTAAGGGATAAAGACGTGCTTTGTGTGTGTAAGTATAGGCGAAAATCTTAGCAATCATGTTATAGGCGATGTGGCTAACAACCCATCACTATTTTGATTCCCCTTAAATTTTTTTTTTATTTTTGTCTACCAAGTATATTATTATGAGCGTTTCGCGACAACTGAGAAACTAAGAGGATTCACGGCGAAGAAGCAACAAAGGAATTGGTTTAAATCAAGTCTATTTGCTTATTTACTACTAGACACTCAGACAACATTTACAAAGAAAACAGTATTACAGAATGAGCTCTTAGTATAATTTAACGATGAATCTTACAGTATAAGATATAAATATTACGTGAAGATACGTCTGGTCTTAAAATTTATTAATTTAGTTACATACACTATTCAAATATTTTATATACAAACACTTATCCTAAAAACCACATATCTATCCTAAAAATAACTATAAAATACCTATATTTACAAATAAAATAAAAAAAAGTTATAAAAAGAAAACCCCGTCCAATCCTACTGGCTGCGGCAGAGTCCCCATGACGCTGGCGGCATTACCCCTTTGGACCGCAAGTGCGATCCGCTGGGATAAATACACGCCAGCTCTTGGGTCCCCTGAGGCGTCGATCAACCGGGACGACAGGGCCTTTACAAATACTTTCATGTCGCCTGACCAAGGCCCCAAAGTCTCAACCGCAAGCGCCGCAAACTCATAATCCTTTAGTAAGGTGGAGTACTTGCGGCGCTTGAGGATTTGGGCCTGATCAGCTGCAGCGCCGGCGTGTAAGCTGGTTGCCTGGATGTGGGACAGAGCGAATGTGTCGACGCAAGTAGCGTCCCACACCAGGGCCCTACCTAGCTTCCACGGCACCAAAGTGACCCCGTCTGGCCGCTTGCCATCGTCCCTTGCCATGCCAGCTGGCTCCAAAATGGAAGGCACTGACACGGTAGCAAGCGACCGACGTACCAGGTCATTAATCGTGCCGTGACGGTACATACGGCCGGCGCTCCTGACACATGAAAGGCCATGTCGTCCCAGTTGATCTACCGCTTTGCCGCAAACGCAAGTGTGAGGAACACATATCCTGGCTCCCAGTCTGAGGGAAATTGCAATCCTCAGAGTGCTTGGGTCCAGGACTGTGCCGATGTTCCTCGACGGCAAAGCGTTTAGCCAGTGGCCCGACTCGGGTGCACAAACGGCTAGGAGTCGAGCGCGTCCCGATTCGTCCGGGAAGTTTTCGAGGAGGGAAGCGTGGGTTGCAATAAGGCGAGGGGTGTCCCAGGCCTTCTGGAAGTGTTTGAGGGTGGGGGTATCCGTTCCTGGGCAAGAGTCACACCAAGCTTTCTCGGCTTCCGCCAGGCTCGCTAACTCAACGTCGGTTATCTGTGGATTATTTAAAATGATACCGACGAGAGAGAGTGAGCTGTAGGCAGAGGATAAACAAGCCGGTAGTGCCACACTTGACGAGGAGCGAACACCCAAGCCACCGAATCTAATAGGGAGAACCTAAATTGCAAAGGAGCTATAAGTACAGGTCACAAAAAATATGAATGTTCTATTTAGTTGGGCACTTTCAAAAAATCGTGTACACTTTTTCCAACAAGATTACCTTAATTTCCCATACAACTTTTGCGTGTCAGTTTTGTGACGCCCCATATAAATCGTATGAAAATAGTGTCACAAAACTGACAAAAAAACCAATGGACACTATTTTTCTTTACGAAAATAAATAGTGCTAATAATTCTGATTCAGAAAAACGCAAAATGTCTGATGACATTTTGGGAAAAAAAAGTCAAGGGTACATGTTTTTTTGAAAATGCCCAGTTATGTGTCGCTGTTCAAGAACGATATGGCACAACAGATATCTGGACACTACTTTTTGCTGATTGTATGTATGTATGTATGTATAACTCTTTATTGTACATAAAACACAAGAAAAAGATGAATACAGGACAACACACATGTACAAAGGCGAACTTATCCCTAAAAGGGATCTCTTCCAGTTAACCTTTGAACGATTGACAGGACATGAGTATTAAGCAAGAGTAGACACACAGAAAAAGTAAAATTAAATTAGATAGAGTTAGATAGAGTAGATTGTAATTTTTCTTAACTATACTTGCATTGTCATGCATCTTACATAATGTGTACCAAATTTAAAGTCAATCCGGACACTAAAAATGAGTTAAATTTCACTTGCAAGATTTGACCCAAACAAAAAACAAACAGGTCAAGTTAATACAAAGTTATTTTTTAAAATTTCACTTTCTACACAATCTTTTTTCACTGACTGTTATTGTTACAATACATACATACACATATATATATAACGTCTATATCCCTTACGGGGTAGACAGAGCCTATGGTAACAAGACCTAAAGGTCACGGCTAGCATAATTGTGGGCGTATAGGTGGAGAGGGGAATCATAATAGTGATGGGTTGCTAGCTGCATCGCCTGTAACATGATTCCTAAGATTTTCGCCCTATTCCCTCGATGGGCTTTTTTTTTGCGCGGGAAGAGAAGCAACTGGTACATTTTATGTTTTTTCTTTATTCCCAGACCAGCATGGAAGATTTTTTTTTAAATGGTGTTAGTTATAAACTGGTTGAAAATGGGGTTATTTTGTGGTAGCACCTTCCCTATCACTATCACTATCATCATCACTACATAGTATAAAACAAAGTCGCTTTCTTTGTCCCTATATACCTATATCCCTATGTATGCTTATATCTTCAAAACTACACAACGGATTTTGATGCGGTTTTTTTAATAGGTAGAGTGATTCGAGAGGTAGGTTTTTATGTATAATTCTACGCAGACGAAGTCGCGGGCAGAAGCTAGTATATAGATTGCACACGTGCGGAGCCGAGGCTTAGACTTTAATTAATGCAAATATTGCATTGTTATTCTAAGTAAATGGGTCACAGCAAGTGGGCGAGGGGCATTCGCAGCTGCATATAATTACGCGCTTGCAAGCGTATGCCTGAAGTCTTGGCATGAATAATCAACTGGAAAACTAGACGTTTTGAACAGCCTTCGTTAATTACAAATTTTTAATACAAGCTTTCGTTTCGAGACCAAATAGGAGACGTTTTGGAAAAAGTTCAGGTCAGAGTACCCGAAACCGACGAGCATGTATGAAGAGATTGATGACTGTGGATGAAGCGAAAGAAGTATGCCAGGATCGTAGAAAGTGGAAGTAGTCTCTGCCTACCCCTGTGGGAAAGAGGCGTGATGGTATGTATGTATGTCTGTATTACAAGCTTTTGTTTAACTTGCGATGTTTGTATGTATGTATGTTACTGCTAGCTGTTGCCCGCAACTTCGTCTGCATCGAATTCGTTTATCGCTACCCGCAGGAATTACGCGTTTATGTGTTATTCCAGACTATGATCTATCTATGTTCCAAATTTCATCCAGATCTGTCCAGCCGTTCTAGGGTGAAAGAGTAACAAATATCCATCCATCCATACTTACAAACTTTTGCGTTTATAATATTAGTAGTATGTTACTATGTCTTGCGGCTCTATTTTGAAGCAGGTATCTTTATCCGATTGAGCTGAAATTTTGCATACTTGTGTAAGTCGGATGACAATATAATAATCTGGTAGTAGGATTCTGATAACTCAGCAAAGCTAGGACTGACTCCATGGGAGGGAACGTTTCAACGGTTGGTACGATTTCCTTGAAATTTGGTACAATTTTGCAAAATGAATAACAACAAAAATACATTCAACATAAAAACTTGTGTTTAAAATTATTTTTGACGTGATAACGTCTTATAAATCGACTAGCTTCTGCCCGCGACTCTGCGTAGAATTACACATAAAAACCTTCCTCTTGAATCACTCTATCTATTAAAAAAAACCGCATCAAAATCCGTTGTGTAGTTTTGAAGATATAAGCATACATAGGGACATAGGGACACAGGGACATAGGGAAAGAGAAAGCGACTTTGTTTTATACTATGTAGTGATAGTGATGATGATGATGAACGCCGGCTGCACGCACGAAAAAGTGTCACAATGACGACTTTAACGGACATTTTTGAGAAAAAGCTTTTACTATCTCTACCTTCCACAACAACTAGCTCCTTTATCTCTCTGATAACGTCGGCCATAGACGCTGCGTCACGCGTTGCAAATTAATAACCGGCACGTGACCAAATTACACTGTCCTTTTAATGGCCCTAACTTCACGCTAACGTGCTGAGTTCATGAACATATCGCAATGAAACCTGGCTATGGGCGTTGACCTGATAACATTGAAATAGTACATTACTGTCTAGGCCAGGAAGTAGGCAATTGCTGGCTGAGTATTGGTTTGAACGGACAAGCTTGCGAGTCCGTTTAATAATACGAAGCCAGCAATGCTATCCTGGCCGAGGCAAGTATAGTGCTTTTCTCAAAAATCGAAAATATAACAACAACAAAAATAAATGAAAATAAAATAGTGAAAATTGTTTTGCTTTGCCGCCTTTTTCTATCAATGGCATTTGAAGAGTGTATTTTTCTACCCAGAACACCTAAAGCTATTTAAGACACAGATAAACACGTTGTCGTACTAGCTTTTTTTTTTTAATTTGATGTTTTAAGTCTTGTGCCTTTCTTTTATAATGGTGATTTGCATTTTTAAAAAGTTAATAACTAGACAGTAACGGAATTTGTATGCAACATTACTGTCGAGTTTAGCGCGACAGTAATGTTTTTTTTTTTAATTTTAGACTGACCGGCAACAATTAACTTCCTGTTCTGATATGTAGTTAACAATGACGACTTTACCGGACATTTTTGAGAAAAAATAATTACAAACCCACGCATTACTCGAGTCAAAACAATTCTAAGCGACACTGAAAATTAGAACACAGTAAAATCCGAAAGTAAAGCCCGTTCCGTGACGCGTGATATACCCCTACACGGCCTAGCAGGTGAGATCTGTTACTAGCTGTCACGTGACCTTGTTATTATGCGAATTTAAATAAATAATAAATAAATATCTTTGAACAAATTACACCAATTGACCCAGCCCCAAACTAAGCAAAGCTTGTGCTATGGGTACCAGGCAACGGACAAACATACTTATATAATTTAGATTTTGCGGGTGGTAGGGCCTTGTGCAAGGTCCGTCCGGATCGCTACCACCATCTTACTCGCTAATCCTGCCGCTAAGTAGCAGTGCTTGCACTGCTGTGTTCCGGTGTGGAGAGTAAGACAGCCGGGGAAATTACGGGCACAAGAGGCATTGCATCTTAGTCCTCTAGGTTGGCAACGCATCTGCAATCCCTCCGGGGTTGCGGATGTCTATGAGCCGTGGTGATCACTTACCATCAGGTGACCCACTTGCTCGTTTGCCTTCCTATTCATATATAAAAAAAAAAAAAAAAAAGATAAATACATAATTAAATACATACAACATCCATGACTCGGGCACAAACATTCTTATTCATCATACAACTGTCTGCCCCTACCCGGATTCGAACCCGGGACCTCTAGCTTCATAGTCAGGGTCACTAATCACTAGACTATCCGGTCGTCGACGGCCGAGCGTCGACTTTGAATGTGTCTGTACGACACAATTACAAAATCCAGTGGAACATCTTCTGCTCACCAGGGACGAGAGAAGGCGCTGTGTTTCAAATGATAGGTACTATCAAATGAATCAAGAATTTATATTTCTTGTTTTTTTTGTGTTTACTTTTACGGTTTTTTTTGGTAGAAAGTAAACATAAGCAAATTAAGAAATAAAAATTATCGATTCATTCGATAGTATTAATCGAGTAATCAAGCCGTAAATTAAAAACATTTTGCACACTTGTGTCAGTCGGATGACAATATAATAATCTGGTAGTAGAATTCTGGTGGCCCAGCCAGGATCGTCTCCGCAGGACGGGACTCTTCAGCGGTTGAAATTTGGTAAAAAAAAAGAAAGAAACAAACAAAACATTTATTCGTGACATCGATAACACACACATAGACATATGAAAGACGAATACAAGTAGAATCAACAAAAAGTACAGCCAGCAAGAAATACATTTGATACTTGTATCAAAAATGAAATTTTTAGGTTGGGTTATTGTACTTATTTTACACTAGCCTTCCGTCCGCAGCTTCGCCCGCGATAAATTAATATTCCCGTAGAAATAGGTATTTTCCCGAGGTAAAAAGTAGCCTATGTCACTCAGTGATAGTGTAGCTTTCTAACGGCAAAAGAACTTTTGAAATCGGTCCAGTAGTTTCGGAGCCTATCCAATGCAAACAAACAAGCAATCAAATTTTTCCTCTTTATAATATTAGTATAGATTAATCTTGTCTATTTTGGTTTAGAGAATTAACTCTGGATCTAACTGAAATGTAACTTCATTCTAGATTTACCCAATTTGAGTTAGCTATGCAGTTGGATTGAGTTTGAACTGAATTAGTATTAGGAACGTTCAAACTATGCATTTGGTGTTCGCTCCTCTGCAAGTTGACTACTAAGTTCCTTATATAATACTCAGCTTGATTCTGAACTCGGATGGAAATAGCCCCCAAAAAAAATCCGCACGGCTT